>OZ002732.1:4744396-5466556 GCA_963924305.1 Polygonum maritimum
GTAAAAGAGGATTGAAGATCATTGAAGAAGGAGCAGAAACATGTACACGACATATTTTGTGTACTAACATTTGGGCGCCGTCCGTGGGGGAACGGTAGAACGTCCTTCTCGTTGATTATCGATCCGAGGAACGTTTCCCGCTAAAGGAGATGACTTTGGGGATCCATCCCAGAGGAGGAGGTCGCAGTGTTTGTTGATGACGGCGAAACCCTAAACGCTGGGGGCAACGCCATCGCTGACAACCAGGCCGACGACGCTGGCCACCATGTCGCCCCCGCCATCCAGGGCGCGACCGCGGCCGAGAACCACGCCGGCGACCACGCGAGAGCCGCGAGGCTATGCGCGGTAGCCGCCAGGAACGACCCGCGGGCGCGGGTACCACGCGAGCCGCGGGCGCGGATCCGAGCCCCGCGGTCGCGGTTGGAGCACAGACCGGGGATCTTCGCGATCGCCTCGGTCGCCGCGATCACCACCCCCCACGGAGGGCGCGGGTGAGGGTTACGAGGAGCCTCATAATCTCCAAGACACGAACAACGCTTTGCGGTTTGAGCGCGTTGGTTCGAACGTGGCGAGTAGTTCGGTTCCGCCTATCGAGACTCAGACCGACCTTGACTACTTCTTTCAGCCCGAGTTGATGGCGATTAGGAGTTCATGTGACTCCGTTCCCGGAAGAAGGCATGATCGTTCGTCCCTTCGCATCCAAGAGCCTTCGCATGACCACGATAGCTCACGAGCCCACCGGAGCGGTGTGCGCGGAACGAGAGAGGCGGTCGGGCTGAGGGATGCCGCGGGACCGACGAGCGATATGACGGGAGGAGATCGTGAGGAAGGAGATGAGGAAGAAAGGCCTCTCCTAGTCTCAACTCGAGGAAGCCAGGAAGGAGATTGCAGCGTTGAAATTCTCCTTAGAGAAGATGCAGGAAAGCGCCCGGTCGATGAAAATCCCCAACCGCAACGTTTGGCTAGCGTCATCCACGTTCCTGATGACCACCAAACTCCGGAACCTACGGGTGCCGGTAGCGACGGTTCGGATAGTGACCGGAGGGCCCCAAGGGTCGAAGGAGGGTCGGAGACCGCAAGCGCGGTAGGCGGGCCCGGAGCCAGGATCCGCGGGAGGACTCGCGATCCACCAAGGAGGAAAGTTTGCGGGATCGCAACCAACGCGGGTACGAATCCCGAAAAGACAGGCAGAAGGCTCGCAAAAGGCGTTATACCCGCGGGCGCGGTGACGAGCCCCGCGCGCGGAAACGAACCCCGCGGGCGCGGAAATCACGCAAAATCGAGCGGTTCCGCGAGCATCTCGACCGCGACCGCGGGACGGAAGGCAGACGGGATAAAATCCGTTATCGTGATCGGTACCATCCTAGGAGTCGGCGCGACGAGGATGAGGACAGGTTTGATCGCGACGAGCGTCGCGAGATTGAGGCTCGAGCCGAGCAGCGGACCGAGAAGAGGCTACTCGACCTGCTCAAGAGCCAAGGAGGGCTACGGCAATCAGCTCAGGATCGGGTGGATAAGAAGTTGGCCCTGGTGACGTCCACGCCATTCCACCGGACTATCCAGTAGGCGGAACCGCCGATGAAATTCGCACCACCAAGCTTCACGGTCTATGACGGTGCGTCGGACCACTACATCGCGGATTACACTCACAGGATGGCGTTATGGACTTCTGACGACGCCGTCATGTGTAAGATGTTCCCCGGCAGTCTCGAGAAGGGCGCGATTAGATGGTTCCAAAGCTTGGAGCCCGGGTCGATTCGGTCGTGGGGGCAGTTGGCCTCGCTTTTTGCTAAGCGATACGTTG
Source organism: Polygonum maritimum (assembly GCA_963924305.1). NCBI lineage: Eukaryota > Viridiplantae > Streptophyta > Magnoliopsida > Caryophyllales > Polygonaceae > Polygonum > Polygonum maritimum. The sequence goes on from OZ002732.1 coordinate 4,746,201, forward strand.
CCAACAATCGAGAAGCGATCTCCCTGGATACGTTGCTCAGCCTAAGGCTACACAGGGATGAGAGCCTCCGTCGGTTCGCAAACCGCTTTATGGAGTGCTATGCTCAAATCGACGGGTGCGATGAGAAAACCGCTATAGCCGCCTTCCTCCGAGCAGTGCCGAAAAAGTCTAAGCTCCGAGAGAGCTTGACTCTATGCCTGCCCTCCACGCTCGACGAGTTGTAGGATCGAGTCCACCAGTATGCTAAGTTGGAAGATGAGGACGACGGCGATCGGTCCCCTACACCTCCCCGCCGAACGCGCGGGTCGCCGAGGCCAAGCGCCGGAAAGCGAAAAAGGGTGGACCAGGTACAGGCCGTGCTTACCACATTCAACATCCCGATCTACCGAATCTTGGGCTGAATTCGGAACTTCGAATGGTTCAAGTTCCCGCCAAGAGGGGTAGATACGGAGGAAGGCCCACGCGGGCGTAAGTTTTGCATGTACCATCGATACCGGGGGCATATGACCGAGGATTGTGAGCCCTACAAGGAGTATCTCGAGGAGCTAGTAAAGAAAGGACACCTCAAGGAGTACATTAAGGCCTCGGATGACGAGACGGGTGCTAAGCGAATTGAGGTGGTCCAGACTATTACGGCTATTTACAAGGGAGATGATCCGGAGTCGCGGAGTCGGTTTCGCAAAGAGTGCCACGAGCTAGAGGTGATGCGTGTCCAGCATGCCGAGCCGCGTCCCCCGCTTGGACCGCGCAGTCCAGGACTCGTCTTTCGCGACGAAGACTTGACAACCGTCCAGCACCCACACAACGACCCGCTTGTCCTGACGGTAGAGCTCGGAGACGTCAAGATCCACCGCGCCTTAGTGGATTCCGGTAGCTCGGTCGACGTGATGTACTACGACACGCTCAAATCGCTCGGAAAATCCAAGAAGGACCTTGAGGAGGTCAAGTTGCAACTTTCCGGACTCGGTGGATATCCCACTTTTCCACTTGGAGTCCTAAAGACTTGCGTAAGTCTCGCCGGAAAGGAGCATCCCACCGAGTTCGTAGTCGTCGACGTCCCGGGGCCGTACAACTTGATACTCGGGCGACCTTGGATCCATGGCATGGGAGCAGTACCCTCGTCCTTGCATCAAATGGTCCAATTCACGGATAAGGGTGCAATTGTGCGGGTGTGGGCTAACCAACTTCAGGCAAGGTTGTGCGCAAGAGGAGTTCGGCCCGAGGAGAGGATCGCGGATGGCGACAAGGGACTCGGGCTAGTGGACCTAGTCACCGGCACCGACCGAGAGCACGGCTCGGATCACCGCGGAGCGCGGCCCTGAGCGCCGCGGGCGCGGCCTACCTCCCGCGAGCGCGGGTGAGAACCGGCGACTTCCGGCCCTGCGTGGCCCTAGATGAGGCCCCCCCTTAGTTCTTTCATTTTTTTTAGTTTGTCTTAAGTTCATGACATTCATGTTTTAATTAAAGTCTGCATTGTTTTGCATTAGATCGTGTCTTTGCATAAAAAAATACCAACGTTACGCGGTGCGCTAACGGAATAACTTGGCCAAGGAAAACACCCTACGAAGGCCCTACGCGACGTTTGCGTAGGAGTTGCACAGATCCCGTAGTCATGGCCTACGGATGTACGAATGTATGAATATACGAATATACGAATATACAAATAAGAGCACCCTAATCTACATGGCCACTCACCGCTGGAGTTCCGGTCCCTATACACGGGATAGTACAAGGTACACGAGTATATGGGTCCCGGAGGGGGCATTGTAGGCGGGCATGATTCCATATCAATTAGTTAGCATTTATTTCTCTCTATCTTATTTATTATGTCTATCTTATTTATTATGCTTTATCCTTTATTAGGGTAGTTACTCTAGTTAGGATATTATTTATGGAGGAGAATCTTATCTTCGCCTGAGATAAGATATTTGGTTGACTTGGGGAGCAAGATATCGCCAAGGATAACCCTAGTGGGCCGATCGGGCCTAGGGGCGCGTGACCTCCCCCTCGCCTGTCCCTCTCCTCTATAAATACACATGTATTCATGTGCCTGGTAAGTCAAGTTCTAAGCTATCGCTCTGCCTGAACGCCTTTAATCGACATTGCGCCCTACTGACTTAAGCATCGGAGGTGGATTAGGGGTCGCTCGCCCCTAGGTCCATTGTTTTGTAGGTCATTGAAGGGAAAGAGGCTGGTGGAGTAAAAGAGGACTGAAGATCATTGAAGAAGGAGCAGAAACTTGTACACGACATATTTTGTGTACTAACAAGTTTTGTGATAGAAGTAATGTAAATATGTTTATTAGGATCTAATGTAATAATAATCAATGACTTAAGAATTTAAGAAAGTGAGATATATATATATATATATAGCGCATGAGGTTTCATAATTCTAAAAGTAATTGACAATAGGATGGTTAGTCCATATACTTATAAAATGGACATTCCATATTCTAATTCCTGATGTGTGATAGCTTTTTAATATCAGCACGTCCCCTCAAGTGTAAATGTCCGTCCTCACAATATGAGAATTGCACTTGACGTCTTATGTTTTAAAATGGTCAACCCATATAAACCCAGAGTTAGGACTCAGACCAAAAAGAATCTAATATCATGTTAAAGTTGGTGGATCATATCTGATGTAGAGGTGGTACACGTTTGTTTACGCGCATATGTGCGACAAACCTATCACTTAAGTTCATGGGGCTCCATCCTAAAACCGAGACTAGAAGGTTTAACACATGTACTTATATGATGGACATTTGATATTCTAATTCCTGATGTGGGGTCATCTTTAATATCAACACATACATCTCAATATAAATTCCAATCTAAAATTTACGAATAAATTCAAAATCGTTTTTCTTCAAAATGGCAAACATTTTATTAGAAAGGAGAAGGAAAAATACAGGGGCCAAGTTCAGCAAAAGAGACTACAAGCAACAGTGCAACAGAACAAGAAGGCAAATGCAACAGAGGCAACAAAAGAATTGAAAGGATGCTCAGACGTGGGAAGTGGACTCCGAGTGTGAGCAGCCGCGCAATTCTTGAGTTGGCCAATGATGATTCGGGCACAATCACGAGGGGAGGTATTGATGTACGCTAGGATGCACACTCGTAAATGAACCTTATAATCACGAGGGGAGGTGTGGATGATAACTTCAAGATCTTGCTAGGATGCACGCTTGATGATAGCTCAAAACGGTTGTCTAGGGGTTGTATTGTACCACGCAACAAACTTTTTTAGTATTCTAATTTATTTAGACACCCATCTGACAATTTATACATTAAACCGTTCCTCTTCACTCAGAGAACGATTTTAAAACACTCTAATGTACATGTCTTTATGTGTATTGTACCAAGGCATATGCGCATGGCAATGGTATCAACGCCACATGTTGATATATCATTTTTGCAGGTGAGGGGATTTATAAGGGGATTTACATATGCTTTACCTCAATGAGACTAGTGGGGATTTACATATGCTTTACCTTAATGAGACTAATGGGTAGATCCAAGGGCTCAAAGAGCTCTTACAAGGGGATTTACATATGCTTTACCTTAATGAGACTAGTGGGGAATCGAACTTACAACTTATAAGACTGATATCATTTTATGTTCTACTAGACCAACCCTTTTAATACATCAATACATCATACATATAGGTTCATTTATGAGGTTTAAAAGGCTTGTTTGACAAGTTCTTCAACATGCTCATTACGAAAAAAATAATAAAGTTGGTTCACTTGAAAACACATTTACCATTTTATAAAAAACCTAATGAATTAAATTGGATCCATGACTTCTTATTGGAAAGAAATGGACACACCAGGTCCTTGGCCCTTGTGAGTTGTGAATGAGGGGCCTTTCCTCCACTAAAGAAAAGAAGGAGAACAAAAAGGAAGAAAAGACAAGAACTTGATTAATACTGTAATAATCTTTACATATTCCATCAAGATAAACAAGAAATTAGTTTCATGGCATTTATTAATGGATGCAATAGAGCCTCGGACTATTGGTTGCGTGTTCCGTCCGTTGCTCTTGCTATCAAAGAAACAGTCCAATTCACATAACTTTTTCTAAAAGGGGATTATGTACGTTGCCCATGTCAAACTTGCAAACTATATATACAAACTCATTCATTGGGATACACCTTTTTTCTGTTTGTTAAGATCGTAAACTATGAGAAATTAAGAATCGAATAGAAGATCTGTAAATACTAACTCCAAAGCTTAGTCGCTTGAATATGCACACTTAATTAGTTAATCACGTACAAGGTTATACACACTATATAATTGGTACACACTTAGTTTAAAGTTTATTGACACTTGATTAGCTATATATACACATTCATTTACAAGATTATACACAACATCTATAAAATAATGCACATCAATCATAAGATTATAAATACGTACTCTGTTATAAAGATATACGCTTTTTACATAAAAATTAATCATATCTAACTAATATGAAGCACAAATGAATAGTTCATTTTTGGTTGAATAGTTCATTTAGTAATAAACATTTCTAGTAATTTAATTAATTTTGTCCAACGCGAGACAAACTATTTGTGCGCGCTCTATAAATGCATAATTCTCAACACGTTCGTACATGTAGCTTGATCAACTACTTAATGCACGAAAATGAAGAAACACATGCATGTTGCATAAAGAAATACAGTTGTAGCACCGAAAATGTAGCTAGCTAGCTAGCTAACTACAAGTAATCAAATAATGCAACATTCATTCGAGAGCTTCACTTGCATGTATATAATTAATAAACCTAATTGTATATATGTAACTCCTAATTAATTTCCATGCATGACACACACATTATATATGGCTGTTTTTTGTAAGGGGTTTGATCCGCTGAAAACGAAGCTATATCTAGTATCAAATCAAAACCTTTTATATGTACATTCCTCTTGACTTTATGAATACACAAAAAAAAATCAACAGAAAAAAATCATTATGTACGTACACTTGTCAACTATTTGTCACAGTTGATAATTATGCCATGCACCCCCTTGCTTGTCTCTTCACATGAAAAGAGTAACCTTAAATTTGCAATATTGGTGGGCAACCCCCTTTAAAGCCCACATTGCCCTAATGTGCAAGGTAGTATTACATATATGGATGTCCATCCATAATGTAGTATTGTACTCCGTATGTTTTAACTTGAAATATATGTATTGCAAAATTAGGCAGCATGTCTACTAAAAGGGATCAATTTAAATCATCTATGCTGATTATTTTTTTGATTTTATAATGTATAAAATCTTCACTTAATTTTCTAGAGGTAACTTCTTAAACGTGTGTTCGATAAATAGTTTTTGGATTGATCATTTACTGTGTCAATCGGGAATCAACGAACACACCGCAATTTCACTTGTTTTTCAAGCTTTTTTTGCGGTTGATGTTTGCTTTCATTCCTCTATTTAGTTATTCTTGAGAAAACAAATTAAATATTTCACAAGTATTACCATTATCAAAACTATATTGACATCTGTCGTCATCCTAATATTAAAAAAATCAAGAAGAATTAAGTTGGACGGAGGGAAGTTAGGAAATAAAAGCAAAGATGGAATTAGAAAGCAACTAGTCTATGATGTGAATAATGTTATGTATAATTCACATCAAGTAACTAATGTGGACCAATGTCTTAGCATCATTACTTTGACCATTCCCCAAAAGCTGTTCACACTTGCATTGCATGCACTACTGCGCTAGCTACCTAATACGTACATACATGTTTGTATACGAGTGTGCTTTTCTCTAGTAATATATCGAGGTTTAAGTGAAATGGCTAGGTTATTGAAAACATTTTGTTACCATTTATCAAACAATGTTAAATGTTTGAGTCACATATTGTGTATATTCATGGGGATGGAAGAAATACATGTCTCTTACTTTGTGTATCACGTTTAATAACACTACGAATTGTACGTGTGCACATGGGCGGAGTCAGGGGGTCCTGAGGTAGATTAGTATACAAGAGGAGGTAGAAGGATGCCGGTGGAATTAGGGCCGGCGAGCTGTGTAGGCTTCTGTCGTTGAGGAAGAGGTTGAAGAAGCTCTTTTTTTTTTTTTTTTTGAAGAGACAATCAAAACGACGTCGTTTTGGTTAATTGAAAAAAAAAATCAAACCAGGAAAGAATACGCTTTGAATAGTTCTCAGTTTCTCGCGGAGAGGGTCGCTTCTCACGCCAATCGTCAATCGCACGCGGGACGACCCACTGCCGACGTCGCTCCTGGCCTCCACCGGCCACCGCGGCTCCGATGCTCGCCTAATCCAGCCGCTGCTCGCCAGTTTGTTTAAATTGATCGTTTGCTGAATTGTTGTCCGCCTGTCCCTAATCCAGCCCTAATCTGGCCAAATTCAGCCCTAATCCAGCCCTAATTCAACTCAGCTCTAAATTAAACTCGAATACGTACGTTTAAATGTAACGTAATTGTTTAATTTGATTGTTTGCTGAATTGCTTTCCCTGATCAAGCCCTAAACCACCCAAATTCAGAATTCTGCCAAATTCAGAATTCAATCCCCTTGCTGATTTGGTTAATTGTCAAAATTCAATTCTTGGCTTTATTACCTAGGGTTTGAACTTTGAAGACTAGACAATTATTTAATAATGTAATAGATCATAGGTGTGTTTATTTTATTGTTTATGGAATTGCTTAATTAATGTAATAAATCTTTGGCTCCGCCACTACGTGTGCATATACTATTTGTTTATATCAAGTCAAAGTGAATAAACGTGGCAACCTGGAAATCGTACATTTTAACCACTAGTAGTGGTATCAGAAAAAAAAAGTCAGGTAATGAATTTAAAAAGTGTGACATATTATTACCAAAACAACCTCGATTTGACTTGACGGAGTTTGGTTTTCATATATAAGAGTATATACATCCATAACAAGCTTGAAAGTAACTCCTAAGACATGTACTTCTTAAGATCTCGATTTGACATGACAAATTTGTTGGAACAGTGTATCACTGGAACAACGTTTTATTCTTAGAGATTATATTGTGATAATTGATGGAAACATCATTAAGAACAATATCATCTTTAGTTTTGATGATAGACAAACTATCTTGAGCTAAATTGTTCAAAAAGTATTTCAGGAACAATGACTGGAAGAATACCCATGCGTGGAAGGATACCCATGCCAGGAAGCGTTGAAAGTTCAACGCTAGTGGATGACAGCTAAGGATAGAAGCACGTGGCTGACGTCTTGTCCATGACGTCATCTTTCTGTGCCGCGTCAGCAATCCGGATAAGTGTCTTCTCAAGGAAGCTAAGATGAAAATAAAAAGAAGACACTTGGCATTCATCTAACGGTGCGATTAAAGCAAGATAAACTTTCACAATCAAGAAGGCTGACTTGTGAAAATGACATTCTCTGAGGTCTATAAATAGGAGACAGTTTGCTACACTCAGAGGTTACGCCTTCACAACATTTAAACACACAAAAACTCTCTAAACTCAGAAGAAGAGAAGGAAGAAGAAGGTGATCAGCGACCAAGGAAGTTCGGCGATCGGAGACCACCGGAGACCGGTGATCGGAACTGTTGAGAAGCGAGTTCTTGACAGTGGAAGGAAAGAAGACGAGTCCAGCTAGGGATCGTCTGGAGAGGTTTGTCTTTGCAAAGTATTATTGAGTAGAGTTGGTACTTGTTCTAGGGAAGAGAGGCGAGACAATAGTTCTAGGATTGGTGAATCGCTAGGAACTGATTGTGCTTGGCTGTATCTTGACGAATTGTACAACTTCTATCAATAATATGAGTGAAAGACATTCAAAAATCCTCCAAGGGAGGTAGAGGTTTACTCGATCGGATTAGTTGATCCGATAGAGGTTCCTTTATAAGTAAACGTGTCCTTAACTGTTCCATGCTTATTTTGAAGTTTACTGCCCCTGTTTAGCTGCCTGCATACTTTACTATTCCGCTGCCCAAGGAACTGTTCCATAATTGTTCCTTTTCTGATCTAACGTTTGTCGATCCTAAGAATTGGTATCAGAGCCTGAATAGCTCTAGATTTGTGCGTTAGATTGCAGGTTTTACAGGATGCCTACAGATATCGATCAGGAAGTCGGTCTCAACAACAACAAGCCTCCTAGGCTCGTTGAAGGTCGTTACGAGGTATGGAAAAGTCGCATGACGAACTGGATGAAGAGCCACGACTATCAAGCTTGGATGGTCATAGAGAAGGGAAACTTCAAAATCAATCCAGCTAAGGCGAATGATCATACTCAGTGGGGTCCAACGGAGTGGAAGTGCCTCGAAGCCAACTATAAGGCTAAGATGTACTTGTCCAACTCTATGAGTGATCAGGACGCTACTAAGATTGGGAACTTTGACACGGCTAAGGAAATGTGGATTGCTATTGAACAAATGCATATTGGTAGTGCCGATCTGAAAGATGATCACCAAATGTGTGCAAGGAGAGAGTTCTATAACTTTCGTATGGTTCCTGGAGAGACCATTGACAAGTATCAAACTCGTTTTGAAACTCTATGTACTAAAATGAACCACTTAGGAATAACAACTACTGAAGTTCCTGAGAAAATGAGAGTGCAACAAGTTATTGATGGTTTATCTGGTGAGTGGATTAACATGCGTACTTCCTTTAAAGAAAATCCGTCTAACAAAACACTTCAAATGCATGAGATCTTTGGGAAACTAAAGTCTTATGAGTGGAGAATGATGGAATCTGAGAAAAATGACAAAGGAATTGCTCTTAAAATTGAGAAAACTCCAAAGGTTCCTAAGACTGTTGTGGAACAGTGTGAGGAATCTGAGGAAGAGTCTGATGATGAGGATTGGATGTTGATCACTAAGGCCTTAAAAGCTTTGTACAAAAAGAACAAGTTCCGCAGGAACAGTTCCAATTGCTACAAAGGCTCTGGAAAGGTTCGTGATAAGGATGATAAGGACCTGAGTTGTTACAACTGCCATAAGAAGGGACATTTTGCCAAAAAATGTCCTAGTCAACAGGAGTCTGAGAGTGGAAAGGGCAAGGAAAAAGCCTATGTTGCCGCTTGGAGCGATTCGGACGAGGATCCAGAAGCATGGGTGAAACCGGATCTCTATGCCATGACGACGGTAGACAGTTCCTCTGATAGTTCCATCAGAGAGGTAAATGCTCAACAACTCTTATTTGATTCTCTGGCTGGTTGTAACAAGCATGACCTGATTAAGATCATTACTAAAATTGTTAAGGATAATGTTGATTTGCAAGATGAAGTTGACAAATGTGAACAAATGCTCGATGATTTAATTTGTCTTGAATGTCCCGTCATGTCTATACAACTTGAGTCTGATGCTAAGATAATTGATGAACTTAAGAAAGAAATTGATGACCTAAAATCTGAGAAAGATAGGCTGAGTAAGGAACTAGGAACAATTCCTCGAAAGGGAAAAGTATAGTGTCTGAAACTATATTTGTTCCATCCAGAGCTGGACTTGGATACTCTCTAATGTCTGATGGCAAGGGTGAATGTTATCTGGCTAGGGAACTTGATGCTTGTAAGCCTAGTGAGTTAGAAATTGAAAGAGAAAAGAATGCTCACCTTGAAGAAAGAATTAAAGTGCTTGAAAGTGGTACTAATGGAACAAAGGATTATTACACTGGGAACAATAGTCATAAGATGTATGTTAAGATGTCTCAGGGTAAGGGTTCCAAAGTTCCTAATCCGGAAAAAATTGAAAAGAATAGGATTCAGAAACCACATCCTAAGTTCTATCTAGGAGAGTACTACAAGAGTTGCTGGCATTGTGGTGCTCATGGACATTTCAAGGAACAATGCCACAAGAGGAAAGCACAAAGTCAAAAAGGTCAAAATGCTAGAAATCATGCTAAGAACCATGCTAGGAACCATGCTTGGAAATATGCTAGGAACCATGCTAGAATCTATGCTATGAGATCTAATGATGTGAACATCGCCGAGTTTACTACTAAGGTGTATTTCCCATGTAAGGATCCAGGCAAAGAACATCTTGCCTGGGTTGCCAAAGCCTAATCTCTTATGCAGGTGGAAGAGAGGGGGAACAACATGTGGTGCTTGCTCCAACCACATGACAGGAAACAAAAACTATCTAACCTCTCTTCGCACCAAACCTCAAGGAGCTGTAGAAGTACATCAAGGAAATGACAAAATGAAGAGTACATCTGGAATGGTACAGTTCCTAGGTGCTTTGGATCAAATTTCAACTTCAGGATTACGATATTTCTCTTGACACAATTCCTATGAAATGTGATAGTACCAGTGCTATTAATATAGCAAAAAATCCTGTGCATCATTCTAGAACAAAGCACATTCATGTTAGACATCATATCTTGCGTGAAAACGTAGAATCAGGAATCATTTCCATGGAACATTGTAGAACCGAGGATCAAGTTAGTGATATTTTCACTAAAGCTTTAGATAGACGTCCCTTTGAGCATCTCCGAGTGCTCTTAGGAATGATAACTTTAGATTAAACAAGTCCCGGTTCATTATTCCCTCGATGAAAGGCTAGAATTGATTTTGCTTTGATTTGAACATGATTGCATCATCTTGTCATTGATAATGCTTACTAGTCTAAATTGATTGGAACTTCTTGAGTGCGTGGAACTTTAGTCGTATTCTTTTTGGCCCAAAATGATCAACCTGATCTTGTTAACCCTCATTATAAGCCGAAAGGATGGTTGATCATAAGCTTTCCCTAAGCCGTGGAACAGGTGAAATGTTTCCTATGAGCCTTGCTTGTTTGAAACCTTGTTTTACTGGATTCACTCACCTATTTCCTTGATTGTTCCTTTCCATATTGCATATCTGTATATGATTTGTTGTTTGGATAAGATGCTCTTCCCATGTCTTTCCAAACCTGGCCTTTTATATTGATCATGGTGCTCGATGGAACAACGAGGTCCCTGGCTTAAGGAACAGTGCCAAAAATAAGCTAAAGTGTCATCAGGATTTCAAAGGAAAAGTTGGTGTAAGTTCCATGTCAATCTTAATGAAGAATGAAATGATTGTGTGCCATTGGGAAAAGTTTTGGAATGATGGTTGTAAAAAAAAAAGAAAGAAAGAAAAGAAAAGATTGAAAGAAAAGATTGAAAAGAAAAGTGAAAGGAATTGTTTGATCAGAAAGTTTCTGAAGAGGTGTTTAATATTCAGAAGATAAAGCATGCGGAATTTCCTGTTCCTACTCCTGCTGAAGGAATAGTTCCTACTGTAATCTGGGACAAGCTTGCTCCTTGTGCTCCATGATCAAACCCCTCATACCCTCCTACCCTACTATTCCTTTTTTTGTGTTTCTCCTTGCTATAACTGCTGAAGTTCCACTGCATCTCGTATGTATTTTCCATGACATTAAGTAATGCTATTATCCTTTAGTGACTTGATGTGTTTTCATGCTTTTAATATTCATTTCCTTATCTTTTTAATGATGCCAAAAGGGGGAAGTATGAATTCTGCAGAGATGCGTTGTCTAAAAGTTATATAGCTGTGCTAATGCTTAGGGGGAATTGATAGCGTAATTCTTGAGACTTGGAACTGTGATGAATTTCTGGATATATGATCTTCTGATTAAGGGGGAACTTTATCTGGAACTGTGCCTTAAAACTTGTGAAGCTGTTCTAGTTTAAAGAAAAAATTGAATTGATGATTGTCTTGATTGTTCCTTTCTGTGGAAATACTTGCATCTCTCTATATTGTTTGTCGTCATCAAAAAGGGGGAAAAATGTTGGAACAGTGATAGGAATATCACTAGAACAACGTTTTATCCTTGGAGATTATATTGTGATAATTGATGGAAACATCATTAAGAACAATATCATCTTTAGTTTTGATGATAGACAAACTATCTTGAGCTAAATTGTTCAAAAAGTATTTCAGGAACAATGACTGGAAGAATACCCATGCGTGGAAGGATACCCATGCCAGGAAGCGTTGAAAGTTCAACGCTAGTGGATGACAGCTAAGGATAGAAGCACGTGGCTGACGTCTTGTCCATGACGTCATCTTTCTGTGCCGCGTCAGCAATCCGGATAAGTGTCTTCTCAAGGAAGCTAAGATGAAAATAAAAAGAAGACACTTGGCATTCATCTAACGGTGCGATTAAAGCAAGATAAACTTTCACAATCAAGGAGGCTGACTTGTGAAAGTGACATTCTTTGAGGTCTATAAATAGGAGACAGTTTGCTACACTCAGAGGTTACGCCTTCACAACATTTAAACACACAAAAACTCTCTAAACTCAGAAGAAGAGAAGGAAGAAGAAGGTGATCGGCGACCAAGGAAGTTCGGCGATCGGAGACCACCGGAGACCGGTGATCGGAACTGTTGAGAAGCGAGTTCTTGACAGTGGAAGGAAAGAAGACGAGTCCAGCTAGGGATCGTCTGGAGAGGTTTGTCTTTGCAAAGTATTATTGAGTAGAGTTGGTACTTGTTCTAGGGAAGAGAGGCGAGACAATAGTTCTAGGATTGGTGAATCGCTAGGAACTGATTGTGCTTGGCTGTATCTTGACGAATTGTACAACTGCTATCAATAATATGAGTGAAAGGCATTCGAAAATCCTCCAAGGGAGGTAGAGGTTTACTCGATCGGATTAGTTGATCCGATAGAGGTTTCTCTATAAGTAAACGTGTCCTTAACTGTTCCATGCTTATTTTGAAATTTACTGCCCCTGTTTAGCTGCCTGTATACTTTACTATTCCGCTGCCCAAGGAACTGTTCCTTGTCTGATCTAACGTTTGTCGATCCTAAGAAAATTAAATTTTTACTATTGGCTTTACCTATTGAGGGTGAATGGAGTTGTATTTTTTTAGCGGGTAAAAATTAGGATAACTCAAGAGCATCCATGAAATGATCGGATGAGAGTTGAGAACAATTCTGATTATTTAAACATGGTTTAATTATCGACCGATGTGGAAGTGGAGACTTCTGAGTTCCCCTGAGGTCTTAACCTCTAGTTCCTCACTGGTTATTACTTGTTTACTCTTCCCTTGAAACTAGAGGTGTCAAACAGGCCGGGTCGGGTGGATTCGGGTTCGGTCTTTTCGGGTTCGGGTTGAGTGCGGGTTCGGGTCAACCGGGTTACAGGTCAAGCCGGGTCGGGTCTTGACAGGTTATCGTGCGGGTTCGGGTCGACCTAACAGGTCAAGAATTTAAATTTTTAATGATTATTAAAATAATATTATGATTAAATAATAATATTTACTAATAAAATATTATTTTTAATAAATTTTTATAATAATATATTATTTATAATAGGTTTTATGATAAAATATATTATAATATTTACAATATAATATATTTATTCTACATATATGTAATATATCGGGTCGGTCGGGTCGGTCTCGAGTTCCAACCCAATCGGGTTCGGGTTAATCGGGTTCGGTTTTTTTCTTTGCTCGCTACTATTCGGGTCGGGTTTCAACCCAAAAAATTTCGGTCGGTTCGGGTCGATTTTTCGGGTCGGGTCAGGTTTTGACAGCTCTACTTGAAACTATTATCATTTGTCTTTATTTTTTGTTATGTTAACTTATTAACGCATTCATTTATATATAGTATATGTCTTTTTTAAACTTTACTTATAAATAAATAAGATTCATTTCCTCTAACTATGGTATCAAAGACTTAGTATTATATTTTATACTGTATTATGAAGATTGATTAAAGACATTCACATATATTAGTACTTGATCGATTTAAACAATTATTATATTTTGTCCAAAATCTTAATAAAGTACGTGACACAAACATTGAAATAACTAGTCTCTAAAACTGAATGAACGAGCAATTTGAATTATAATTACATTCCGTATAAATGTGTAGTATAATGAAAAAAGTTTCCCCATTTCATTTTCAGCTTGATGGCAAAGTAGGAAATTAAACAATGATATCTAAAGTAAATTGACGGCAATCATAGTCATATCAACTATACAATATGCTTACAAAACTATAAACAAAGCTTGTTCCATGTAATGAAACCAATGAATCTTCTAATTTATTGTAATAAAATAATAAAAAGAGATTAGTCACTAAGCTACTCATGGACGATAGAAATGAAACCATATGTAACCTGTAACACATTCATGCATAAACACGTACGTTTGTTTTTTGTATACTAAAATCCATTTGATCCCATTACGGAAATCCATCTACAATAGAATTCAACCTTTCTCCACTATTATGTTTTTTATTTGAACAATCTCCTCTTTTCACCAACAAAAAGGCACAGAATTAAAGAAAAAGGTAAGAATTAAATAATCTTTTTAAAGCGCAAAGCAAGCAACTAGGCTGTTAAAATATGACTTGATCTTAGAAATCGATCCAAATAAATAAACAATTTTAGGATTAAAATCCAATCCGAAAAATAGCGAGCAATAACATTCTCGTGTACACAGCCAATTTTTTTATTCTTAGATCAATACATGTAATGAGAATATGAGATAAGAAAGATTCAAAAACTTAATTAATCTATTGGTCAAAGACGCGATCACTTATATGTTAAATCGATAAGACTCTAATGTATGTATAAACATTGGTTCGTAAAACAATCAAATAAGATTTCATTGACAAATTCTATATAAACAGAAAAAATACCTTATTTAGCTTTATACCCAACAAAGCAGCGGGATCGAACGAGAACAATACAGAAATCAAAGATACAGAGATTTGTATGATTCTCTAACGATGTGTTAGCTAAGTCCACATGCAGCTAAACAATATGATTATGGGATATTTCATGAGTTTATATAGAGACTTATGAAACCCTAAAAGAAAACTAATGGTACGGTTCGGCAAAATGCGGTCCGGAGACCGGATTTTTGGACCGGACTGGTACAGGCCGGGAATGGGACCCTAGGTCCACGAAAAATGGAAGATCCTGACCGTTCGGGATCAGAGTTTTATAAAATTTAATAAAAAATTTAATTTAAATATTTTTTTTAGTAATTTTAATGTTATATAGTTTATTTTTTAATATTTAAGTTTTACATTTATATTATATACTTACTAATATTATATTTTTCATTAATCACATGTGCTTCCTCTAACTATAATATAATTTTTTTATGTGAAAAAGTCTTTTTTCTTTAAACAAATTATATTTTTAAAAATAAAAATCCGATTCAGACCGGACCAAAATTTCCTCGATCCATAAGACTGGGACAATCTGGTCCGGCCCAATCTTGGACCGCTGCCCACCCTATGCTAATAGACCTCATGCCTAAATAGATCAAGATAGACCCAACACTAAAAGATAGAACGAAACCGCTGTTAAGGGGCAAAACCCCGACGGAAGCTGCGTCCCCTGAACTTCTAATGGGTTTGGATCAAGAATAAAATCAAGACATCTTAACACAAACAAAGTTACAATCACACTATTCACTGTTTGGGTTGAAAACCAACACAAAATAAATTGTGATAGGGTATTTGGTGACAAACATTTGGTTTATACATAAAAAATGCTATACACTCCCTTCCCTCCACTCCACACAACTCTTCAAATTCTTTCTTTTATCTCCAACTCGTGCAACGGACCACATTTAAACAAATAAAAAAAATCACCATATCCAACCAACCAAACACAATACGTATACACACATCAAATCAAAAGTGTACAACAATATACTACTAGTATGTTACATACCCAATATTATTAAACTACAAAAAGATAATATTGCTACTACAAAATTTTAACTATTTATACAAAAGACAAGAAGATATTTAGAATTAATGGTGTAGGGGCCCCTTTCCCTTTGCCCAACTTCTCCAACTTATTTTTTCTTTTTTTTGCCTTATACATATTCTTATATAATTTTTGCTTTCATTTCCATCGCCATTGTTGTAGAGAGCATTATCAGGAAGCTCTTTGGTGGAGGTAGACGTTTCCTCGTTCTTCACCTGTTTCCATCTCCTCTGTCCCACTTTTCACTCTCTCCCTCTGAAAATAAATTTAAAAAACCCACACAATTTGATCAGTTCCAAAAAAATAGAAAGCCCAAATCTTATTACTCCTATAACTCACAATTCCTCCATCTTTTTTGGGCTTTCAGTATTTTTTCCTCTCATAAAAAAAACACTGACATTTCTATACAAAGCCCCCACTCCTGCTACCAAATGATTTGAAAAGGAGAGATTCAGAGTTAGTATTATTTTTCTTTTCTTGTATGTTTTTCTCTTCTAAATCCTTATAATTAGTTTTATAGCAAGTCTTGGTCTTACATAATTGATGATATATAGTTTATAAGCAAAGCCAGGCAACTCTGTCTTTCTCTTTCCCTCTTATGCTCTTCTTTCTCTTTTGAGTCTCTGCAGATATCAATTTCTTGTGACAAACCTCTGCCAAACTTCCCAACACCAAGATCTTTGCCTCTTCCATCCACATAATTTGGACGTACGTACACTTAATTACTTCTCATAGCTTGCCACTAGCCATGTGAGTCTAATATACATATATCTATAGCCTTAATTATAGATGTATTAATTTGTACTTAGTTTTTGTAAGATTTAAGGTTTTGGGTATTAATTAACTATTTTTTTCCGATTAATTTGCAGGAGATCAGAACAGAGAAGCGGAGGCAGAGCAAGAATTTAGAGTGTAGAGAGAGCTAGCTGAGGCTATACAGAATCCGATGATGGCGACGTACTTTAATGGCGGTTCAGAAATCCAACCCGACAATCTCCAGACCCTCTACCTGATGAACAGAGGCGGCGGCGGCGGTGGCGGCGGTGGTGGCGGCGGCGGAGGAGGAGGCTACGCAGCCTACTCCGTCGACGCCGGGCAATCTTACTCGTCGCAAAGCCAAGCCCACGCGCTTGCTCAGGGAAGTGTACACCACGCGCCGAGCCTACTCTCCCACCACCACCACCTCGTCGGGATCCCGCTCACCGGGCCCACGAGCCCGAACGGGGACGACCCGAGTCGAGGAGGATCGTCGATCCACCACGAGATCTCCGGCCACCACCAGCTGGTTCCTCGGTTCCACTACAACCTCTGGGGGGCCGTCGGAGAGCCGTCGCCCTCCGGCGGCGGAGCCCAGATCCCCACCGCGGTCGCCGTCTCGTCCACCGAGTTGGGCTACCGGCCGCACCCGGGCCAGGGCGGGCTCTCCCTCAGCCTCAACAACTCGTCGCCACACAACAACAACAACCACAACAACAACGTGTCGATTTTGTCGCCCGGGAACAACGGGCCCGCGACGTCGGGCTC
The DNA here is from genome assembly GCA_963924305.1 of Polygonum maritimum. NCBI lineage: Eukaryota > Viridiplantae > Streptophyta > Magnoliopsida > Caryophyllales > Polygonaceae > Polygonum > Polygonum maritimum. The sequence continues at coordinate 4,763,407 of OZ002732.1, forward strand.
CGGGTCCCCGGGAGTGATACTAGGGTCCAAGTATCTCAAGGCCGCTCAAGAGTTGCTTGATGAGGCCGTCAACGTTGGGAAGGCCATCCATGTGGCGGATGGGAGCAAGGACAAGGCTAAGGCCGCCTCCGCCGTCGGTGCACCCGGAGAAGGCTCGAGTGTCGGCAGAGGCGGCGTAGAGAGTGGTGGTGGTGTGGCGTCGGCTGAGCTCACTACTGCCCAAAGGCAAGAGCTTCAAATGAAGAAGGCCAAACTACTTAGCATGCTCGATGAGGTAATTCAATATTCATTAGTTATTCATAGCTAAATCTCTACCAACTAACTCAATTTCATTAGTAAAGTGACTTGGTTTTTTTCATTGAATGAGAGCAAAGTTATTAAATTTCATAACATCAAGACATACACTATCTTCAAAGAAGGGTGTACGTACGCTCTTCTAAACAAAGAAACACACACACAAAAGAACTACCATGCCATATGAGCTCGCTCGCTAGCTAGCTACTAAGCATTAATTTCTCTTCAATAATTGGACCCAAGAAATGAAAGTTAAAATAAATAATTTCCCGTGATAATAATTAAATAAAAAAAGCCACAAACATTTTCTCCTTTTACTTGTCCAACTTTCAATCCAATTGATTGGTGGAGTTGGATGTTATTGTGGGGGCGAAAATTGAAAGCCACCAAGAGGAAAGAGTTTGGTGCGGGCAACTTGGCCCCACCCCCATCTCTCTTCTATCAATTCTCTTAATGCTCATATGGCCCATCACAAAACAGTAAATTTTTTCAAAAATAAAAAAACTCATTTCAATTACTTAATAAATGTAACTTTCCCATGCATGTTGTTGCACTTGTAGGTAGAGCAACGGTACAGGCAATACCAAAGGCAGATGCAAGGGGTGGCGGCGGCGTTGGAGCAGGCGGCGGGGCTCGGGTCGGCCCGGTCCTACACCGCGCTCGCGCTCCAGACGATCTCGAGGCAGTTTCGGTGCCTCAAGGACGCGATCGGAGCGCAGATAAAGGCGGCCGGGAGGAGCCTTGGAGAGGAGTTGGAGGACGAGAAATTAGGGTCCGGATCGGGTGCGGGCAGGAGTAGGTTAAGGATGGTGGACAACCAGCTGCGGCAGCAATGCGCGCTGCAGCAGCTCGGCATGATGCACCACAACGCGTGGCGGCCGCAACGGGGCCTGCCGGAGAGGGCGGTCTCGGTGCTCAGGGCTTGGCTGTTTGAGCACTTTCTTCACCCGTAAGTTAGTGATAATGCATTATGAGTACGTACGTAGTTGATTCATTGTAATGCTCATATGTAGTTCGTTATGTGTGCATGTAATTAGTTGAATATTATATATATTGTGTCAGTTCAGTTCGTTGTGTTTCTTGCGTGTCATGCATGTGCACTTTTTTAGTATGTGGGTTTTTATATTATTTGGAGGAATTAAGGAATGGAATTAAAGTTTGTGTTATCTTTTTGAATTGTTTGAAAATAGGTATCCGAAGGATTCAGATAAGCACATGCTTGCCAAACAGACAGGGCTTACACGAAGCCAGGTACTAATTAATTCATATATTAGCTCGCTCAATCCTTAACCTAGCTTGAAGGGGTTTCTTACTTTAGCAAGTCTTTGATGTACATGTGAATACTCTATGCTTTTGGCTGAGCTTATAATACTATTTGAACAAAAATAAATTAATGAGTCTATACTTTTGCTTATAATTTCATAAACCTTGTTATATCATATATGACTTACAAAACCCCATAGAGTTCTACATTGCTTTTGCAACATTTGAGCATCACTTTCATCAAAAAAAAAAAAAACATTTGAGCATCCCTCAATTAATATTCATGTTATTTTTTACTTGAATTAAGGGATAAACTTCACTCATAAATTAAAGAAGGTTTACGAATCCTAGATTTGTTCCCTATGTGTTATAAGGGTCTCCTATTCCTTTTCTCCTATACTGTAATTTCATCGTTTCTCTATTGTTCTTGCTCTGCCATGCTACTTTATGGTAGTATGGTGGCTGGAAAGAAAGACGACTTCACCTTCTCATAGATGGTCTAAGTGAGAGCCATTGTAGTATCTTCTGTTGCCCTAGCTTCTTCTGTAGATAGAGTCTTCAATGAGTAGAAAGAAGCAACCACAACTCCAAACATGGTTGACAATGACAATAGCACAATCAGTTGGTTTAATATCCACTTTTGGAAAGATCTTCTGATTATGTGCAAACCTAGCAAATGTAGTGCAATCGTAGTGAGCCAAGGAGTCCTTAGGCAAGAGTCAAGTTCAAGTAAAACGGATGTTATGGTGAAACGTGAAACGGATGTGCATCGTTATTTATATTCAACTGATTGCTATGTATATTCAATTTGTTGTGTATGAATATGCAGTAGTATGTGTATTCATATTCAAGATAATTGCTTATATGTTTACTTGAATATGTGGTATTGAATATGAATACCATTATTTAATTGCAAAATGTGTGAATATCGATAACAACTAGTTTGAATATACTTTTTATTGCATATTCACACATTTATATCGAATATACTTAATAGTACTATGAATATGACATCCGTTTTATGTTCTACCATAACAAGGTGTTTTACTAGATCTTAATTCCCTTAGGCAATAGCTAGAGCGGCCTTTATATTATATGTACATTTATATCTTTGCTTTGTGTTGATCCATTCTGTAACTCCTAGGTGCTTTCTTCCTCTTATTGCACATCTTAAGAATGTCCTAATTCTGTTGAATAGATGCATTTGAACCATAAGTGCTCATAGTTCTCATGGTAGTTGATGTACAATAATATCCATGTTGTTAACTATATATTTATGATATATAGCTCTTTTACATAAGATTTTCATTCTTGATGAATAGGTGTCCAATTGGTTCATAAATGCTCGAGTTCGTCTATGGAAGCCGATGGTGGAGGAGATGTACCTCGAGGAAACCAAGTCTCAAGAGCAACAAAACCCCTCCGGCAGTGACGTCCACCCCACCACCACCGCTACAACCACCACCGCCACCACAACCCCCACCGCCACCACCCCAAGATCAACATCAACCACTCTCCATTTCAACCAAAACCCTCATTCAATCCCGACGGTCAACGACCTCTCGAACCCCTCCCTCCTCTCCCCAAACAACTCCTCCTCAACAGGGCCCACCGCGACCCTCCACTCCGCCATCGGGCCCCTCCAGGGCTTCTCCTTGGTCGGGTCCTCTGAATCAGATCCCAAGCGCCAACGCCTCTTCCCCTCCGACGTCATCCACAACCTCAACTCCTCCTCCCCAAGCAGCATCCTCACGTCCTCAATGGACCAACACAACAACAACAAGGCTGACATCAAGGACTTTGGCGGGTTCGGGTACCCGATTGGTGACATCGGGTCAAGGTTCAACCCGGATCCTCCCCACCATCAACACCAACTACAATACCACCATGGGAACACCGTCTCCCTCACGCTCGGGCTTCCGCATTGCGATCAAAACCTAACGCTCGCCGGAACCCACCACCAGAACTTCCAGCCCGAGCTCTGTGGGATCGACACGACGCAGCCGCCGCCTCACTCTAGTGCAGCCTATGACGTCGGGGGCATTGGTGAAGTCCAGAACCGGACTTCTTGGCGTAGTACATTGATTTGAAGAATAAAAAATATAGAATTATTCCCGCTTTTTAATTAGTGCTTGTAATGATATTGATCTTCTTGCATGATCTCACTCAGTCACTCTAGTATAGATATAAAATGGTCATGGAGGAAATAATGAGACATGGGTTATAGAAGAATATGGAATTTTAAGAATGTACGTACGTGTGTAGAAATCAAAGGGGAGATTGGTATAGGGTTTATACATTTTAAATGTATTTAGGGTTTCCATAGAATATTTTTATATACATATATATAGGGGATTGCACGTGATATTTGATCATCTAGTTTGTAAGATTAATGTTGCAGATTGTATGTTTATTTTCTCTGATGGTGATTTGCATGTCGCGCGAATGATTTCGCTCTAGCTTATACTTTTTTTTGGTTGAGGAGAGTCGAACTGGAGACCTCTGAGTACTACCCTTGGAGGCTTAACCGTTTTGACTAAATGTCCGAAGGCCGCTCTAGCTTATACTTGATTAGGGTATGAAAATTGAACTTGATACTTGCTGGTCGGTGACTGAATCAACGTGCAAATTTCAATATATTGTATGCGTGTATGTATATTTTGATCATCAAATTCGACCAAAAAAATATTTTGATCATCAAAGTATGCGTGTTTTGATTTAAAAAAGTTTATGAGCTTGCATTGATCATTGAGGGGGTAACATTAGGGAGTTTCATGTAAAAATCAGCGGATCCGGAGTAAACAACAAAAGGATAACAAAGTATTGCTAGAGCGTAGAGATAAACATTCTTTATAGATAATTAGAATATCTTCTAATTATTTTTTAAGCGTATATTCTATTATATTTTCGGTAAATAAAACCATCTAAAAATTGTAAAGTTTGGGTTGGATCTCAGAAATTGTGATTTACAAAATTAAAACCATCTAAAAACAATCTGATTATTGAAATCGAAAAACAATTTTTTATTTTTTTTTAGAATTTAATATGATATTTTAGGCAATTAAATTGAACTTCTATATGAGACCCAAACCCAAAAAAAATGGTGTAATAAATTAATCTATCATGCCAAATTTGTAGAAGCATATAGGCTGTCGACAGGACACACCAAACAAAACTTCCTCAAATTTAAAGTCTAGTTGGAGATATGACGGTACATTAAAATGACTATACCATGAATTTCCATTCCCGTGAATTATATCACCTCAAGAATATGAAAGGAAGTATATAAACTATCCATTTTTTTTTATTGAGGGTATGTGTACGTGAATAAAAATACTTGATTCTGCATGTATTTCTTTGAGTCTTTGACTTGTCAAAAGAATTGGAAAGTACTTCAAACTTTATGATTTAATATACGCGTAGAAAAGTTAGGAAATAGTCATTTGTTTAGTTCATACGTACTATGCACCATTGCACCTCATCCCTAACTTTGTAATGTAATTTGTACGTTTTTTCTAGAAAACCAAGTATGACCAAAAAAAAAACAGGAGTACCAACTACCAAGTATATATGCACCTCTTTTTTGGTCGAAATAAAATTCTTTAAAAGAATTTCATCACGATTGCAACATCACGAACTAAGGGCCTAACTAGATTGATTTGAGGCCCATTTTCTACATACATATGCTACCTTGGCCCGCTAAAATGAGCCCGTTACTCGTACCAGCAAGTCTATTTAAACACACTTGTGCATACATTTTTTTTTCCCATTATCCACTTCAAATTTATCCAAATTGACGTGCCCTAAAGTATGGGAAATACTAGTATGAATAAGACCGTCATATCAAAGCTATACAGTATGTAGTAGGAGATGTAAATATGAGCAAGGGTTGGTATTTTGATAAATATTAATAACAATTATTATTAATATTTTTGAATACAATGTAAAGGTAAAATTACATTTTTACCCTTACGGAAAATAGAGGGTTATTACATATTTTCCGTTTCTTAAAAAAACTTTGCCCTGTTTGACCATCTTCTTGAGTCTGGATTTGAGGTCTTTCGCCACAAAACTGTCCTGTAGTGTCTTCTCAACATGTGTCGCCGCCTCCTCGAATGTCCTCCCGTCTAAAGTTTTCAAGATATTCTAGAACGGCAATAACATATTTACTGTTGACTTGAGGAAAAGAATCAGCATTATCCTCAAGCACAACAACACCATTATAAGCAGGTTCAGGAGGATATCCGTCGTCTGTAAAGCCACCGTCGTATTGATTCAACTACAGCATCACCAGCATTATATCGCCCAATCTTAGGACTAGTAACAACTGACTTGGTGTCACACCAAGTCTATAATTAATCGTGCAACTATTGAAGTTTAGTCAAAAGGTTTATATTAAGAGATGCCACAAACCAACAACTAGCCTTATATACTTGGGTCATCTATGTTTCCTTTCGTTCCAACTTTCCGTTTAAAAATATAAGGCCGTGTATTTTAATTTAATCCACCGTCCATTTTTGTTTTATTTTGTGTTTGACTCGTGCTAATTTAGTTAAGATGTATAACATTAACGACGACGGCTTAGGTATACCGAGGTTTTTTGAACTTCTTTGAGGACCCCCTCTCATTTAGGTATGGATAATGTTAGGGGTTCACACGTCGATTCACGCGCATATGAGCAATAGACCTAACACATAAGCCCATGACGTTCCACCCTGAAACCAATTGACAATAAGGAGAGTAACTCATATACTTAGTAGGAAACACTTTCACAAAAATGTCAATATGTCGTCCATTTACACACTTTAATTTAGATGGCAACACGCCTTCCACAAATAATGTCAATATGTCATCCATTTACACACTTTAGATGGCGACACGCCTTCCTATAACATGTGCTTAGCTCACCCTCTCTCGAACTCTTTTAGGTTTTCGATCATGTATTTGATTTTTTTCCTTATTATTTTGTGTATATATTTCTTGTCGATTTATCCTCTCGCGTATTTAACCTCCATTTTGTATACCGTTCTTGTAAACTCTTGGTAAATACAATTTCGGATATCTTTTATTAATGAACAATAACTCATTAATGCGGGTAAAACAAAATATCATAAACCTCAAGGGGTTGGTGTAATGGAAGACATGGTATCAGTCTGATAGGTTGCAGGTTTGATCGCTCACTAATTTCCTTGAGGTAAGACATGTGTAAATCCATTGAAAGAGCTCTTTGAGCCCTTGGACTAAGGCACCATCCCTTCATCCTATTTGACCAAAAACAAAAAACAAAAAACAAAAAACATCACAAAGTACTCGAAACGTAGGACTTCCTAGATATCACAAGGTTACATTTATACAAGGTTTCACAAGGCATTCTTTTTTTTGAATAAACCGTTCATTCACTTAGAGTGTTAGACTGCTAGCCAGCTGGGTGGTGGAGCGGGTTTCTCTTGTGGTGATCGACGATTCTTGCCTTGTCGGCGACTTTTTGTCAGTTTGATTTTTATTATTTTATTTTATTTTTTTTGTTGGAGCTTTTTAGGGGGTTTAGTTCGTCTTTTTGAGATATATTGAACGTATTTCATCTAGATCTAAAATGCTCCATCCTGACCCCCCAGATCTTTGCTCGTGCAGAATTTTCCTGAGTAAAGGTTGTTGTTGTAATTCATTCACTTCATAAATCCCAGTCCATTGTCCCCATTATAATATTTTGACTTTAGCTAGCTCTATTCCATACAAAATAAGGTTTCATATACCTAAGCATTCGTCCGATGCTTTTAAAGCACTTGTAATCTTACATTTTTGGTCTGAAATTACAGGTTTCTAAATTAATTAGAACTTTTTTCCGATCTGGGCACTATTTGGTTTTTAATTCCGCTTTTAGGCTCCCATCAAAAATATTTCCCGATATAGGCACTTTGCAGGATAGAAACACTATACTGACTAGCGTGAAAACACGCTGCTCCAACCAACGTGTTTTTTTCCGGTCAAAGGCAAAGTCGTTGGCCAGATCAGCGTTTTTCTTGATAAGACGCAGTTCCCACTAGCGTCTTTTGCCACACAAGCTTTGAAGAAGCAAATCTACAACTAGCGTCTTTTGTCGCACAAGCTTTGAAGAAGCAAAGCCTGTAGCTTCTCTACTCCAGTTTACTACATTACTACGTACACTAGGGAAGAAGACATTTTGCTCATCCACTGCAGCCACTCATGGATACCTTTATTTGATTGAATTGGTCAAATTAACAAGCAACCATATGAAGAATATGTAAACTGGGAGATCTGATTTTACTAACAATAAGAAAATATGCTGTGTAAATTAAAACCAGTCTTATTTCTTGAAGAGAAGCTGTAGGCTTTTATCCAGAGATAATATCAGGAAAATAATGCAGAGAGTTTGCATCTGCTATAAACTAGGATAAAAATAAGAGATCCGACTTTTTCACACAAGAAAAGGAGATCTGATTTTAATAACAATAAAATCCTAACGAGATATCTGATTTTACATGTGAATATTCTCAATACCCATAGCAACACGAGGGAAGTGGGCGGCGAACACTCCACATTCATTCAGCCTCTAGCCTTCTCCAAAAATAAATTCACTATGAGGCCTATTTTTGCACTATAAAAGCCCAAAAAAAAAATACCTACTCTCTTTCTTCATTCTCTTCTCTCTCTTCCTCCATTTCACTCTCTCCCTCCCTCTCTTCTCTCCCCTCTCTCCATCTTGTTTTCTTCCCCCAGATCGATTAGACGGCGACGACGGCCACCAAAGAGTAGCGGCGAGCGGTGGCGGCTCCTCCCTCTCCCCCTCTTGTTTTTTTTTTCTAGATCCGGTTGGCGGCAACGACGACGGCCAGAGACGACGACGGACAGCGGTGTCGGTCGACGACGCCTAGAGACGACGACGGGGCTGCAGTGTCGGTGGGAATCAACCAAGGTGGCCGGCGTTGGTGGGATAGATCTAGGGTTCTAGATCTAGATCTAGAAATTCTAGATCTAGATCTACAATTTCTAGATCTAGATCTAGAAACCCTAGATCTAGAAAAGTGAGCGTCGACACCGCCCTTCTACCGTCGTTCCACCGTCCACCACCGCGGTAAGCAAGCAAATCGCTTCGTTATGGGTTGTGTGTGTGACAAGAGTTTTGTGTGACACGGTTTTTAGTCTATTTTTCGTGTGACAAGGGTTTTGATATAGGTTGTGTGTGTATGACAGTGCTTTTGTTATGGGTTTTGTGTGTGACAACTCGTTTTTTGTTCGTATGACAGGTTTTGTGTTTATAGGTTTGCGTGTGTGACAGGTTTTTGCTATGAGTTTTGTGTGTGACAGGGCTTTTGTTATGGGTTTTGTGTGTGACAGCTCGTTTTTTGTGTATGACAGGGGGTTTTGTTATGAGTTTTTTTTTGTGTGACAACGATTTTGGTCTGTTTTTTGTGTATGACAGGGGTTTTTGTTATTGGTTATGTGTATGTGACAATGTTTTTGTTATAGGTTTCATGTATGATAGGTTTTTGGTATGTTTTTTGTGTGTGACAAGTATTATGTTATGGGTTTTGTGTGGCAGACTTGTGTGACACGGTTTTTAGTCTGTTTTTTTGTGTATGACATGGTTTTTGGTCTGTTTTTTTGTGTATGACAGGGGGTTTTGTTATGGGTAGCGTGTGTGTGACAGGTTTTTTGTTATAGGGTCTATGTATGACAGGGTTTTTGGTATGTTTTTTGTGTGTGACAAGTTTTATGTTATGGGTTTTGTGTGGCAGATGTGTGTGACAGGGTTTTTGGTCTGTTTTTTTGTGTGACAGTTGAGTTTTTGTTCGTATGACAAGGTTTGTGTTAATAGGTTTGTGTGTGTGACAAGTTTTTAGTTATGGTTTTTGTGTGTGACAGATTGTTTTACTCGTGTGACAGCTTTTGTGTTTATGAGTTTTAGTGGTGACATGTTTTTTTTATGAGTTTTGTGTGTGACAGGGTTTTGTTATGAGTTTTGTATATGACAGTGCTTTTGTTATGGGTTTTGTGTGTGACAACTCGTTTTTTGTTCGTATGACAGGTTTTGTGTTTATAAGTTTGTGTGTGTGACAGGTTTTTGTTATGAGTTTTGTGTGTGACAGGGCTTTTGTTATGGGTTTTGTGTGTGACAGCTCGTTTTTTGTGTATGACAGGGGGTTTTGTTATGAGTTTTTTTTGTGTGACAGGGTTTTTGGTCTGTTTTTTGTGTATGACAGGAGGTTTTCTTATGGATTTTGTGTGTGACAAATTTGGTTTTGTTTATATAGTAATTGTAATCATAGCCTATTAGCTCAAATGGTAGAGCAACGTGCTAAATGCACGGTAATGTGGGTTCAAATCCTACATGGGCTTTGTGTGACAGGTTTTGTGGTGACAAGCCTTTTGTATGTGGATAATGAACGAAAATTGGGGGTTTTGTATGACAGGTCGTTTTTTGTTCGTATGGCAGGTTTTGTATGACAGGTTTTGTGTGACAGGGGGTGTGAGGTGGGATGCGGTGGAATGGGTGTAAATTTTTTTTTTTTGTATGACAGGTCGTTTTTTGTGTGACAGGGGGTGTGAGTTGGGATGCGGTGGCATGGTTGTAATTTTTTTTTTTGCCCAGGGGCATTTTCGGGAAATCGGCCCCATAGCTAATTTATTTTTGGAGCCGCCTAAACGCCAACGGGCCACTTACCCAATTCGTCTTAGCAACACACGTAATGGAAATTGCAAAACAAAAAAAAAAAAAAAGAGAGAGATGCTAAACGGGATAGCGTCTCTCCCTGCAAGTGCCTACTTCCAGAATTAAAATTTCACTACGCCTGTTCAGATAAATAAAAATTTTAAAGTGCCCATATCAGAAAAAAAAATCAATTACTTAAACTAAGTTGTACGGAGTACGTAATTGTGAACGGCACCGGATCGACCAGACAAATACCAGCTTAAAAATGTTGACCATCCGAAGGATTTGTCACATCTTACTACTTTTTTTTGGTTAATCTTAATTCTATTTAAATTCATACGAACTTCCCACATCTAACAAAACAAAATAAAATTTTTGAATTCTTATGAATTAAATTGTGAATATATTCACAATAAATAGAAATCCAAATCCTATGTGTTACAGCTTATAGTACAATAAATAGAAACAGATGGATAGACAATATCTGAATCAGTCCTCCAATAGTTTCCTGCATACGTAAGGAAGTTGTAACCTATCACAATGTCTAGGACGACAGGGAGGATCATACGTGTTCTTGAGCCCTACAGCAATCCGAACAAAAACAAAATAGGGCCACGAACAGAAACGGGGCGCCTTGAGCAGGCGATTCCCATGGGTGTAGCGGCGGATCAAATACCTGGGAACAGCAAAGTTGCATCTGGCATCTTTAACAAAGACGTGATTAGGCAACTCATGGCAAGCATCAATCCACAGCCGAAACCGGGAACTCAGCTTATAAAGATTGGGACGAGGTACAGTTCTGTCTTCATGACAGAAGATATACAAGCAGTGTTGAGCCACTACCAAATGCAGCACCCTCTTGTGGCACTGGCACCGGGGATCCAAAACAGTAAACTTCGGCAAAGCAGGCGCGACTTGGGTCATCTGTAAGGAGTTGTAATCCATAACGAAAGCGGCCCCGGACTTGTCCACCGCGTAAAGCTGACCATTATAGTTAACAATGTCCTGATAAGTTTTACAAGAGCTAGCAGCATGCCAAACATTATTCATTGCGCCTCGGGCTAGGGGGAGCACGGCTAGTGTCCCGTCTCGCAAATGGGCTACTACCTTAAGATCACACAGCCTAGAATAGCTGGGATTCGGAGCAGGTAAATCCGAAGAGATAATCACAATCTTGAGCACATCTAAATTGCAACGAAAGTTGTACTTGCCAACATCGCACTTCTTATTGCTTCGAGGGAAGGCATTGTGGACATGGTAGGCGTTAGAAGAGTGTAGGCGAGAGTTTGGTCACCGGCGGTAGGAGCAGCTTCGTGTGGTGGACCTGGGTCTTGTGGAGGAAGGCGGAGGCGGTGAATTTGCCGCCTTTGTACTCCTCCTCGAAGGCCACGATCATCGGCCGGTCATCGGCGGCCAGGGCCGAGTAGAAAGTGACTTCGGAGATGAAATAGGAGGCGCCGGCGGGCTTCTCCGATGGGCCTGGTGGGGCCGGTATTTGGAGCGGGAATCGAATCGGAGGAGGGAGGGATGAGCGCCATGTCAGGCAGACCGATCGGAATCGTGACAGGTCCAGTCGGCTGTGAAGGCGTTTTCCGATCTCCCTCCAGAGTTCTCGTGGGAGTTCTGGCGAATTGGCCGGCGACGAATTGGGGAATGGGTTTTGCTGTATCGGGATTAGTTGAGGGATCGGAGTCGGGCTGTGAAGGCGTTTTCCGATCTCCTTTCTCAGTTGAGAGATTCGAGTCGGACTGTGAATGGTTTTATGTAACTCCCTCCACAGTTCTATTGTGAGTTCGGCCACTTTGAACGTCTCCTCCTCTTCGGTTGTCGAATTGGGAATTGGGTTTCGCTGCATCAGGCTTAGTTGAGACATTAGAGGCGCCATGGATAAGAGTTGGATCTGCGCAATTCAGGTTTTTAGGGTTCTCTCAGGGTAAAGATCGATACTTTTGCCCCCTTTCCCCCCTCTCTGTTTTTGCTCTGAAAAAAGATCGATTCTTTTTTTAGAGATTTTAGGTTTCTCCCCCGGATGCAATAAATATGGGGGCGAATGCGATGATTTAAAAAATAAGCTCTATCTTTTAATAATTTAGCAATAATGAATATCTTTCAAGGCATTTGTTCAAATAAAAACTCTCATTAACCTATAAACTAAGAATAAATAAATAACAGTCTTCGACCAAAAAAAATAACAGTCTGCTTCAAAAGAAATTAAAAAAAATAACAGTCCTTAAATTGAGTTTATAAATTGAGTTTTTGCATTCAGAAGTGTATGGGAGTCCAACTTGTTTCTAAGCTTCTATCCAATTTCATTTAATTTTAAGTCATTCAAAAATTAAAACAAACATTGGAATTTCAAAATCAAACGCAATTATTATAATTCAGATGGAGTATATAAAAAAATATCTTTAATCATACTCATTAATATATTTATGGATATATATATATTTTTTTAAAGCTTAAATCGAAATTATCTATACTACCTATAGTATAAAGCGGAGACAATGTCTTCACAAAAATTTGCGCCACGTGTCATTTGTATAATAAAATAATCCACCGGGCCCTCCTTTATATAAATTAGGTAGTTAGAATCTCATATAATCTTATCCCGTAAAAATTGCTTAAAAATTATGAATTATCCCTGAACAAGAATTAGTTGTAATCTTTCGATAAATATTATTATTTAATAAAACGTGATATTTATCGCAAAGTAATTTTTGAACAAATCCAACTTATTTATATTATGAGTTGATTGACTATTGGTAAAAAAAACACTAATCACAATACGAAGATAAATATATATGATCTTATAATTTTGACGTGATTATTAGCGTCATATGCCTATATTAAATTGGATTTATAATCACATTACCCGTACATGGTACGGGGGTTAAACTAGTTATTTATTTTATTTTTTGATCCCAAAAATCGAAATTATACATGAATTTTGCTAGTGTTACATGGTCTTCCATTTCCTAACTAAAAGAAGAAAGCATTCTTTCTGGATTTGTGCACCGGGCTACCCAAATCAAATTATCAGTCCCTTGACCAAAAAAATCAAATTATCAGCCCAAACAAAAATGTAGGCCCACACACAACAAAAGAGGAGGTTGCTTACCTCGGAGGCTGTTATTTATCCGGTGTCAAGTCATCGATAATGCCCGAAAGATTTACCTTGAGATTTTTTTAACACATCATACAAGTTTAGGTTATTTTGCTTACTAGCAATATTTCGGGTTATTCATTTAACCCCCATAAAAAGTATAAGTTATTTGAATTAATTTTTCCATTAATGGGCAGGGGATTTAATTATTAAAAAACCTACCCAAATATTTCACCTATTAGTTATTTATTAAGTTTTCTTTTTCTTAATTTACTTTCCTTAAATTCTTAATTGATTTACTTTCAAAAAATTAATTTGATATAGTGGACTCAATTTCCCATAATTGTATTTGAGCGAGGAATTTGTTATTGGGTGATATTCTATTCTTTTGTAAGCATAAAGATTTAAAGAAAATATATTTCTCTTATTTATAAAAATAGCGATTATTACAGGAAACAAGTTTATAAACCTTGAATGAAAGGTCAATATGGTGCTCAGCAAGTACTTGAGCCAACCACGCCTTTCAGTGTTAGTGTCGGCCTAACAGAGTGCTTTCGAGCCTAGCAATGAAAACTTCCCAATATTTCTTCTCTAAATTATGCGCATATACAACAGGAGCCTCTTGTGGAATGGGGAGAATGAGCTTTGGTACAATCACCATATCTCTACCTAGAACTAAAACAACTCCAACATGTCCAATTCCTACGAGACAACATTGATTCGGTGTTTTCCTTAAAACAATACTCAAAAATTATATTGATAACCCTCCATGTGCGCACATATTGTGTTTGAAGCCTGAACATGTAATTGAGTTTAGGAACAACAACGGTCTTCAGCTGTTTGTATGCGAACATGAATGCGCAATGAAAGGTTTTCAACAGCCTGCTCAAGGGTATTTGATTGGAGTCTTTTCATCAACCAACTACTGTGGTATTTGACAATTAGCCATGTGATGAAAATGAAATCAATATAAAAAAAACTTTTGACAGTTGATGTGTTGAACTAGAGCACGTCTATAATTAATCGTGCAACTAATGAGGTATAGTCAAAAGGGTTATATGAAGAGAGGTTATAAACCAACAACTACCCTTATATACTTAGGCCATTCTTGTTTCCTTTCGTTCCAACTTTCCGCTCAAAAATATAAGGCTGTGTATTTTAATTTGATCCGCCGTCCATTTTTTGTTTTGTTTTGTGTTTGACTAGTGCTAAATTAGTTAAGACATATGACATTAACGACTACGGTTTAGATACCGAGTTTTTCTGAACTTCTTTGAGGACCCCCTCTCATTTAGGTATGGATAATGTTAAAGTCTGTGAGTCATATCTGACGTGGGGGTTCACATGTTGCTTCATGCGCATATGCACAATAGACCCAACATATAAGTCCATGTGGTTCCACCATTAAACCAATTGACAATAAGGAGAATAACCAATGTACTTATATGATAGGAAGCACTTCTACAAAAATGTCAATATGTCATCCATTTACACTCTTTAATCTAGATGGGGACACGCCTTCCACAAATAATATGTCGTCCATTTACACACTTTAGATCGCGACACGCCTTCCTATATCATGTGCTAGCTCACCCTCTCTCGAACTCTTAGGTTTTTAATCATGCATTTGATTTTTTTTCCTAATTATTTTGTGTTTGTATTTCTTGTCGATTTATCCTGGTGTATTTAACCTCCATTTTGAATACCGTTCTTGTAAATTTTTGGTAAATTCAATTTCAAATATCCTTTTTTTAATGAACAATAACTCATTCATGCAGGTAAAACAAAATATCTCAAAGCTCAGGGGTTGGTCTAATGGAACAAGATAAAGTATCAGTCTGACAAGTCGTAGGTTCGATCTCTCACTAATCTCCTTGAGGTGAGACATGCGTGAATCCACTGTAGGAGTTCTTTGAACCCTTAAACTAAGGTACCATCCCTTCGGGCTATCTGACCAAAAACAAAAAACAAAAAACATGACAGAGTACTCGGGACTTAAGACTTCCTAGATATTACAAGGTTTTTAAATGTACAAGGGTAAAACAAAATATCTCAAACCTCAAGGGGTTGGTTTAATAGAACAAGATAAAATATCAGTCTGACAGGTTATAAGTTCGATCCCCTACCAATCTCCTTGAGATGAGACATGTGTAAGTCCATATCAAGAGCTCTTTGAGCCTTTAGACTGACTGACTGAGACACCATCCTTTCGGGTTATTTGACCAAAAACAAAAAACAAAAAACATCAAAAAGTACTCACGACTTAGGACTTCCTAGATATTACAAGGTTATATATATACAGGTTTCACAAGGCATTCCTTTTTTGAATAAACCGTAATTCATTCACTTCATAAACCCAGTCCATTGTCCCCATTATAATATTTTGACTTTAGCTAGCTTAATTCCATACAAAATAAGGTTTCGTATACCTAAGCATTCGTCTGATGCTTTTGGACCACTTGTAATCTTACAATTTTGGTCTGAAATTAGAGGTTTCTAAATTAATTAAACTAAGCTGTACGTAATTGTAAACGGCACCAGATCGACCAGACAAATACCAGCTTAATAATGTTGACCATCTGAAGTTTGGTCACATCTTTTAGACTTTTTGCACGTATCGATTTTGACTTTTTGCACCACGCCATTAGAAGGCGTCGCTTTCAAGAGGCGTTAATTAAAATAATAATAAAAATAATTACGAAAGTGGACGTTGGCGTCGTTCGACGCCGTTGACCGGCGGCACCGTGCGCCATTGACCGGCGCCACAAGACGCCTTTGGGAGGCGTGGCAGGACGAGAGGCCCACAACGTCACCGGACGCCGGACGCCGGACGAGAGGCAGGCGTGGCAGGACGAGAGGCACGCCGACGTCGTATGGAAGAATACACTTGAGTGTATTGAATTGCGTAGTAGTGTAGTACTACCTCCGTTAAGTTCTGTCACTTTTCACAAAAATTAAGAAGTTTAATACAGTAGTTTTACTTAATTAACCTTAATTTAAATTTAAGAAAAAATACAAATTCAATACTTGCCCCTTAAATTTAGCTGCTACATATACTTAATAGGCAAGAACATCGGGGGTTATAGGCTAGAAAAGTGGTCTTTCCATAATGCTAATATTTTGCTGTGCATCCTCACCGAAATTTACGAGATTGTTTACCCTTTTTTTAAGATAAAATCGGAAAAGTAGGTACGTATATAGATACTCTTGAACGGATGGAGAAAATCAAGCTTTATACCCCCGATCTTTCAGTTGGGTTAAAACGCAAACAATCTTTTTTTTTGAGCCAAACGTAAACAACCTTGAACGAATGGAGTATTAATTAAGGGAAAAAATCAAGCTTAGAAAGGCAAGTACATAGACCAATTAACGGATGGAGTAAAAAAATCAAGCTTTATACATAGACCAATAACTAGTTATATTCCTGGGCCTTGTCCGGGACATTTTTAAATAAAAATGATAATATTAATTTATATACAATATATGTATTATAATTTAAATAGTAAAAAGTTAATAGGGTAATAATTAACTTAACAATTGTATATATAGATGTATTTTAAATTAGAGTAGTCAAAATTCACTTTAGCTCGACAAACCAATTCGGATTAACCGCAAATTTTATAGTTAAAACCAGATCCATAAATTAGTAGGTCAATGGAAAAGCTAAAATCGATTGAACCGTGTTCAATTGGATTGAAACTCGAAACCAGCTAACTTAACCTTAGTTGTTATATTTGCAAAATAAAATAAATTTCTTTTGAATATTATAATCTAGCCTTATTATAATATAATATAATAAATTAATAATATATTATTATATGATATTGTTTAATTTTAATATTATTTTAACAATCATATCAAATTCGACATTCTTGAATCATTGGATTGACTCGAACCACTCACTGATCTGTCATGAGTCGACCCGACTTGACTCGTAATCCGATTGACCATAACTCATACTCAACTCAAATTCAAAATTACCGAACTTAAACTCGACCGAACCAACCAAAATGACATGTATATTTTAAAATATATTAACATTATTTTATTTTTAAAAATAAAGTTTTGTGATAGAATTATGTAAATATAAGTAAACGCTCTTGACTTGTTGGGCCTGTCCGAACCCATATGACAACTACAATAACCTTACCAATTGATCCATAAATTTTAATGAGGTGAACTCACACTCAACCCTCACACAAGATGTCCGAAATCGACTGCACCCGTAAATCAACATAATCACACTTTTATTAAAAGGGAAAATATTTTAAAATAGTCTCAAGTATCAAATTACAACCAAAAATAATCTCAAGTTTGAAAATCACAACCAATGATACGAACTATTACAAAATTAACCAAAAACGACGCGTTTTCCAGTGGAATCGGTGATATGACAATCAAAAATATTTCAACAAAGTGCAAATTATCAAGTTGTTATGTCTTGTTTTCGATCCCTACGTCATCGATTCCACCGAGAAAGTCATCGAAAAACGCTTGGGAATCGTTTTTGGTTAATTTTGTGATAGTTTGTATCGTTGTTGATGATTTTCAAACTTGAGACTAATTTTGGTTGAAATTTTATTCATAAGATTACGTTTTCATAAATTCATATGTAGGTGAATCTAATCTCTCTATTAATTTGGATTTTTAGGGAAAAAAGTAAGTTACAAATAAAAAAATTGTACTCCCTAGTTACGCACATTAATTGATCAACATGCTAACCAAGTATACGTAGCTATTTCCTAAAAAAAAAGGGTATACTTACCTATCAACATGCTAACCGTATATTATTAGTGTTGGCTATTTGTTATTGTAATCACAAAGTAATAACATATGTACATAAATAGGCTATAACTAACAGATGACCCGTACCTTGTACGGGGGTGTTATTTATTTATTTATTGCTTTGTGTATGCATTTACTATAACACTTACAAATATTATCATATGTATATTTTTTTAAAGCGACACTTATTTTTTGGATTATAAATTGACATAATTCTTGTATATCATCATATATAAATACATTTTATTCATATATTTACTTTTTTATACATATATAAACATATATTTAAAATAATTGAGGAAGAATGAAATAAGATAAGATGCATTATCACATTTTATCAACAACTGATACAAATCTTTTGGCATTTAAGCTAAATTATGTAAAATAACTTATAATCAATATAATAAAATCAATAAGTTTAAATAAAAACTCGAATTGTTATATTATAATATTAAAGGTATAGATAATATTTAATAAGTTAAATAGAAAACCAAATATCTCGTATATATGTTATTGTGTTTTGAAAAAATAATTAAATAATATATATATAAATATGTAATGAAAATGTTAACGAAATATTATCTTAATTAAGAAATCTATCTTATTTTTTAAAGCGTAATCATTATGCAATATTCGTGATATATATCGTAAATATAACATCTACTTTTCAATGATAATTTAATATGATATGATAGTAAAAAACGTATTTAATATTTTATTTTAATAGAATGAATATTTGTCGAAAATATAGTGGTAGAATTTGGTACCATTGATGATTTAAAAATATACCATGATAAAATTACGAAAAATAATTTAACTTTATTATGATATTTGATTAAATGGGTAAAATAATATGATTATGATTTATAGATTATGAAGAAAAAAATATTTTTTTAAATAAAGGTTTATGATAAGTCTATGTATTAATTAAATGTGTATAATGATAAGATAGAGATTTATATATTTGGATAGAATTATTAATTAAACAACTCAAATTCTAAGATAGGACTAATATCTTAATTAAGTATGTATAAGATTATGATAAAATCAAGATTTAATAAGATAGATTTTTAAAAAAGGGGGTGATGTGGCGCAATATGGTGACAGAATTTGCTTCTGCTTTAGTATATAGTAATAGATTTATCTTGTTTGACACAAATGGATAGAAAAAAAATCAGTTATTAAAATTAGGGATATCAAGATATATTACGTATAGATATGATGGATTTAATTCCAATTTGTATTTATATAAATGGATATAAAATTGTCATAATAAATCACTTAATTAAAAATAGGATGGATGGTTTAAATATTCTTATGACGAAACTGCCCTTAACTGCTTCAGGTTTAGAAGTATACTAGCGAATGACCCGCACCTTGTACGGGAGTGGTATTATTTAGTTATAACATTGCATAAACTACTTTTATCGATCTTTTGGATTAACATGAGATATTTTTACATACATAAACATATATATAAAAAAAATCGAGGAGAATGTCATAAGATAAGATGCATTATCAGTTTTATTAAAAATTGATAAACATTTTTTCATTTAAATTAAATTGTGTAAACTTAATTATATAAATAAATCAATATTTAAAAAATCAGATTTATATAGCATCATAGTACTAAAGATATAGAGAGTAATTAATAAGATAAAAAAACAAAGAAAACCGAATTATCCTATATACATTATTATGGTGTGAAAATTTAATTAAAATAAAATATCTCAAACTATTACCGTAATTAAGAAATCTATCGTTTATCTACAATGTAGCCAATATGTAATATTAAAGTTATATCAAATATATCATATACTCTTTTTATTTACATTTAATATGATATGATAATAATAAAAAATATATTTAATATATTATTTTAATAGAAGGAATATTTAGCTTAAATATAGTGGTAGAATTTGCTATCATTGATGATTTTATAAAAATATCATAATAAAATTACGAAAATAATTTTTAGGTAATACAATATTTAACTAAATGGGTGAAATATTAAGATTATGATCTATACATTATGACTAAATAAAAATATTTTTTGAAAATAAAAAGTTTATGATAGATTTTTGGTATAATGATAAGATTGAGGTTTATATATGTGGATAGAATTATTAACACAACTCAAATTATAAGATAGAATTAATATCTTAATTAAGTATACATAAGATTATGATAAAATTACGATTAAATAAGATAACTTTTTAAATAAAAAGGAGATGTGGCGCAATATGGTGGCGGAATTTGCTTCAGCTTTAGTATATAGTAATAGATAGATATTGATTGATATTGATCTTAGAAAGGCAAGGATCTTTCACTTGCTATAATTAATCTAACAATAAAATCCTATTGAAAATCTGATCAAAAAAAATCCTATTGAAAATAACTAAACACGTTTTTTTTTTCATCAAAGGCAAGTACGTACTAAACACAATCATAGTCTAATACGTCGTCCGCCGTTCACATACGTAAAATCGAGACGAGAGATGAGGGAGAGTGACGGTACTCGGCACCGACAGAGACGAGCGGACGCCGGATGATAGGCGGCTGGTTACAATGGAGGCGCGTCATGGGCGAGGGAAGACAGCCGCCGCCGGCCGACGCCTTCCAGAGGCGTCCGGAGACGCCTTCCACCGGCGTCCGGAGACGCCTTCCACCGGCGTCCGGAGACGCCTTCTACCGGCGCCCGGCAACGCCGTCAAACGGCGTCCCGTGACGCGAAGATTTTTTCGGTCTTGTGTTTTCCCACAATTTAAATAATATAATAATTGAACGCCTTTAAATGGCGACGCCTTTGAATGGCGTGGTGCAAAAAGTAAAAAAACAGTGTGCAAAAAGCCTCGGCGTTTTTTTTGGTTACTCTTGAACAGAAATTAGAAAATTCTACGGTTTACCATTAATTGTATCCGCTAAAAAACTTTTAATTTTAAAAATTCACGATTTTCAATTCCTGGTAGTTTCAATCACTTTATAGTTTATACCATAGAAATGGCAAATACATAAGGAGTGGAGAGTAAGATTTTCTTCTCCAACTTTTTCTATAAAATGCTAAAAAACTTTTCTTTTCTATTTTTACGATTATAATGTTGTTTGCAGATGACATCGTCTTAGTGCAGGACTCTAGGGCGGAGGTCAGTGACAGACTAGAAGTGTGGAGGGAGAGGTTGGAATCTAAGGGGTTTAGGTTGAGCAGGACAGAGTACATAGAGTTCAGCTTCGGGCAAGGGATCGACTTTGGGAGTGAGGTGCGGCTGGGGGATGAAGGCATTGCGAAGAGGGATAACTTCAGATATCTGGGTTCAGTTTTGCAAACCGATCGGAGTATTGGTGAGGATGTGAGGTCTCGAATTCAAAGAGGTTGGCAGAAGTGGAGAGCAATTTCAAGAGTTTTGTGCGATAAGAAGGTACCGCTTAAGCTGAAGGGAAAGTTCTACAAATCTGTGATTAGGCCAGCGATCCTTTATGGTGCGGAGTGTTGGCCGACGACGAAGACTCAGGAACAGAAACTCGCAGTCGTAGAGATGAGAATGCTCATCTGGATGTGTGGGAAGACGAGGATGGACAAGATTAGAAATGAGGAGATCAGAAGCAAGTTGGGGGTGGCTTGTATAGGAGATAAGCTTCGAGAATCGAGGCTTCGTTGGTTTGGGCATGTTCAGAGGCGGAGCCTGGACGCTGTAGTTAGGAGGTGTGAGCGATTGGAGTTAGAGTTAGGCGCTTTCAAGCGGGATAGAGGTCGACCGAAGAAGCGCTGGATGGATAACATAAGGAAAGATATCGGCTTGCTAGGAATCTCGGCGGACTTGGCTCAGTGCAGGGAGAGTTGGAGAGAGAAGATCAAGGTAGTGGATAGCTAGTCGGCGGATCGTTGGAGTAGGCTTTTAAGAGTGAGAGGTCGTAGAGAAAAGTGTCATTTTATTTTTTAGTACTAGTATTATGAGTTTTTCTTTTTAACCTTGTCGAGTCGGTCCATTTTTCTCTTGGGTTGTATCGGGCGTATTCCATCTAGACTTGGAATACCCCCATCCTGACCCCCCAGATCCTGCATGTGCGGGACTACCTGGATAAATGTTGTTGTTGTTCCCACATCTAATAAAACAAAATATAATATTTGAATTCTTGTGAATTAAATTATAACCAAATATATTTTTCTATTTCCCATAAATTGTAATTCCTAGGAATTTATTTCACATTAATTAACTTCATGGAAATTGTACTTCTCACATCAGTCCCAATTAGTCTGATTCTCTTGTTCAATACTGTTGATATCAGGAACCATCAACGCGGTAATGCACCCTACCAAAACAAAATATAGCCAAGTATAGACTTCTCAAGATGGCGTCCGGCCCAAAGTTCTACCGCCATCGCGATATGATACGCCACCGCCCAGATCAACAATTCCTTACGAGGCAGACTCCTCACAAGGCGGAGACCCGGCCCCGGGGTTTGCGCTCACCGCGCTCATCGCCACGTCCCATCCACGCAAGTGGGTGGGCGGCAACGTCCCATCGGATGAGCGGTGGGCGGCGACGTCCCGTCCTAGCCTTTGATTGGCCGGCTCCGCGGCTGCCGCCCCAGGGGCCAACCATACAGCGACACGTGCCTGGGCGGCACCCGTCCCACATCGGCCTCTCGCTCCAGCCCAGTTCGAGCCTCCCCAATAAATAGCGAGCTCGATGCACTAGAACAGGGATCGAAGAACTCGCGAACTATATATACTAGATCTCGAGCTAAGATTACTGTTGTAGCCCGATACACCTAAACGCGATAGAGATCATCTGTGTGCTATTTTAATCCCACAATTAATACAAGGGCACTCTAAACACTACCCCCATCGCGTTAAACACTTCAAGCGACCAAATACTTTCCATCTCTCCGTCCGTTGACTCGGTCGAGTTCGAATCTCTTGCTCTCATCGCGTTACAGTACATTCGGTGTTTTCGGACTTCAACATTGGCGCCGTCTGTCGGGAAGAATGACCAGGTCGAGTTGTCAGAGTTTGACATCTCGTACCACCCACGGACCGCGATCAAGGCGCAGGCCCTGGCGGACTTCGTGGTGGAGGTCACCTTCCCCGACACGGACGAGAGCCCCGACGAGTGGAAGGTCTTTGTTGACGGCTCGCACTGCGACCTGGGGTCAGGTGCAGGGCTGGTCCTTGAGGGACCCTCGTATGCGTCCGAAAATGCCCTCAACTTCGGTTTTGAAGCAACCAACAACGAGGCCGAGTATGAGGCAGTGATCGCGGGAATTGAGATGGCCCTACTGGTGGGCGCGCGGAGAATAAGGGTTTTCACAGATTCTGAGCTTGTCGCGCGACAGGTCGGTGGCCAGTACGAGTGTACCACGGGTTTTCTGCCCCAATATCGCGCCAAGGTCAAGGCGTTGATCGCGTGCCTCGAGACTTTTGCCATTGAATCCATACCGCGTGCGGCAAATGCCAAGGCCGACGCACTGGCCAAGATGGGTTCGGCCCTCCCACCTGAGGTCGGCAACAAGGTCACAATCGAGAGGAAGATGCAGCGCGGTGTCACTCAGGCAGTGTTCGCGCTGGCCACGGAAGGATGGATGGCTCCCATAGTCCGATATATCCAAACCGGGGAGTTGCCCCAGGACGATGCCATGAGCGCACGCAAACTCAAGCTCAAGGCGGCGCGGTACTGCATCGAAGGTGACAAGTTGTACCGTCGCGGCTACGCGGAGCCCAACCTGCTCTGCGTAGACGAGGCCACCGTCTTCGAGGTCCTCGAGGAGGTGCATGAGGGCATATGCGGAGGCCACCCGGGCTGGCGGACTCTGGTCCACAAGATAGTCCGGATGGGGATCTATTGGCCTACCCTGCGCCGCGATGCGGCGGCATACGTACAAAAATGTGACAAGTGCCAGCGCTACGAAAACATTCAACACGCTCCAGCGCGAGAGCTGCGCGGCATCCAACCGGCCTATCCATTCGCGATGTGGGGCATGGACATCCTAGGTCCCTTCCCTAAAGCCGCCGGACAAGTACAGTTCATCCTGGTCCTGGTCGATTACTACACCAAGTGGGTGGAAGCCGAGGCCATGGCACGAATCACAAGTGCAAAGGTATGCGGCTTTCTCTGGAAAAATGTGGTTTGTCGTTTCGGCGTCCCCATCGCGATAATGACAGACCACGGCCCTCAGTTCGACAGTGAGGAGACACGAGACTTTTGCGCAAGTTTGAGCATAGAGTTGAGGTTTTCTTCGGTCGCACACTCTCAGTCCAACGGACTCGTGGAGAATGTGAACGCGAGGATACTCGATGACCTCCGCCGCAGGCTGGATGGCGTACAGGGCCGATGGGCAGAGCTGTTGCCTCTTGTTTTATGGACAAACCGCACCACGCCGCGCAGGGCAACAGGAGAAACACCCTTCGCGATGGCTTACGGCAGTGACGCCGTCGTGCCCGTTGAGTCCATGTTACCCACGGAGCGAGTCGCGGGATACGACCAGTTCACCAACGACGAGGCTCTCAAGGTAGAAATGTACCTTCGCGATGAACGCAGGGAGGCGGCCGAGCTGCGCTCGGTCGAAAAGGACCGCGGCGTACTACAACAAGAGGATCAAGCCCCGCGGCCTCAAGGAGGGCGACCTAGCCCTCCGAAGGGCCGACGGGGGCAAGCTTGACGCGAAGTGGGAGGGACCTTACCTCCTCTCCAAGGAGGTCGTCCCGGGGGCTTTCAAGCTCACAGATCCGACGACGAGGCAAACCCTCGCCAAGACATGGAATGAGGCACGCCTCAAGAAATACTATGTGTAAATAAGCTAGGGTTATCACCGCGTGGCGGTCGGTTGTAATGTCTCTATCCTACCTATTTTCATGTGAATAAAACGAGACGACTACCGTACTCTGTCCAAATAATGAATTCGTCGTTAGGGAAACCCGAGTTGCCGTCCTCGCTTGGGGTTGTCCGCTAACGCGCGTGATGCGCATAGGCGCACTCGAGTTGGGTTATACCCCTCGTAGTTACATAAAGCCTTAAAACATCAAAACTCCACAGTCGTTAGGGAAACCCGAGTTGCCGTCCTCGCTTGGGGTTGTCCGCTAACGCGCGCGATGCGCATAGGCGCACTCGAGTTGGGTTATACCCCTCGTAGTTGCATAAAGCCTTAGAACATCAAAACTCCACAGTCGTTAGGGAAACCCGAGTTGCCGTCCTCGCTTGGGGTTGTCCTCTAACGCGCGCGATGCGCATAGGCGCACTTGAGTTGGGTTATACCCCTCGTAGTTGCATAAAGCTTTAAAACATCAAAACTCCACAGTCGTTAGGGAAACCCGAGTTGCCGTCCTCGCTTGGGGTTGTCCGCTAACGCGTGCGATGCGCATAGGCGCACTCGAGTTGGGTTATACCCCTCGTAGTTGCATAAAGCCTTAAAACATCAAAACTCCACAATCATTAGGGAAACCCGAGTTGCCGTCCTCGCTTGGGGTTGTCCGCTAACGCGCGCGATGCGCATAGGCGCACTCGAGTTGGTTTATACCCCTCGTAGTTGCATAAAGCCTTAGAACATCAAAACTCCACAGTCGTTAGGGAAACCCGAGTTGCCGTCCTCGCTTGGGGTTGTCCGCTAACGCGCGCGATGCGCATAGGCGCACTCGAGTTGGGTTATACCCCTCGTAGTTGCATAAAGCCTTAGAACATCAAAACTCCACAGTCGTTAGGGAAACCCGAGTTGCCGTCCTCGCTTGGGGTTGTCCGCTAACGCGCGCGATGCGCATAGGCGCACTCGAGTTGGGTTATACCCCTCGTAGTTGCATAAAGCCTTAAAACATCAAAACTCCACAGTCGTTAGGGAAACCCGAGTTGCCGTCCTCGCTTGGGGTTGTCCGCTAACGCGCGCGATGCGCATAGGCGCACTCGAGTTGGGTTATACCCCTCGTAGTTGCATAAAGCCTTAAAACATCAAAACTCCACAGTCATTAGGGAAACCCGAGTTGCCGTCCTCGCTTGGGGTTGTCCGCTAACGCGCGCGATGCGCATAGGCGCACTCGAGTTGGGTTATACCCCTCGTAGTTGCATAAAGCCTTAAAACATCAAAACTCCAGTCGTTAGGGAAACCCGAGTTGCCGTTCTCGCTTGGGGTTGTCCGCTAACGCGCGCGATGCGCATAGGCACACTCGAGTTGGGTTCCACCCCTCGCAGTTGCATAAAGCCTTAAATACAGCAAAAATCTAGTTACAATATCCTAGTGTCAAGCGCGGTCCTAGCACCTAGCTTGGCATGGGGTTGGGAACGGCGAAGTTTTCGCAAAAATCTAGTTACAATATCCTAGTGTCAAGCGCGGTCCTAGCACCTAGCTTGGCATAGGGTTGGGAACGGCGAAGTTTTCGCAAAAATCTAGTTACAATATCCTAGTGTCAAGCGCGGTCCTAGCACCTAGCTTGGCATGGGGTTGGGAACGGCGAAGTTTTCGCAAAAATCTAGTTACAATATCCTAGTGTCAAGCGCGGTCCTAGCACCTAGCTTGGCATGGGGTTGGGAACGGCGAAGTTTTCGCAAAAATCTAGTTACAATATCCTAGTATCAAGCGCGGTCCTAGCACCTAGCTTGGCATGGGGTTGGGAACGGCGAAGTTTTCGCAAAAATCTGGTTACAATATCCTAGTGTCAAGCGCGGTCCTAGCACCTAGCTTGGCATGAGGTTGGGTACGGCGAAGCTTTCGCAAAAATCTAGTTACTATATCCTAGTGTCAAGCGCGGTCCTAGCACCTAGCTTGGCATGGGGTTGGGTACGGATGGTTGCCAAAAAAGCAAGTTCAAAGGATAAGAGGAAGCAAACAAAGAATAAATAATCACAAGGCCGCGGGGCGGCAAAAGAAGTTAAGACGCCTGCTTCGCGTCAGGGTTAGATACAATTACGGCCGCATCGCGGCAATAAACATTGTTTGGGCCCCAAGGGCCAGGTGGAATACCAGTTCAGCAAAAACAAAAAACAAAAAGCAACAAGCAAATCTTCAGACTTTGCAGAGAAGGGCTTTAGGTCTCGGGGGCGTTGACCGCGGTCTCAGAAGCGGGAGGGTCCTCGGGGGCCTTGTCCTTTTCGACCTCGGCGGCAGGAAGTTCAGGGTTGGCGTGCGGGGCGTCAGTTCCCTCCGCGTTGTCTTGCTCGACGCCCGGCGGTGGCTTCGCCATCCCGTCCTCCCAGACAACCCCCATTTTACGCTGGAGGTCGGGAGCGAAATACTTGACCTTATACCTCTCAACGTATTGGAGGGCCGCGGTGACTGCACTAAGAGCTTGGACCGCTCTCGCATCCTCAACGCGACGGTCCATGTACTCTTCCGATTTGAGGAACTCGGGCACCGCGTTCTCGGCCTTGGCCTGGGCCTCCTCTACTTGACGTCGCTGCTTCGCACACGTCGCCTTGAGCCCCGCCACCTCCTTCTTGGTCGCGGCAAGTTGGGCTTTGACCGTTTCAAGCTCCGAGGCGTCCCGCTCCGCTTGCGCGCGTACCTCCGCGAGGGTCGTTTCGGCCGCCTCCTTCGCCTTGGTCGCCTCCTCCAAATTGGCCTCCGCAACGCACAAACGGTCGGGGAGGTAGTTCAGCCACGCGTTGACCTGCACATAAAAGCATATCTTTAGCCCGAGTGAAAGTTATAAAGGACCAACACCAAAAAAGCAAAAGCGCCACATACCATATGGCCGTACTTCATGCACTCCCCTCCGACCTCCGCCGCGCTGAGGGTTTGGAACCATTCCCTCTCCTCCTCATAGGGGTACTGGCCCTCCTTGAAAGTACCCCAGGCCGGCCCGGAGCAGGCGAAACCTGCCACCTCGGCCCTTCGGGACCAATGGCGGTGACTCCCGGTGCCCGTCGTGATCTGGGCAGGACCCTTCGCGACAGGCTCGGGAGGTTCCTCCTCAACGCGGACCAAGTCCCGCTTGGATTTCTTGGCGGCCACGCCCTCGGCATGGGCCGCGTCCTCGACCCCCTTGCGCTTCGAGCCATCCCCCAGCGCGCGTTTTCCCCTGTTGTCGGCTGGGGAGTCTCTCCCCTTGGGCCCGAGCGCGCCCTTCGCGGTGGCCCCCTTCTGGCCCCCAGGTTTAGCAGTGGTGAGGGCGCCAGAGGCCGTCGCGGCAGACTTGCCGGTGAGAACGTCAAATACATCCATATCTGCAAATACAAGTCACGAACATTTAGACTAAACGCGTTCAAGGCACTAATAAGGCATGTACTGAAATAAGACATTCTCAAGAAAAATAGGAATACCCTCGCCCTCGGGCACCGGGGACGAGGGTGCCGACAAGGGCACCACGTCTTCCCGGGGCGGTGCCGGCCTCAGACTGAGTCCAGCGCGTTCAAGGCGCTCTTGTGTTATCCAAACACTTTGCTCCCTTTTAAAGGGGGCGGCAAAGGCTTTCTTCGCCGCGGAGGCCTTTTTTGACTCACCGCGTTTGCGCTTATGGGGGCGGAACCGGTCAGGGACAATAGGGCAAAACAGCTCGTTGCCCGAGAAGTCGTGGACGATAAACCATTTCTCTTTCCACTTCGGGCCGACGTTGGAAGTGGTGATCAGCAGGTTGCAATGCGTAAGGCTGAAATTCACGATGCCCCTGCTGTCCGACTTTACCGTCACAATCTGTAGCATGTGCTCCACGGAGGGAGGGTGCCTCAGCTCGAGACATCGCATGTGATACGCCGCGACGGCGCTCCAGCAGTTGGGCGCCATCGAGGCTGGGGCAAGGTCGTAGTGGAACAAGAATTCCGCGACGTAGCGCGGCAACGGGGCCCTAAAACCCGCAACAAGGCTCGCCGCGTACATGACGACACCCGCTTCGTAAACAGCAAAACTGTTTCCCCCGTCGAGCGGCAGTAAGAGTTCAACCCCGGCCGGCCAGGGGTATTCCGACGCGATGACGTCCAGTTCCTCGAGAGTGAGGATGGAGGCACTACCCTTCGCCAGCGTCGTCGGGTTT
Source organism: Polygonum maritimum (assembly GCA_963924305.1). Taxonomy (NCBI): domain Eukaryota; kingdom Viridiplantae; phylum Streptophyta; class Magnoliopsida; order Caryophyllales; family Polygonaceae; genus Polygonum; species Polygonum maritimum. The sequence continues at coordinate 4,792,471 of OZ002732.1, forward strand.
TCATACTCGGCCAGGCGCTCGGGCCTGGTCTATCGAAAGCGGGGGATCTCTGCTTTGACCCGCGTCATGTACCGCGAGGGAAAGCTTCTCGCGGTCCCGGAGGTGGATGCCTCATCACCAGCCTCGTCTTGGGGGTTGTAAGGCGCGCACCGAGCCATTGATCGTGAGGACGAGGCACTTCGGGTGCGAGCGGCGGACACTGTGGTAGGGTCGCTTTTGCTCAAACCGGCGGGCTCACGGAAGTTGTTCTGGGAGTCACTCGCGGACATCTCCCGGTATTCAAGCGAGGAGTCGGGTGCGTAGAAGTCGTCCCAGTTCGCTATCCTGTCACCGCGATCCACGCCTGAAGGGCAGGAGTCGCTGGAAAACCCCAAATCCAGGGCACGGAGGCAAAGAGGCTCCTGGAGGAAGGAAAAAAAGAGATGATATGCACGGGGAAGAGAACAAAAAAGAAGAAGCATATAGCGCGATAAATACACAGTGAACAAGCTCGTGAGCAAGAAAGGCAAGTAAAAACAAAAAGCGCGGTGCCCCAACCACGGGCAGGTGTCTTATCGCAATAGGGCAGGAAGCCCTGTCAAAAAAAGGCCTAGGGGCGCGCGAGATGTACGTCAGAGGAACATTCCGCCGTTCTCGACACGCGTCCCCAGAAATAGGCCGAGGCGACGGGACGTTGGCGGGACGGGACGTCGCGCTGAGCGCGTCTTCTTCGCCTCCCATGACGTTTCGCCTCCCGCGACGCTTTGCCTCCCATGGCGTTTCGTCTCCCACGGCGTTTCGCCTCCCACGGTTTTTCGGCCACTCCCCCACCTAGGGCACGAGGGGACGGCCACGGCCGAATCCGGACCGGGGCTGGGTCGGGGGCATCCATCGCTCTCCACCACCCCGAACACCATCGGTACCCAGCGGCGGCGCCGCCGCTGGAACTTAAACCACCCCGGAAAACCCCCAAAAAAAGCCCCGAAGACCCAGGAAATCCAGAAAACGAGAAAAGGAGAGGGAGAGAAAGAAGAAAGGCGTATCTCGTGGTCGGAAGGGCACGGAGGCAGGCTTGTGACGAGCGGCGTCGCTGGCGTAAGAGCGGTTTCCGGTCGACGGGAGCAGTGGGCGAGTTCGAGGGCGAAGAAGTTTTTTTCGAAATAAAAACTGTGGAATGAGGGAGACGAAGGGAGAAACCGCCCCTTTTGTTCAAAATCTCGGCGGGCCATTGACGAAATGGGCTTCGTCCTGCATCCGCCCGTAAAAATGACGGCCCAACGACTTCCCTTGCCACTTCTCCCGTCCCAACGCCTTCGTTTGCTCGTCCATCTCCAAAACAATAGCGCGTTCCCCACACCGCGTTTCCGGTTCGAGGTACTTTCTTTGCACCCGTCCTCAAAAAGGCGTCGAGTCCCGGTCCATGGGGTTGTGTTGATACCAGGAACCATCAACGCGGTAATGCACCCTACCAAAACAAAATATAGCCAAGTATAGACTTCTCAAGATGGCGTCCGGCCCAAAGTTCTACCGCCATCGCGATATGATACGCCGCCGCCCAGATCAACAATTCCTTACGAGGCAGACTCCTCACAAGGCGGAGACCCGGCCTCGGGGTTTGCGCTCACCGCGCTCATCGCCAGGTCCCATCCACGCAAGTGGGTGGGCGGCAACGTCCCATCGGATGAGCGGTGGGCGGCGACGTCCCATCCTAGCCTTTGATTGGCCGGCTCCGCGGCTGCCGCCCCAGGGGCCAACCATACAGCGACACGTGCCTGGGCGGCACCCGTCCCACATCGGCCTCTCGCTCCAGCCCAGTTCGAGCCTCCCCTATAAATAGCGAGCTCGATGCACCAGAACAGGGATCGAAGAACTCGCGAACTACATATACTAGATCTCGAGCTAAGATTACTGTTGTAGCCCGATACACCTAAACGCGATAGAGATCATCTGTGTGCTATTTTAATCCCACAATTAATACAAGGGCACTCTAAACACTACCCCCATCGCGTTAAACACTTCAAGCGACCAAATACTTTCCATCTCTCCGTCCGTTGACTCGGTCAAGTTCGAATCTCTTGCTCTCATCGCGTTACAGTACATTCGGTGTTTTCGGACTTCAACAAATACGGATTAATATGTGTTATTTAACATATTTTATCCAAATTTTCCGATACTATCCTCATTGATTGAAAATAATTACCTAAATATATACTAAAAGGTAAAAGATCTTCACAAGATTGAAGGTATTTTAGAAAAATCAAATAACTCCTTACTTTTAAAGACAAATCTTACGATAACAAATATTTTCATAAGGATGTAGGATAATACAATATCGAGGAGGTTTTTTAATGGTATAATTAATAAAATTATCATTATCGAAGATGTGGAAACAACAACTGCCCATTGGATACAAACAGCGTTTGATCGGCCGTATTTCACGCCCCAATGCGTGTATAAATATATAAACCCAAGGGAATCGAACAAAATTAATAAACAAACTCATTTTAGTCGTCTCTAGCTTTTCAACTGAAAATAAATTAACTTAATCGATCATAAAATATGTGCCTTGGACTGTGACACAATACTTTATCCTGCTTTTTGGTATGGAATACATTCATATATAAGAATGCATCCAATATCGATACTAATTAATTGATGTGATCTAGTGCTACAAGTTATAAACTTAGGTCATCTAATTGACTGATTGTAATGGAATGGGTATGATTTGGAACTAGTGATCTCATTCTCTAAGATGTAATGCTTAATTTATCCGTGTGTGATATGAAGGCGTGTCCATTTATATAGTTAATTATGCAATTGTAAAGTAAATATAGTTCAACATGTTAGTGCTCAAGGATCCGTTTGGTTTGACAAGGTAAAACCGGGAAGAGACATAAAACTGATTAAGATGGTATAATCTGAAATTAAGAATGCGTGAGGAGTTGATAGAATCATGTATAAGTGCATGTTTTGTGTGTAGAGAAGAGACTATGAGGATGAAAGTGAATGGTTTTTGTGGATATGGAAGATAAGTCCTAGGGTTGTAATCAAACCGACCCAAGTTAACTAAGCTCAGTTACTAGTTCAGTTTGTTCCCGAGACAAACTCGCAAATTAAATAGCTCTTTTCTTCTAAGTGAGCTTGTGCATTAGCTCTACGCATTTATCTCTGAGAGCCGGCCTTCAACTTAAGATGGAACTATGCTCGTTTATATATCGATCCGAACATAAATTATACTTAATCGGGCCAAACACCGCACCACTCGTGAGTGAATGGGAACATTTACATTCCTATATTGCATACATGACATAATACAGCGTGCAAGTACCATGTTCTCCAGCTTATAGGCATTTAAACATGATTGGTGGATCTAGTAACATTTCGAACTAGATACAATTATGTACGTGATATGTCTCATCCATATATCCATTCAAATACATTGGTGCATCCTCTTAACTTATACACCATCAAGATCAAAAACTCGTCGTCCATCATAACAATGTATTACAACGATCGATGGATCGAGTTAATTAAACTAAGTAGACCCCGATTAATTAACTAAATCAAATCTAAGACGGAAAAGAACGAAGCAAATTGGTGGGCACACAAGGCGAGTGCTTCCAAACACTAGAATGCCTACTCAAAATCTCCTTGGCCCTCTCCTTGGTCTTCAAACTACACTCCACTTGCACCACCAAACAAAGCTTGGCCACCACCCCAACCTCCAACATCTCCCCCAAAACGACGCCGTTCCCCGAATACCTCGAAACCGACCCGATAACCCTCACGGCCCGATCGCTTACCCCGTTCGAAACCCTCAGTATCCGCTTCGAAACCACGGCCAAGCCCGCCCTATGCCCTAAAAGCCCAGCCCGACCCTCGGCGCACCCGCAAAGCTGGTCCAACACGGCCATCGCGAGCTCGCACACCCGCTTCTGCTCGGGTGCGTCGAGGAGGATCTCGATCAGGGCCTCGACCGCTCCAGCATTGACCGCCTTGACCCGGTTCCGCCCCCACGGCGCAAGCCTGGAGAGGAGCTTCAGGGCCCACTTGGTGGTGGCAGTGGGCCCGTTTCGACCGAGGAGCCTAACGGTTTGTGCGAAGAGCTCCGGGTCGACGGCGGTTAGTTGGTTGGGGCCCGCCACGCTGTAAAGCGAGCGTAACAGCTTGATCGAGTTGCGTTGGGACTCGGGGTCGTGGTAGTAGGAATCGGTTAGGAACCGCGTGAGGCGGTTGACTAGTAACGGCCCTCCGGTCGAGGTCATAACGGATTTGAGCTCGGCTTCCGAGGCGGGGATCCCGGCGAGAGTCGCCAGGGTCTCGACGGCGTCGGTTTCGGAGTCTATGAGGCGGGAGGCGAGGGAGGAGACGCGGTCAAGGGCGTTGACCGGGGGATCGGGGATGGGGTCAAGGGCGTTGACCGTGGACCAGGAGTGGATGAGGCGGCGGAGGACGTGGTTGGGGGTGAGATCGGCGGCGGAGGAGAGGGGCTGCTTGGTGACGGGGCAGACGGCGGCGGAGGAGGAGACGAGCCAGCGGTGGATGCTGGGGCGGTCGTAGGTGATGCCGGTGGAGACGGTGACGGGGTCAACCATCAGCTCGAGGGAGATCGGGCAGAGGAAGTGGGTCGGGATCTCGATCTGCGGTTCTTGATCGGCCGCCTCCATTGATGATGATGAAGCCATAGAGTTAGTTGGTGTGTGTATGTGTGGAGAACATGGAAAGTTGTACATGAGATCGGGTGGTTTCACTTTTATATACGTAAAGGATGTGTTTGCTTGTGTGCTTGACCAGCGGGAACATGGGCTGCTAGTTGATCAAGTAGAAAGTCAAACCAAAATGCTCGGCAAAAAGGGTGGCTTTTTTGAGTAGTTAGCTGGATTTCCACGGTCCGGATCTTCTACAGCCTATTATGTTACCCATGGTATTCCACTCTTTTTATTGGCCAATTTTATTGATTAATTAATTATAAAAAATCTTAACAAAATATTTTTTTTTTCCAAATTACTTACTGTATTGATTTACTTAAAACCTTTCATCTTCCTACGGTAGGTCTTCAACTTCTTCTTTGATATCCCCTCTTCTTCAATTTGTCTTCATTCTTAAATCAACCAGGTCAAGCTATTAAAAATTTCACTTATTGTTTGATTATTACTTTATTATCGTTCTTTGGATGTTCAACAAGAGTTGTTATTTGGTTGATTAATTTTTCAGTCCGGACTGCAACTTCGTCTGCTTATACTAGGGTTTTTTTTGATTTTTAATAGCTATGTTTGTTAGCAAGTAATTAATGCTTACATGCTTATGATCTACTGTCAAAGTTGCATACAAGAAAATATTTATACATCACACACTTGTTGTAAAATTCTCCTATCATTGCATCCCAATTTTGAACGGCCGGGAAAACTACGTGCACAATTAATATGAATATGATCATGCTGTCATGCATTCCTATATAATGTGATAACTTTAGCATTCTATTCAAGTTACTAGATAGATTTAGCAAGATCATCGATTACACCTTCAAACAAGTACTTGTGTTAAGAATTAAACTAACCAACCTTCAAACAAGTACTGTATGTATTGTAATACTTTGTGACAGCTTGATTTTGATTTTGATTTTTATACAGGTTATGGAGACTAATATTCCAGAATCACAACCCCGTCGTAGACTTGAATATGAGGATGATGATCAATTTTTAGACGCTAATCTAGATGATGCAGATCATGAAGATTTGACACACTCTGATCTTGAAGGTGAAACGATTGAGTCAATCCATTCAAAGATATCTGAGGAGCTTATACCAAGAGTTGGGATGGAATTTCAGAATGAGGATATGGCTTATGAGTTCTATAATGCTTATGCTTTGGCAGTTGGGTTTTCTATTCGTAGGAGTGGGACTCATAAATTTAAGGGGATATTGATCGACAGGACATTTGTTTGTTCAGCCCAAGGTAAACGAAAACCTGATAAACGAGACAATGTTTATAAATCCCACCGTGTGGAGACAAGATTTGATTGTTTAGCCATGTTAAAAATCAGTTGTCGTTTGTTAGAATATGATAGCTGTCTCCAAACCGTTGCACAAGAAGACAAGGAACCCACGACTCCATCTACCACTACTCTGAGATAGTACTAGCCTTGTTTGTATTCAAAGAAAGACACGTTAAGATGGGCAAGCAATTGTAATCGGTTTTCACACAATGAATGAAATCCAGAAATTCTCTCTTTTCTTCTTCTCCAAGCATATCTGAAACTTGAAGCTTTCTCCCCAAAATCCAAGTTTTGTAACATGGTATCAGAGCTTTAGGTACCTTAATGATGTCCAACGAAACCAGAAGTGAAGTCGGAGGTGACGAAGAGGACCCTCTCCGCCGTCGAACGACGTCAAATCGAGAAGAGATGATGAGGGAAACCTTGACAGATCCGAATTCAGATGAACTCTTTCTCCACCATTCGGATCACCCGAGCTACGTCCTATCGACAAGCCTGTTGAACGAAAGCAACTACAATCACTGGAAGCGCTCAGTAGAAGTTTCACTCGAGGCCAAGAACAAGTTGGGGTTTGTGACGGGAACCTGCAAACGGCCGATTTCAACTTCACCCAAGTATTCTCAATGGCAACGATGTAACTCCATGGTAATGTCTTGGCTTCTTCACTCAGTAGAAAAGGAGATTGCTAAATCCGTTTTATACTGTCGTACTGCTTCTCAAATTTGGAATGAACTGGGCTCTCGTTTTGGGAGATCTAATAGAACACGCCTCTTTCAAATACAAAGAGACATAAGCCTCAGTTCACAGGGAAACAACTCTGTGACAACTTATTTCACAAAAATGAAGAAGCTTTGGGATGAGTATGCTATTATTGTGGATGATTGTTCTTGTGATTGTGGCTCAACTATGGTTGTGCAACGTATTATAGAGGATCAACTATGGGTCTCAACGACCAGTTTAATATGGCTAGGAGCAATGTTCTCATGATGAACCCACCACCAACCCTTGATGGAGTGTTTCAGCTCATCCTACAAGAGGAAGAACAGCGCAAGATATCGAATCAGGCCAAGAGCGACTCAGAATCAATGGCGTTTGCTGCACAAAGATTTCAGCAGAGGAGCAACACATCAGGACAAGGCAGAGATGGTTTCAGACTCTATTGCGACCACTGTAAGATTGGTGGGCGTGCTACTGAGAAGTGTTGGAAACTCCATGGGTACCCTAACAACAACAACAACAATCAAGCTCAAGGAGGCAATCCCAACACCGGAGCTCCACCATATTGTGATCACTGCAGGGTCAAAGGACATTCCACCGACAAATGCTGGAAACTTCATGGATATCCCTCTGGAAAGTCTGAGAACCGACCACACTGCGATCACTGCAAGGCAGTGGGTCATACGATTGACAAGTGCTGGAAGCTACATGGTTATCCACTTGGAAAAGCTCCAGACAAAGTGGTTGCTCAAGCTTCATCTTCAACAAGCCTTACGCAAGAGCAGTATGATCAATTGATTTCTCTCCTTGGACAGAAAACTGGCAAAGATACCTTCACTCATGCTGCCTTTCTAGCAGGTACAACTTTCTGTTTATTTTCTCCATACAGTAACACTAATTGGATCCTTGATAGCGGAGCCACCGACCACATCACACCCCACATTTCCTTGTTTGAATCTGTCCAGCCAATGTCTAAACCTGTGTCCATAACCCTTCCAAATGGGAAGCATGCATCCATCGTTCATTCGGGCACTATTAAATTATCTTCTCACATCACTTTGCATAATGTCCTTCATGTCCCTGATTTCCATTTCAACTTATTATCCATACATAAGCTCACAAAAGATCTTTCTTCTAACATTACCTTTACTTCTTCCCAATGTCTAATCCAGGGCCCTTCGATGAAACATCCTCTTGTGATTGGCCATGAGTCCAACGGCCTTTATCTCATCCAAAATCCAGCCAAGATATCTCTTCATGAGCAAACAGAGGACACTTATGCTTTTGATTCTTCCTTTTCTTCTTGCAATGCAACTTTTAATAAGGATTCTCTTGAACTATGGCATTGTCGTATGGGACACTTACCCTTTTCTCAATTAAAGTTTGTTTTGCCATCTTGTAAAGACTCTCATTCTCAGTTTATATGTCAAGTTTGCCCACAAGCTAAACAACATCGTCAATCATTCAAACATCATTCTATTCCTGCTGAGAATTGTTTTGACATTGTTCATATGGATACTTGGGGCCCCTACAAGACAAAGACTTATGATGGTTTTCAATACTTTCTGACCCTTGTTGATGATCACTCTAAATCCACTTGGACTTTCCTCATGCCCCACAAACACCATGTTATCCCCATTCTAAGAGACTTTATTATCATGGTCTCGACACAGTTTAAAGCCAAAATCAAATGCATTCGATCAGATAACGCAGCAGAGTTCTGCGATCACACAGCCCGGTCTCTTTTTGCCGAGCATGGCATCCTTCATCAAACTTCATGCATTGATACGCCCCAACAAAATGGGGTCGTTGAGCGTAAACATCGCCACCTTCTCGAAGTGGCTAGATCATTATTTCTTCAAGCTCATTTTCCATTACAGTTTTGGGGTGATTGTCTCCTCACTGCCACATACATCATCAACCGTACTCCTCTCCCTTCTCTTGACAACCAAACCCCCTACCAACTTCTCTTCCACAAATCTCCTGATTATTCCCACCTCAAAATTCTGGGCTGCTTATGCTTTGCTAGCTCACCCAAACAAAATCGAGACAAATTTCAGCCCCGAGCTCTCAAATGCGTTTTTCTTGGTTACCCGTTTGGAAAGAAAGCATATAAAGTCATGGAGTTATCTACAAAACACATCTTTTTCACCAAGGATGTTCAATTTCATGAAACCTACTTCCCATTTCAGCATACTTCCCTACCCACCAACACACCCCTTCCTCCCATACAACCAGATTTACCTCCTTCTATTTTTCTTCCCCATGACAGTTTTTCTCCACAACATCAAGAACCTACTCCTCCATCAAATTTTAATCTTCCCTTAAACCCAGATCATGATGCTTCACCTAACCCTTTATCCCCACCAACTTCCCCTACATCCACCACCCCTCAAATTGTCCCACCCCGACGTTCCACACGTCCTCACAAACCTCCCACTCATCTTTCAGATTACATTTGCACCACATGCCACACAAAGTCTTCTTCTCCTGGATTAATTACTCCCTCACAACTTCCACCACAATTTCATTCTTTTGTAGCCAATGTCATCTCTTATTCCGAACCCACATCGTATCTTCAAGCTTCCAAGGATCCCAATTGGATTATTGCTATGGAAAATGAACTGAAAGCTTTGCAGGCTAATGGCACATGGAGTTTAGTATCTTTACCACCCGGCAAGAAACCCGTTGGATGTAAGTGGGTTTACAAGGTCAAGCTGAAAGCGGATGGTTCTTTGGAGCGCTACAAGGCTCGGCTAGTAGCTAAAGGCTACACACAACAAGCCGGTATTGATTACCATGATACATTCTCTCCCGTCGTCAAGATGACCACAATACGAACCATCCTTGCAATTGCCTCAGCTAAACAATGGTCTCTCTACCAATTGGACGTCAATAACGCGTTCCTACATGGTGAACTTCATGAGGAGGTCTACATGACCCTTCCCGAAGGCATTCCTAATCCTTTCAATCAGGTTTGTCGCTTGAGAAAGTCCCTCTATGGCCTGAAACAAGCCAGCCGACAGTGGTTCCACAAATTGACAGATTCTTTGCTTTCTCTCGGTTTTTCTCAGTCTAAGAATGACTATTCCCTATTTTTACTTCATGAAGGCTCTCATCTGACGATAGTTGCAGTATATGTCGATGATCTGCTCGTTACAGGATCAAATCCTCACACCATCACTCAGTTAAAGGCATATCTCGATGCATCATTCAGCATCAAGGACCTTGGGTTGCTACACTATTTTCTCGGTCTTGAGGTGACTTACCTTTCAACTGGACTTGCACTTACACAAAAGAAATTTACTCTTGAACTCCTTCAAGATTCCAAACTCCCTCCAATGTCCTCAGTCTGTACTCCCCTTCCTCTCAACACTAAACTCACTCATGAAGAAGGCGATCCTCTCTCTGATCCTACTCAGTACAGACAACTGGTTGGCAAGTTAAATTTCTTAACAAATACAAGACCTGATATCTGTTATGCTGTACAAGTCCTCAGCCAGTTTATGCAGCAACCCCGCACTCCTCACCTCATTGCTCTTCATCATACTATACGTTACCTGTCAGGATCAGTTGGCCAGGGCATTATTCTTCATGGTTTTGACAAACCTACATTGACAGGCTTCACCGATTCTGATTGGGCCGCATGCCCCAACACACGACGATCTGTGAGTGGCTTCATCATCCTTTTGGGATCCTCACCCATTTCATGGAAGTCAAAGAAACAGAACACAGTCTCTCGAAGCTCGTCTGAGGCTGAATATAGGGCCATGGCACAAGCTGCAGCAGAGTTAACCTGGCTCATACGTCTTCTACAAGAGTTGCAAGTATCTCCAATCAAGCCTGTCCATTTATATTGCGACAACCGGTCTGCTCTTCAAATTGCTCATAATCCGGTCTTCCATGAGAGAACTAAACATGTGGAGATTGATTGCCACTTTACTAGGGAGAAGGTCATGGAAGGCTTACTTGAGTTATGCTTCACACCATCATCGCAGCAACTAGCAGACGTCTTCACCAAAATTCTTCCATCACACCAGCAAAATCATTTACTTGCCAAGCTGGGGATGTTCAAACCTCCACCAGCTTGCGAGGGGGTGTTAGAATATGACAGCTGTCTCCAAACCGTTGCACAAGAAGACAAGGAACCCACGACTCCATCTACCACTACTCTGAGATAGTACTAGCCTTGTTTGTATTCAAAGAAAGACACGTTAAGATGGGCAAGCAATTGTAATCGGTTTTCACACAATGAATGAAATCCAGAAATTCTCTCTTTTCTTCTTCTCCAAGCATATCTGAAACTTGAAGCTTTCTCCCCAAAATCCAAGTTTTGTAACATCGTCAAACAGGAAGCCGATATTCTGTTGTCAACTTTATTGCCCAACATAGTCATAATATGGCAAGCCCAAGTAAAGCTCATCTATTTAGATCACATCGGAGAATTTCAGCATCTCAAGCGTCACAAGTTGACATGGCTGATAGTTCAGGTATTGCTCCAAAAAATACCTTTGAGTTTATGGCTAGGCAAGCAGGAGGTCGTGAACATCTTGGCTTTTCTCATGTGGATATAAAGAATTATTTGCGCAGTAAGCGTACTTTACAAGTGAAGCAACATGAAACAGGTGGTGTTCTTGAGTACTTGCAAAGGATGAGAGTAGAAGATCCTAATTTCTTTTATGCTATTCAAGTAGATGAAGATGATTTGATAACTAATATTTTTTTGACCGATGCAAGGATGATGGCTGATTATGAGGATTTCGGTGATGTTGTTTGCTTTGATACTACCTACCGTAAGCACAAAGATGGTCGACCAATTGCTTTATTTGTGGGAGTGAACCATCACAAGCAGAGCATTATCTTTGGCGTTGCATTATTATATGATGAAACAGCAGAAACTTTTGTGTGGTTGTTTGATACGTTTTCAAGAGCTATGAGAGGGAAATTGCCCCAAACAATGTTGACGGATCAAGATGCAGCAATGTTAAAAGCTCTTCATTCTCAGTGGCCAGAGACTTATCATCGACTCTGTATTTGGCATATATTTCAGAATGCAGCAACTCACTTGGCTGGTGTTTTTTCAACGTACAAGGATTTTTCGAAAAGCTTCAGCAATTGCATTTATGGCTACGAGCAGGAAGAAGAATTTTTGGATGCTTGGAATGATATGCTTGAGAAATATGGGCTGCAAGATAATGAATGGTTGAAGAGATTGTTTAATATCAAAGAAAAGTGGGCTTTGGTTTATGGACGTGATACATTTTGTGCTGACATGACTACAACACAACGAAGTGAAAGCATGAATAATCTCATCAAACACTATGTAAGTTATAAGCATAATTTGCAAAGGTTTTTTGAGCACTTTCAGCGGTTGCTTAATGACCGTCGTTATGATGAGATGGTTGCTGATTTTAAGGCTAGTCAGAGCAAAGTATCATCTTCTCTTCATGTTGAAATGTTGAGACATGCTGCCAATGTTTATACTCCTGCAGTGTTTGTGTTGTTTCAAGAAGAAATAGGTAAAGCCTTTGACTGTCAGCTTGAGGTTTGTAATGAGCAGGAAACATTGCTGACATATAAGGTAACACCTCACAAGAAGCATTACAGTCACATTGTCTCTTATCATGGTGAGATAGACGAATCTGTTTTTTGTACTTGTAGGAAGTTCGAATTCAGTGGCTTGTTGTGCTGCCATATATTGAAACTGCTCTCCCATAGAGGTGTTACAGAAATTCCCAAGAAGTACATATTAAAAAGGTGGAGAAAAGATGCTAAAAGCGGAAGCATTCGATTTTCAAGCGAGAGCTTAACTGATGAGGCAAATCCTAAAGATCTAATGGGAAGACGCTATAGAGATTTGTGTGGTCTATCTACACGCTTAGTCACACGGGCTGCTGAAATTGAAGATAAATATACCCGTGTGAAAGAGGGTCTTATTAATTTGATGAGAGAAGTGGGTTTAGGTAGCACCGAAAAGCCACTACAGTCAAATCTGAAAGGTCAGCTGGCTGGAGATGATCAAAATCTTGATAAACCAGTAGAAACAAATGAAATGATGAAGAGCATTAAAGGCATAAAGTTGAAGCCAAAACCTAGAAGTCAATCAAGCAAAAGGCTTGAAAGTGCTCTTCAAAAAGCAACAAGAAAGAAAAGAAGGCCTAAGGACAAACCATCAATTAACAGTGATACGACTTGTGTTGAACGGGTATAATTAGAGCACAATTTCTTTACACTAATAGTATTAGCCTATTTGTTTCCTCACACTTAAAATTTTTCACTGCAGGGAAATCAAAATATTCAGCTGTATAGAAGTGTTCCACAAGAGCCAGTTGGTTTTATTCATCCATGGGATGCTTTGGGATACAATAACTTTATATCTTCAAATTATGGCCTAGGTGACATGGATGCTAGTTCATCACTACTTGATCATTCTGATGAACAAGTTCCATCAAGTTATATGGCATTATTGAATAGCATTGGAACGCCTCAGGTAAACACAATATAGAAACAAAACTATGAACTTGATTGGACTTTGTGTTTGGATCTATGTTTATATTATCTAGCTAATCAATTTTGTACCTCAAGTAAATATAATATACAAACAAAATTATAAGATTTTGATTTGACTTTATACTTGGATTTGTGTATATATATATTATCTAGCTAGTTGATTAATTTTGTTCAAATCCATGATCTGTGCAGGTTCAACCCAAATGAAGAGTTGTCATGCTAATTCTAGAAGTGGCTAGGAAAGAAGAATTCTTTTGTTTTTTTTTTAAATGTCAAAGATGATTGTGTCCTTTTGGTTCCATGATATATAATTTAGTATTATAAGACATGTGAGTTTTGCCTATGCTAGCTATTCATTTTGGTTCTATATTTAGCTAGTTGATTCTACAAAATGATTTTGTGCTAGCCACGTGGGTTTCATGTATTTACTGTCAGCATTCACTTGGTTAATTTGCAAGCCAAATATTCATGAATGGTGTTTTCTTCTTTTTCATCATTCACAAATGTTACTATTTATTTCAGGATATGCACTACAGTTTGCTATACTACAGTTCAAAAAATAAATAAAACTGGATAATGGATGCTAGAAGATGAGTTAAACAAGCCTATGTCGGATTTGAACCGACGTCATTGTGCATTAAGCACATTGCTCTACCGATTGAGCTAATAGGCTAAACATTATTTCACATCTTAGAGTGAAATCAAACATATCAGACATGATCTGTCACCACTATCACATTATGCATGACTTCAAAGTCTCAGAGCAATAACAAATGACCTGAGATATGTGAATGTAGCTAGTAAACGTACTCAATATATATTTCCTAAGCTAAACCTAGATGAATTGCATATAGGTTGTTTATTCAGCAAGAGAAAAGACACTTAAAAGTGCTCAAAAAGTTCACAATTTCAGCTAGTTAGTAAAGAGTATCATTACTTTGTATTGGAAGTAGTTGGAAGCCTAGCTTTTTCAAAGTAGGAACAACAGTCAAGCTTGATTTGGAGTCTTCAATGCTCATCAGTATGATACCACGAATTGATGCCAGACCACTGTATGTTACAGCATAGAAAACAAGAAACCATAAAAAACAACATATATGCAAAGTATTCTAATGCACTCTTAGTGCAAGTTAGACAATTCTATCAACATAGAACAATTGCAGGCTAAGTGTGACATTTCATCCAATACCATATATGCAAAGCATTTTAACCAGGAGGGTTAGCCCAAAATCGTAAAATCTTACCCGAACAACACTTCAAGAAGATGAATATGAGGAGAAAGAAGAGGACGGTGAAGAAGTAGAGGCGTCGATGCATTAGGTCTTCGAAGCTTCAGACCTGAGCAATCAAATGTCAGGGATTCTGGTTTTTTTTTTCCCATTTGGGGCTATTGAAGTCAACCAATTAGGGATTTAGATTGGACTCGCCACATCGCTCCGACGAATTGAAGGATTTGTCGACCAGAGCTCCGCCGTTCTTGGAATCGGAGGATTTGTCGACGAGAGCTCCGCCGTTCTTGGAATCGGAGGATTCGTCAGACCAATCGATCGGGAGATTCGTCGAGAGCTCCGCCGTGCTTGGACCAATTGGAGGATTCGTCGAGAGCTCCGCCATTCTTGGACCAATCGGAGGATTCGTCGAGAGGTCCACAGCTCTCGTCATCTCTGAGAAGTATCGGAGGGGAGGAAAGTAAAAAGTATTTAGGAAAGAATTGTTTTAAGGGAGGGGGAGTAAACTTGTTTTTTTTTTTCTGATAAAAAAAACATTTTTTATTGAATTTTAACTTATTTATTTAATTACTAAAATTTGACCAATAAGAATAGTGGAGTACCATGGGTTGTATATAGAGTTGTAGAAGATCCGGACTGGGATTTCCACGGTAAGAGTCACAAGTCACAACCAATGCACAAACATTTTCTGATTTTTATTTATATAGTAATTTCTAAAATGATTTATATTTTTTCTGAGTATACGTACGGTTGCCATGTGATATGTCTTATATATGGTACAGATTAAAAGTGTATCATAAAATGTCCACTATGTATTTGCACTTTTTATTGTTTTACAATGTATTTTTTTATCTTTATAATAAACCATTATCATGTCAGCTAGATATGTATTTTTTTTTGATAATTTATAATAGTCTCAATCGAATGAGCAAGTAAATAGAGATGTGGTTGTTTCGACCAAAAAAAAAAAATAGAGATGTGGTTGAACGGTAGAAGTTGGTTTTACGGCCGTTAACATTTTCAGTTTTGTATTGTACTTTCTTAAAAAATCGTTTGTGATTTTTTTAAACATGTATTGGAATAGTTCCTATTGAATGTTCAAAGGCTGAATCTTGAATTTAAGAGGTCGCAATCAAATGAGCCAATTGAGTTGAGATGCAACGGTAAAACTGTTCAAACCGACCACATTATACTCGATCTACTTTGTGTAAAGTTATACCCATGGCCAATCAAGAGCGTCGTTGACTAATGTTATGTGTTTGACTACTTCGTATTTTATACAACTTAAAAATTAATGACGGGGACTTATTGTACAACGTGTGCATGTTAAGTGTGAATACCAAATCTAGTACACCCTCAAATGTTGAACAATAGATCAACATTATATGGCATCGTTCTCTAGCTAGTCGTTGATTGACAAATGTGGCTTAGAAAATTAAACCCTATAATTTGAAGCACACTCTACAAATTAATGTAAACCCTAATTAGTCAAAAGTGCAAGGTCTTATGGTAAACTTTGTGATGTGGAAGCGTCGGTGTCACAATGGGTCGACGGATTGACCCACTGAGTTCGTTAACCCAGGCCATATGATCGAGGCCGCTGAGTTCGTCAAAATTTTCGTTTAAGCAGAATTTCATTTTTTTTGGATTTTAATTTTTTTATTTTCATTTAGTAGATTAAATGGGTTAAATAAATTAGATTTTAGTTTAGCTTTTTTTTAAAACAAAAATCATAATTTTTTGGATGAAAAAGTGGTAAATATTAACTTTTGGTTACGGTGAGAACTATTTGTAAATCTCGGGGGCACCAAAAGGAAAAAAAGAGTTCGTGGGACACCAAAAGGAAAAGTCGAAACCTCGGGGATACCAAAAGGAATTTCCCTTTATTTTTCAAAGGTTTTTTTCCAAGTTTTAAGTGTACTTTAGTTTGTGTTTAAAGATTTTGAGTTTTTTTTATGTTGAAGACAGAAGATAATCTTTTTTTCCCTACAATCCTAATCATTCAAATCGAATTTAACGCATTCAACCATTCTACTATTACTATCATTCAAATTGAATTTTGATATATATACATATTAAAGATATAGGGTGGTTCTTCTATACTTCTTAACTCATTAATGGCGACTTGAAGGTGTGGGCTGGCTATTTGTGTATGTTTACAATTTTGATATATATACATTTATCTTGATTAGTTTTTTTTCGTCCTTGTTTACTCAATGTCTGATTTAATTTTTCTCACAAATCTCTCGACATTTCCTTCTACTCCCTCCGTTAAGAAATACATGTCGTTTTAGAGTTTGTCTTAAAAATTAAGAATTCAAATGAATTGACTTATGTACCCTCAATCTTAAGAAGATCTTTTATTTTCTAGTATTGATTTAAGTAATTGTTTTCAATTGGTGGGGATAATATTGGAAAAATGGTGTTAAAATATCTAAAATGACAAGTATTTCTTAACAACTCAATCAGCCTAAAACGACAAGTATTTATTAACGGAGGGAGTACTATTTGTGTATGTTTACAATTAAAAGGAAGTTGCAAATCTTCTTCCTCTCAAGAAAGAAATGAGGTATGTGTATATTTTTATTACGGCCAAGACCACTGCCAACCGCTATTTGTGTATGTTATCACGCTCTAACCACTTTCTACAATGAAACAATTTAATGCGTGTAATAACACAATTTTAAAAATATCTCTATCAAAGATTAAATTACGACATATATGAACACAAAATCATATACATTTTTTTGTAATTCACCTATTTCTGTTTTGCATCCACATATTTCTCTTTATAGTTTGCCGTTTAGAATTTGCCAAATAAATAAGTTTTTTTTATTTGTCTCGAAGCCATCAAAATATTGATTCTATGATTCATCAATTCATATGAATCATCAAATCATATATCAGCATGAGGAGAATAAAATAGCAATATTGGGCCTAACCAGATCAAGGCCCACTTTCGACATTACTTACATCTACTACCTTGCACGCTACAAGCCTACAACGAGCCCGGTACTACTACCAACAAGCCCATTTAAACAAACTTGTGCATACAATGGAAATAAATTCAACTCGTGATTTTTAATTTAAGTTTGCCTATATTATAAATAAAATATCAACTATTTTAACACTTGTATCATATACGGAAATTGTAATAAATTTAGGAACATTGTTAAGAACAAATAATATATCTACAAAGTTCATTTAGATGAATAGAGAATTACAAAAAATAATTTATAATATATTATAAAGATATTTATGTATATGATTTAAATTCTAACCTAATCAAGATAAATGTACGGTACAAGATTTAAACTAATACTAGTTTAACCCCCGTACCATGTACGGATAGTGGGATTATAAATTCAATTGAATATAGATATGTAATGTCAATGATCATGTTAAAGTTATGGGATCATATATATTTACCTTCGGTTTAAAATTAGTGTTTTTTTTACCAATAGTAAATCAACTCATAATATAAATAAATTTGATTTTTTTAAAATTACTTTATGATAAATATCACGTTTTATTAAATAGTAATATAATAACTAATTCTTGGTAAGTGATAATTTATAAACTTCGGGATAATTCATAATTTTTGGTAAATTTTAATCAAATTTTACAGGATAAGATTATATGAGATTCTAACTTCTTGATTTGTATAAAAGAGGGCCCGACTGATTATTTTATTATTGAAATGACACGTGGCGCAAATTTTTGTGAAGACATTGTCTCCGCTTTATACTATAGGTAGTATAGATTTATACTGTATTGGACAAGGTAAAATCTTGTAAATCATTTGAAATTTACATACCTTAATTTAAAATATCATGTTTAATTAAAATAGATATAGATTCTTAGATAAAATAAACCTTATGCATATAGATATAGTCTAGTCTTTTATTTTATTTAAAAAAAATTATTTAAAAAGTTATATTTTCAAACATCTATTTTATTTGTTAAAAAATAATCTAAGAATTACTTTTCGATTTTATCTTGGTTTTTTATTCGAGTGTAACGATCATATTTCATTAAACAATAATATTTGTTAGAAGAGAGTCCGATGGCTTATTTTATTGTAGACATAAAACATGGAAAAGTATTTTGGAAAGACATTGACACCAACTTTTGGGAAGACGTTGTCCCTTTTTCAACTTCTCCAACTTCCCTAGAGCGCTACATCCTCATCTTCTTTCACAGTAACAATGAATGTACTTAGTATGTATATAGCTATCGTTTCTTAAAACAACTATGTCCTCCTGCTTGGCCATACTCCTCAGTCTTGATTTGAAGTCTTTCGCGACATAGTTATCTTGTAAAATCTTCTCAACATACGTTGTCACCTCCTCAAATGTCCTCCCGTCTCAAAAGTTTGCTAGATGCTCCAGTACAGCAGAAACATATTTATTGGCGTGAGGAGGTGCATCCTAAACAACATTATTCTTACCGCTTTAAACAACAACATCAGATATAACATCAGGTTGAAAGTTCCACAAGACAACAATGTATTCTAGAAGGTGTATGATCACGGTTCTCTAGCTATATCCTCTTCCACAATATCGTAATTGTACTAACTAACATATCTACCATTTCTCTGGTTTACTTTATTTGCCTTTTGCTTCGTCATCTTACATAATCTTGATTAAAAATGTTTGACAATATACTTATCTTGTAAGGTCATTTCAGCATAGGCCACCAGCTCCTTGACAGTCTTCTCCTTCTGAAAGCTTTTTAAAGAGTCCAGAATAGCACAAATGCACTTGTTGACTAGAAGTGCATCATATTGGACTCCAACACCTTTACTCCAAATTGGTTGATAAATAAATTTTGACAATCCAATAAATCCAACTCATTTTTAATTCAGACTCAACCGATCAAATTTTGACAAATCTAATAATAGTAAGACAAATATTGACAACTAGCATAGATGTCTACTATTTGTAGTACACTATGCAAACCTAACTATTATAGAATATCATCAACCCATAAGTAAAGTTGATGATCGCCATAAAAAAATGGAGCTGGAATCAACTTCCCCACTTTTATCAATTAATTAGCAAAACACTGTAACAGGATAAACCCTATAAAAGTAAATCATACATTGTACATATATTCCGAATATAATTGTGATGGTAAATACCCATTTTATAGTGTTACACGTTTAACGTGGAATGAGAAAATTAGAGTATATACAAATGATTTGAATATTGATATTTGTAAGTGAAAATTTTGTGTTGCTGGCCTGGTTGCCATTAAAAATGGATAAATGCTTAAAACCCAAGATTCCCTTCAAATTTATTTAACTGAATTTTAATATTTTATCGGAACTTTTTACCACCAAAAAACATTTTTTTATTGAACTTTCTGTTGCTATTAAAAAGTTTAAAATAATCAATGTACTATAATACAACTTTTCAATTGTGTGGACATAAGTTATTAGGCTTTCCTACGTGCCCAAAAAGATGAAAGAAAGAAAGAGAAAAAAAAAAAGGCATCTAGGTCCAACAATATCGAACGAGCTAGCAGTTGCGATTTGTATTGTGGCTGTGACGTTCATCTGCACAGTTGCAAAGTTAGGCAATAGTCCTGAAGGAATTGTGTCCTTTAATAAAATTTACAATTATCGAACATGGAATAGGACAGTTGATGGAGAGATTCAATCCGGTTATTTTAGAAGTCGTAATGTTTTGCTAGAAACCAACTACGATTAATGGATTAAATAGTTTAATCCATAGCTATTATAATTGGGTCCTATGAGATCACACACATTAAGTTGACGGACTGGATCAGCGGGCTGAAAGTCAGCCCAATAAGAAAAGGATATATTTATTTGGAGAAATAAATATATAAGGCCTTTAAAGGAAAGAGGAGAGTTAGGGTTTCATAACTTTTACGTAAAACAAAAAAAGCTCTCTTCTTCCTCTTTTCTTCTAGTCTTTGGCACTTCGATCTAGCAATCGAAAGCAAAGGAGATCCAGATCCCGTGCTCGTGTGGACTGATTAGAGAAGTCACAATTGAGGCTTTATCTCTCGAAGGAAGAACCCTAATCACGCATCAAGAGGTATTCTACTGACCCTAATTTTGTCTCTGATCAAGAATGTTTTAGATCCATGTTTAGGTGCAAGAAATTGTTTCTGAAATTCCGTTTATACGCATCTAAAACCCATCAGTGGTATCAGAGCCTTAAGCATCTCTTGATTGGATCAATGATTTGAGTTTTTGTTCTTGATGCAAATTTTGATTCAAATCAATGAAACTGATAATATATTGTGCTCGATTGAAATTGGGATTTTGATTAATTGGACTGGATATGATCAATACTGTTGTATGATTAAATTGAATCCATACACATCCATAGATCACGGATCGAAATTGGATTTCGGTTTAAAGTAAATCCGTACCGAAGAGTTCTGTCCGGTGACATGATTGAGGACGATGGGTATCGTGCTATATAACAATTGAAATTGAGTTTCAATTGTACATGGTCACGTGGGTTTCAATGGAAAGTAATGTACACAATTCTTATTGTGTTGGTACGGTGGAATTTGTCCACAGCTGTACCTTCAAGTTATTGGTGGAATTGAAAGAGATTTGATTTCTTTTCTTTTTCCAACCGTATTGTATACATTACTTTGGTACACTGTATGCTATTGTGGAATTGAAAGAGATTTGGTTTCTTTTTGTTCAACCGTACTGTATACATAACGTTTGTACACTGTATACTATTGTATGTACGTACACAGGAGTTTGTACGTGAAATTGATATGAGTTTGTACATCAATATAATATACCGAACACACAATGGTCATCTCAAAATTAAAATTTGGATTTTAATTTTGGTTTGGTTTACTTTTGCGGTAGTTTACGAGAACATCTTGTATAATGTATACATTTATTTTATTTTATTATAATTTGTGATCATGAAATTGGATTTTGTGATCTATTGTTCTCTAAACTTTATGTGTACAATTGGATAAATTAATTGGTAATTTGTCTTTTGTCTCATATTAATTTGGATATTGACTAGGTCATGATCCAATAATTTAAGAAAATGTAAAAATTCCATAATACATGTTAAGATAAGATCTTATCGGTTTTATTAGATGATATAGTGATATTATCTAATATAATAGTTTTCTAAGGAGTTAGGAAATCCCACTAAAATAAGATAAAATATTTGATATTATATCTTCATCATACAATTTTGTCCAATTAAATGCACATTGATGATTAATTTTGATTAATATTATATATTATTTTCTTTTGAATCAAGATTTTCATGATAGATTTTCCATGAGATGGATTGTCTAAAAGTTATATGCCTATTTTATAATATGATTTTAATTCTTGCATATATGAATGTTTTATAATATGATTTTAATTCTTACATATGAATGGTTCATAATATAATTTCATGAGATGAATTATTTAAGTTTTGCATAAGTTATTTATTATGTTTTTGTCACTAGTAATAAATAACCATTGCATGCTTAAGTTCCCAAAAGAATATTGGGGCAATGTCTTTCCATATCATAACCCATGACGTTTTTTTGGTTTTGGTTGGATGGGCTTCGCAAAAGCGAGGGTGTCCTTCTTAAACATTAAACTGGTGAGGGTGAACTATACGGGGTTTCATAAACCTTGATATGGTTGTACCCAACAAGAGACCAAAAGGCAAAGTTTTGGATCTTGAGACATGGTAGTGGATCCTACATTGGATGTGGACCACTAACCAAGAATTATAAGGAGTTATAATTAGCAATTGTTGCTTACCATGAACACACAAGATTTAGGGCAGTGCAAAAGTACGTTGAGTCTTGTCTGGAATAGGATCTTGGAATCATTTTATTCACTGGGAACATAAATTGTTTATTTGAATAAAATGTGCATTTACTTGTTTTAAAGAGAGTTTAATATTAAGTATTTGCATGTCAAACATGAACTTTTGTTTTGTTATTTCCTTTTGTAGAAAGCATGTCTAGCGATATTTTGAAATTCACTTTGTGCTCAATTGTTGAGAGGAACAAGCTCAATGTAGCAAATTTTTCTGATTGTGATCAGAATTCGAGAATAGTTCTCAAACCCAAAGGACGTGAGAATGTCTCAGCAATCCTAATTCTTGTTCTGACTGATGCCTCAAATGTTGAGGAAAGACAGCAGAAGAATCATATCCAAGGGAAAGGCAAACAAGTTGCAAAACCCAAGGAAGGTGAAAAGCCAAAGGTGGCTGCTGACCATGATTGCTTCTACTACAAGGATAAAGAACCCTAGAAGAGGAATTGTCCCAAGCACTTGGAGGACAAGAAGAATGGAACTGTGAGTTCTAATTCAAGTATTAATGTTGTTGAAATTTTAACAACCAATGCTACTACTTGGGTATTAGATACCGGATGTTGGTTCTCACATTATTTCGAATGTGCATGGACTAAGAAGTAGGAGGCAATTGGAGAAAGGAGAAATAGACCTACGCATTGGAAATGGAGCAAGGGTTGTTGCGTTTACCGTAGGAGATTTTAGTCTATTTTCTACCTTCTGGTTTAGTTTTAGAACTAAATAATTGTTATTTTGTTCCTACTATTACTAAAACCTTGTTTCAATTTCAAGTTTACATTCTGAAGGATTTGAGATTGATATCAAGAATGGAAGTATATCTATTTTAAGAAATGGAATCTTCTATGCTTGTATTCCAATGGTTAATGAACTATTTGTATAAGATCTTAAATCAGAATCGTATAACATTAATACTAAACGGCAAAAACCAAATTGTTTGAGTGAGTCCGATCTATGTCATTGTCGTTTAGGTGACATTAGCTTGAATCGCATGAAGAAGCTCCATAAAGATAGAATTCTAAGAGATATGGATTGTGAATCTATTTATTTATGTGAATCATGCTTAATGGGTAAGATGACAAGGTCACCTTTCAAATGAACAAATGAAAGGGCTAATGAACTTTTGGCCATAATACATAATGATGTATGCGGGCCTATGAGTACAGAAGCTAGAGGTGACTATAGATATTTCATTACATTTACTGATGACATGAGCAGATATGGGTATATTTATCTTATGTCACATAAAGCTGAAGCCTTTGAAAAGTTCAAGGGATTCCAATATGAAGTAGAGACTCAAACTGGCAAAAGGATAAAAGCACTTCGATCTGATCGTAGTGGTGAATACTTAAGCCATGGATTTGATCGTCATTTGAAAAATTGTGGGATTGTAACACAATTGTCTACTCCAAGGACACCACAATTGAATGGTTTGTCTGAAAAGAGAAACAGGGCCTTGTTGGACATGGTTCGATCTATGATGAGTTTTGCTAACCTTCCGGTATTCTTTTGGGGATATGCACTCACGACTGTTGTATTTACACTAAGCAGGACTCCGTCAAGGACTGTAGACAAGACCCCATATGCGATATGGACTGGAAAAGTTCCAAAGTTGTCTTTTCTGAAAATATGGGGATGTGAAGCTTATGTAAAGTGTTTACAAACTGATAAGCTTGCACCTAAATCAGACAAATGCTATTTTATAGGATATCCTAAAGGTAGTTTTGGATATTATTTCTACAATTCCACTGCACAAAAGGTGTTTGTTGCAAGAGATAGTGTCTTTTTGGAAAGAGATTTTATTTCCAAAAAGTCAAGTGGGAGAAATATTCATCTTGAACCGGTTCTTGATGAAAAGTAACAAACACAACAACAAGATGACATAGTTGATGTTGAGATGGATTTGTTTGAAGGCCAAGGATCTAATGTGATCCGAGAACCTGAACAAATTCCTCAAGAAGCAGATCCACAAATAGTTGTGGAACATGCTGAAATCTCAGTTGTTGAACCAGTTGAACTCCTACGTAGATCAAACAGGCAAAGGTTTCAACCAAGACGATATGATGATTTCATCTTGACCGAAATCCTTGATGTTCTAATGTTAGAACATGGTGAGCCTGCTACCTATAAACAAGCAACGACGGGTCCAGACTCCAAGAAATGACTTGAGGCCATGAAATCTGAAATGGATTCCATGTTTGAAAATCAAGTCTGGGAATTGATAGATTTGCCAGATGGGGTAAAACCCATAGGATGCAAATGGGTTTTCAAACTTAAGATTGACAAAAATGGAAATGTATCTGTATACAAAGCAAGAGTAGTTGCTAAAGGTTTTAAACAGATTCATGGTATTGACTATGATGAAACATTTTCGCCAGTTGTCATGATTAGATCCATAAGGATAATTCTAGCTATTGCCACTAATATGATTATGAGATTTGGCAAATGGATGTTAAAACCGCTTTTCTGAATGGTATTTTGGAAGGATGTGTACATGACACAACCAGAGGGTTTTGAGGATCCAGATCATGCTGGGAAGGTGTGTAAGCTTAAGAGATCTATTTATGGGCTTAAGCAAGCATCTAGGAGTTGGAATCTTCGTTTTGATGAAAAGATCAAAGAGTTTGATTTCATCATATGTGAACAAGATCCTTGTGTATACAAGAAGTTTAGTGGGAGTAAGGTGGCTTTCCTAGTCTCGTATGTGGATGACATACTGCTTATTGGGAATGACATTCCAATGCTAGAGTCCTTTAAGGAATGGCTGAAGAAATGTTTCTCACTGAAAGACTTGGGAAAGGCAGGGTACATACTTGAAATAAAAATCTATAAGGATAGATCTAAGAGATTGCTAGTACTATGTCTAGATCTTATATGGATAAGATTCTTGATAAGTTCAATATGCAAAATTCAAGTTTCAAATCTAGACATGTTATGAGGAAGTATCATCTTACTCAACAAATAGTTGTTGAAGGTAACATCAAGATGTGTAAGGTGCATACAAAAGACAATATTGCAGATTCTTTGACTAAGCTTATGCCTAGGGCTAAGCATGATAGTCACACTAAGGCTAAGGATCTCAAACACATTGGTGAATGGTTGTGAGATTGCCTTATATTACATTATTTCTGCTTAGTGTTGGACACTTGTTATGTTTGACTTTCTGATAATATATGATATTTCATTCTTATTTATATATTATACTGATTAATATTGAATAATATGTCCGAATAATTCATAGTTCGTAAATGGGCTCACCTTAAGTGTTTTGGTGAATGAAACCCCATTAAGTGACTACAGTTATGAATTATTGCACGTCTATAGTTTGAATCATTAAATAGGACATAGATGATTTCATTTATAACTATATTGTACATTGACTGATAGCTCAGGGTTTCATGTGCTATGAGGACATAGAGATGTCCAGTCAATTACATAGATATGTATGGATGATACGTATCGGACAGACCAACCTTAAGACTCTCCAAAAGGGATTGTGGAGTTTTAAGTTGACCATGATTGGTGGATTCCTTAAACATGAGTATGTTATGTTTCCTAGTTGATGATTGGTATGTCTTTGATATTGTTAAACGCTCTCCGTAAAAGGGGGTTATAAAAGCAATAATTGGGATTGCCAAAAGTTGAGTGGGAGTCATAGTCATACAAGATTGGAATTGTCCTCCTTATTCATGTATACATTGATGCATGAAAAAGGAAAGGTGTCTAGGCCACTTGAAGAGCTAGAACTAGAAAATGCATGGCCATGCTCGAATGGATTAATTGTAATCATTCGTTATTTGATAGTTCGAACTCAGGTATTCAAGAAACATATTTGATGGGAGATATGAATGCCAGCATATCATCAAATAAGACATTAAGAGACAAAGGTATCTTAAAATTGCACACTTGTTTTCAAGGACAAGTGGGAGATTGAAGGAGTTGTGTCCTTTAATTAAAGTTGCAATTACCGAACATGGAATAGGACAGTTGATGGAGAGATTCAATCCGGTTATTTTAGGAGTCGTAATGTTTTGCTAGAAACCAACTACGATTAATGGATTAAATAGTTTAATCCATAGCTATTATAATTGGGTCCTATGAGGTCACACACATTGAGTTGACGGGCTGGATCAGCGGGCTGAAAGTCAGCCCAATAAGAAAAGGATATATTTATTTGGAGAAATAAATATATAAGGTCTTTAAAGGAAAGAAGAGAGTTAGGGTTTCATAACTTTTACGTAAAACAGAAAAAGCTCTCTTCTTCCTCTTTTCTTCTAGTCTTTGGCACTTCGATCTAGCAATCGAAAGCAAAGGAGATCCAGATCCCGTGCTCGTGTGGACTAATTAGAGAAGTCACAATTGAGGCTTTATCTCTCGAAGGAAGAACCCTAATCACGCATCAAGAGATATTCTACTGACCCTAATTTTGTCTCTGATCAAGAATGCTTTAGATCCATGTTTAGGTGCAAGAAATTGTTTCTGAAATTCCGCTTATACGCATCTAAAACCCATCAAGTCCTTTATATACACAAATGCTATTTGCTCACCTGACCAAAAACAGAATGCTATTTGCTCAATAAAGGATAATTAACAATAACTAGAAAGTCCTTAAATAAAAAATATTATACGGTTAATCAATTTCCCATAGCTAAAGGAAACACGTTTGCGCCCAAAAGTGTATGCCACCATTTGCACGTACGTACTCAACTGGCGCCAGTGAGCAAAGTGTCCTTTTTGCCTGCCTCTTCTAGTCTTCTCTGATCAACTTGGCATAACAATTTAATTAGATAAATAACAAAAAGAGAAAGTAGGAAATGTATTGATCAATTTATTTATGTGGGGCATTTTTGCAGATCGCCCAAAAATATATCTATTGGAAGATCAGAGTAGAGTTGTTATCTGGACTAGCTTCTTGATCCTTTATTCTTTCGTTTGGATATTTTTATGTTGTATATGTAAGATGTTACGGAGTATTTCTTTAGTACCGGTTATAATAGGGAAGTAATTATCCATCATGTGATGCTTGATTAGCCTTTTCTATTTAGCAAAGAATAGGAGAATTAATCGTGCCTCTCTTCAACAAACAAGCAAAAAGACTCATTAAATTAATCTCATCTCATATAATTGCAACGGTTTTTAAACATATATAGATTGTAGAGGAATGGTATTTGTAGAAGTATACGTCTTTCTAGTATGACACAACGTACATTAATTCATTCATGAATCATGAGAGTTAATCCACTTGCATGGTGGGGAACATCAACATGAGAGTGCAAATTTAACAGAGAAGCTAAAGATCGATCGATCAAATCAAATAGAATGTGTGGCGCAACGAACACACAAAAAAGAACCACATTCTCTATCGATCTTTGGCCTTTTGTTGCCGTCCAATCATATAAATAGTATCAAACCCGCGAATATTGCAATATGTTCATTCTGTGGTTTCCTTTTTTCGTACATTTTGTTTATTTGGAAAGCTAGCCTGTGCCAAGAATCTTTGCCTAGCTAGTTTAAATTCTGTCTCCCTACTTCTAGGGACGTGTCTGTTTCCTATTCGTCCCTTCTTTGCACGAGCTAGGATTGTCGGACCAGTCTTCTAAAAATTCCACGAGCTAGTCGATAAACAGTCCTAGCATAGACAATCGTACTAGCTGCCTAGGTGCTAGGCGACCCTTATTCGCCTAGAGGTCTCCTAACATTTTTTAAAACACTGGCCGGGAGAACAATCGGTTGACGTCGGAGTGATCAGAGGTCGTTGACCTGGGTGTCGTTGTAGACCTGTGATCGGAGGTTGTTGATCTGGTCGTCGTCGTCATAGACCTCATTCGATCTACTTCCAAAATAGATATACTTAGTATAAGTATACTAAAACTATCGGATATCTACACATATAAAAGGCTACTTTACTTCTTCTCGATTGTCCGATTGAGTTTAAGTTGAAACTTCGCACGTACATGAAAACGTGTGGGAACTTTCGTTTACTTGCTCGTGGACTTTGATAGATAAACGTATATCGATTAGAAACCGAATTGTTTTCATGGTTTTGTGACTCCACTTATAGCAAAATAAACAAAGCTCAACAACCTGTATTTTACAGGGTTGATTAGTAATTTGGGGTTTGTTGGGCTCCGATTTCACATTAGTTACAGGGTCGTTGCAAGCTGAGGTGAGGACTAATAGAGTTTGTATATTGAATGTAAAGTTGTGTGTTTATTAATGAAGAGAGCAACCTACATATATAGTAGGAGTACATTATAAACCCTAGAGTAATTAGGATAATAAACTATCTTAACAATAAAAGATCTTCTCTATAAACTAGGAAACAAATCCTCTTAATAGAGGATAATATATTTAGTGTTATCATTCCCCCTCAAGCTCGACGTCCTATGGGAAAGTCGAAAGCTTGAAAATAATTTGGTGATTGAAGCCGAATCCGAGCTCATATCTTGAGCAAGGCGAGGGCAGTCTTGAATTTGTATGAGTCGATCACTTGGAGACGATATCACAATCGTCGAAGTTGCCTTGAGCATACCTCAACGTACTGGTGGAATAGTCTTTATGGATCTCGTTTTGTTGGAGTCGATCACCTTGGGTGGATCTCGTTTGTGAGAGCTGCCTTGAGCGTTTCTCGTTTTGTGGGATTCGTATTGAGCAGATCTCGTTTTGTGAGCGGATCTCGTTTTGTGGGAGTCGCATTGAGCGGATCTCGTTTTGTGGTGATGGTTGTTAGTGGCGGAAGCTATTTTGTGGTGGGGGTGGTGGTGATGGGTGATTGATCTTAACATCAAAGGCCATAGAGAAAAAAAAATGAGGATCAAATGCCGCTAGGCAAAACGCTCCCCTACCATAATAGAGTTTGTATATTGAATGTAAAGTTGTGTGTTTATTAATGAAGAGAGCAGCCTACATATATAGTAGGAGTACATTGTAAACCTTAGAGTAATTAGGATAATAAACTACCTTAACAATAAAAGATCTTCTCTATAAACTAGGAAACAAATCCTCTTAATAGAGGATAATATATTTAGTATTATCACATTAATTTATCAATTTGAGCAATTGTTCCAATTTTTTTTGGTTGAATGAGCAATTGTTCCAATTTTTTTTGGTTGAATGAGCACTTGTTCCAATTGACATGGTATTCCTATGAGATATATATACAATTGACTAAACTTTCATCATAAAAAATTACGAAATGAATAACCTAAAGATCGGTTTGCATTTGAAGTCAAATATGGTGCAATCAAAGCTAATGATAAGAATAATTAATTTGGACTTTGTATGTCAAACTTATTCTGACTTTTCTTCGACTAAAAAAATCAATTTTAAAAAAAAGCTGACTTCATATGTCAAACTCTGCATAGACTAGTTAAGTTGATTGGTTAGTTTAAAGCAAGTATAATTAAATTAAATAATGAAGCTCAATAGGGATTAGTTTAACGTTAATTAACTAATGATCGCAAATTGGCGATGCCCTTTAGCCCAATAACAAACTCCATAATTGAAATTAAAGTTATATAGCATATTAAGGATGAATGACTAAGAAAGCCACAAATTGGTCACCACTGTTTTATATATGTTAACACTATATTGTTCTTTTCATCATCTAACAATAATCAGTCGTCATTCAAGATTTCAAGGAAGATTCGATCTTAGCTTCGAATTGAAGTGTGTGACATTTGCAACATCCCTACATGCAATTGAATAATTGATGCATGGTCAGCTAGTACCGTTTACCTTATGATTTTAACGTGGTGCAAAGGTAGCTAAAGCAAAATCATTAAACAGAATTAAATATCATAAATAGTATAATAGAAATATTTGGAATGTTGATTAATTGGTGGGCTCTTACTTTTGCTTACACGGTTTGGTGCCTATGCAAGAGTTTTTATGCTCTTGTCTTCGACTCATTGTACGACATGGACCGTCGTATCGATCCCTTGTATTTCTTGAATGGTGCGTGGTTGTAGTACCACTCGAGCTCATTTGATCACACAATAGACACCCCTATGTGCTATCTCATCTCCCAATCAATCATGGATTGTGTCGAATGTGTAACACCCCGACAATCTATAAAAGGATTGAAGTGTTCTTCATGTCAATAAGAAATCTTCCTTTTCATGGTTCTATAATTCAAAAGATCTATAAAGTTAAGCGTGTTATGACAAAAGTAATACCAAGATATGGGCGACTTTCTATGAAGTCCTCGAGTTGATATTGGATAGTGCTTTTTGGACCTCCGGCCTTACGGATTGAGCCTTGGATGAAGCTTAAGGATGTAGTTTCTAACAACGATTCAAGGTTATCGATCAGGTATAACTAAAGGCGATTCAAGGTTATCGATCAGGTAGTGCGCGCGGGGGCATTTTTCTAATCCTTCCGAGGGTTTTATAAGAGCCCCTACTTTCTAGGGACCACAATGGGAATTTATGTTGAGAATGATTCTTTAGATACTAGTCATTTGTTAGATGGTGTGAAGCAATCGACTCATCCAAACTTTTATATGGGCGACTAATCCCTAGACGAATGAATATTTTGGTAGATAAATTAGCTAATTTTGTTCTTGTTTTTTATTAAGATTTTTCTTATTATAATTCCTCCCGATTTTATGCATGAAATTTTCTATATTTTTTTCCTTTGTGAGTTGATAAAAAAAATGATCCAATTTTTCGACCAACGCAATATGAGTTTATCCAAGTTTGATGAATAATTATCCAAATCTGATTGAATTGAGAAAATTTTCCTGATCACTATATCAAACAGGAATCGTAATTTTTTTGCACCTTGGATAACCAATAATGGACATAATATTATATGTGGATATTCAAGAGACAAGTAAAAATGTTAGCTTAGTCTAAACCAAAAAAAAAAATGTTAGCTTAGTTAAAAACTCATTAAAGGGCTCGGTCCTTAATTGAATGAGCTAGTTCCGAACCAATATTCAACAATGAACCCGTCTAGTGGTGTCGCTACTCACTCATGAATTAAGAACTCCGTTGAAGGGCTCGGCCCTTCCCTTAGGGCATGAATGTTGGTGGTTCAAACAAGAGTTCAACCAAGAGTTCATGGCAAAAAAAAAAAAAAAAACAAAACAAAAAAGGGGGGTGAACTTTGGATTTGAATTGGGATACTGAGCAATTATTGGGCCCCACCCCCCATAACAATAATTTTCTAACCTATTTACTTAATAGGCTTAAGTTATAATTTGTATTTTTTTATCAAGTTTAATTTAATAAAAGTAAATATAAATGATATCACAATTCATATTTTTTTTTAATCTATCCATAGACACTAAATTTATATATCTTTGGATTGTTTTTAAATTAAATTAATATTTGGACTACATTAGAGTAAAGAAAAACACATTTAACCCCTTTTTAAATTAATTCATTCTCTTAACTTTACAAGATTACACAAAATTAGTAATTTTTATATAACTTAATATGCATAAATTTTGCATATATTTCATTTGTTTGTAATTACAAATATTTTTTTGTGTTAATATGTGTATGTAAACCAAATTAATGTTTTGTGCGATAATTTACACAATTAGCTTGACTAAAGTTAGCCAAGTTTTAATATAAAAAAGGGCATGTATAAATAAGTAAATAGTAATTAAATCATTAAATTAAGGATGTAATAATAATTGTATATATAAAAATAAGTAGTTGTTGGGAATTGAGAAAAGTAAAAAGTGGGTTTTATAGAGTTCATGGAGTTCATTGATATTTAGGTGAATAGGTGAAATAAAATTGGGGAAGGAGAGAATGATGTGAATGAGAGAGAAATGATAAAAAATAAGGGTTCATGGGGTTCATGGGATTCATTGATATTCGTGGCCTTAGAAGGTTTCGTTTGAATGTCCAATCATATCAGGGAAGAAAAGGCATATAGACAACTCAAATGGTGTTTCTAAAGAGGTGTCCGTACAACTAATGCTTTATAGTTGGTTTCCAATATACATGGATTGAGAATATTTGGAGGAATCTAAATGCTTCGCGAACAACTTCTTTAAAACAAAATGCACAAATCCAACATAAATTAGGTAAAACAGCTTTCACAATTACTTCATCCGTTAAATATAAGCTAGATGTCGTGAGGTTGTCCAATGAAAAATTAGAAATATGATTATTTTATTTCAGTATTATCAATCTTGATAGGATTTTTATTTTCTAAGATATTTAGGCAATAATTTTGAACTAATGAGGATAATATAGAAAAAAATATGCTAAAATATTTAAAATGAGATGTATCTCTTAACAATCCAATAAAGCTAAAACTTAAAAGGACCTCTATAACTTAATAGAGAGAGTACTAAGTAACTAGTGTATTTCCTGTCTCTTATAACGTACTATAGTTTTGTTGTGTTTTCAGTTTTTTTGATTATTAACTTTATCTTCTAAATAAGAAAAACTAAATATAACTATAATTTTTTTAAAAAAGGAATATCATTTAAAATTTTGGTCAATTTTATAATATTTTTTGATATTTTTTAAATTATTTTTGACATTAACGCAAATGTTAACAAATAGAGGCATTATTACTACTATGAACATTTTTAGGGGTACTGGTCACTATAAACACTTGTTTTAATAAGAGCATGATGTGGCGTAATATGATGGCGGAATTTATTTTCACTTTAGCATGTAGTAATAATATATAGTAATAGATTATAGTTGACATGCGGCTTAATTGGATCCCTAAAACTAAGCTACGCAATTTGATTCCCACGTAATAGTAATGAACACTAAAACGAGTCGACTTCGAATCAATCCTACTATAATCCGCAAAACTTTATAGCATTCCACGTACTAAACAACATTATTGTAATTTAATGACTGTATTCCATTTAATTAAATTAATAAAAAATTCAACATTATCGTCGCACTCTTCTACTACAAAAGGAATACATTCATATTTTCATTTGCATTTTTGGGAAATTCTATTTCCTAAATGTCCGAGAATCTTGTTACCCAAATAAGGTCGGCTGACCATTAATTGATGCATAAGACTAATTAGTTAATCTAATTGAGTATATTAATCCAATTCATTGCATTAATGGAATGGGATTCCATCTTTTTTGTATTTCCACTATCTTTCACTTTCTATATACGAGTGGAATTGAAGCAAAGGCCCTCATTGTTTGGTCGGAAAGGTTTATTTTGACGTTTAAATTCTCAAACAAATATATTACTTATTTTATTTACAATAATAATGAATTTCCTTAGATATATCAATTGTTGTTACATAAAAAGTAAAACCTATATGGTTTAAATATACAATAACTTAACCATATATCATTGCTTTCTAAGTAAATTAGTTGGGAAAAAAAAGGGTATACATTAATTTGTATGATTTATTAAGAAAAACAAAAGATACTAGTCGATAACTATAAATGACAAAATTCGTTACAAGACATATCAACATCATAAATCTTTAAGTGGTAAGTGGAAGAGGCATCTTCAAGGTTTATGTTTTGGGATATGTATTTACGTAATACATTACGATAAATACCAACAACACGACATATATGCTCCAAAACTTTGGTCCTACTCACCAAATTCCACATAAAACGACGTCGTATTTATTTATACTACTACTTGAGTTGAGTCGAGGGGTACGGTGCGATGTCGTTGCACAATGTTACAATAGCAAGTTGATGAAGAGTTTTTAAAAAATCCTATAAATTACACCCAACTAAAAAATATTTCTAATTAATCTAGATCTCTAATCTATACCTTAATAACATATATAGTTTTAAGAACAACACATTGTGGAAGGCATGGATTGTAGAAAAGGAAAATCCTTAAGGTCGATTATTAGGTTATCATCTATCAATCACTGCCCAAATCATAGCCAAAAGTGTTTGTACCTTGTGTTGGTAAAACACGAACGAAACAATAAGGACTATGAGACTCTTCATCAAAGATATCAAGAAACCAAAACCTCGAAACCTTAAAGTCTCGAAACATCGAGAAAAATAAATTATTTTAGGACCTCATGTACAATTTCCATTAAAATGATGTCATTTGATTTACTCCCTCCGTTTCACAATAAGTGTCGTTTTAGCCCTTAACACAGTTTTTAAGAAAAGCAATCATTCACTTTAAAACTTACAACTTTTTCTTAATCTTACCACTCATTACATTTTTTTGGCCAATGCATGAACAACTTTAGTCAACAAATACACATTCCAATAAAAATTATCATCATTCACCCCTATTAAATCACTTTGAAAACCTAAAACGACACATATTATGAAACAAATTTTAAGTGCTAAAACGACACTTATTATGAAACGGAGGGAGTATTATAGTATATCGAAAGTACAAATATCTCCTAAAATCTACCACCTTGACAAGCTGATTACAATCTTAAAAGTTAAAACCCCAATTGGCCATTGTCCGCCGCGATTTTAAGACATCCGCATATTATGTCTACAACCTTCCATCAATACAAGAGTCTTACATGCATTGGCTTGACTACCATTCCATGAATTCATAGGAAATGAAAATTGCCTAATAAACTTTTCTTTTTCTTATATTGCAAAAATGGCTCAATTATAATAAATGGCGAAACAAACAATTGTGGGCCCGGTTTTATGGGGCCCAAAATTGGCAAATGCGTAGTTGCGTTCCTTCCTTCCGCCCTACAAATACCCTCCCCTCCATCTCCCCCTGTAATTCCTCATCCACCCATCTTCATCACAACTCAATTCAGTCCCAACCCAAAATTGCCAAATTCAACTCCACCCCACACTGAATTCGGCTTCTGTGCAACCCTCTACAGGTACAATTCAATTCTACTACCGGTTTTGGTCTACATTTTTTATCCATTTACAATGAAAGAGAAAGCTATCATCTTCAGATCAATTACTACCATGACGTTAAATTCAAATTCACCCATTTACATCACTCTGCAGTTTTCTTGAAACTCGTTTCTTTCTCTTTCCCCCTTGCAGGGTAAACTTCGTTACAGCCAATTACAGAGGAAAAAACAGAGCACCACTTGCTCTGTTTTCTGCAACACATCACAAAAATCGTAAAGATGCCAGCTTGCTTGTCCAGAAGCCTCGGATTCGCTTCCATTTGCTTAAATATGCAAGACGATCACACCTCTCAATCCACAATCTCTTCCTCCTCTTGCAACTCCTCTGTTCTGAGAAGGACTCTTTCCGCTGACATGGCGTCCGAGAAGTGGGTTTCCCAGAGCGGGCTCAAGAAAGTCGGGTCTCTTAAGAACCTCAACTTCCCCGACGACGAGAACGACAATGGCGGGAATGGGTTCGGGTCGGGCGCGTTCGAGGACGTCTGGAGCTCGATCCAGAGAGAACAGGGGAACAAGGAGGAAGAAACAGAGGAGGGGAAAACCCAGACGGATATATGGAGCTCGATCTTGACCCAGAAGGCGGTCGACGAAAAAGACGGGAATAATTCGGCGCCTCCGTACATCCACCCGCTGGTTAAGCGATCGAGCTCGTTGAGCGAGAAGAGCCTCGAGATCTGCACGGAGTCGCTCGGATCGGAGACCGGTTCCGACTGTTTCTTGCCGGAGTCGGTGGTGGTTGAGGAGGTTGTGAGGGAAGCTACGGAGCCGTTGGTGGTGTTGAGGACGAAGGCGGCGGGTGCTCCGGCGAGGTCTTTCCCGCCGCCGTTGCCGTCGTTGGGAAACCGGGGAGACGGGTCGGCCAACGTTCAGATGAGGTGTCACCGGCGGGATGGGAGGCTGGTGTTGGAGGCCGTCTCGGTGCCGACGAACAATTGCTTCAAGGCCGAGAGGCAGGGCGGGAGGCTAGTGCTATCGTTCTCCGGCGACCGACACGTGTTGGGGTCGGAGAAGGCTGACGTGGAGACGGTTGAAAATGGGTCAACGGAGGATGGTGATGAGGATGAGGAGGCGTGTGATGACGTCACCGAGGAGAGTGAGGAGGAGGAGGAGGATCGAGATGCTGACGTGGACGAGGAGTTGGAAGAAGTATATGATGACGTGGCATGCGGAGGTGGAGGGATGGGCGGCGGCCACAAGTTCTTGGGTCTGACGAGGAACGGGGCCGGATGGCCACGTAGGCTGAACAAGGCGGTCAACGATCTGGAGAGGTCAACGGGCCGATCGCGGGCCCATGGGCTGAACCCGTACGTTTATTCGTGGAGGAGCGAGGCCGGGCCGGGCCTGAATGAGGTGGCGGAGGAGGGGAAAAGGGCGGGAAAGGTGGAGGAGGATTTGTTTTTGAAAGGGGGTTGCAATCTTGAGCAGCCTAAGAGGATGTTAGTGTGGGAGCCACATTGCATTGCCACTTAATCAACCATGATAAGTTGAAGGAATAACTGATTAAGCCGTCTTTCTGAATTAATTAGATTATAGTTGATTGGTTAATTATATGATCAATTAAGAAATCTATGTACGTTGTCCCGTTAATTGACCAAACCAGCTACTACAAAAGTTGATTGTGTGTGTCTAGTGTCAGTTTTTGCCCTGTTGGGTTTTATTTTATTATTTTTCTTCCTAGATGATCGATGTGTACTATCTAGGAAGTCTTTGTTTCTTTCATGGCATGGCGCCATGGCCAAATAAACATGTTGTAGAAAGAGGAAAATTTGAAGACAATATATCTACGTCAATTATGTATGCAACTCTCTTATTAATTATTCGGAAATTTCATCTGGTAACCCTCAAGTTAAGGCAATTTCACATGGTACCCAACACTTTTCCAAATTTTGTGTGGTAACCCCCATCTTTTAAATTTTTTTGCCCCATACCCAGCTGTTAACTTTAGCCATGAAAAATGTTAATTGGATTAAAAAAATATCAAGTGTGGCTAATAAAAAACATTTATCGCTAATTTTACATAGATAGAAGATGAGAAATGTTTTTTTTTCGGATATTTCGCCTGGTAACCTTGTGATATTACCAAATTCGTGAAATACCCACAACTTTTGACATTTTTGCGTGATAACCCTGAAGTTTAGAAATTTTCGTCTACTACCCATCCGTTAGTGAAACGTTAAGGGAAACGTTAAATTTTGAAAAGATTAGTTGCTTAACACTAAAAGAGACGGGTTTGAGGTTCCTTTCTTATTTTTCCTCTTTGCCACTTTGAGAAGCCAGAAAGAAAAGAGAGGAGGAAGAAGTAGAAGCGGTTGCATGTTGTTATAGGGGGAGACGACGATGGCCATTGTTGGGTGGTGGAGGGAGACAAAATCAAGCCGCAGTTCTTGGAATCAGATTACAAGGATGAGGCGGTTGGATGTCTAGATGTTGGTATACGATTTCTACTTTCTAGTATGAATTTAGGGTTTTTTTTTGTTTAGATTTCCAATCTGGATAGAGATTAGAACTTTCGGTTACAACCAATTGAACTGATTTTTGGAACTTTTTTTACGGATATGAAAATTTTAGGGTTTTGGAAACTTGATATGAATTTAGCAGCTAAGAATTGAATTGCATTTAGGATTCATTGAATCGACAGGATGTTGAAATCTTCTTGGTAGGTTGATCCCGGGGTGCACATTTTCTTAGGGATTTGAAATTGGAGCAGGATGAGGGAAGAATGAATGGTTTATCAAAGGCTGTTTTGTTGTTGCCAAATAATTTGCTATTGTTATAATGGTAGGTTGAGTCAATTGATTGTTATCATTTCTAACAAGTATTTGATTTCTTTCTCCATGATCGTTCATTTTTGGAAGTTCTATCTTGTTTTGCATAGATCAAAACCATTAATATAAACTGATTGTTGGATGTTCAATATTCAGTTGATTATCCTATGCGAATTTACTGGATAATAGGAAGAAGTGAAGCTAGAGCGGCATCATTTTCTAACCAATTTTAACTATGGGTCGAGCTAAAGCTTGATAAGATTCTTTATCTTTCATGTTCTAATCAATCTTGTATTCTTACATAGCTCATTCGGACTGATGCTCTTTGACTGAGGCTAGTTATCTCCCTAATAATTGTCAAAAGCTCCTCCTTTATGTATCTTTTATATAGCTATGGCAATGTTATCTCTTAGTAAGAATATGCAATGTTACTATATACTGCTTCGATGACATGTATGTGTCTAAAGTTCCATCATTGAATAACCCACCATAGATAGATCGATTGCATTCCACGGTTTAATAATCGACCGTACATTTGTATAAACCTCTGACCTGGGAATTTTGAAAAATCTAGCTTATTCTTGAGAGTGGTGAATACTTTTAAGAATTGGAAGCTTAATTTCTAGCCTATTAGCTCAAATTGGTAGAGCAATGTGCAAAAGTACATTGGATGTGGGTTCGAATCCCACATAGGCTTATTAAGATTAAAAGCTTATGGAATTGTAAATGATGTCAAACTCAGATAAATATATAACATTTTGATTGTACTACTCATATTCGAAATCTTATGGCCTATACGGGATTCAAACTCACATTGTATACATGTTGAACCCACCACAGTAGCGTTTATCATCTTGAATGGTAATTTCATAAAGTAAACAGAGGATCACGAGAAGTATAGAAAATGCTGAACACCACCGTAGTCATCTTATTGTTAGCCCTGATTGTGCTCAATGCCAGCAAGATGAGAATATATATTAATATGTTTCCTTCAAGATGAAATAGTAGTGTTTATCATCTTGAGTGGTAATTTCATTAGTTTTTTTTTATACTAAATAGACTCAACAAGTAGGATCTTCATTGGTTCTTATTCAAGGTCTATGCCAATTGGTCATAGGTTTCTCTCCTGAAAAGAAAATGGTATGGAAAATCTGGGTGATGAATATCTTGGTTTAATAACTTGCTTCTGGGATATGTCAATTACCTTCTTTCTTCTTTTCGTCTTTGCCTAAGATAAGCGGCAATTTCTTAACTGAGTTATATGATTTGGTAGGCATCTATTTAAATCCACATCTTATGAACATTTCTCCAAGCAAACGAAGGAAGATCATGGACAAAGCTCCTAAACTTGCCCCCATGGGATTGAACAAGGATAGGCTATAGCATCCAAGTTGTTAAGAAGAAAGTATTTGTAAAACCATAGAAATTTGATGGGTAGTCAAGAGTTCACGTCTCTGGGTTAATTTCAGCATAGAGGCTAGGGGGGCAGTTTCTTGTCATGGTCATATCCAGCCGTGCTTATGTTGTCCTTCTCTTCCAAGACGAGACAATATTATCTAGATTGACAGTTTGCTTTTTTGTGTAATCATGTTTTAAAACAGTCTTCACTATATACTATTAGCTTCTAATTTCAATTTTCAAATCACTCATCTGGAAATTCCCAAAATGATACCTAGAATTCATATTCCAGAATGCAAATATGAACCCTAAATTTCGAAATTGAAGTTGTATCGTCGACAAACTAGCGTTGAGCAATGTCGTCGCAGGTCGCCCCCTTCATCTAGCCACATAAGATGTAGATTTCTACAACGGAACGGTCTTCTTCAACCAGCACCCAGCTCATCATCGTCTTCATCTTTCCTGATTTTAGTGACAGCGCGTACAGGGCCCTTTTTTCTTTTTTCCTTTTTCTTTTTTTAAATACTTAACTCTTCCCTTAACGTTGCACTAACGGGTGGGTAGAGGGCGGAAAATTATAAAACTTCAGGGTTATCATGCGAAAATGTCAAAAATTGTGGGTATTTCACGAATTTGGCAATACTATAGGGTTACCATGCGAAAAATCCGTTTTTTTTTTATAAAAGGGTTATTCTTTCATTTAAGGGGTAAAAGCAACATACACAAAGAGATATAGGTATCCCTAGATTTACAAAATCGATCTCTTCCACTCCAATTTTCCTAAGCCATCTACTAGCCTCTTTATCATGCTTCGATCTAACACAGTTCTTAATATGATTCATGATCACTCTAGTACAATTTTCAATAGAATTTCTCACGTAGTACATGGTAGTGCAAATGGAAGTCATCCATAAGTTGAACATGAAACTCTTCTTGCCATTCAATTTGGATGCAACCGCAATCCAATTTCCAGTAGCTAGAAGTCGGTATTCGATCTTCCTAACCTTGCCCATGCCAACACTTTGGTCAAAACTTGGTTTGAGAACTTGCAGGTGAACCACATGTGATCATGGCTTTCCTGAGCATGATCTTCACATAGTTTACATCTATCCTCATTCAATAACCCATGATAAATGTTTTTTATTAGCCTCACTTGATATATTTTTAATCCAATTAACGTTTTTTATGGCTAAAGTTAACAGCTGGGTATGGGGCAAAAACATTTTAAAGGTGAGGGTTACCACACAAAATTTGGAAAAATATTGGGTACCATGTGAAATTGCCTTAACTTGAAGGTTACTGCACGAAATTTCCGTTAATTATTCATGCCTTTTTCCAAATTGATTATATCACCCCATATATATTATTAAAAGATGTCTTTGGTTATCTACTTTAATGGTTAAGTTTTGAAGATACTCCCTCCGTTTCACAATAAGTGTCGTTTTAGCACTTAAAATTTGTTTCATAATATGTGTCGTTTTAGGTTTTCAAAGTGATTTATTAAGGGTGAATAATGATAATTTTTATTGGAATGTGTATTTGTTGATTAAAGTTGTTCATTCATTGGCCAAAAAAATGTAATGAGTGGTAAGATTAAGAAAAAGTTGTAAGTTTTAAAGTAAATGATTGCTTTTCTTAAAAACTGTGTTAAGAGCTAAAACGACACTTATTGTGAAACGGAGGGAGGAGTATATAAAGGTTATCAACTCCTTTAATTCCAAGAGACGCAATACCTTTTTAGTAGAATGTAGAAGGGAAATGCTTAGAACATGATTTGAATTGCGATTCTTAACTAACTTCTAGAAAGAGAAAATAAATAAGATGTCAGTAAAGTGAGAGTGGTTTGATAAAAGGATTTTCTTCGTCAACACACTATCTTACAATGAGATTAGGTCTTAAAAAAGTCTGACAATATTCTTAAAATTTCTAAAATTTCTCTTTTTGTTTTGCGTAATAATTCAAAGTATAACTACAAAAGATACTCTTAGTAGAACAAACTAATCGTATGATAAATCAAGGTGAATTCCATATCCAATGGGTCATTAACTTGACCTTCTATTTTAAAAGTTAAAGTTGGTTGTATATTAAAAATTAATACTCCCTCCGTTTCACAATAAGTGTCGTTTTAGCTCTTAACACAGTTTTTAAGAAAAACAACCATTCACTTTAAAACTTACAACTTTTTCTTAATCTTACCACTCATTACATTTTTTTGGCCAATGAATGAACAACTTTAGTCAACAAATACACATTCCAATAAAAACTATCATTACTCACCCCTAATAAATCACTTTGAAAACCTAAAACGACACATAATATGAAACAAATTTTAAGTGCTAAAACGACACTTATTGTGAAACGGAGGGAGTATTAAATAATCCGATAGAGTTTCTCTCCTACTAAAATAGACTTCTATCCATCTTATTCTTAATTGCTTTTTAATATTATAAAAGTCTAGTATGTTTCACTTTTCACTTTTCACATACATACAACCGTCTATCGGACCATGGGTTCTTACATGCTCAAAGGATAGAAAATCAAACAAGAGTACCAGCTTGATGCCAAATGAACTAAACTTAAATTCATCAAGTCTATAAGTGTCATCATCTAAACTATCTAAATTGGTAGATAGTAATGATATTTGTGATTTAAAGGTGGTTATAATGTATTAAAATCTCCTCTTTCTCATTATAATGACCTTAGTGCTTCTGGCCATAGCATAAAATTCGCCTAACGACGATGATACTTGTTTTGTCACGATCCTTGTCACATATTTATTTTATAACAAAAAATTGTGCATAATGGAGGAATGAAGTTATAATCGGACATGCTTTGTGCCGAGCTTTAAGAAAACGCTAATAGGCAACGGATCACATGGACCACTTGAATTAGAACTTTGGGGCAAGCCACTCATTTCGTATTGCCTTTTGCTGAACCTTCAAGTTGTGAGTCAATTCATGTATATATGCTTTTAAATCGTGATGGATTATATACTATGGAATTTATGTACGTCCACATATTCTAAAGTTTGTGTTCTAATTTAGTTGGCTTTTAGGATTCTTGTTAACGACATCATGAATAAATAACATTTCTAAAAATTACTAACTAATGCATATAGAGTGCAAGCTATTGCTCCTTTGATATGGGCCATCAAATGTCTCATAATTATCTTAATTGAGTAAATTGTAGACTTTTTTTTTTGAGATCATTAAAACTATTTCAAAACCCAACTCTTTTGTTTCCAAATCAGTTTTTATTAATTTGAGATAAAGACAAGATTTGGCACAAACCCTTTTGTGTAGAGAATTTGGATCTTAAGACTCAATTTTTGGCTTTGTTGATATATTCTCGTTTATATTTTATTGTTGTTAGAATGACTTGAATCTGTCGTTGATCGAAACTTGCTAGAAGTAGGGGTCTAGGGGGCGCCTGACCCCTCGACGATGGGCTTATCTTCATCTATCTAGGTCTGCGGTCCGCTATCTGTATTAGGATTTCCCGAGTCTCTATAAATACTCTTGAAATACCTTATAATCTGTAATCTGATTCCGTCTCCATAACGATATATTGTTTCTCTTCCCGTGGCCGTAACTAGCACAACGTTGTGAACAACGTAAATTACCGTGTCAATCTTTACTTTATCGTTCTCGTTTGATCTTATTTTTATAATTGTTTCGATTGAATTTTTATATTATTAATTTTATCGATCATGAAATAAAATTCCAATCGAAAGAGTAGAGAATTTGGACTCTTCACCCACCACAAAACATTTTACGAACAACTAATTCATTTCATGCACTTGAGGTAGGCATTATTTTTTTTTATTTGATTCCTAGACATCGCCATTGTAGAAATGGATTGCAACTAGACACATAGTTGTACCCATATTTAGCAAGATAAGGAGGCATCTTGTCTCGAGTTTTATTCTGTTTTTCTTACAAAAGGTAGTTTTTTTTTTTAATATTTCGTTCCCTATGGATGGATTAATAATTCAAATGGTGTCAACATCTATGGGTCTATACATAATTAAGCAAGTAGAATCTGTGGTTCGATTATGCGTAATGCCTTTTAACGGTTTTGGTGTATGATAACATCGATCACTTGAACAGTTGGGGTTCCTCTTTATAGCACACTAGAATAAAAGTTAATTAGACGACACAAATATATTAATGACCATCAAATACACAAAGTGAAGCCTAGAGAAGATAGTGTCGACAAAAAGGATCTAGCTATTGTTATGGATCATTGATGGTATGGGATAGGGAAAAAAAGGAATATATGCATCACAGCATGAGTGTTGTGTCCTGTGGGATCATTTAGGGGACAAGTGAGAGTTAATTGTTTGCATAATTGAACCATAATCACGAGTTCAGCAAACTAAATCAACCTATTTAATCGTGAGTTAATTTTGCATTGTGATTTCAATTGAATTTATTCGTTAGCTAGGGACTTGGAACCCCGCGACTTGATCATAATACGATGTCCATGGCTAAACACCTAAAATCAATGCAGAAAGCCCACACTGTAATATTGAGAGCACTATTAGTCATCCGAATTTTTCATGGAGGAGAAATGACTGGCGAACATTAGAGTGTGTCAAGGATAAGTTGTTGGCTGTTGCATGAATGATATTAGATCCGTGTGCTAAAAAAAATGATATTAGATCCATCAAAGTTAATTAAACCGACAAGTGTAGTGCACTTGATATTTGTGCCTTTGTGAAGGACACAAATTGATCTGTTAGTTGGCCCAATATCATCTTCAATTCTCAAATTTTGTATCCTCTCCAGTTCATAAGATGGTCTACATAACCCCCTTTCAGGCCTTAATTCCTAAAACAAAACACTATAATAATATCTATCTATCGGGGTATTCGAAGATGTACTTACTAACACAAGATTTGAAGGGTTCCTGAACAGAAGAGGGTTCAAGATGATGGGATGATTAACCAATACACCATTACAAAAGCACTTCATAATGCACAGACGAAAAAAAACCCACAACCCCTATCACACACACCTGACATCTCTCATTAACTTTCTATTTTTCTGCCAATATTACCTCCTCACAACACTCGTACCTCTATCACCGTATGGCAAATCCAGCCTAAAATTTT
Organism: Polygonum maritimum; assembly: GCA_963924305.1. Taxonomy (NCBI): domain Eukaryota; kingdom Viridiplantae; phylum Streptophyta; class Magnoliopsida; order Caryophyllales; family Polygonaceae; genus Polygonum; species Polygonum maritimum. The sequence continues at coordinate 4,836,842 of OZ002732.1, forward strand.
ACGAAGCCGAACAAAACTCAACTAACCAGAAGAAAAAAGAACAGCACCCATCTGCAAAATCTCTACTATGCCTGCCACTCCATGTACAATGGGAAACTTCTGCTGACTCTCACTCAAGAAACATATCCATGACCCATATCTCAGCAATGCAGTGAAAATCCCGCCAGCTTTGTGATTCCTGGGACAAACTGGTGGGGTATCAAATCGTTGCTTTTATACCGACCCCAAGGTCTGGGCTCAGTTCCTGTAAAATGAGCTTGGACTTTCCCCCAAGGATATTATAGATCACAGGCTCAGGATAAATGTATATACAGAAGTGTACTATGTAACACCTGAGACCCTCTGGAGGGTTGATGCATGATCCTGGAATAGATATATCGGTTTGATGGACCTGCTTACTTCTATATCCAAGCAAGAGATCCACGCTCGTTTGCCACTGGGGGCCGGCCTCTTGTTGGTGTTGGTGGGCGGTTTGCATTTAGCTCCTGTGTTTTTTTTTTCCGAATCAAACAGGAAAAACAGAAACAAATTGGTATTGGGTAGGAATACAAGACATAACTTCATATTGGTTGTAAGTTCAGTGTAAAGGAAATTAAACCTGCATCCATGTATCTTCTATCTGTTCAGGTGAAGCTTCCGGTGATGAAGCTGCTGGTGGAAGGGGGTGGATGAGTTTTGGAACAACCACCAAATCTCGACCTAAAACTAAGATAGCTCCTGCATTATTTGCAGTTCCTGCAAACCAGGCAAGAGGACGCTTTTAGCACTTACTCTAGTAGAAATGCTACGCAGGGGAAATGGACAAAGGGAAATGGCACACATACCACAATAATTGGTGGCTGAAAAGAGAGTGATCAAGTGCCCCTGAGCAAAACGTTCAAAGCCGTCCATTACACATTCATGTGCACGTACAATCAATTGGAGATCGTTGTTGTTACAAAACTCCATTACACGATCAGGCTGGAAGCACAATATGCAGATTATGATGGCAAATTATTACTCGTGAATATAGAAGCAAATGAAGCTTATGAATAGCTTAAAAATGATAATCAGTTCTATACACTGGAAAAACAATCTAATCATACTGCACTATGTTATGTACTGTATTGTACTGTGGGCCCGAATAACAGAACTGTACATTGCAAGATTAGTAGACTTTCTAGCACCAACGGTTGTGTACACACCAATATTTAAATATTGATAAGAGAAATACTTACCCCAAAAGTAACAAGACCAGGACCTCTGGCATTTGGTCGCAATCCCTCAACGCTATCATTCTCTGTTGGATCAGACCTGCCAAATTAGTTGAGTTCAATTATCAAAAGCTTAGCTAAATGAAAATATAGACCTATTCTCATCATCACATAATGGAAAGCTGGCACTAACCACAACAAGTCCATTAGAATGATTGATCCCGCTTCCATGGCAATTGGCCGCTGAATATTTTCAATCTGCTCTAGATGATTAATTGACCGTCCAATACCACCATGCATACAAATTATTTTCTTCTCGATGAGAGCAGCCAAAGGAAGCCAGTTGAATAATCTATTTATCCGATGCCATGCCCAGATCCCATCTCTCTCTCCCTGCTCAATTTATCAGAAGAATATAAAAACTACAAGCTTCAGGACGCCACTCTTTTTAACATATGATCAAGCACTTACCATTCGCTCAATGCACTCGATTCTGAACCCAAAAAGAGCATTAATGTCTGCTGCTTCATGATTTCCTCGAATTAAATGTACACTGTAGGGATGCTCAATCTGGAATACATTAATGCAAGAACATTTTCAGGACCTTATTACTGATTGCAAAATAAAAGAACAATAAGAATCCAGCATCGTTCAAAGCATTTTCACCTTTAAAGCAAGTAAGAGAACAATAGTCTCTAAGCTATGCTGGCCCCGATCAACATAGTCTCCTAGGAAGAGATAATCGATATATCTGACAAACATTTATGTAGAAATAAAATCAGAAAGACTAGTACATAATGCAAAGGGAAATGCCATACATCTTATAAACCACTTATGTACACACAACTGTAAATTTGTATTCCGTGTTGGAAGTAAGAGACATAAATCACATAATGATGTCAAGTCATCCTGTTTAGATGGTGTGGATATCTCAGTTATGGTCCAAAAAGAAAAAGATCACCGAAAAGCACTTACGATATGTCTCCTGCTGTTGATGGAGAACCATATTCATCAAAAAGCCTCATAAGATCTCCAAACTGTCCGTGCAAATCCCCAAATATTTTGATAGGGGCCCTAAGTTGAAGCACGGTTGGTTCACTGGAAAACAATCTTTCAGCACTGTCACAAAGCTCTACAATCTCACTGCAGTCCAAAAAAAATTGCCGACGAACTGGAGGCTTCCAACCACGAGGCTTCAGAAGATGTGCAATAACCTGATGGAAAGTTAATGATATATGAATGGCAATGTTAGATAATTTCTACATTGTCAATTGGATAAATTTAACAAAGCAGTGAAAATTGCAAAAAGAAGAAAACCATAGCATAAAATAGACAAATACAGAAAGTTCAAGCAAGATTTCAACTATATGTGCACTGTGCAACAAACAAAGACAATGCATCATAGGATACAAAGAGCCCAAGATAGCAATACTGACTAGACAGATGATATTCTAATGTTATTAGCTAATGTTTTGAGCTGAGAATAAATGCTCAGATCAGCAATGTAGGAATTTTCCGAAACTGCATCAGAACTCAGAAAGATACACCCAACTGTGTGCATATTCCACGGTTAATTTGCATGTATCAACTGACAAACACGAAGAATATTGTTGATATTTTAATCACCAAAAAATTTACCTTCTTTGGAACACTATTAATGGAAACCTGTCGATCCAACAGCTTCCTTGCTGCTGTAGCACTTTCTGGTGTGCCATAGCTGACCCGTCTACCTTCATTCTCAAACTGATCGATTGAAAGTTGTCTGACCATGCCACCCAAAGCACCACCTGTCTCTGCAGCCACAACAACCTGAAATATCCAAACATAATATCTCGTGATTAGTTTTCCTGGAAGTACTTTGAACCAACATAAACTAGTATTAGCTTTTAGCAGGAAAAGTTGGAGCTTGATACTAACAGCTCGATGATGCAGTCTAACTCCTGGTGGAGGTGTGATGTTATTTGCATCAGAGTCCGGCTTGATCAAGGTTGACATGTGTTTACCACTAGGCGTTGCCTCAGTACCTCCATCTCTGTCTGGATGTTCAACTTCACCATTAACTTGTCGTGCTTTGTTTAGTGTAAGCCTAATGGCTTCTGCTTCTGCTGCTGAAGCTTCAACCAAATAGTCAACACCCTTGCTAAGCCTCCTGAAAAGTATCAAGTTAGTTGGCAACTCAACTCAACCCACAATTAATATTTTTATAAGATACCTAGGCAATTCATTACCTGTTTGCTTGAATCATGGCATTTGCATGGCTTATATCAGCATACATATCTCCATTCAATGGAGGGGCAACAGGACTCCCAAGCACAACTGCACTATCATGAGCAGCTTCAGGAATAGTTCGGTCATCTGTAACACCATGTCTTCCAGGCAAGCGCCCATGAGATAAATTAGGAGCAGCAGTTGCATTTGTCTCAATAGCAGAGAAGTCTTCAGCAAGCAGTAAATCATCAAGTAACACCCCTGTAGCACAAATATTATAAAATCATCAAAAGATCTACACAGACCAATAAAAAAGTGCAATAAGAACAACGGTGATAAAAATATTTCAATACCCCACAATCTATACAAAAACAGGGAAATTTTCAGAACAGCACACAATAGCATATCCATATGATGCATCAAAGGTTATACATTCAAGGATCTACAGCTTGTTTTAATGAAACCTTTATAATACCAACATCAACACACACACACACACACACATATATAATTGGTGAAACCTTTATATACCCTTAAACATCAACAAATATCATTTTTTTTTTGCTTTGCATGTATAGCAATTCAATGAATTAATGTCATACTTTATAATTGAACAGATCATCAAGTCTTACCACCACGTAAACCACCATACATATAAATCAAGTCACCAACTGCAGCAGCAGCATGGCGGCAGCGTCTGTTTAATTCAACTGCAGCATCACCACCGGCTGCATCGGCACTGTATCTTCCAGTCCTAGGACTAGTAACAACCGACTTGGTGTCACACCAAACTCCAGCTGCTGTGTCCAATACTATAAACAGAGGGGAAAAAAGTGAAACTTTGTCCATACCAAAGATAGAAATATCCTTTACTACCTTAAGGCTAAAAAAGATGTAAACCCAAAAGGCACATTTTGAGTTTTGATTTAAAAGAAAAAAAGTCATCCACTAGTCCCCTAACAGCAATTCTTATGCCATTGCAGGATTTGCAGCCAATGAAGCTAAATGGTTTGCTTTTCACCTTCAGCTGTTATGCTATGGCAGCCAATATAACCAGATGGTTTGCATTCCATGCAAAGTTGATAAGGATAACAAACAAACTGAAAAGATAGAGCACTGTTGCCTTTGACATGTTACTTACATAGCAGAGCATAAACTTAATAAAATGAAGAAACATGACCCTTAAATTTTAAGATTCAAAATCCAAAAGCAACAGCATGTTTGGTGCAATCAGAGAAACAGCAAAACATACTCAAGATTAATAAATAGAAATTCATATGGATAATTGAAGATAATATACCGGCAACACTTGATGAATCCTCAACCATGCGCCCCCCACCAAGTGCCCCTCCAGATACATGTAGCCGGGCATTAACAAAAACCTATCATTTATAGTTTTTAGTCATATGCTGCAGAGAAAACTTTCTAAAAAAATAAAGGAAAAGTACAATCGCACCGCTGCATGCTGGTATCTTGGAGATGGTGAAACACCAGGTGCAATTGCCCATTCCCATCGACCATCCCTGTGTTTAGCAAGCCCATAAGCGCTTGGTAATGGCTGCCCAATAAAATCAACACGTATTTGTGAATCTAGCAGACAAAGTACCTTTACTTGTACTAGTATCACTAAACTATAGAACAATTATGCATACATTTCTACAAGCCAAAAGAAACAGTCCATGTGACAAACACTTCTTCACCATTTTAGGTAATAAACCTATTTTTATGTTTCTGTATACTTGATAATCACATATGGAAAAGAAAATAATCATTAGTGTACCCTAACTATTAAATAAAAACCACTTTAACTTGGTCTTTTTCCAATAATATTTCGTATTGTCTTTGTCATAGTAATTATTTCTCAAGGACCCACCTCTACACAGCGTTAGATTGTAGTAGTCCCATACACTTACACAGCTAAACTTGGTGGACATAACAATTAATCTTTAGTTTTCACATTTCACAAAATAACAGAAAAATACATAAGCTCAAAAAAAAATTATAACATATATAAGTGCCCTCTTTTAAAACTTTCATTGTTACTTATTTTATATATTTAATATTGAAGACGTATATAGAACCCTTACAAGTTACAATCGCTTCAATTGTTGAGGAACTTCTTCTTATTACTCAAATCGTTGACTAGTATCAATTAATGGTAGAAGATACCGCTTATTACAGACTTCACAGTTCAATATTGATACTTCTCAACACCAAACGCTTAAACTCACCACACTATTTGCATCCTCAAAAAAAAGTACCTTTACTTGTACTAGTATCACTAAACTATAGAACAATTATGCATACATTTCTACAAGCCAAAAGAAACAGTCCATGTGACAAACACTTCTTCACCATTTTAGGTAATAAACCTATTTTTATGTTTCTGTATACTTGATAATCACATATGGAAAAGAAAATAATCATTAGTGTACCCTAACTATTAAATAAAAACCACTTTAACTTGGTCTTTTTCCAATAATATTTCGTATTGTCTTTGTCATAGTAATTATTTCTCAAGGACCCACCTCTACACAGCGTTAGATTATAGTAGTCCCATACACTTACACAGCTAAACTTGGTGGACATAACAATTAATCTTTAGTTTTCACATTTCACAAAATAACAGAAAAATACATAAGCTCAAAAAAAAATTATAACATATATAAGTGCCCTCTTTTAAAACTTTCATTGTTACTTATTTTATATATTTAATATTGAAGACGTATATAGAACCCTTACAAGTTACAATCGCTTCAATTGTTGAGGAACTTCTTCTTATTACTCAAATCGTTGACTAGTATCAATTAATGGTAGAAGATACCGCTTATTACAGACTTCACAGTTCAATATTGATACTTCTCAACACCAAACGCTTAAACTCACCACACTATTTGCATCCCTTCCACCACAAAGAAGAAGCAGACCATCAGAACGTGCACTTGCCGTTGCATACCTGATCAGAACCAAATGATAACCTGAGATAACTAATAGAAAGTAGTCACTGAGATATAAATGATTAAACTTCTAAAATCAAGAAATCTAATCCACGTCAAGTTACAAAGTTTACTTTTTCCTTACAAATTTTGAAGTACACTTCCTATTGCTTATTTAAGTCTATTTGCTCTTGTTCAGAAACTAAAAGTCCAAGGCTACATTTTCAAGTTTTTGCTTTTTGTTAAGTCTTTTTGTCAACTGAAATCAAAAGCTGAAAGCTGGCTCACAAACCCATTTGCTATATGGGCATTTATGGTGCAAAAGAAGCCATCATCCCCCACCAAAGAATTCAAATGTCGTGAAGAAGTATTACTGTAAGCGTCCAACCCTTGTTATTTAACCAATGGCATGCACATTCCTCTTCACACTATCATCCAATGCTAAATATACAGGATCTTGAGTAGAAGAGCCAAAAAGAACCTTTTTCTCAATGTTGACTGAAATGAACCTCTTTCTAGGAATCTAGAGCATATATCTCTTCACAAATTTCTATTGTTGAATTATTTACTATATAATCTTTTGTCAAGTATCTTCTTCGAGGGTAATGGGAATAAACAGTGTTAAAGAATCATTATCATTGTAGAGGTAATAATTAGTCGTAATTTTAAAAAAAATGAATCTGAAGTTAAAGATCTCATCATAGAACATGAATATATCAGTGTTGCATTTACATTGTTTTTCTGCATCTAAAAGGATTAAATTCTAAGTCAAATATTTCAGTACTGTAGGTGAGAGGCAGATTCTATCTGAGCCATGACGAAATTCAGCCCAAAAATGAAGACATGAAAAGAAAAATACAAATGAAAATCATGACAAGGTATGAAAAGTTTCAAAAGTGAATACATATATGATATAGAAATCTTGGATATTTGCCCTATGTTCAAAACTTGTTCATATAAACATATCTTGTAAAATTATGACAAGGTACGAAAACTCAGCTATTCTCACATTAAATTAAATTTCCAGCAAAAGCATGCAGTCCCATTAAAAGTTTATGCATCAAAAAGCAACTGTAAACTACCATTACAAATAATAAGACTAAATTGCTCTGTCTCATCTCTTTTAATTTTTTTTTTTATCATTATACTGAAAATAAAATAGAGCCTGTATATCCCTCCTAACCTATATACATGAGTACATGACTAACGCTGTCACAACTCACATTGTATTACCTAAGTCTACAACCACTCAATTTGATCAATGAGACACTGCCCAAAAACTAAAAGATTCCAATTAGGTTTTCAACACAATATCAGAGGCACTAAACTAAACCATATGCCACATATCTTCCTGGAAGTACCAAGTGTTTTCAAGGATCAACTATTAAGGTTTATGAAAGTGGTCTTCTGCTATTCACCTCAAAGTAAAAAAAAAGTCAAGAGGATTCAGAGACAAATCTAATATGCCAAGGAAAGACACATAATAGACAGACATGGATAGAATCATACAACTACTTGCATACTATATTTGAGATTTTGAACTACTGAGGATGGCTTAGGGATGTCCAGCCTTCAAAATGTTTAGCAGGTAACTCAAAAGACACAGGAAAACAGTAATGAGACTGACTTTCTGAGCAAAGAAACCAAATTGGTTATATTTCTCACTATCACATTGCAGGTTGACATTACTCAACTGTAGTTCACTATATTAATGCTTTTGTTTCAAGAAAAAAAACGCAACAGTACTCTTAACACAATTTTTGAAGCAAAACTTACATGCATGGAAGAGGACCTTCACCTTCAGGTTCCAACTTCCTCCATTCATATGGTTTGGCAGCTGTATCCAATGCCCAAACGTCAGCCAAAGGTCGCTTCCCTGTGAAGCACGCATAAAAAAACATCGGACTCTTATAATGTTCTCATGGCATATATATTTCACCATCTACGCTAGATAATGACTAACCATCATTTCCACCAATAGTCATGAGATATCTTTGTCCCACCAGAGCCATAACATGCCCATAACGAGGTCCTGGATCAGGGCCTTGGACGACAACCCTGAGAAAATTAAATGCAAGTAAGTTATTTGAACAGACTAAAATGATAAGACAATATCACTATACAAGACCAACAACAGGAACTATATATATACTTCAGGCTAGCATCTAACCTATGCCATCGAGGCTTCGACTGAGTTAGGTCAAGTACATGAAGATCTTCAGCAGACAAACCTGCCGGACCTATGCCACCCTTACAAAAAAAGGTGAATAAAAAACTATCAGATCCATATTAACAAGAAGATCAAAAAGAAAACAAATACATCAGAATGCTAAATAACGATATGCTAACCTGGATAACCACCAAGAAGATCAAAAAGAAAACAAATACATCAGAATACTAAATAATGATATGCTAACCTGGATAACCACCATGGTTCCAACAGCAGTAGCCACATGAGCAGCCCTTGGAGTGGGAGCTTCTCCAACAGGATTTATCCTAGACAGTTAGGTTACACATATTAGCTACCATCCACTGACATAGTTAAGCCTAGAGAAGAAGTGATCACACAAAGTACCATTGCATCCTGTAATACTGATAAAGCCATACATAGAACCCCAGCTTACCTAGTCCACTTATTCGCCAACACATCATAGCAATGAATATCAGCCGTAGCACCAGCTAGCCCTGCAATTCCTTGAGGCATGAGTCTTATACAGCAATTCTTTCTACTAAATCTGTAATAACATATGACTAAATAACTAATTCATGACATTCATGAATGAGCAATTTAAGAAAAACTCGAATGATGACTACAGCACAAGCATTCTGTAATACCTAGTCCACTTATCAAAGATTATACAAACACAAGCATTTGTCAACCAAATAACATAATAAGATTAAATGAACACTTATTAAAGCCAAGCATCAAGTATACAATCACAAGAACTGTTTCTCCTTGAATGCACACTTCCCCAGCTTGAATTACTGCAGTTCGCCTAGGTGGCATACCAACCTAAAGATTGTTTACTTGCATAACAACTGCTGACAAAAACAAACTATGTATTTCTAGAATCTAGCCGAGGACTTCAAATTTGGACCATTGCAAACCTAGCACTCAAACTACACAGCAAAAAGATCAAATAAGCAAAGGAAGAGTTATCATACTGATGCCAGCGCTTCCAGCTGACGACGGAGTTCCTGAAGCGGCGGGATTCCCTTCTAGTGCGGTGGCGCCACCGAACAGTATCAACCTCGGTCCAATGTAACCAGACGTCCCTTCCTCACCTACAGGAGGCACAGCCGTGAGAGTGTGCCCGCACCTCGGCCCAGGCCCGTCCTCCTTCCTTTCCATATTCGCATTCACCACCCTATAAGTCGGCGCACACCGAGGACCTGCCATGGGAGCGTGCTGTTGCACCGGCGGGGTTGACGGCGGCGAAGAGCAAGTAGGCGAAGAAGATTTTTCGGCGTCCTTCTCCATCGGAGAAGTCGACGGAGAGCTATTGTTCTGCACTGGATCTTGACCCATCTCCGACGCCAACGAAGAATCGACCTCCATGTAACTCCTACTACGAAACGGTAATCAAGACTTACGCCGCCTCTTGATCGGAGATTGAAATCGGACAGCTACGCATTCCGAATCAGCAGGCGGGGCCGACCGCCATCAAACGCCTCGGAAATCGATTCTCTCCTTCCCCCAAACCACTCGAAACCCTAGCTCAGCTCGTTTTCAGATTGATTTCGTCCACCGCCGATTCGGAAAGGCGAATTAGCAAGAGAAAGAGAGGCGGTTCTCCCTCTCTCTCTCCGTTGTCTGAGGAGAATCCGCGAGAGCGTCGAAGCAATTCGCAAGATTCGTCTCTCTCTAACTGGATTTTCCTTTCCTTTTTTCCCGACGGCTCTCTCTCTCCTCTCGGCCTCCGAAATTACCAATTAACTCCGCCCTTATAAATATTAATGCATGTATAATGATTTACTTCTCATCTCAAAGTACTTTATTAATTATGGATTTAATTTGAAACAACAGTGTGATTAGCGATGGGAGTTTGCCAATTGTACGGTCGGCGACTCGCCGACGAGGTCGGTCGGCGTTGTAAGGATAGGGATATTTTAGATGGCCAGATAAAATTACGGAGGCGGGCGTAATTTTTGCAAAATACAGGGACCAAATTCAAAAATAATGTGTTTTACTCCATATTAGAGAGAAAAGTGTGATTAAAATATAGGGCAATACAGTTGGAAAGAATAATGATGACTACAAGTGAAGTAACGACATGAAATTCATGGAACAACTCGTATAGAGTGATAGAGTTACATTGTCATGACAACTCCATTAAAATAATAATAAAGGGTAGATAGTGGGGTGTTAGTTTCTATAAAGTGTGTTTGAATTTATCTTTATCCCAATAACTAATATTCTGGTGGGTATCCGAAGCTATAGGTTCGGGTGGGTCCCACATTTTAGCTTTGTGTTTATGTTGGGTTGGACCTTCAAATCGGGCCGATTTTAGAGCGGGCTTTTAAGTTTTTTTCGGGCCTTCCGATTGGACTTATTTTTTTTATCTGATATGTTTCAATTTAAATAACACTTAAGCCCAAGACTTACTAAATAATGGTCCACTTAAATCTGAATTTCCTTTAATTAAGCCACATTAACTCCATTCGAACGTTGTATCTAAAAAGCTCCCAAAATCATTTTGAACTTTGTCTCTAAGCTGCCAAAAACCCTGTTGTATTCCCTGAGCAAAAGGATTCAATACTCAGCTTAGTGCATGTAAGTAATTCGATTTTCTTTGTGTATGAATAAAAAGATCCGATTTTCTTACCCTGATTGTAATGATTTAGTAATTTTATTTTTTTGGGTTTAGTTTGAATGGATTCCGAAAAACCATTGAAGTTTGATTTGAATTCGGATTTGAATGAGGATGATTATGATGAGGATGAAGGTGGTGGTTATAATGAGGATGTATTCGAGGTGATGGCCTTAGATGACGAGGATGATGATTTGGAGAATGGTGAAACCAACAATGATTCAGTTCAAAACGTTGAACCTGATATGGAAGCACCGGAACAGATTGATGAGGATGATGAAATTGTCAACGAAGAAACCCTTGAAGAGCCGGAGCAGATTGATGAAGTTCATATGGAAGAGGTGAAAGAGCCAAGTGGTGAAATGGTGTTCGAATCGGTTGTAGATTTGTTCCAATTTCTTCATGACTATGGTCAGTCGAAGGGATTCCAGATCCGGATTCGAAGCTCAAAAAGGAGAAAGGAAAAGGATACCGAGAGTGAAACCCCTCCAAATTTCTTCCGGGTTGTTTGTACAAAAGAAGGTCAACTCCAATCACACTCTAGGAACCCTTCGAAGACACCAACAACTGCTCGATGTAATTGCCCGTTTTCGGTGAAATGCTCACATGTGTGGCGACGGTAGGTCGTGGTATATCCGTTCAATAAATCTCAATCACAACCATGAGTGCGACCCGGGAAACTCGAAGTTTTTGTCTAGATATAGACACATCAGTGGAGGCAATCGGATCATATTGTTGGACAACGATAGGGCTGGTATTCCGGTGGCGAAGAATTTCAACTCTTTCGTAGCTCGGTACGGAGGCCACGATAAAGTCCCTTTCTCCGAGAGGGATTGTCGCAATGCAATCAGCTTGGACAGAAGATTGAAACTCCGGAAGGGAGATTTTGCAGCGATGAGGGACTACTTTGAAACAATGATGACAAAGTCCTCAGACTTCTTCTACATTTTCGATACAACGGAAAAAGGCGTATTGAAGAATGTATTTTGGTCCGATGGACGTGCTAGGGCTGCTTACAAAGACTTTGGTGACATCTTATCCTTCGACGCCACATATGTCAAAAACCGATATAGAATGCCGTTTGCTCCGTTCATCGGAGTCAACCACCACGGGCAATCAATAGTGTTAGGGGCTGCACTGTTGGGAAGTGAAGATGCCGTTAACTACACATGGTTGTTCAGAACGTGGCTCACGTGTATGGATAACAAAGCACCAAAGGGCATTATAACGGATCAATGCAAAGCAATGGGTAAGTTGTCTAACCATGTTCTGTTTTTAAGCATTGTAAGACTTGTTATTTATAAATTAAGCTCTCTTTTGTTCTGCTTTTTTATCAATAGCCGGTTACAAATTTATTTTCCTATCTAATATTGGCATATCAAATCGATCCTATACATAGATTGATATTAGGGTGTCGATCATTATTGTATCCTTTACTGTTAGATAGAATCTATGGACCTAGAATATCTTAGGTTGTTATTCATTAGTGTAATCTTAATAACGTATGGAAGAGAACCCTAGTACATATCCTAGAATAAGATAATAACATAAGATTACACTAACCATATGCATGTCTTTGGTCGAAAATTATTATGTCCTTTATTGTTAAAGATAACCACATGGCCGAAATTATATATCTTACCTAGGATTATATCCTAAATATATAAATAATGAAAATCTCACACGTACGTTAACTATCTTTATGTTTGTATTCAGAGAACGCTATCATTGAGGTGTTTCCAAACACAACACATAGGTGGTGTTTATGGCACGTTATGAGGAATGCAAAGAAACACATGAAGAAACTCAAGGACGCTACACCATGGGATGACATCGCAAGTGGAATGCACAAGGTGTTGCATTTCTCATACTCAGTGGAAGAATTTGAGACGAAATGGGAGCAATGGATATTTGAGTGTGGACTTCAAAGAAGCACCTGGTGCAAATTCATGTACGAATCAAGAAAAAAGTGGGTGCCAATCTACTTCAAAAGTGATTTCTGGGCTGGAATGTCTACTACACAAAGGAGTGAGGGCATGAATTATTTCTTCAAAGGGTTTGTTAATGGCAACACATCCCTACAAGAGTTTGTGAAGCAATATGGAACTGCAATGGCCAAGCGTGCAATGGCTGAGGATAAGGACCAATTTGATTCGGTAAACAAGCCTTATCTATGTGCCACAAAGCATGCGTTTGAGTCTACCTTCCAAATGCTCTATACAACCAAGAAGTTCAGACAATTCCAAGCAGAAGTGAAGAATTTGACACATACTAATTCAGACAGGGTGGAAGTGATTGGCAAAATTAGAGTGCGTGATATTGTCGTGAGGTGGTGGTATCGTGACGTACATAAAAGCAGGACATTTAAGGTGTATTATGATCCAGAAAATCACGACGTTAGGTGCGCTTGTCAAATGTTCGAGTTCACTGGAATTATGTGTTGCCACACACTGGCTGTATACAATATGGAGGCAGTCAGACTGGTCCCTCAAAAGTACATCCTCGATCGTTGGAGGAAGGACTTGCCAAGAGAGCACATGAAGATTAGGGTTCCATACTACACTCTCGACAAATTTAAGCCGAAAGAGATGGAGAGGTATGAGTCAATGAAGTCAGACTTTGAGGCCATTGCTACTCTCTCGATGACAAACGAGGAGATGTTTTCTGTGGTCAAGGGAGCATTGAAAGATTTGAGCAAAAAGGTCCAGGCCATATCTGAACGTCGTGGCCTACCTTATCTCTCGGTAGCCAACACAGGGAGAGTTTATGGGAAGCGTCGAAGTTCCAATACAAACGTTGTGAACGACACTGGCCATGCATCTCCTGCATCCAACAGTGGTGAGCCCGTGCATGATCCAACCGATAGAAGGGGTAAGGGCCGACTGCCTGCTCGTCGAAAAGGACATGGAAATGACAAACCTGGCTATTGGAATCATCGCAAAGGTTCTCAGCCAGAACAAGTGCCAAGCCCTTACCACATGACACCACCACAACAAGTGCCAAGCCCATACCACATGACACCACCACAACAAGTGCCTTTCCAATACATATTACCACCATTTCAAGTTGTCCATCATGGAGGACCAAGTAATCCACGTCCACCTCTTTACTACACATATCAACAGAATTAATGTAATGTGTTGCTCGACTTTTATTGTGAGTCGTACGCGTTTTGGATAAGTACACTTCTTTTGTGTTTTAACTGTGTCGATCATTGTTCCGCAAAGTGCAAGTCAGCTCAACTATTTGGTAATAAATATTGTTGCGGATTTAGTTTGCTTTGGTATTGTAGCCTAAGTTGTTTTGAAGGACAAGTTGATCACACAATGTAGTTCATTATGAAAATTTTTTAATGGACTTATAATGAAGTTTAGGCCTAATAAGTAATAAGTAATGCTTAATGTGACTCATCATGTGTTGCAAGCCCATTAGGAATTGTTGTAGAGCTAGATGGAAAAGGAGCTCTAAAGCTCTTAGTAAGTTCTTCGAGAGAAGAGAGATTGGATATGATGTATATAGCTATCTTTGCTAGCATTTTTTTTGGTATATATCTTTGCTAGCATTATTGTAACAACACCTTTTTTATAATACAATTAACCCATTTATTCCAAAAAAAGAAAAGTAATGCTTAAAGGGTGGTATTACGATTAGGGTTAGGGTTATGGTTAGGATTTAACTTAGAAAGAGATTGTATCGTATTTTAAATTCATTTGTGCAAGCTAATAATTTATAAATTCGACCAAAACAAAGATGACAGGAGTTCAAGTAAAAAAAAAATAAAAAATCGGATATTCTATAGGATGAGGGTTAGGATCTAACTTCAAAGAGATCTATAAACATTTTTTAAAGTGATATGTCAGAAATAATATAATACGTAATAATGAAAATCAAATTAAAAGCAATTTTTGAGCAACTACGTAATTGTTTGTTATTGTTGAACAAGTCTTGAGCAAGTATTGTTGAGCAAATCTGCATCCATATCTTTTTCCTTTTTATTTTTTTTGGGAGTAATTGAGAGTGTTACTTGATTACAGAAGTTTGGTTGATTAATTAGCTTTAGGGGATTTATTGTGTCGATACATCATATATTAATCAACTTTCAACCATTTACATATTACATCATTTAATTAATTAATTAGGTGGTTCGATTTATAGTAAATATTATATGTGTGCAAAAATATTGCAACCCAAAACAAATGCATGAATAAATATTAGATCCATGGTTAGGGAAAGCTGTAATTCATTAGTAGTAGTAGAATAGGATTACAAAAGATTACAGATTTATAATCTGTAATAGTAGTAGAATAGTAGTACAAAATATTACAGATTTATAATCTGTAATTAGCCCGCCGAAAAAAAGAAAAACAAGAACATGAAGAACAAGAAAGTGCATGCACTGAAACTACAAAAAACACAAACACAAAAGCATAAATATTAAGATTAAGCTTTCCCTTGCGCAAGTGTCGTGCATGACCTACTCCTCCAGGTCAATGATCTCGTTTTCTTCCACCACATCATCCGCCTTCTTCGTCTTCTTACGGGCGCAGACCCTCTTGGTGGTCTTGGTTGCACTCGTAGGAGTGTTTGCCGGAGTGTTGTTCGGGGTCGGGGTGCCCTCAGTGGAGAATGGGATCGGCCGTTTGGGCGTGATATTTGCCGAGCAGATGCGCAGAAAATATCATTATAAGATCCACCAAGGGTGGATCCTCAGCCAACACTCCCCTCACGACCGCACCCATGCCTTTCTCAAGGGCACGTGTAAAAAACAGCCTTGCCTGGACGGAAACATCGTTGGCCGTCAGCTGAGCCTTCTCGTACATCTTGAGAAGGCCCGTCTCCGACACCGGCGTTGTTGCCACGCTTTCCACTTCGAACTTGGTAATGGGAGTTTTGGGGCTTTTTGACATTTGGGACATTTTTGTAGAGAAGAGAAGCTTTTTGTAGATAAGAAAATGTTTTTTGTAGATAAGAGCAGGAGAAGTGAAGGAGAAGTGAAGAAGAAGTGATGCTAGTGGTTCTATTTATAGATGAGGTTTAGTGGTGTTTAGGGTTGTTTAGGGTTTGGACATGAATCAATTTTATCTTTATTTGGGTCTTATTTAATGTAAGCAGCATTAATACCTTCACAAATGTCAAAACACTTGCATGAATAGGCAATGTTAGGTAAACAAAAACAAGTGTTGTACGAAATTTGACAAGACCTACGTTTTTTTATTTTGTTTGTAGACAAGACCTAAGTTTTTTTTATTTTTTGGTTTAAATGTTTAGGGCTTTAACTTTTCATATTGTGCCTATGATATATATATAACATATGTACATTTTCCATTTAAAATAATGCTAGTTTAAAGTTTGGAGGTGCCAAGTTAATTATATTTAGGTTCACGTTTAGGGTTTTAGATACAAGACAATCCATTAAAGTCATTAGCATTCCAACCATTATATTTATTATTCTACTTTAATGTTTAATTTTTCTACCGATTGGAATTCGTAATCATGATGAGCATCTATGCATAGGGTGTGAAGGTAACGAGGAGGCTTTTGAAAAGTAAATTGAGGAAAAATTTAATCTTGGATTAATATGGTTAATATTTGCATGTTTTATTTAGACATTACAAATTGTAGGCGAAAAAAATGAGATTAATAAGATTACATGATATTTTTTTATAATCAGATATATTAGGGTACATGTTATTTACAAATGTTATTTTTTTAATCCTATATTTGTAGAAATGTTAGGTTAGATGGATTTATGTTAGCAAGTGGATGTTGTGGTAACACCGAAGTTATTGTTATGGATGGAGACAATACATTTAAGGTAAATAACAAACCAACTACTAACTTTTTCCAATTACTTTGATTTTCTTGGTTTAAGAAATTTGTAATCATTTCACTTTTAAAGGCGTCAGAAGGAAATGAGGAGGTTACCAATTACTCTTTTTTTTTTTTGAGCTCAATGTAACCAATTACTTAATATATGAATTTTTTAATATATGAAGTTACATATTTAATTAATTAAAAACATACCAGACGGTTCACAACTTAAATATGTTGGAGGTTCTACAAAGTCAACCTAAAATTAACAAAGTCTAAAAATCCTTACTTAATTTCCCCTTAATTGAGATTTTGTTTGTCAATACCTATAGCAAATATTGTCCATGATGGTCAATAGTTAGTATTTAGTTTTTTTTTCAGTCAAGTCACTAGTTAATCCTTGAGCAAATCTTGTCCTAAAATTAACAAAGCCTAAAAATTCTTACTTATAAGACTTAGAGGAAGTATAACTTAGCTTTGTGTGCTATCTTTTTATTTTGGTCACTAGTTTTTTTAGGGTTATATTTATAAGGATTGACACAAGTATAAGGATAGAGTTAGACAAATCTATTAGAATAAATGGAAGCATCACATATGAACATGAAATAAAGGGTGTAAGCTGAACATACATTATAACATTACAAAATAACGACCTTAAGTTTGATCATAAAACCGATCGTTAACGTCCAACCGATCGTTCAAGTCCAACAAAAGTTTGATCCTAACACCAACACCACAACATCTGATCAACAAAACGACCACCACAACATCTGACGTCCAACAACATGTTCCATGCCAACAACATAAACCACAACATCTGATCAAGAAAAAAAAACATAAACCACAACACTAACAACAGTTTTCACGTCCAGCCACCAACTCCCAAGTACCATCAACAAAGAACCGCCCCAACAACAAACAACCTTCATTCCGTCGAAGACAAAGTAAAACAAAAGTCACCACCAAACCCTTATGGTACACAGCCCGGCCTGCATTAACATAAAGGAACCAGGCATTATAGTTACATTCATCCTTAATTAAGGAATGTAATGTTTGACTAGGGTTTACCTGGCAATCTCGACATCATACCGCTGTCGCTGCTGATCTTTAAGGATGAAAGTGAGGCGAGTGCCAACTTCCAGCTCGTTTTCGTCCTGGAAGATGTGCCAGCTAGTTAAGAGCTCGACCCGGCCTTTCTTGTTTTCCTCAAACTTGAATGCCACAGTGTACTCCAATGGTCCTCTTGGGCGGAGAGTGCGGAGCGTCATGGTTTGGATCGTGGAGGTGACGCGAGGAATGTACTCCCTCGCAAACGCCGCAGGAACCCGCTGCAACAAGAAGTATGATGTGAGCAACAATAAAAACCATACTTAGAATACAACATAGTGCTACATAGCTATGCAGAATATGATTCCTTACCACACCATTGTTGGTTCCAATGTTGCGCTTCTTGACTTCCACCGTGAAATGCGGCTCGGCCGGTTCCGACGTTTCTGCAGAATGCTCAACGACTTGTCCTTTTGAATCCTCCAACACCTCAACCGAGTCTTCATTAGCTTCATCCTCCTCCTCTTCATCGGACTCTTCATCTTCGGAATCCTCTTCATCGGACTCTTCATCTTCGGAATCCTCTTCATCCTCCTCTTCATCTTCGGTATCCTCTTCATCCTCTGATTCTTCACGGCGATGATTACGGCGACGATCAGAGCCACAGTAGCCGGGCATGTCCATGGAATCATCGCTGAAATATTGGTTGTCACTCCGTCGGAAGAGTCCGTCGTTTTTGAAATCTTCTTCAAATCGGCCATCCACACTCCAGTCACTTCTGTGTGAAGATGAACCTGTGATTTCAACAGATTGCACATTAGTTGAATGTGTCATCATAGGAAAAATCAGTAATGGTGATCGAAAACTTAAGCACTTACCATCATCACTGTCGGACATCATGCTCTCCCACGAATTTGGCCTAATGTATCTTGTGATTTAAACCACAATTACAACCGCAAACCACAAATCCCTAAACCAAATCCCTAATTTCCTATCTTACTAAACCACAAGTACAAGCACAAAGCAATCATAGTTATTTTCCAAGAACAGTCGTCAAACAGAGTCATAAACCCCTAAACCTACGAAATCCTAGCCCTAAACCACAAATCCTAGTTTCAAACAGAGCCCAAATCCATTAGATCTAAAACTGAATAATAAACCATATTTTAGGCCTTCCAAATCACGTGTAGCATGTAATCCCGTGTTATGAGGATTTCGAGTTTGGATTAATGGAAGTAAGACTCACCTTTGGGTTGAAGTGGATGGTAACTCGGCGATGGGCGATAGCTTCCTCAGAACTTCTTCTTCCCTTTTGCTCTGGAGCTTTCAACAGGGCATTGATTTTACTGAAATGTGATGTGAAGGGAGAAGAGGGAAGATTATACTGTTTTAATTTTATTTTATCTGCTAGGACTAAAGGAGCAGTTGGCAATTTGGAATCCCTCTTTCAACAAGGCATTGAATCCCTTTTTTTTAATCTGCTAGGACTAGAGGTGTCAAACAGGTCGGGTCGGGTGGATTCGGGTTCGGTCTTTTCGGGTTCGGGTTGAGTGCGGGTTCGGGTCAATCGGGTTACAGGTCAAGCCGGGTCGGGTCTTGACAGGTTATCGTGCGGGTTCGGGTCGACCTAACAGGTCAAGAATTTGAATTTTTAATGATTATTAAAATAATATTATGATTAAATAATAATTTTTAATAATAAAATATTATTTTTAATAGATTTTTATAATAATATTTTATTTATAATAGTTTTTATGATAAAATATATTATAATATCTACAATATAATATATTTATTCTACATATATATAATATATCGGGTCGGTCGGGTTGGTCTCGGGTTTCAACCCAATCGGGTTCGGGTTAATCGGGTTCGGTTTTTTTCTTTGCTCGCTACTATTCGGGTCGGGTTTCAACCCAAAAACATTCGGTCGGTTCGGGTCGATTTTTCGGGTCGGGTCAGGTTTTGACAGCTCTAGCTAGGACTATGGTTCACAATTAATATGTTGGTTTAGTAATTTTTTGTTGGTAAGTCCTAACTTTATAAGAAATACAATATGGTGTTACGTCAAAATAAATTTATAAATGGATATATTTACATAAATACAATCCAACGTAAGTCAAAGTGACTAATAAGTTCAACAAAATAATTATAATGTTGATTTACAAAAGAAATTTTTTAGCAAAAGAATTAAATTTATAAATGAATATATTTACATAATGTTGATTTACAAAGAAATTTCTTAGCAACTAGGTGAAAAAGATAGACAATAGGTGAAAAAGATAGAAATTACATAAGACTTAATTATCATGGAGTCATTCATTCAAACACTAGTGTATATATAGATACTCACTCATGCTTTCTATTAATTGAATTGTATAGTATGAGGTGGATTATAGTAACGAGGTCGATTGATCGATTCAATGTTGTAACCGTCTATTCATATGTTACCGTCTATAATCACTACATTAATATGCATGTTCGTTTACAAGATCGTCCGAGTGTTCATATGTGAACCAAGCTCGAGCTCGATGATCACTTAAACGAACCGAGCCCAAACAAAATATTGAGCTCGATCGAGTTCGAGCTCGAATTCGAGATCGTCTATTTTTGTATTGTGTGTCCTAAGGGCCCATAATAAGCATACCAAAAATAGAAACTAAAACCCTATAAGGATAGAGTGAACCCCATAAAAGATTACAAGAGGTTATCACCATGACACCATGCATGGCCGAATTATAAAAAGGTAAACTTCACCATGCATGGCTGATTTATAAAAGGGTAAAAACCAAATTAAGTCTTGTTTTATTAAAACCATAGGCCATGCATTTGGACTTAAGTCAAAAATCACCATGTCCTATTTTTTTCCCTCACCATATAGTACCAAATAATATATGCAAAGAATTAAGTAATTTTACATGACGATAGATTTTTTTGTTAATTCTTTGTCTTTGGATTTTTTGACTTTGTTGTCGGATTTGGTGTCTTTTTTCCTAATTTCTGCTATAAGCATTAAAAAAGTTAGTATATGTACTACATTTGAATTACCAAACTTGATTGTGTATTTTGAGCAAACATTTTGAATTAAATTAGCCAAAATTGAATTACCAAAATTTGAAATACCAAACTTGATTGTGTAATTTTAGCAAACATTTTGAATTCAATTAGCCAAATTTGAATTACCCAAATTTGAATTAAATTGCCCACTCAAGCATTCCAAATGTCTAATCCCGCGTGTGAAAGCTTTTCCAAATGCACAATTCATGCATTAATTATAGCAGGTTTCCAAAGCACTTACCATTGTAGGTGTTATCATTATTAGCTAGTACTCCTTTTTTGGCTTATTTTTTATGGGAATTATTTTTGTACCGCAAAAATAATCTTCAACTAAAACTTACACAATAAGTTTGAACTTCTTCAAATTCTTCTAATCTAATTTAAATTGCCTTACAAAATTTATGTATTGAATCCTTATAATCTGTAGCCGTAAGTCTCGTGCTAGTGGCCACTCAATTGATGAATGCAATTTTTTTGTTCAATATTGAGCATTTGTATTGGGCCAAATTTCTATTTAATTATCTATTGTTAACTTCTTTAAAGAAATAATAATAATATTTATTTTGGTCGAAAAAAGAAAGAATAATATCAACTTGCTCTTGTACGCATATAATTTTTATTGCAAATTAAGGAACATCACTTATGAATAAATATGAACAACTATAAACAAAATTAATGACTTCATTTATAGAAGAAACATAGTACTCCAAATCCAAACAAACCAACTCCAAATAACCACAAGCATGTCCTTACACTAGTGCTAATACACATTGTCAATTCTGCAAACCACAACCAGAGGTCCTTACCAACAAGGAAAGGCATTGTCAATGAAGTTGCAAACACAAAAACCATTCAAGAGTACTTCAAACTTGGAATCAAAAAAAACAAAAAGTACTTCAAACTTAAACAAGACAATCAAATTAAACCCTTCACAATCACCAGCACCATAGCACCATTCCAATTTAAACCCTTTTGATTTGCACATGGTATATCTGTCTGGCGGGATTATCCAAGATGAACTCCAATCGATCGTTCACTCGAAGGCTGTTCTTTGCAACGAACCCTTTCCATCCGTATCCCAGCTGATACCCGCCCCTATACCTAATGAAGCGGTAATACACTTCAAAAGATCCAGACCATGTTCTCAGTTCCATGCTCATGCTTCCGAATCTGTTCCCAGGTACGAATCGTCTTGCAAAATCCATCGGGATATTCTGCAACAACGAGTTGCCAACACAAATAAAACTCGATCATTAATAATACTACGTAGTAACTAGATTTGGATTATATGTACTGACTTAATGACTACCACATCACTTACAATTCCATAGTGGCCGATAAGATTGTTGTATCGGACCGTAACGGTAAATTTCGGTCTGTTATCGACGTAGGATTTGGAGCTGTCGGACTCGGAGGCTCCAAAATCTTGAGAACTGCAGTAGGAGATTACATCACGTCCGTCGGACTCTCCTTCTTCATCATCAGTGGCCGAATCTCCTTCATCATCAGTGGCCGAATCTCCTTCATCATCAGTGGCCGAATGTTCTTCTTTATCAATAGTGGCTGAATCAGAGGAACTTTTGTTAGATCCATATCCTTGCCACTCCACTGAATCGTCGGTATCATATCCGGCAAAATCGGAATCCAGTTGTAATAACCCTCTATTTTCCATAAGGGTAAAAATGTAATTTTACCTTTACATTGTATCAAAAATATTAATAATAAGTTGTTATTAATATTTTTCAAAATAATAACCCTTGCTCATATTATAAATTAAATCATATGAATAATGTCATAATAATACACGTGTTAGTAGTATAAGATCAAAACTAATAATCAATTATATTAAAGATAAAGATAATCTTTATAACAAGTTATGTACAAATGTATTAAAGATAAAGATATGTACAAATAATATCAATTATGTACAAATATGTTAAGGATAATTTTTATAACATAAAAATATAATATAAGTGGGCAATTTTATGTCATAAGGGCATATTTGCTACTTTTGAAAGTTTGGGCCATTTCCGAACCCTTCTTCTCTAAAACCCCATTTTCGATCGCAAGTTTCATTCGAGCAATTCGAGCTCGTTTCTCAATGAAAATTGAAACCGAAAAAGGATATGGAATCCTCATGAAACCCTCTTCCATATTCCTCCATCAATTGTAGAATTAAGCTGCGTTGTCATCGTTGAAATCCAAGTCGGAACCGACCTAGGGTTCGTGAATGTGGTTCGAATCCCGGCCAAATTCAAGCAAATTGAGAAATGGAATTAATGTGGGCTGTATTTTAGACGAAGGGAAGGATAAGGAGGAGTTCCACGTCAGTCTAATTGGAGATAAGATCGATTTAATTCGATCGGATTGAATCGAATTAAAGTGTGGGTGTTTAATGCTCTTAAGATTCGAATATTCACGGAATTATGCCAAATTGAGCCTCAAATCGCAACTATAAATTGGGGCTTTCTTCACCATTCGATAACACATTCCTAAACGCTCCAAAATCTCCCAAGAATCGTTCGGAACCGCTCCGAATCGAGCCGGAAATCACCGTTTTCGACCTCAGCCCTGTTTTCGCGCAGTCCACTTCGACGGCCTTGTTCTTCCTCGTCCGGCCACCAAATCGGACGCCGTCACCTCCTGAGTGTTCGCGTCGTTCCCCTCTTTCCGGATCTGTGCTCGACGCCGTCAACCGTCGCCAGACACCACCGATAGGAGCCGGTAAAGTTCACTGCTCGCACTTTGTTTTTCTAGGCATAAATCGGGGTGGTTTTGGCCGGTGAACCCGAGCACCGGTCGGGCACGACCCGGCCCGGCCGACCTGCTCGATATCTTGTATAAAATAAATAAATAATTAAATTAAATTAATTTAAATAAAAATAATTGATTATTGATTAATATTATAATTATAATTACCTAGGTATATAATTTGGATTAATGAAAATAATATGATTAGTTATATTAGTAAGGATTAATAAAATTGTGTTAGAGAATAGTATTTTGTTCTCATATGCTATATATGTTGTACTTTATCTGAAAATGTAATTTGTATATACTTAGGTGTGAGATAAAAATGTTAAATATATTATTATTAATTTTTATCACTTGGCTATATAATATGAGAATATATATATACAAGAGGATATGTTATGCAAGGGATAGTAAATCATAACTAGGGAACTTTTGTAAAATTTATATAGGGTATGTTTTAATATATTGACCTAATGACATGTGTGTATAAGTATAAAGTTGTAAGGATATGATATCCTTAGAACATGATAATAGCATTAAGATGGATTATAACGTTAAGTATTATATAATGGGGTTTCCTTATAAACTAAAATATATTAAGTTGATTAGATACTACGCTAAGTATTCAATTATTATTAAAGGAAAATGGTTATAAAAGGTATAAGGAAATATATATTGTCAAGTAAAGAAATTTCTTAAAAAAAATAATATATTAAGAATCAAGATTTATAATAATATAATAATATAAACTATTAAAGGGTTATTATTGAGTTAGAGTTTATGAAGGATATAAACTCTAACATTCTTCTCCAAAATAAATTGTAATGATTTATTTTGAATTACCTTGTCTTTCCAGTTAGTTCGTTATCGAAGACCTAAGTCCTCGTCGTCCCCCATTCCGTCGAGTTATTTTCTTCAAGCTTCGATTTCAAGGCAAGTGGTTTGGTTCTTTTCGTCATGATTTCGTACTTGCATGATTTGCTTTAAGTCGTATTTTCATGAATTGTTGGGAACTAAATGTGTGAATAAAATCAACCTAGGATATTTCTATTGTATAGATTTATCGATCATTATTTGTAGGTTGTTCTAGTTGCGCTAGTTATGGACTTAGGTCTCGATGTTTGTGGACTCATGTGTGTGTGTGTGTTATCTTGTGTGGAACTAATTTCTACCGTAGTGATCAAGTGATTAAGGTCATAAGACCTATTTAAATAAACAATAAAGTTTCGCTAGGTCGTAAATTCTAATTTCCCTAGCGTAAGGTCATGACCCAAGCCTGCTCAACCGCCGAGGGGTGTTCGCACTAGTAACGTGCCAAGGGACGTAGGTGCCCGCATCTTGTAATCATTTGATAAAGCCTTCAAAGTATCTTAACAATTCAAGTGTAAGTATGAATGTCTCAAAAAGTATGAACTTAATCTAGATAAGCACTTGTGCACCTAGGTAACTTGATAGGATGGTTAGTACAAAATGGAATACCGTCCTCGCTCTCGGATTTCGTTGAGTCTGGTTCCAATCTGAATGCTTGCTCGACTTGTTAAAACGCCTATAAAATGGCAAGATGGGCTTGGTACTTAAGCGCCCTAGCGGCCACCTCCCCGTCGGCACTTACGAGTAAGATGAGGTTGGTTGAGGTTCACGTAGTCAACGAGGGTTGTAAAAACCAACATCACTTGTGTGAAAGAAGTTCCCAACATATTCGTATTAAACCTTTTAGAACCTTTCCCGGAGTTCTTCTCACAACTCTCTTAAAAGTCATGCTCGTTTTCTCGTGGAAGGTAGTAGAGGGTTAGGCTATCGTCCGGTTTTCATTCGGCGTCGATATCCATCTCTACTTCCTCTCACCAACCTGAACCGCCTTTCAAAACCCCATTTGCTTAGTCTTTCGTAAGACTAACCCGACCACCCTTTTTCCTTTGCATGGTCGGCTGGTGTCAACCGTATTTCCATCGCGGCGCATCAGGTGGTGGAATTGACGTTAAAGACTGAAGCCAAGGATACATTGAGGATCTTTCTCACCTTTAATTCCGCACTCTGAGTTTTAAGTTGTATTGGGTTGAGTCCCTTGACATGTAAGGACCAATCTAGCTCATCTCAATTTCAATTATGTAATGACACTTCTGTCAATTTGACAAATGTAATAAAGTTTTTGATTCCGCATTTAAAGTTCTTGTTTGTTCTGTTAATACTGTAAAGCCTAGGGTGACTTTGAACATCAGTCTCAAGGTCACTGGCGGTAATATCCCGGTGTAAAACGTGGGGTGTTACACCAGTCCTCGCATGAATGAATAACACGAAAGAGATGACTCCAGGTGTGCTGACGGATGACTATTATCACTTGAATCTGTCGTTAACAACAACGATAAACACACAACACATTAGGATTAGCATAACTCCAAAATCAAGAAACCCTAAACAAGATCAAGAAACCCTAAAGCCCTAAACAATATGTGAATCACTAACATAATCACTAACCAGGGTCCGTTCCCGAGTGATTGATCACCTCTCTATTGTTCTCCATTTGTCTTTGAAATCTACCATATATCAAATAACAGGGTAACGAAATTAAAGCCATTTGTCACAGAAAATTTGAACGATAACGAAATTAAAGGCATCACAAATATAAAACTCACCGGCAGTGTAATATAAATTCGATTCGGGTCACGGATGAAGTAATTTGGAAGAAATTTGGAAGGAGTAGGAAGAAATTGGGAAGAAGGAGGAAGGAATTGGGTGTTTTGAGTGTTTTGACGGCAAGAGGAGCGTACTTTTTGAGGAGTCAATGTTAATGTCAAAATATATATTTTTTTACTCGGTATATTTTAATGTCAATATAATTAGTACATTAATCTATGCTCTTATGATAGTTTTGAGTGATGAATTCATTTTAAGTGGTACATTATAAATGCAAGTGAACTTTCATTATCATTTTTTGGCCAAAAATGCAAGTTAACTATATTTAATGGAGTTTAAGTGATCAATATAAATGAAATCTAATCTAATCTGGCCTACTTGCAAAGTTTTGAATTGTGAAAAATCCTTGAGCAAATCTTGTCACTAGCTAGTTATTGTACTACTATTTATAAGGATTGACACATTTTTGTAAGGATAGAGTTAGATAAATCTATTGAAACAAATGGAAGCAAAACATATGCTAATGAAATTAAGGGTGTAAGCAGGATATATATACTAACATGACAACATAACGACATTAAACATTGTGCCATTCATTTGGCACCAAAGGGTGCATAAGTTTGATCATAAAACCGATTTTTCAGGTCCAACAACAGTTTGATCATAACACCATGCAAACAACATAAACCACAACACACTAACACCAGTTTTCAAGTCCGGCCACTACCAACTACCAATTACCAACACAAAAGACCCGCCCCAACACCAAACAACCTTCCTTCCGTCGAAAACAAGTTAGACAAAAGTCACCACCAACACCTTATGGATACTCACACAACAACAAAACCTTCACACAACAACAAAACCTTGAAGAAACCTTGTCCCGAGCCATGAAGAAACCTTAGATCTCGGCAGAGTTGTCCGGCCTACATTAGCATAAAGGAACCAGGCATTATAGTTACATTCATCCTTAATTAAGGAATGTAAGGTTTAACTAGGGTTTACCTTTCAATATCCACATCATACCGCTGTCGCTTCTGATCTTGAAGGATGAAAGTGAGGCGAGTACCAACTTCGAGATCGTTAACGATTTGGAACCTCTGCCAGCCATGTCCGAGTTCGACCCGACATTTCTTGTGTTTCTCAAACTTGTAGTCCACAATGTACTCCCGTGGTCCAGCTTCTGGCAGGTTAGTGCGGAGCGTCATGGTTTTAATCCTCGAGGTGCCGCGAGGAATGTACTCCCTCGCAAATGCCGCAGGAACCCGCTGCAACAAGAAGTATGATGTGAGCAACATCAAAACCATACTAGAATACAACATAGTGCTAAATAGCTTTACAGAATATGCTTCCTTACCACACCATTGTTGGTTCCAATGTTGCGCCTCTTGACTTCCACCGTGAAATGCGAACTGTCCGGTTCCTCATCTGATGAAAGCTCAATGACTTCAGCTTTTGAATCCTCCTTCTCCTCCTCAAACGATCCTTTGTACTCCTCAGACGATCCTTGGTACTCATCCTCTGATGATCCTTGGGGCTGCTCCTCAGAAGAATCATCCAGCTCAATGACCTCAACATTGTGTTGGGGCTCCAACACCTCAACCGAGTCTTCATTAGCTTCATCCTCCTCTTCATCGGACTCTTCATCGGATTCATCATCCTCCTCTTCATCCTCCTCTTCATCGGACTCTTCATCTTCAGCATCCTCTTCATCCTCTGATTCTTGACGGCGACGATGACGGCGACGACCACGGCGACGATCAGAGCCCTAGTAGCCGGGCATGTCCATAGAATCATCGCTGCAATATAGTTCGTCACTCCGTCGGAAGAGTCCATCGTTTTCGGAATCTTCTTCAAATCGGCCATCCACACTCCCGTCACTCCTGTTTGAAGATGATCCTGTTATTTAAACAAATTTCACATGAGTTGAATGTGTCACCCTAAGAGAAATCAGTAATGGTGATCGAAAACATAAGCACTTACCATCATCACTACCGGCCAACAATCCCATCATGCTCTCCCACGAACTTGTCCTCATGATTCCTGTGATTTAAACCACAATTACAATCACAAACCACAAATCCCTAAACCAAATCCCTAATTTCCTATCTTACTAAACCACAAAGCAATCACAATCGTATTACAAGCACAGTCAAACCGAGTCATAAACCCCTAAACCTACTAAATCCTAGCCCTAAACCACAAATCCTAGTTTCAAACAGAGCCCAAATCCATTAAATCTAAAATTGAAGAACAAACCATATTTTAGGCCTTTGAAATCACGTGTAGCATGTAATCTTCCGTGTTATGAGGACTTTAGGTTTGGATTAAGAAATAATACTCACCTTTGGGTTGAATTGGATGGGCGATACCTTCCTCAAAAACTTCTTCTTCCCTTTTTCTCTGGAGCTTCAAGAGGGCATTGAATTTACTGAAATGTGAAGTGAAGGGAGAAGATGGAAGATTATACTTTTTTTAATTTTTTTTTATCTGCTAGGACTAAAGGAGCAGTTGGCAATTTTTTTTTGGAATCCCTCTTTATTCTTCATGTTCATAATTACCGTCCACGTTATGGTTGACAATTAATATGTTGGTTTAGTTATTTTTTGTTGTTAAGTCCTAACCTTATATTTGCACAACTTTATAAGAAATACAATATGGTGTTACGTCAAATTAAATTTGTAAATGAATATATTTACATATATACAATCCAAAGTAAGTCAAAGTGACTAATAAGTTTAACAAAATAATTATAATGTTGATTTACAAAAAAAAATTCTTAGCAAAAGAATTAGATTTATAAATGAATATATTTAGATAATGTTGAATTACAAAAGAAATTTCTTAGCAAATAGGTGAAAAAGATAGAAATTACATAAGACTTAATTATCATGGAGTCATTCATTCAAACACTAGTTTATATAACTATATATAGATACTCACTCATGCTTTCTATTAATTGAATTGTATAGTATGAGGTGGATTATAGTAACGAGGTCGATTGATCGATTCATTGTTGTAACCGTCTATTCATATGTTACGCCGAGGATGCACTGTAATCACTACATTAATATGCATGTTCGTTTACAAGATCGTCCGAGTGTTCATATGTGAACCAAGCTCGAGCTCGATGATCACTTAAACGAACCGAGCCCAAACAAAATATTGAGCTCGATCGAGTTCGAGCTCGAATTCAAGATCGTCTATACCCTAAACCCTAAACCCTTACCCTAAACCCTAAACCCTAAACCCTAAACCCTAAACCCTAAACCCTAAACCCTAAACCCTAAACACTAAAAAGGTAAAAATCACCATGCCCTATCTGATTTATAAAAGGGTAAAAACCAAATTAAGTCTTGTTTTATTAAAACCATAGGCCATGCATTTGGACTTAAGTCAAAAATCACCATGTCCTATTTTTTTCCCTCACCATATACCAAATAATATATGCAAAGAATTAAGTAATTTTACATGACGATAGATTTTTTTGTTAATTCTTTGTTTTTGGATTTTTTGAGTCTTGTTTGTTTTATTAAAAACAAACAAGATATTTTGATCCGTATAAAAACAAATGAAAAAAACAAATGCACTTGAAAGACAAGATATTAAAAAATCTTGCTTAACGCATGTTTTCGAAATTAGTGAAGCTGTGTGATGATTAACGGGCGGCCCAATGTGAAAACCATAACCTCCATTTTCGCCTAAAAATGTAGATGTAATCATTAAGTCTATAAAAGGATTAAAAGGTCTTTGTTGTAGTATTTGGTATCTTTTTCCTAATTTCTGCTATAAGCATGAAAACATATAGAATTTGTATTAAATTTGAATTACCAAACTTGATTGTGTATTTTGAGCAAACATTTTGAATTAAATTAGCCAAATTTGAATTACCCAAATTTGAATTAAATTGCCCACTCAAGCATTACCATAATTTTAACTTTTTAATTACCCAAATGCTAAAGTCCCGCGTGTGAAAGCTTTTTCCAAATGCTAAAGTCATGCATTAATTACAGCGGGTTTCCAGAACACTTACCATGGCAGGTGTTATCATTACTAGCTACTACTACTTTTTTTTGTTTTTTTTTGGTAATTATTTTTATAACACAAGTTGTTACACTTCAACTTAAACTTACACTATAAGTTTCAACTTTTTGACCACAAGTTATTCTAAACTCTAATGTATATACTCGGGTTTTTTTACAATCAGAAATGCACTTAATTTTGACCTAATAATTCATAATGTAATGTAGTGTATGTAACAAACGTTTTTTTATTAGCATTGATTGATAGAACAGTGTAAATGAATTGAAAACTTATTATTTGATATTTGGCCAGCACAATCCACACATAAATTTGAATGAATAAACCTATGCTATCTTTGAGAATGTATAAGATCTCATATATATTAATATCATTACATTGGTATATGCTTATGTTGTACGACTTAAGCATGGAGAAAAAAATTATGTTATTTCAAATATAATATAGTTAACTCAAAATTAGATTGATTCACTATCTCAAAATTTTCAAATATAATATAGTTAACTCAAAATTAGATTGATTCACTATCTCAAAATTAGATTATAATGCCACTATTATAAGATTCTTTTCACAATTTCGTGTATGATCTAGTTTTGAATAGCAATTTCATAATTAAGGTGAAACATGCTAGGTTAAATCCATGTATTTGATGAAATGCATTTTGCTAAGTGATATTGTCTTACGTATTTGTTATGCATTTCATAATGTTAAGGGGTTTAGGGTTAAGTGCTTAGGGTTCATTTAGGGTTTAGGGTTTATTTCGGGTTTAAGGCTTAGGGTTAATTTAGGGTTTAGGGCTTGGATTCATGTCGTGCACATGATTCTTTTTTGGGTTGAAGATGGCTTGGAAGAAGTTGATTTCATTTTACTAAAAAAGGAAAGACAGTGAAAAATGGAATAATTGGCCTGACAAGCATTTATTGGGAGGGTGATCATTGGAGAATGATAATGTCTTCTATTTTTTTTTAAGGAATTAGTTCCTACCAAATGCCCCTATTTGATAAAATAAATAACGAAATATTTTTATCAAGTAAAATAAATAACGAAATATTTTTTAAAAAATCGAAATATTACATTCATGTGTTGATTCGAATGTACGATCTGATCAATGTTGGTTAACATATGTTGATTACGATTCTACAATGCGATCTATGTTCGTTACGATTCTAACGATGGTTTTATTCACCCTAAAAGAAGAATACAATTACAAGTCAATTCTATTTGCCTATCTTTGGTTTTGCTTGTCCTTTGTGACCATATCTTTTAAATTAAACTAATTTATACTCCAAAAGGTAAAAATATAAATATAAAATGCATTTGGACCTAAGAACATAAACCATAAGACATGCATTTGGACCTAATTCATATTTCGCATATCTTTGTCTTTGTATTGTTTAAGTTGTTTTAATAAAAACATAAGACATGCATTTGGACCTAAGTCATATTTTACTATATAATCAATACACCAACACCAATGACATATTTTTAATGAATGAACCACCATGTCTTTTTTTTTCCCTCACCATATACCAAAACTTTTTTACTTGTTTGTCTTTGAATTGTTTAAGCCTTGTTTTATTAAAAGCATAGGACTATTTTTTATGTTTTTGCCGGACCTCAACAACAATTTGTGATTAGCTAATATAAAAATAAAAGAAAAAAACAAATGCACTTACAAGAGAAGAAATCTTACTGCAACTGTCATCATTAACGTGCGGCCCAATGTCAAAACCAAAACCTCCATTTTGCCTAAAAATCTAGATGTGCTCATTAACTCTATAAAAGGCATTTGTTGTAGTATTTGGTTTCTTTTCTTTCGGCTATAAGCATTAAAACATTTAGAATTTCTATTAATTTTTAATTACCAAACTTGTCATTTTCCAGTACATGCACTTAGCAATACTTGAATATTTATTTTGAGCAAAAATCTTGAATTAAGATTGCCCAAATTTGAATTACCAAACTTTTCACCAAAATTAGAATTGCCCAAATTTGAATTAAATTGCCCAAATTACTTTACCAAAATTTGAACTTGTTAATTACCAAAATCTGAGTATCATGCGTCTGCAAGCTTTGCCCAATTCACAAGTCATGCATTAATTACAGCCGGTTTCCAAAACAACTATGATTGTAGGTGTTATCATTACTCCACTAGTGCTAATATATTTTGTGTTTTTTTTTGTAATTGTTTTTGTACCACAAGTAGTACAACTTAAACTTAAACTTACACTATAAGTTTTATCATTTTGACCATAAGCTATTATAAGTCCTAAGTTTGTACTCGGGTGTTTTACAATAACACATGCATTTAATTTTGACCTAAGATTTCATAATTTAATATAGTGTATGTAACAAATGCATTTAATTTTGACCTAAGATTCCATATCCAAAAAACCACCATTATATTAATGTCATCACATGTTCACAACCATGTCCTTACATCCACAAAAGTCATGGTAAATGC
This sequence comes from Polygonum maritimum, assembly GCA_963924305.1. NCBI lineage: Eukaryota > Viridiplantae > Streptophyta > Magnoliopsida > Caryophyllales > Polygonaceae > Polygonum > Polygonum maritimum. Next base: position 4,869,798 of record OZ002732.1, read on the forward strand.
ATGATAACAAAATATAAACCCAAAAACAACCATTAATGTCATAAGAAACCAGCCACATAACGCACCAAATCAAAACACATTGTTCATTCAAGCAAATCCACCATGAGCTTACAAACAAAAAACCACTTGAAAAGTACTTCAAATTAAAACAAAACAATGCAAAATGCTCATATTCATGGAGAGCAATATGAGAGAACTTCCTTGGCACCATCCACCAGTCCACCATTCCCATTTCACCTAAGTTACCACAAATGAAATAAAAATTAGAGTAATTCCACATTTCATAACAACATTAGCTAAACATGATCAATATGTTGTATAGTAAGAAAAACCTTAGGATTTTCACTCGGTAGATTTGTTTGAAGAGATTGTCCAACTCGAAATCCAATATATCGTTCACATGAAGCTTGTTTGTTTGAGCAAACCTTTCCCATCCCAATCCGAGTTCCGCAGCCCAGCCTTTAAACCTCTTGTGGAACCGGTACTGAACCCTAAACGATCCATGTTCCGTTTTCAGAATCATTTCCTTGGCACTTGTCGACTTAGCAGGCAAGAATTTTCTTGCAAACTCGGAAGGTACACGCTGCAAATAAGTGTATAAAGTTAGTTAAACAAGATTCTAACAATAGATTACTATACACTGAGTTTGAAAAACCCTTACAATTCCATTGTTCCGAACAAGATGTCGGCTTTCGACTCTCACGCTGAAGTGTGGTGGGTTGTATACGAAGGATGTGGAGTCTTCGGAGTCCCTTGTACTCTCGTCATCACCGCTAGAGTATGATATTCCGTCAGAGTCGTCGGAATCGGAGGGATTGTCATCGGAGTCGTCCTCATCTGTTGAGCAACTTCTCGGGGAATCTTCAAGAGGATACCCGACGGAATAATCATCTGACGACGGGCCATCGTCGGACGAGTCCGTCCACGATGACGAATTACCACCATCGCTCCCTGAATCTGCCGATAACATATTAGGGCTTAATTAGGGTTTAATTATCCTAACTCACAGATCATTAAACCGTAATCAAAACATCATCACTTACCATCTTCGGTGGCTGAATGTCTGAACACATCTGTCTCTGTATAGTACTCCATTGTTCTTGAAACCCTAGCATCAAAGAACAGGGTATTGTTCGTGATCGGATTTACAGAAAAAAAAAACGAATTTCCAACTCGAAATCCAAATTAAACCTTGAGGCTTTAGGGTGATCGGAGTAATTTACAGAAAAACTCACCGGCGGAGATATTCGTGAGCGGATTCGGACGAGCGAGATTTCAGAGGACGAAATTGGGAAGAAGGTTCAAGAAATTGGGAGTCAGAGTGTTTTCAATGGATGAGTGTGAGAGAAAATTGCGGGTCAATGGGTTTTATTTTTCCGTAATTTCTAGAGAAGTTAAACGGACAAATTTGTGGTATAAATGGGTTTTATTTTGGCCGAAAAAATTTAATCTCATTTGAAATGTAAACATAATTAATATAGTTAGAGTGATCAATTCATTTTAAGTGGTACATTGTAAATGCAAGTGAACATACATTTTTTAAATATCTTGCCGGAAATGCAAGTTAACAATGAAAAATTGATTTTTGAGTGATCAATCTATGGAATCTAATCTAACCAAATACTAAAGTTTGATTTTTTGAGTGATCAATCTATGGAGTATTATGTTTCTAGACCGACGGAATAATCCGTTGCGAGAACCGACAAAACCGACTCAATCGAAACACGAATTAAAGTAACCGATCGATTATAATGTCACTACATATAATGTCACTATTATAAGATTTTTTCAAAATTTCTTGTATGATATAGTTTTGATTAACAATATATATTGTCAATAGCATAATATTCTTAATTTTCACAATTTCGTGTATGATCGATCTAGGGAGTTCCTCGATCTAGTTGTGATTAACAATTTGATAATGCATGCTTGTATCTTTATTAAGGGGAAACATGCTAGGTTAAGGGTTTTAGGGTTAAATGCTTAGGGTTTTAGGGTATAGTGCTTAGGGTTAATATAGGGTTTAGGGCTTGGATTCATGTCGTGCACATGATGTTTTTTTGGTTGAAGATGGCTTGGAAGAAGTTTGATTTCCTTTTACTAAAAAATGAAAGATAATGACAAATGGAATAATTGGCCTGACAAGCATTTATTAGCGCAGGTTTCCAAATTCCTAAATATTGGGAGGGTGATCATTAGAGAATCATAATGTCTTTATTTTTTAAGAGGAAATAGTACCAAATATTTAGTAAAAAATCGAAATATTACATATGTTGGTTAACATATGTTGTAATTGGATTTATGTTGTTGTAAAGTCTAAACCCATATGATGATCATATATTGTTTAGTTATAATATGGGACCCTCCGATTCTAACGACTCGATTATACGATCCGATCTATGTTGGTTCTCATATGTTGTAATTTGATTTATGTTGTTGTAAAGTCTAAACCCTAAAGTTTATCATATATTCTTTAGTTATAATGTGGGATCCAACGAGTCTAACGACTCGATTCTACGATCTGATCTATCTTGGTTATCATCATATGTTGATTGGATTGAACGATCCAATCTATGTTGGTTATCATATGTTGATTCGATTCTACGATCCGATCTATGTTGGTTATCATATATTGATTAGATTCTACGATCCGATCTATGTTGGTTCTCATATGTTGGTTACGATTCTAACAATTCGATCTATGTTGGTTATCATAAGTTGGTTACCCGAAAACCGAAAACCAATTCAACCAAAACCCGATTCATTCGAACATTAAAAAACTCTAGTTCACAAATATTTGTAATTTCGTATTAGGCTATCATATGTTGTTATTTGATTTATGTTGTTGTAAAGTCTAAACCCTAAAGTTTATCATATATTCTTTAGTTATAATGTGGGATCCTACGAGTCTAACGACTCGATTCTACGATCTGATCTATCTTGGTTATCATCATATGTTGATTCGATTGAACGATCCAATCTATGTTGGTTATCATATGTTGATTCGATTCTACGATCCGATCTATGTTGGTTCTCATATGTTGGTTACGATTCTAACAATTCGATCTATGTTGGTTATCATAAGTTGGTTACCCGAAAACCAATTCAACCGAAAACAGATTCAACCAAAACCCGATCCATTCGAACATTGAAAAAGTCTAGTTCACAAATATTGTAATTTCGTATCTTTGTATAGAAGGAAAGATGTTTTATTTGCTTTTGTTAATAATTTGAAAATACAATGACAAATAAAGTTAATTACATTGGGCGGCTGACAATCTTTAATTAACCAGCGCAGGTTTCCAAGAGTGTAATCATCATATCAGTGCAATGATTAACCTTTTTTCCAATGAAGGGAAATGAAGTTGACCATTTAAATAATTAAATAAACAACGGATGGATGTACATTCTAGCCTTTTAGTGTCCGCTTCAATTTTATCATGTACTCGAAGTTTAGCTTGTTTTAAGTTAATGAATGTATTTGTTTGATCATAAAAAAAATAAAACAAATATCGACCTCATATAGTCCTAACATATAATTCCATATGCAATATATCTATGTACAAATGTTGTAGCCTTATTCTAAGTTGTAACCATATACGAATGGAGGAGTAATCTTATTATTACCATTTCCAAATTAATTAGTCATTCATCCTTGTATACAAAAATTCATGAAGCCATATTTTCTAATGCACAAATGACTCAATGTCACTTAGTTTGAGTGATCATTTCATATTTCCTTAATTCACAAATGCCTTGAATACTCATTCGAGTTTGTAATGTTCTAGTGATTAAATTCATACGGAGTATTACCATATGGAATCACAATATTGCCTACAAGGGTACCTCATCTAAAATATTACTTAACATATATATGTACATAAGTTTCTATATATTGCATAAGGAAATTGTACATATATTAGGACTATATAAGAAATACTTTAACATATAGGGTTTTGCATTACACATGTAGGGTTTAGGGCCTATTGTTTAGGGTTTAGGGCTTTTAGGGTTTAGGGCTTAGTTTTGGTTAAATGGCTTAAGACGATTATACAATACTTTAGGTAGAAGTTTGTTTCAAGTTATACTTATATATTGATATTGTCATCTTTAATCACTAGAAAGCTTACTCAAAGACGTAAAATATGTACATATATATGTCACGTGTACTTGTAAACAATGTTATCCGAATCCCGACTCGATCCTCCGATTCCAACGATTCTACGACCCTAAAGTCATAAATCGATTCTAACGAGTCTACGACCCTAAAGTCATAATTCCTTATGCAATATATCTAATGCACAAATATCTCACTTAGTTTGAGTGATCATTTCATATTTCCTTAATTCACAAATGCCTTGAATACTCATTCGAGTTTGTAATGTTCTAGTGATTAAATTCGTACGGAGTATTACCATATGGAATCACAATATTGCTTACAAGGGTACCTCATCTAAAATATTACTTAACATATATATGTACATAAGTTTCTATATATTGCATAAGGAAATTGTACATATATTAGGACTATATAAGAAATACTTTACCATATAGGGTTTTACATTACACATGTAGGGTTTAGGGCCTAGTGTTTAGGGTTTAGGGCTTTTAAGGTTTAGGGCTTAGTTTTGTTTAAATGGCTTAAGACGATTATACAATACTTTAGGTAAAAGTTTGTTTCAAGTTATACTTATATATTGATATTGTCATCTTTAATCACTAGAAAGCTTACTCTAAGACGTACAATATGTACATATATATGTCACGTGTCCTTGTAAACGATGTTATCCGAATCCCGACTCGATCCTCCGATTCCAACGATTCTACGACCCTAAAGTCATAAAACGATTGTACGATCCGATCTATGTTGGTTATTTCCCCTTACAATCGATTGTACGATCCGATCTATGTTGGTTAATATATGTTGAAATTGGATTCACGTTGGTTGTAAACTCTAAAACCTAAAGCAAAATCATAAATACAATATTGTTTATAAATAATCCTCAAAAAGGCTTAAATACTAATTTTTTGCATTTAGAATGTAAACATAATACTAATATAATGTAAAAACAACAATACATTTTTTTTTTTGGTCATAACTCCATAGTTTTTTTGATGTGGCAATCACAACATTAGTTCAATATTGTTTATAAATGGATTTATGCAGGTTTTAAACTATCTAAAGCCTAAAACGAAATCAAAAATACAATATTGTTTGTAAATAATCCTGGTGCATTCAATGTCACTTTATGTTGGAAAATGAAGCCATGCATTGGCGGGAGACACAATAAGCAAGAAAAATCAATTCCTTCTAAAACACTCAAAGAGATTTCGAGTATTCATCAAATCAATCCTTCAGCTCAAAATTTTCAAAATTTCACTTCTCTCTCAAGCCAAAATTTCAAAATTTCAATTGCCTCTCAAGCCAAAATTTCAAACTTTCAATTGCCTCTCAAGCCAAATATCGATCCTTCAATCCCTTTTGTTTATAAGGTATCTTTCATTTCATTGAATGTGTAAATCCTTCCTCAAATAAATCTGTAATTTCTTCTTTCAACCAAAAAAAAAAATCTGTAATTTCTTCAATCCCTCTTTCTTTTTTCTTCATCGATGTTCTAATCTTTCCAATTTGTGTAGATTTTGCTCAAGCTATTTCGAGGATGGATCATCAAGGATCATCATCAAGTACCAGATCGCCATTTAGACCAAAGAATGCGTATTGTAAGTGCAATCCACCAACTAAAGCTTCAATCCGGATATCCGAGTCACCTAAAAACCCGAATCGTTTGTTCTTCAAATGTGACCATTGTGGGTTCTTCAAATGGTTAGATGGCTCCGACGATATAGACGAGGCCCAACACTTTGGTGCTTATCGAGATGACATCCAAGCTCTTAAGCGTGATCTGAAGGAGCTAACCTCCTATGTGCATAGAATAGTTCAAGTTTCATTTGTCTTGTATTTTATTTTATTAATCATTATGCTAAGTTAAATGAAGAAGCTTATGTAATCCATAATGGATCGTTTTGTATTTCAAGTTTCATTTTATCTAAGTGTAATGTATGTTATCCATAATGGATCATTTTATCTAAGTTTAATGTGTGTTATCCTATGCTTCATTTTATCTAAGTTTAATGTATGTTATCCTAAGCTTTACTATGCTTATTTCTAGGTTATAGTTATTTCAATGTGTGATCTAATCTATAAATTAAAATAAAATTCAGCCAAGACATCTATAAAATGAAATAAGATCTTGATCGAAAAAAGAAAGAAATAAGATACAAAACCCAACCAAATTAAAAAACTAGTGGAATTTGATTAATGAGGTAGAGATACAATCAATGCTTGATAAACAAACAAAAACAATGATTTTATGATATTAAAAAAAGAAGCCGTGCTAAATAACAATATCAGGCCATTGGTAAACACAAAGACTTCAGATTAAGTATTGGGCCTAGCCCACGATAAATATAAAGCCCACATGCAGCACTATGATAACATATGCTGCAATTTAGGATTTAACGTAGCAATTTATACTCACTTTGCCCTAAATCAATATACGATATATCCACACAACATATCATGCATTTCAACTGAAAACATCAAATATACAAAGACTAAATATCCAAACACCCAATATCCAAACACAACAACAAACCGACCAAATGTTCAAACTACACGAAAAACACAACCAAAGTTAAAAATCATTCAATAGAGCAAGTTCATTCATGGGCTGCATGGGAAACGTCCTTTCGCCTTGGGTCATGGCAAGGATCCTCGACGTTACAGCGCCACAATCCTCCAACATTTCCACACGCCTTGAAAGTGCAACTGCAATATACAACACGATATCATTCATTAGCACATTTACATTACCGAACCGATCTAGAATACGATCTCATGCATTAGCAAGTACACAATAACAAGCGTGAATAATACTTAGCATTAAAAGTGAAATAGACATTACCATCAATACTCCATCTATTGTGCAACCAACTCCAATCCTCATGCATACCTAGAGAAGATATGCGAACGAAAAAATATTTGGAGCACCAATTCGGTGGAATACGATAACTAGTACCATGAAATAGAGGAGCCTTTACCGGTTTACATACGAGTGATATTCTACCATGGTTGGCATACTCAATATCATAACAACTCATGAGATCGGCAATCTCATAACCCTCATGCATACGGTTAGTCACATATTCTATGCAGTATAGTATACGCCATGTTTGAGGCGTAAGTTGAGCGGGAGATAGACGAAAAACTTTCAAGAAATCCCTAGTAAACTATGGAAAAGGAAAATGAAATCCCATAGAAAAGGGATATAGTGGCAAACATACCCAGCCCGGATGGAAACCGTCGGATCTCTCTTCATAATGGACGGGATACATGACTTCGACTTGGTCCGAAAATCCACAAAACCTTCTAACAAGCATGTCATCGCCAAGGGTGAGGACATCCTGCCCTGGAACTTCCTTTTGTAAGAAGCCTTGGCTAGGGAACTTGATTATCAAACCTTCCACTTGTTCTTGATGCTTTTGCATCTCGACATAGGATTCATCAAGTGTTTCGTTGAAGATATACGGTAGCAACGGACCTTCGACTTCTTCTATATGTGAGTCATTCACATCATGCCATGACACATCCATCGACATGGTTGTTTGATTTTGTTGAAGTAAAAAACGTTGGATGTCAAAAGACACCAAAAGATCACGTTTATAATCAAGAAGGAGAATTGTAACCGCTTAGAATTAACCACCATGGTTATAATTCTAATTGTAGGGAGGCAAACAATCGGCCCAAATATAAGGCCCAGCTACCAAGCCCATCGGCCCAAAGGATTAATTATGTACAAAGTATGATATATGAAGAATAAGTGTCTAAGATATGAAAAATATGCTACTTTAGATAAAATATATCATTTCGAGAATAATAAATGTCATATTATTACTTGCATTTTTTTTTCCATAAGATTACGTATCATGCATAAATCGAGGGACTTAAACACTTATAACGCTTAAAATCAAAGAGAAATATAAAATCGTACTTAAAACAATTATAATGGAGGTTAATAACTCAGGCAATTTTAAATTAACTTTTACGAAAAAAAAATTATGTTATAAATCGCACTAAAACAGTTGTCTTCAATCAATAGAGATCAATACTTATAATGGAGGTTAAATACTCTCTTAATTCGTTGCCTTCAATCAGCAATAAAAATGCTCTAAGGGTGGAAATTTTGTTAAGTTAAAATACCACTTAAATGGGTCTAGGGCTTAAAACTATCAGGTATGTTTATGGGCTAAAATAAATTAAAACCCAAAGTTAACAAAGAAATATGAAGTTGATCCATAAATTTAGGCCCAAATTGAAGGCCCATTAAGTCTCATGTACACAAACCTAAGTGGGACCCGCCCGACCCTTTAGCTTCGGTTACCCACCAGAATTGTGAATTATTGGGATAAAGATACATTCAAAAGCACTTTATAGAAGCTATCACCCACTTTCTACACTTTAGTATTATTTTAATAAGGTTGTCATGACAATGGTGTAACTAAAACAATTTCCCGTATACAGCTACTTGGAAACTAAAGAAATTCACACATGGCCACATGCCATAGGCTATTCCTCCTCTCTTCTATTTCTTATAATTCCTTTGATTTTTTCAGCTGAATTATGTGGACATTGATTTCATAACGAGTTCTACGTTATGGGCTTGTTCTTTTTGTTGTTAAAAAATCTTTCCACCCAAAAAAATACTTTCATCTCTTTTGAAATCCGCGCGTTTCTATCTACTTTTTACATTTATCAATACAAAAAAAAAACAACTTTCCACGCAAAAAGATCCTTCACCCTACAAGTGAAACAAGCCCTATGTGCATTTGATGACAAATAACACTTTACGGGACGCTGCTCGTCACCAACCCAAGGAATTATCGCGCTATATTATGGGACTATATTTGACCCGACACTACTTCACTCGTACGTATTAAAATACGACTCTCCAGGTGGCATGTCGGGACCGACACTTGCCTGTAGGTGATGACATGCGATGCGACGCTACATGCGAAAAAACCCTTTTGTTTTGTCTTTGGTGTACAAAATACAAGAGAAGGGGATTAGAGAGGAGGTCTTCGGTTTGGGTTTTGACTTTGCAACTAAGATAGGGATTGGCGTTTTGTAGATCGAATCTAAGAAACCATTACAAATGCACAAATGAAATACGAGACTCCCAAGGGGTGATCAAATATGTTTATTCGGTTTCCGATTTGCTCCGGAACCGTGGTGGCTTTTTACATGACCTCTAAATGGCGCATCGGAGAATTTTTTTATATCACATATCAATCGTCCATGAAAAATGAATGGACAATTTTGTATTTTCCATATAAAATTAATGGACTTACTCAGGTTGTCCATTAAAAATAGTGGACAAGTTTGAGTTTTCAATCCGTTTATTGATACATGTACATTGTTCATCCATTTTTAGTACACAAATTGAAATTGATTACAAAACATGAGTGTACAAGTTCAAATACTCCATGTAAAAGCCATGGATGAAATTGATATCATCCATTGAAGCTTGTTGGACGACTATGACTCTTTCAATATTTCGTAATCAACTATTTGTCGTACTAATAAAACTTGTGTTAGAAAATTTCAAACCGCTATAATCAATATGTTTTCTTATCAAATTTCAGTAAAATTAATTGATTTTCGATTTAAAACAGGTACGACTTGTAATTTTAATCCAATTTTGTTGACAAATTTAAAACATTTATCAAAATTAATATAAAACAAAGTCTAACATCATTCCAACTCCAATAATTTGACTAATTAGTATAATTTATCAAACAATTGATTTGACAGTGATGTTAAATACTGATGATACTGATGATGAAGTAGTAACTAGGTGGCAACTAACTAGGTGGCAAGGTGAAGATCGATTGAGTAGACTTGAAAAATAGAACTCCGGGAGAAGGAGAAAGGCTAAATTCGGTACTAGTAGAATGAATAGCGTGTTCCGCTAGTGGGAGCGGAATCCTGTAAAAAATAGCATCCTTGTACAGTTGTACCCTTAGGAAGATGATTCTACTAGTGTTTTTTTTCTTCTGCTCTCTGCTACCTAGCTTGCCGAACATGGCCAAAGAGAGGGAGTGGGAAAGGGAAAAGAAGAAGAGAGAGGAGGAAAGTGAAAATGAAGAAGACATTTTTGTAATTTAAATGGTAAATGTATTTATAAGTGCATTATAGAAAGACTTAGACAAGTCAAATAATTTGACCCGTATTTAAAATGAAAAATCTATAATGTTACATTGTCAAAACGGAGGCTTTGCACAAAATCATACATAATGATGCATAATTTTATAATATATATACTATTCATGTAGGTAATTTCTTGTGTTCCATTTCGAGAGTATGTCCTAAAATGACTGAATCCGAAGAACTCGACCGGACATACCCGTTCGGGCGGTATAGTCTTGGACTCTTGGCCCAATTCAAAAATTGTTTTAAGTTATGATTCGATCCAAGAATCAGTTGATTAAAAAAATACTCGAGCTTGATGATTTTTAAATTTAAAATACATTGAGTTGAGTTGATTCGATTCAATATTTTTCATAAAATCCATAAAACTTAATATATATTCCTATTATTAAAAGACATAAGTATTTTTGGATAAATTATACTGTTCTGAACTTTGATATATTTCCTTATTGATCCTTATATTTTCTATTGCCAAATAAATGTTCCAATATTTTGAGATGAAAAGAAAAAAAAGGAAAATGTAAAGATTTTTGCTCATTTAAACTATATTTAAGAGAAAAGATGAAAGAAAATATTCTTGAAAATTTTAGTATTTTACTTTGCATGCTTTTCGTTAAAGAAGAAAATGTGGTAAAATTTATAAATAAAATGTTCTAGAAAACAATATGTAAAGACTTTCTTTAAAAATCAATAAGAATTGATAATTAGTTTTATATTTTTTTTTCAAGCCTTATTTCATAAATAAATGAAAATTAAAAATTATAGCCTATATAGAAAATGTAGTAAAATTTAAATATTTCCACATCATTTTTCATAATCACAAAAAATAGTATTGATTTAAAATTTAAAAATAATACAAAAACATAAGATGTCTAAGAAAATAGAATATAATACAAAACTAATGGACCAATTAAATAGTTAAATAATTTATATAGATACACTTTTAAGCATTATGTTTATTTTTGTTGTATAATTATCAAGGTATTCCATAACCCAATTTAAATAACTCTACAAAAATCAGTATACCTAATTACATTATATAATTTTATAAACTTCAATATACAAATAGTTACTATACATAAAATACAGGACGATTTATCATTCTAAGTATAACTGTGAATATTTTCACATTTATAAATGTTTAACAAATGATGTTTGCTATTATCTTGAGTAAAAAATGTAATAATCGACGGGTCTAAAATAACATTACATAAACGTTGGGAGAAAAGATATTAGAATTATGAGTTTTTGCTTGCAAGACGCTATTTTTCCAATGTTTATTATAACCCGAACGTTCCTCAACCAAATCCCTTCGAAGTTGCGAGCACAGCCCCTTCTCTCCTTCGACATTGGAATTCAAACATCTTCTCTCTGTAAATCCGCCATACCCATCTCCCCCTCTGTCTCTCTACGCGCTGGATTTGAAAATCCAAGTGATCTGCATTCTGCATTCCCCCTCTCTAATTGCGACGAATGGAGAATCCCTTGTCTGAAGACGCGGTTCAATCTCCTCTTTCAGACGACGATCAGAGAGTATACTTAGTACCCTACAGGTATTATTCCCTCTTCTATTTCACACCCATCGTCAACAATCAGCTCAAATTTCTCGATTTGTTCTGAGTATTGGATTCCGCACCCTGTCGATTTTCCCAAGAGTTTAATAGAGCTCAGTGATTTATTGCTCTCTACTTCAATTTGTTTCGAGATCTGGATTGCAATTTACATGACTGACGTGTCAATTTCACTTTGAAACTGGGTCTGGGATTTGGATGTGAAGGTGGTGGAAGGAGGCCCAGGATTCGCCTTCAACAAGTGATTCGAATGGAAAGATGGGAGCTTTGTACATTGCATCGCAAGCGTCTCAGTACGCTGGGCCTATGAAGCTAATCAGTAACATATTCAATTCAGATCTTTTGTTCAATTTGAGACGAGAAGATGATTCCACCCAGAGTTCTAGTAGTGGCGAGGCTAGGGCATCCAGGCGTGATTATGCTTTGGTCTCAGGAGAAATGTGGTTGCAGGCACTCAAATGGTAAAGCTTTCATCTCTGTTCATATTGGACAGCATAAATCACTTGCACATCCAAGTTTAAGCTTTTGGTTCATTGAAAAGCATGGTGGTTTTGCATTCTGAGGGGCTTTTGACTCCTGTATTAAGTCTGTTTGCAGCTGTTCAGTGAGGGGAAATATTATTTTTATTGTTGAATACTTGTTTTTGATTATATTCATTTGTTTGCTTCTCTGCCAATGTCTGTTCCAGAAGGGTTTAGATATGTAGGTGAGTAAGTATTATCTTGTTAGGGAAACATCTTCTCTACTTGCTCGGGGTATGGATGTCGTACATCTCAATCCCTAGACCATGCTCATGTAGGATTTACTAGGTTGTTGTTCCTTTAGGTATTATCATCTTAGATGTACAAATCATTTTAGTACATGTGATGAATTGTCTGGCAAATGTTGCAGTGGCTTTTTGGTTTGTAATTACGATATGAATGTCTGCTCATATAACATGAGCTAGTATTTCCAGATACCTGAATAATATTTATGGTTTGCCTTTTATGCTGTAATTTCTCAAAGCTGCTAGCCCTTCAACATTTCTTTCATTTCCCTTTATTTGTGACATCTGTTTTCATTTCTTGTCATTTCTTGTCCTGTTCTCATTTTGCTCATCATGGAATTAACTTATTACATAACTCGGTCATGCACCAGTTATTGTCATATCTTGTCCTGTTCTCATTTTGCTCCTCATGGAATTGAGTTGCAAGCTGATGAAACTTTGAAGTAAAATTTCCATAATACCCGCCTATATAATTCTGAATTTGATTGTGCAGGCATAGTGAGTCCAGATCTGATACAAAGCATACACGAAGTTTCTCTTCAGGGGAGATTGACATGGGAGATGTGTATCCTTTGCAGCTTAGGCTTGTTCTTTTGCGAGAGGCTAATTCATCAGGAATTAAGATAACTAAAAAGGTAGAGTGGACTATGTGATTTCCTATTCCCAGCATGTATGATCAAATTTTGACATGAATTTTATTAGTTAGCCTGTCTTCGCATCATCAGACTGGATATCCTGTTTTTTCTGAGTGATTACCATGCTTATGGATTGATTTGGCCTTAAAATGCTCTGTATTTTATTTTTGAAATTATGTTTAACCATATAGTTTTGTACTTCTTAATACATTGACTATTTGTTGTATTTTGGTTAGGCTGTGCATCTTGCTGTTTACTTTATTATAAGAGTGAATTGTGCTCTCATTTCAAATGTAATATGTCATGTCAGATTTAGACACATATGCTACATAGTTCTAAAGTGGATTAATACATGTTTGTGGGTTTATTTTCTGTAGAGTGGAAGGACAAATTGTGCAACGGGTTTTTTATACATGTAACGGGTTATCTAATAGTGACTTTAGGCCATGGAATACAGATGACCCTAACCCTGGCATATCAAATAATTGTAGTGTTCCATCTTTACATTGTAGTGTACTTGTATTAATGCATACTTGATTTCGGCTCACCTACTGATGCACTTAACGTTATGGGTTCTGTTATCAGGATAATGCTGTTGAGCTGTTCAAAAGGGCTTGCAAAATCTTCAATGCTGATTCTGAGCCTGTGAGTAATCTTATTGTTCCAGTACGTAATTCTGTTATTATATCCCTTGAAAGAGGTGATTGCACTCTGATAAACTCCAATTCTGCAGCTACGGATATGGGACTATTCCGGACAAATTGGCATGTTTGCTTTGAACGAGAAAAATGGATTTCAGAGACTACCTGATCAGGAGGCAAGTATTTCAGTTTAAAAATTCCCTTACATCTTATATTTGAACCATTCGAATGAGACTTTCTGATCAGGAGGCAAGTGAAGAGTTCAAGCAGAAGTAAATAGGTTACATGGTTGTTAAAAAAAAAAAGTCACATGGAGTGATGACGTTGTGCTTGTCACATGCTTTAAGGCTTGTTTTCTTTTCATGAATCTCATGAGTTGGTCTTAGAGTGGAATCGGGAATAATATCTAGATAGTGAAGACATCGAGCTCAAATAAACAGGCTACATGGAATGGGGACTTTGTGATTGTCAGATGCTTTGAGCTTTGTCCTCAGTAAATGTTTTTATGAATGTTAATGACTTTGTCTTAGATCATTGATCTTGTTTAGTATGTAAGATATAGCATACAATTTGCTATTGTTTCTCTAATTTGGATTTCTTTCAGTGGTTAGTTGATTTTCAAGCTTCCAGACAATGGGCCAAGGCAGATTAGTGCTTAAATTTATATGTATAAACTTTGAAAAAATGGGGTTTACAGGGGCTATTCTCTGCTGAACAAGATCGAATACGTTACTGCTTCTATCACTATACAATATAATATAGGAACATTATAGTGGTTATGTATATGAACTGTAGTATGTGGAAATTCAAGTAACCTGTAATCAAAGAAGACCATATACGCTGGGGTGCGTAATTAGAATGAAAAGGTTAAGATAGCCCCTATATATAAAAAGAGCAGAAACAAGTGCTACAGAATGGTAAAACTATGCTCATCTTTATAGTTTGCTTACATCATGATCCCCAGAGCATGCTCAATTCTTTCTTGATCATAGGAATGAATTTCCAAAACTGTTGGACCTGGGGGCAGGAAGATCTTATTTAGAATTTAATTGAGCTATTATACTCTTTTTACAGAGATATCGATCTTATTTAAGTTTTTTTGTCTAGACTTGGATGTAGGAAGTCCAACTGCTTTTTGGTTCTCTTTAGCATGATTCTTTTGTCCTTGGAAACGGTCTTTTTCCAGCATGAGGCAGCAATCTAGCACCCTCCTGAGTTTTCAGAGGAAAGGTGATAGGTCATGATGAAAGATGATCGTTTCATCTGTGTAAGATTAGTAACCTCTCTGTCTGTATTGATCTTGTACCAAAAATGAAGTAGATTAAAGTCTGTAAAAAAGAAGAACGTTAATAAGGCCACAGAACAACAATGTTGGTTTTAAAACAGGTTTCGTACTTCGTAGTAATCACAGCTTTGCAGATTGACTTATAACCTGTGGGTTACTTTGATTGTATAATGATTTCCACATTTTCATGCTTGTATAGTGAGGCTGTATTTTTTTGTCCCTTTCAGATTCTCTTGGAATTGCAAATATATGGATTTTCAGATTCGAAGTGGAGAAAAGTGAAAATGGATGATTCTGTACAGAATGGCAATTCAGGAGGTTCCTCTTCTGGTACAATAAGTGGAAGCATTTCCAATGGTTACATTTTTACTCGGAGCTCTGTTCAATCTGGGTCATTGGGGCTTACTGGCTTGCAAAATCTTGGCAATACATGTTTCATGAATAGTGCGCTTCAGTGCTTGGCCCACACACCAAAGCTTGTCGACTACTTTCTTGGCGATTACACTCGAGAAATTAATCATAATAACCCGCTTGGCATGGATGTATGTATTCTAATCTCGTAATTATACTTTTATACCAGTATTGTAGTGATAGTCTTGTGTTGGGTGGGGATTGTATTATCAAACGGTTAGTATCATTAATGATTGACTTTTCCTCTTTAATGTTCATCTGATGTGGGAAATGGCTTGTATCATGATAGGGGGAGATTGCTTCAGGATTTGGGGAGCTCATCAGGAAGTTATGGGCTCCTGGAGCAAATCCAGTGCCACCAAGAGTATTTAAGTCAAAGCTTGCTCGATTTGCTCCTCAGTTCAGTGGCTTTAATCAGCATGATTCTCAGGTAAGTGAAGTTTTCTATCATATTATGTAGCTTCATCATAGTGAATGACTGCCTCGTGTGATATATTAATCGATGTTTCCCCCCCAAAAGAAATGATCATTACTTAATGGCTGTTAAATATAGGAGCTACTTGCGTTTTTGTTGGATGGACTTCATGAAGATCTGAATCGTGTGAAATCTAAACCATATTTTGAAGCCAAAGATGGAGAGGGGCGTCCAGATGAGGAGGTTGCTGATGAATATTGGCAAAACCATCTGGCTCGTAATGATTCCATAATTGTTGACATTTGTCAGGTGAGTATTTTCTATTTCAGTTTTGTCAAAGTTCCAAAATGATAACAACTACTCTCCAGAACATCTGATGATCTAATCCCCGTTTTTGAGTAGTATATCAAATCCAATCTCTTTTTGTACAAAACTGAAGCTTTGTTGGTAGCATGCGAGGGATTGTACTCAGCACTCTGAATTTGTTAATTCATTGCAGGGTCAATTTAAGTCAACATTGATTTGCCCTATCTGCAAAAAGGTGTCCATCACATTTGATCCGTTTATGTACCTGACACTGCCACTGCCTTCCTCAACAGTGCGGAGCATGACCTTGACAGTCATGTCTACTGATGGCAGTTCTTTGCCACTTCCTCTCACAGTTACCGTGCCCAAGTGCGGAAAACTGGAAGACCTTATGCAGGCCTTGAGAGTTGCTAGCTCTTTACCTGATGATGAAATGTTCTTGGTGGCTGAGGTAATACTATCAACCATGACAGTAGCCTTTCATATGAACAGCAAGTATTTATATTGCACCTTTTTTTCTTATAGATCTCTCAAGCAACAGTTTTCTGCAGATTTACAACCACAGTATCATACGTTTTCTAGAAGATCCTGCTGATTCATTGTCCTTGATTCGAGATGAAGATTGTTTGGTTGCGTACCGCCTGCCAAAAGATACAGATCAATCATCTTTGGTTGTGTTTAGGCATCAGCTCAAGGAGGAGTAAGTGCAATTTCCAATTTCTTAAATCCTCTGGTTTAGTATTCACTTTATCTTCTAAGTTCTAATAGTTCCTGAATGCTATGCAACATGCTATGATATTATAGCTCTATAGATTCTGCCTTAACAAGTTATGAAATTATAGGTCTATAGATTCAGCCTTAACAAGTCATAAAATTATAGCTCTACAGATTCATCCTTGACGAGTTAATTGTCAATTATAATGTAATTTAGGTACCATGCTCAGGTCAAAACCGAATGGGCAATTCTCACTTTTTTGTATCAACAACTCTTAGTGGATATATTGCCTATAATCATGATCCCCTCTCATGTTTAGTGTTTGATCAATCACTAAAGTTTTGTTGCAAAAGGATAATGTACTTTTGCTATCCTTGGATCAGCTGTTCCCTGGTGTTCATTAGTTATGTTTTCTGTACAGCTCATTTTGTAACTGAAAAATAACTAAAATCTTGACTTTGTTTTTGATTATTAAAACATTGATAAATACTTTTGCTAGACTTTTGGCCCTTATGTTGGAGTTCCATTGATGAGATCTTGGATTTTCAGGCATGATTATCTCGGGAAGCAAAGCACAAGTTGGAAGGCATTTGGGATCCCTCTGTTGGTGAGATCTCATGATCAAACAAGCCGATCTGATTTGCATAGCTTGTATCTGAAGCTGCTTAATCCGTTTGTCATGCCTATTGAAAAAGACTTGGGTGGTCAAGATAGCTCTGAATGCAATGCAGCTGAAGGAACTGCTGAGACAGAGAACATCACCACTTCCGAATGTAACGCGGATGATGAATTGTCCGATGTTAATGAAGTTAGCTCGTCCACAGATACAGATTTTGAGTTTTTGCTAGCAGATGAAAAGGGGAATATTCAGGACTCGAAGATAGAAATAGCTGAGCCTACTAAAACAGAGGACAAGCCAAGGCAATTGCATTTCGTGGTACACTGGCCAGATAAAAAGCTTCAGTTATACGACACTGTTCTTCTCAGTAGGCAACCCGAAGTCTTGAAATCGGGGATTTTGGTGAGGAGGCCACAAGAGTCTGTATCCTTGTACAGATGCCTTGAAGCATTCTTGAAAGAGGAACCCCTTGGGCCTGAAGATATGTGGTTAGTTGTCTATTCACCTTGTAGTAGTAGTTTATTCTATTTGAGTCGCGTTTTATTGAAAATATTTCCGGTGCTCTCTGTGAGTTTGTTGGTATAGGTTATATCAACTGGAAGCTTTTGCTTGTTTTTTCTTACAATAAACCTACAATGCCTTATTAAACGCACTACGGTTCGTAACTATTTTGCTTGTATATTCTCGTGTTTCAGGTATTGTCCTAACTGCAAGGAACACCGACAGGCTACCAAGAAACTAGATCTTTGGAGACTACCGGAAATTCTAGTCATCCATCTGAAACGGTTCTCATACAGTAGATACACGAAAAACAAGCTTGACACACTTGTTGACTTCCCCATTGATGATCTTGATCTTGCCTCGTACATTGCATACAAGGATGCCAACACATCTTGTCGGTACATGCTCTATGCAATGAGCAACCATTATGGTGGCTTGGGGAGTGGTCACTATACAGCATTTGTCCATGTACGTTGTTCATCTCCCACAATTCTTAAAAATTTCGCACCGTCAAACAACTTTCTCCGTTTTTCTAACTTGACTAATCCTAACTTCTCATTCGATGTAGCATGGTGGTGGCCAGTGGTACGACTTTGACGATAGTCATGTCTCTCCCATTAACATGGAGAAGCTAAAAACGTCGGCCGCCTACGTTCTTTTCTACAGAAGAATCGCGGATTCCTCCTAAACTGACAATTCAAGCTGGGTTTCATTGACAAAACCAGTATTCATTTTGCATTTGATTCTTTAAGCCTTTCTAACTGAAACCAGGGCACATTCTTTTTGACCACATTTCCCGGGTATGCAAGCAAGGTCTATGTGAGGTTGACTGCAAATCACATCATTACCTAAATCAGGTGAGCTTAATCCCCCAACAAGAGCACATCTTTACATCTATTATTAGCCCATTGTAAAGAAAATAGCTCGGCTAGTTTTTTTCCTTCACTTTAACTTGCTACCAGATATAGTACAAGCCAAACTAAAAGATCCATCAATGTATTTTTTTCTGATTCCTCTATAGTGAAGGATAATATACATCATATTCTTGAATTCATTTGTTAATGAGCCATCAAGTGAAAGCATAAGCATTGAGTATTGACTGTGTATTAGTCTTGATTCTTAAACAAAACTTACTGCTTAGATTATGTCTATTGTGAAAAGAAAGAATCATATTCATTTTACTTTTCAGCCAGAAATATTTGCTATTTTTAATGGTATTTTTCTTACTTGGATTTCTTTGTTTTTTATTTTATTTTAATCTGTTCTTCATTTTTTAACAACTTAAGAAGGCATTTAAAACTTTAATTAAATAAATGAATTGAGTAGAGAATAAAACAAAATGGCACTGCTTTTGAGTCAGCACGGCGTCGTTTCAATCAGGTGGTTTGTCAAACAACAATGTTCAGTCACTTGTGAAATAGATGCGAAAAGATGATGGTTAAATTTGGTACAATGGTTAATTGGTTATACCCTGATTTGAAAAAATATATGACGTTCTTTATTTTATTTATTACAACCATTAATCAAGCCATCCTACAAAAAATAAATAAATTAAATGCGTACTAGATAACTACAATTTAATAAACTGTAATCACTATAAGTCCAAGGTTATATATTAGAAAAACTAGAAAGCTTTCCCGTCCGATGGACGGACAATTTCTTTCACCGTATTGTTCTGGAGGGTGAAAACTATAATCTTCGTCATAACATAATTTTGTTGTAATTAATAAATTATGTAAGTATTTTGTATTGAATTGTCCAAAAAATAGTAGATAAAATAAATGTAAAATATGAAATTATTTTATTTGATTTTATTAATTTCTTATGAGAATTATTTTGATAATATGGCTTTTCTGTTACAATTAATTTTTTTAGCCGAATGAACATGTGTAGGGATTACTCTTTATAATTTTATAGACATTATGGAGGAAATTTAATCGAAAGCATATGGTTAGCTCTTTAGGCTTTACATTCTCGCTCAAAAAAGATAAAATGATAAGGCTTTGCATTCAAGTTACAATATTATAACATGATATATGTATGTAAAAAATAAGACATAGTAGCATGCATTCATAATCAATTACAAATAAAAAACAAATAAAAAAGCAAAACAAAAAAAAGAAAAAAATATAAAAACATGCATTTATTTGACAAGGAAAAGAAAAATAAAAGTTGTAGAGATAGATAATTCACCCAAAATAAAAAAATAAAATAAAAACAATTAGAGAGAAGTCATTAATGTGACAAGAGGGGGAGAATTTTAAGTGTTGTATAGATTATTTTATTAGCCCAAGAAATTAAATGAGTTGTCATACTACACTACCATAAAGAGTGACATAGTTGATAAACTTGAAAACCCGATTTCCTCCGAATGAATTGAATCATTTGGAACAAATTACACACGATAAGAATCGTCAATTTATATCGTCAATTTATGGCTTCGGGTATCTAGTCAAACATTTAAGCCTATAAGGATAATACACAAAGATTATCGATGCGTTCAATTTTCATGGACAGTGCACTCAACAAAAAAAATCGTCAATTTATCATCATAATTAAGTATCATCCAGTGCCAATTGAACATCTAAAAGATAGAAAGTGATCGTCACCAACTACTTAATTAGCACGTACAAAGACAGCTTGATAGACAGCAATTAGTTAAGAGAATCAACACCTTGGATAAAAAAGAAACGTACACTTTTGTGTATTTTCCTCTTAACAAAGCACTTTAATTAATTAAATAAATGATAGTGGTTAGTAGATATAGATTTGAATTAAAAGGGAAAAAGAGGCTGATGCTATGTAGTTTAGCTTGGCAGATGTATCATGGAAGTGGCATTTTGCGTGTTCATATTGTTTTCAACTACACATATAAATAGCATTTAATAAGGACCTTATGCTAATTAATCACCATCATGTGACAATCAAGTCCAAGTTCACCATTATTTGTACGGACATGTTCCCCCATTCTTCAGCCTACGTTATCTCATAAATAACGACGAGTAACAAACGATCCCTAAGTTACACTAAAACGTCCAAAAAAAACACATAAAACGATCAACTTGATACACAAGATATGTGTTAAGAATGAGGTTGGAAGACAATTACGAATTATAAAGCAGACATCCTTACTAATTTTGTGCATGAGTAGTTACAAACTTACAATCATAAAGGATGTTAAAAATGGCCTGAAACCTAATACATATTAGATGTATTAGGGTCATTGTCAAGGCCAAACCCAAGTTTTTTTTATCTTGATAATTAAAGTCAGTTGGTGGATAGGTTGAATGGGGATGTTTCGCGTGTAACGTCCCGATAATTTATAGGGAATTGAGGTGCTTTTCATGCCAACAAGAGCTCTTCCTTTTCATGGTTTAAGAGGTCAAAAGAACTATGTCAACACTCCTAGAGTGTCTATATACATGATGACAAGTGTGATCTTTGTGATGAAAACTTTCAAGAAACAATAGACCATTTATGGTTTTAGTGCAGATTCTCAAGAGAAGTATTAAGCAAGGTCCTTTCTAGGCCAAGATTGGAAGAAGATATATTAGATTTGCTAATAGCTGTGGAGAGTATCAACAACAAGAAAACCTTCATGTTTCACATCTGGCCGGATATATGCCATGTATTTGTGCTGCAAGTTACTTCATCTGGAGAGTTAGGAATACTAAAGTGTTTAGATTGGAGGATTGCTCTAGTGAAGAGTGCTCTAGCATAGTGATTAGCCATGTGCGAAATTGTGTTAAAGCTAGATGGCACAAATGTAATAGAGAGTATAGGAGATCAGGAGATGATGCTCTAAGATAGGATTCTGAAAACCCTGGTTTCTGCTTCTATGTTGCTTTTTTTGTATCTAGTTCTACCCAAATAAATGAATTACATTTTCATTCAAATAAATAAATGAATAAATATGCGTCCTAGAGTTTCATACTAAAATCAATTGTTAGTAAAAACAATTCATCAACTTTATATATTAGGTTTTATTTTACCCATCTTTCAATATTGGGATGAAGTTATTCTCACACACCACTTCGACAATCGACCTAAGCACTTAGCTCGATCGATCAATTAACACTTTGACACATGTAGCTAGTTAGGCGGATAAAGTAGATATGTAGATAACGAGCGGGTAGCAAAAGCCTAGCTCAATCCAAACAACCACGTAAGGGGTCTAGGACCAAGCTTGTTTGATATCATAATAAAATCCTTGAAATGATAGGTAGTATGAGGATGTATTTATAAAAGCGAAGTACATGTACATAGTAGTACAACGTATAAGTCTAATAGATTTTCATCTTAACAACTAACAATAAAAGGATTAGTCCATCAACCTTATTTAAAAGGTTATATTTCACCAGACTTTCAATGTGAAAAACCATTTTGACATATCTCTACACCGAATACTAATCAAGACTCGTACTCGCCCACTAGCATCGCGGAGCTCTAGTAGCTGATTTATGCACATCCTTAATCATACGTCAAAGTGATTTGAGAAAATGTTTCCAATAGACCTAAAATCAATGCGACATATACGTTAAATAGAAAAAATACTTGATTTGTGTTAAAATGAGTAGATCATATCAAACATATGCATGCGATTTACACGACAATTCATCACATACGTGCGATAGCCGATAAGCCTAGTATATAAGCTCATGAAATTATATCTTAAAGTCAATTAACAATATAAGGAGTAAACCATCAACCCAAAAAACAATATAAGGAGTAAACCATGTATTTATTCCGATTAGTATAACTATTTTAATCGGAACAATTCGGATGAGATGCGTTATACAGTGCTTATTATACCTTTTTTCTTTTGAGGGACGTACATATTATGCCTCTATGTCTATGATGATAGCTAGTGTGTGGATGGATCTTATCGTACGTGATATATAATGTAAGAATGTTGATATGGAATGAAAGTCAGAACAAGTTTGATCTAGTTTTGTGAGTAGTGACTAGTGAGTGAGTGAGAGGTAGCTTTCTGAGACGATCGATGTGTGAAATGGAAGAAGCCCACTTTAACTTATTAAATTTTGTCAGACTCTTTACTTTTAATTTGTGACATGACCCATGATCTCAGGCTCACTCTTCTGCTGTATGTCACCACCTGCCATTTATATCTCCTTCATTTTTTTTTATATTCAAAACACAATCATTGCTAATTTTACAAATTTCGTAGTCGTTTAAACTGTTCCCTAATTAGGGCATAGTGAACAAGATACGTGATCTATGCAAACACTGTTTAATTTCGTCTGTTCATACACCCACATTCAAACTTTGTTGCACTTTTTACTGGGGGTTAAACTTTATAAAGTAGGTCGACATACATTCGGTCAAAATTTCAAGCGTACTTTAAACATGGTATATTTACGTATTTTTTTGCATGTGTGGTAGGAATTTAATGCTTTACTTTAGTACTACATAGAGTGTGTATCGGTTTGTTTCTATTCACTAGTTTATAGGTGGACCTGGAAGCTAATTAAGTTAACCTTTGTACTAGAGGGTTGTATAATAGGATGTTATATTTTGCATGTGTGATATACTTACCTTACCAATCAATAAATTGAGAAATTAATCTTTTGAAATGTGACCGGTTAATCAAGGATTTTATGGATTGATAAATTATGTGTGTAGCAAATATTAATATTTCCACTTGTGTTTTTTTATAAGGAAATAAGGAGGGGAAGACTTGACAATAGGTTCACCATTCGAAGACAATCGATTGAATGAGATCCCTAACATTTTTCTGATTTTTTTTCTAGATTTGTGATGTTGTGCTTGCACTTTGCAATATAATCTATCACTTGATTAAATCTTTTGAAATTTGTGGGTGATTCGATAACTCTCATAACGCCTTTGCAATCACAAGATGTCAAAAACAATTATCTCAATTTCCGAGAAGCGAGTACAAGTCTTGTTAATGGTATTAACTAGGTTTAGGTTGTCTCATTTAATCTTAATTCTCAGGATACCGAAATGATCGTTGAGCTTCAAAGAATCCTCTCCTAATCTCAATGACCTCCGCCACGATGACTGATTGTTCACCGTACTTGGCATTTCTCCAAGCTCCAACTCTGTCCGACTCGTTCTTAAGGAGATCCCATCAAAATTGAGCTGTTTAAACAAATCATATTTGAAATACACTTATTTTTCCAATCAATAACCTGAGAAAGCCTTTCAAGTATATATGGATTATATATTCAAGAATTGCTTGGTTGAGAAAGTGTAATTAACATCAATCACAACACTCATGTTTGTAAATCGCTATAATATCTAGTCGAATGTATATTTTCAACTAATCTAAACATGGAGTACAAAATAAAATTTTATACTCATATAATGGACAATATATTAAGATCTCAGTAAAAAAGAAATAACTTTCTATTTTTTCACATTGTCTATTTATTTTAAAAGAAGTGTATGATTGTCACGAAAGCCAAGGCCGAACATGATTTGACGTAACAGATTCTGCATGCTTTACCTTATCCCATCCTTCACCCACCACTCACACACACACACTAACCTCCAAACTCCAAACTCCAAACTCCAAACTCCAAACATTCTCTCTCTTTTCCATTGGCTGCTTATGCTTAATTCTTAATGCTTCTCATTAATCACTTAATAATTTTTTTGTTAATGTCATGGTCATGAGAGTCGAAGCAGAGATCAAAAAGTCCGGATGCTACCTTTCGATGTTTAACCGCTTGAGTAGATACTCGAAAGCTAATCAATCACTTAATTAGGTTACTGTTTAAACCTACTATCTCATTATACATGTTACTCGAGATAGAAGTAGACGGAGTGCGTAATTAAATTGATTTCAGTTATTATAAATCACTTACAAATTAAGTATACGTAAAAAAAAGGGTTAATTATATTAGAAAAGGTTGTTACAAAATTGGCTAGCTAGGCTAGCTATTTACAACATCTTCATTATCCACTCTCTCCAAGAACTTACATAAAGCTCTAGACTTAGGGCCCGTTTGGTATCAAACGGCGGAAACGGAAACGGAATAGAATGAAATGGAAACGAACCTAGTCCACATTAGCATCATGATACATGATGAGTCATCTCAATTTTCATTCAAAAACTACCGCAAGGAGGCTTGCGGTACCCTTGTGGCACCTCAATCATTCCCTAATCTAAGGGTGGGGTAACAAAACACCTTAATCATTCCCTTCATCCCTTCTCTAGACACACAAATTTCAAAGTTTAAAATTAAAATATTTTTTTCAATTAATATATAGTGACCCATAATTGGACTAGATTCATTTCCATTCCATTCCGTTTCCGTTTCCGCCGTTGGATACCAAACGGGCCCTTAGACTTCCATCTAACCTTACAAGACCCTCTAATGTGTCTCAAACACATATTCACACAATCTTCAACACTGATGTTTTGATCATTAAAAACAAGGGCATTTCTAGCTTTCCAAGCAAAGTACATAACAACACTATACGTATATTTTATACGTATATTTTTCACATTGATACTCCTATAATTTAACTTGTTTGATAGTTGTTGGCAATGAATTCAAATCCTATTACGTAATTTCGATTAAAGGCATAATTAATTGCATGTCTAGGCTCCATTTAATGTCTTAGTATTGTTCTGGTCTTGACCCGTTACTATCACGCCTTCCACCCATATGTTTCTTAAGTACAATATTTTGTATATTTTAATTATAGCTTTTTAATCAAAATATCAATCGTATATATATACATAGTTATCTCATATCTATGCTGCAATATTAAACCCCATCTTGATCTTTGTTGTCCTGTCCAGATGTTGACCTAAAAGAAAGTGAAGTTGAGTGGTTGAGGTTTATGGATAAAATCATAAGAAAAATGAAGAAGATATATCCATTTATGATAAAAACGTAATTGTTCTTGCCAATGTTGGCTTTGATTATGATGTAACGCTAACCCTAATTCTCGACCACGCGAGTGAAAGTTGATCAAACAAGCTATTCGATTTCGTACAAAACGATGCAGTATTTAAAACCATGTCTTTGGACACTTCACATTGAGTCGTTTTTACAAAATCTAATGTCCCCACGTCGTAAAAATCGCGACAATCACTTTATGATGAAGACAACACGGTCGGTATATATACATCGTATGTAGCTAGGTGAGATTAAACATCTCCACTAGACCACATGACTAAACGGAACCAAGAATCCGATGATCCATCACCAAGATACATGAATGATGTATTACACCAATGTGAGATAAAGACACAACAATGAACTTGCCAAAGTACATACATGATTTTGAAGAGAAAAACTTTGGCATGAAGCTATCAAATCAAAGTACTATATCAACGTATGCATCACTCATTCATTACATATATCTTAAAATATTGATTCATTTAAAATGATATGAACATTTCATGCAAGAGAGCTTGGTAGCTAGCTAGTCATCAGAAGCTAGCTATACAATTTAAGACCATATTTTAAATAAAAAGTTCATACTATTAATTAAACAACAAAAGAAGTACAAAGCCAATTTATAAAGGGCAGACATTAATTAGAGGGGTGAATGTTCTTTCCCTTGAATCCTTCTTTTTATTGTACAAATTTCTCCCAAGAATTCATGATCAGCTTCAGAAGTTCTGTTGTGCATGTTTCTTCACCATTGATTGCTTGGTCCATCAATTTTACTTGCTTGCTTTTGGTTTTCAATGTTTAGACCAAAGTGAATTCTGGGAAAATGCGCCCACTGCAAATTATGCAAAACCCATATAAAAACTCACGATTCAAGATTAATCAATTTAAAAATAGTAGCTTACTATACTCCTTCCGGTCAAAAATATTTGTCGTCTTGTTCAATAATATTTTTCATTTAACATATTTTACCACAATTTTTTCTATATTATCCTCATTGATTAAAAATAATTACATAAATATATACTAAAAGGGAAAAGATTTTTACAAGATTGGGGATATTTTAGGAAAATCATATAGCTCCTTAATTGTAGAGACAATCCTAAAACAATAAATATTTTCGAACGGAGGTAGTATTGTTATTCACAGAATTAAAATACAAGCTTAACCATTTTTTGAAAGGTTAACTGAAAATTGAATTGCAAAAGGCAAAGCCAAGATTAATCACTTGTTTTCAGAATTGTTTGATTAAAAATTCCAAATGTTTGACCTAAGATTAAAATAGCTTAATTTTTGACATTGGTGATAAAATTAACACCTGGATTTTGATTGCAAAATTTTGCATTAAATTAAATATGTGGAATTATATATAACTCACATTTTTAGCAGCCAAGCTGAAGGCCTCCCTATGGGTGATTTCTGGGTTGATGCCTTTTATCCTTTGTATCTCTTCTCTGCCAAAGGAATCATATCATAACAACTTGTTGTATAAATGGTATAAATTCACAAATATATAATGGCAAATTAATTTCCATATCAAGATAAGAACATGTGCACATAAAAGCTGCATTGTCTATGTCTATCAGAAATTTGTAAACTTGATCGAACAGTCTTTTCCCAATTATTGGTAGCACATGAACTAACTTGATATATGTTTGACAAAACCCTTTTTTTTTAGTTCACAAATTTGTTTATTTCACTTAATCTTAATAATGATTTAAGTTTTTTTATGGGCAAGATATGAAATGCTTACTTGATAAACTTGTTGTAGGCTGATGGAACCCTTTGTTTCTTTTCAGGGGCTGCATTGATTAGTTTGATCAAAATGGAGTTAGCTAGCAAAAAAGACTAATCAATATTAGGATAATGAAAATGCAATTTGTGAACAACTAGATCATCAAGCTATATATGCAATAAGTGACACAACTTTATGATGGCCTATTTCTATAAAGGGTCTTCTTAAACTGGACTTAAAGTTACTTATCATTTTGACTTGATGAAGAAAAAGCCCTACAGCTACATGTATGTTTGAATTGAAGGTTGAAGATTAGATGAAGGGAGGAAGGATTACTGACGTCGGATAGGAGGAGTACGCGGTGGATCATGGTCAGCGGACTCGAAGGAAGTAGCGGTCAAGGTGGAGGAATTAGAGGAAGACGAGGCGGTTGTGCACCTGCTTTTGCTCATCATATCTTCCGAAACCACAACCTCTTGCCTCTGCATATATCCTTATGCATGATTAGTTAGTCCATTGCAAATGAACAATTTAATAACCAGTTAGGCTAATGGTGTGGCTTAATTAAATTAGCCATTGGATAGGAATGTGTATATCTTTTTGCAAAGTTAAATCATGTAACAAGTGGTTTGTAACATGCTAGTATTTAATTACAAGGTCACAAACTCATAATTGACCTAAAGTCCTAATCATATACAAAAGTCTTTTAACATATTTTCCCCTTGGCCTTGCCCACAATCCTAGGACTAATCAAAGTCTTTCATGATTAGCAATTGTTGACATTGAAACACTAAGGGCACACAATAGAGTTCCATTAAGATCATAAACACAAGGAAAACAACTTAATGGTGATCTATAACTAGCAATAAGAACAAAACCAAAGAGCAACTTAATGGTGACCTAGCTATAACTAGCAATAAGAACAAAACCAAGGTGCAAAAGAAGTGAAAAGAAGAGTGATTGATGAAGGTACCTGAAGAAGATGAGGAGGGGGAGGAAGAGGAGGAGCAGCCATGTTTACAGTGAGAAGGTTTGAACAATGCCCACATCTCACTGTCACTATTGTCAACATACTACTCCATGGCACACTCACCTGCATGCATCCATTCATTCACTCACATTAAGTTTACTTAATTGCTACTTTTTGCATTAACCTATCCATTTTCTAAATGTCTAGCTACATTTAGACATATACCTCATTGCATGTTGTGTGAGTAACCCATTTTAGTATATTTAAGCTTCTACCTAAACTTCTGAGGTCTAACTATATAAGCACAAAAACTGAACTAAATTGAACAAGACTTGTATTTTTGAGGTCTGAATCTTGAATCAGATCTAACTAAGCACAACCCTAATTTCCATAAATCTCTCTGTCTCTTTCCACTGCAATGCCCCACACACCCATCTAAAGAGAGAAAAGCCATAGATAGAAGATGTGACTGAAGCTCCTCAATACACAAATCAAGTTTAAAGGAGCCAAAAAAAGGTACTACTATCTTTTTTTGGAGAAATGGAACAGCTATGATAAAAGGAAACATAAAAAGGCTGTTAAAGGAGGAAGAAAGCTTCATGATCATGGCCATAATGATTTCTTTTGAATATGTGTAATCAGATCATATCAGCTGTGAATTAGACCCATCACAAGAACAACAAACCACCTTTTACACAAATACATATATAATTGTGTACATATACATATACATACAATACATAGAATGCCAGCTATTTTGTTATCTAGTCAAACTATATACATAGCCTTTTTCATGTATATAAATGATGATTCAGTGTTTTACAACTGACAAAAAAAAGTTGAGAGAGAATTGAAATAACATGTATGATTTCTAAGAAAAGAGAGATAGAAATGATGAATAAAGTATTGTTTTTGTTAAGAGCATGGGAGTGTGAAGATGATAGAACAAGAATCAGTAAAAGAAACCAGAAGCCCAAATGTCTAAATGTATGTATGTACACATGAATCAAACAAAAGCAGGAAACTTTAGTTTCTCTAACAAACCCTAGAAGCTAGCTAAGAAGCCCTAGCCTCCCAATACCAACTGTACACCTAAAAAGACAACCTATCTAGTCAAGTAATTTTCAATTGCAAGCCCCAAAAAAAAAGAGGAATATATATGATTTCAGGATAACTAGAGAAAAACCTTTCTTGTAAACACTGTTTAAGCTTGTCATAGAGTTGACCAAAGAAAAAGGGCACAAGCTTGCAATTTCATTCCACGAAGTATAGAAAACAAGAAAACCTTCCTCTCTTTTTTTGATCCAAAGAAAAACCCTATTTTTTTTAAAAAATGATACATATGTAAGACAATTAAACAAACTAACCATCCTTAATTAATTTCTCTAGGGAAAAAAAGGGTCATGTCTTTTATTCTCCAAAATTTATCCACAATTTCCCCCCTCTGCATCTTCTACACCGATCTAGTTTGATTGGGAATTCTAATTTTCTCCACTTGATTTAAAACCATTTTTTAGGAGAAAAAAATAATCAAAACAATATAACTATAAACTATATATATTTGTGGAGATTTAATTACAAAGAAGGATGAGAAGGAAAAAGGCAATTAAAAATACCGCTAAGATGGTGTTGCAGAAGTTGCAGTGAACATAGCAGACACGCTCGGAAGCCATTTCCATTGACATATCATAAGCTTTTACCAGAAAGAAGAGCCCTCACAAACCCACTACAAATAAAGCTGAAAAAAATAAACAAAGTCTTGAATTATTTTCTTACACCAAGATTTGGGTTAGCTAGCCCAGATCACATGGACAAAGGAGAAAGGGAGAAGAAACCTATAAAGGGTTGGAGGAGAATTGCAAATTATCATGAGGATTAGGGTTAGCCATGAGCAAGCTATAAATACAAAAAAAAAAAGATGGGGAAATTAAAGAAAAATGAATTTGGTGGGTTTTTTTGGGTGGAGATGATGAGGAGGAAAATACTAAAGAAGGTGGAAGAAGTGGTGGAGGTGGAGGAAGTGGGAGTACGAATATAATTGAGAGAGCACATAGATATGTTTGATTTATTCATTTTTATTTTTTTATTTTTTCTACCATTTGGTTGTTTTATTTTTGGTAAGGTAAAAAGTTAATGTATTAGACAGTCCAATAGATCGAGAATCTGGGTAGCCAGACAAACGGAACCGTGTAAAATAAACACGTAAAGCAAAACCGAACAAAACAAGAACATCGCGCAAACAAAGATGAATGAACGAATTTAAGGCCGAACATGCATGATAAACAGATTGTGCGAAGCGTCACGAGATTAGACCAATAGATTGTTTAATTTCACTATTTATTTATTTTCTTTTTTTGAGGAAAATGATGAAATGTAATGTTTGATGATTGAAAGAATGAGTGGGGAGGAGTGAAGGGGGTGGTGTTCAGTTTTCACTAAAACCTAACCTTGCTTTCTGTAGCGGACAATGTGGGGGGACTATCCAAATATGTGCACCATGACAAAAATGTCAAAACCCTTGTAATGAAGCCAGCTTGGCTTTCCAATGTCTAGATAATGCAACCTCTATCTAACACATATATATTCTAGCCTTACAAAGGCTTTGATCAGAATATAACTCAAAACCCTAGCTCAAAACTATTAGGGGAAAAACACTAACCGAATTTATCAATCTACTAATGGAAAAAACCGGTTGAAGCGTTTAAAACTCGTACTACATAAGCCAATCTCATACGTACACTAGAGACATACCCGGAAATATCAATCGCCATAACACACAAATGTTCAAACCACAAAATGAAACTTGAAGACGAGCTAGAGACTTGGAGGCTTCATGTTGAAGTTTTAATACCATAATTATATTATTGATCATATCTTATAGATAACTGTGGAGATAAAACTTCTTGCACAAGAAGTTGGATGAAACAAATGATTAGTGTGTGTAACACCCCCTTTTTTCTGTAGGGATATTACCGCCAGTGACCTCGGGTTAAAACACCCAAAGTCATCCTAGGCTTTACAGTTATCACAGAAGACGAGAAAACTTTAATGCGGAATTAAAATGATTAAATAACAAAGGTCTTAATCGTCGATTACATATGAAGTCGGGAATTAAACTGGTATTGGTTCTCACACCTCGAGAATCTCAATACGAAAAAACTAAGTTTAAAGATACTTAAGTGCGGAATTAAATAAAGGTCTTTAGAGAGAAGCTTGAGTCCTCATCGCCTCCTTCAACTATTCTTTGATTACGAGTCCTCCTCCTGATGTGCCGCGACGGAAATTCGGTGGACACCAGCCGACCATGCAAGGAAAAAGGGTGGTCGGTTAGTCTTGTGACAGACTAAACAAGTGGGTTTTGAAGGTGGTTCGATTAGTGGGAATGGGTAATAACTGATGTCGGACTCCGAATGAAAGCCGGGCGACGATCTAGCCACTACACACTTCCACGGAAAACGAGAATGACTTTGAAAAGGTTAGGATACCACGAGAGGTGATATCCTCATTAAAACTTCGATGCGAGATTGTTGGGAACGTATTATCACACAAAGATTTTTAGTTTAATTGTCTTCCTTGAATACAAAGATGAAGTTGATTTAAATTGCGCAACGCGCTTATCTTGATTACTTCCTTAACCACACAGAGGATTACACTTAGACTTATTAAGGTGCGTTAATCGCGGATATAAGTGGCTTTACGCCTTAAAGGGATAAAATCCTTAAACGACATCTCAGCGGTTGAGGAGGCCATGGTCATGACCTTACACCAGGGAGTACTCCCTCCGCACTGGTGAGATTAACAATTAAATAAATCTACACACAACTACCAACCAACGTGGCACTCACGTCCACACACACATCGAGACCTAGTTCGACTAGCGCATCCTACGAAGTACTAGGAATGACAGTCGTTAAATCTAACAATAAAGTCCTATGTTCATTTTAGCACACAGTTAGTTCCCAACAATCAAAAACTTCATGATTCAAATATAAATCATGCTTTTAAATCACATGCGTAAAATTGAACCATTCCAATTGCCTTGAGTTTCGATAAAGTCGGCTAAACGATCGGAAGGTATGTCTCAACGACGAATCCTTGTACCTTCGATAAATTGACACCGGAAAGAAAACATTTCAAAATAAATTTAGTAATTTATTTCGAGAAAGAAATCGCTAAGGTTCATATCCTTCATGAACCTAGATCAATAATAACCCTTTTAGTATTTATGAACTTTATGTTATTTTATTTTATTGATATTACTTATAAGATACAAGTTATACTTTATCTTAAAATAGTGAGTATATGAAGATAGTTGATGAGTTCATATAAATTAACCTCTTTAAAACATTTTCATAAAAATATTATAGTAACTTATAGATAGATATTATTTAACCTTTAATACTTACATGTGTGTGTATATATATATATGTATTAATAACATACGTAATTTGATAAAACCATATTTATATCACTTAAGTCCATAATATTGAAAACTTATACTATAAATACTCCATATTGAAAATAAGTTTATAAAATAACCTATTAAATCATAACTTACATTATATAACTCATGAGGTGATTTAATTATAATTTTACTCAAAGCATAATAGTTGTTATAGTGGTATAATATATGATCACCTATAATACAGTTTGTAAAATATCATCCTCTTATGATAGTAATACAGTAGTTAACATACGTGTATAATATATTCAAACTATAATACTTTTAATAAAATAATGCTATTTTACCCAACCTTATAACTAAAATCATATTGGTTAAAATACTATAGCCTACTGCACATCTAGTCATCTTTTAAATTTTTATCCTATATATCTATACATACAGCATATACACATATATATATACGTAGAGCCAGGATATTCTTAATTCCTTTTTTTTATTTTCCAAATTCCACTAATGTTTCCATCATCTACACACAATCCTGTACGTACAGATTATTATTATTATTATTATTATTTATTTTCAATCCTATTTGCTACAACCGAACAACATACGTATAGTGCAATTCCAAATCGGCACTTACAGCGTACAAGAACAAAACAGAGGGCAGAGGGGTGGAAGTCGGGCGGCGGTACGGCGGATTCCGGAAACGGTTCGAGGCGTCGAGTACGGATCTGGGCACGTCGGCGGCTCGCGAAGCTATCGGTGGTGGCGGAGTCGCTGTTCGTGGACGGACAGTGAAGAACGAGCCCGTCGAACACCGCGTCGCGAAAACAGGGCACCGGCGTCTCTTCGGCTTTGTCCGGCGAATTCGAACCGAAATGAGAGCTTTTTGAGATGAACTCTAGAGAGAGTAATCCTGGATTGAGATGTGAATGAGGAACCGCCCTCATACCCCTCTTATACTCATCAATTCGGGCCGAATTGTCGACTTCTCTATCGGTTTCAGAACTCAACCGTCTCCTCCCTAAAACCGATCCAATTCAAATATTCTCTGGCCAATTAATTCAGTTCAATCCGTCCCATTGCTCCCTTATCCCACCACGTCAAGTAAGAGACCAAACGACGCACCTAGATGATCGTCATTAACTCGAATTTGATCGAAAAGTCTCGAAGAACCCTAACCCGAGCCGGTCACTTCAAACCCGATTTCGACCTCGATTATGGCTTGCAACCTTTAAATTGGTTGAGGGCTAAGATAGAGGACGGAAAGAGGAATCCATAGCATTTTTTTGTTTCGATTTCATGAAGAAACGACATCGAATTGGTTGATCGAACACACTCCACCCTCACTTCCATCGGGTTGCAAGAACATGAAATTACCTTACTTTTATTTCACCCATAATTACTAATAAGCCTTATAAAATTATTTTATTTAAGATTTATTAAGTAATACTTAGAAATTTAATAATAAAGTTTGTACACTTTAACTTAGGATGATTAGTATAACCTTATACTATTATATTATATAGTGTTGTAAGGGATTATTATTTCATAATTGACAAATCAAATTATCATATTATCGTTATATATAATGTTTGAAAGGGTTATTATTTTATAAAGGACAAATGACAATTTTGCCCTTACGGAAAATTGAGGATTATTACAATAGTACCCCCTTAAAAAAATAGTTTCGTCCTCGAAACTGAATTAAACCCCAACTCGGGTGGCTTACAACGAAAACTAAGGGTCATTACAGTGTGCATGTATATTAGATATAGGATTTTTCTATTGTATTCCCTAAGACACAATATAAGGTACTAATATTAGAAAGATTTAGTAAATCTTAAAATTTTGAGTTTTTTTAATCTTTTTTGTAACAGGATCGTTATTTCCTCTTTAGGGTTTAGTTTTTTTGTTTAGTATGCTTATAATGTGTCTTTAGGGCACACAATAGAATAGAGAAACCATTAGATATATTTTGTGAGTTTTTGGATGATAAAATTGGGCTAAAAACATAAACGGTCCCCCTGTACTTGCGATGAAAAGTCATTTTATTTTCAATTTCACACTTGAACTTAAGAGGACGTGCAAGGGGACGTGTTAGCAGGACAGATGATTTAGATCCACATTAAGAGGTATGGCATGACTTTAAGTGCCACTTGATCAATTAAGAATTCGTATGGGCTCAAAAAAAAACAAATGAAGTATTTGTGAATGAATGTATAGTAGGGTTGGATTCCTCAATATATCCACAACCTGAATCGTCTCAATTAAAAGGTTATAGCAATGGAGGTGTTGATCGAGATTATAAGGTATGATTCGTTTTTTTTTTTTGTAACACCCCGATACTATATAAGGGATTGAAGTGTTTCTCATGCCAATAAGAGTTCTTCCGTTTTATGATTCGAGAGGTATTGGCATGAGAACGAGCTTCTAGGACCTTGAACCTTACATTTTTTTTATGTTTGCAATGAGTATTGTGGATATTAGTTTTTTACTTGATTCATATGGTATATTTGAAACTATATATTTACCAAAAACTAATTAAATTACTAGAATTAGGATCACGAGAAAAAGACAATTGTGGAGAAAATGAGAAACGAATTTCATATTAATCCTACTATTATGTGTATTTAATTTGGCGAATATTCATATTTACAAGCTTGTATAAAGACTAGGCAAGATAGAACTGCTTCAAAAACTTTAGAATTAGGAAATGTATTTCATGAACCGATAGGCTTATGAAGCATCGGAAATATTTAAGAACCGAGTAGTTTTGGGCCCTAAGCCCATGAAATCTTTTCCAATCCAACCCATACATGATCCAAAATGTTTGCCCTTTATTATATCACAAGCTCAAATGCTCAATCAACTAAAAAATGGATACATTTTTGGCTCAAATGTTTGCCCTTAATTTAATATGATTAAACGACAATGATACATTTTTGGCTTTCAACTGTCCAACTAATAAGTTGCTCAAACTTAAAAGTAATTCTAGTTCGAATCTGGTTAGTCTAGCGTCCAACCATGGGTTTGGATATTAAACAAACTTTTCATTTAGATTGGAATTTATTGATTCATTCTAGAAGTAAGATCGAGTTACTTGAATAGATTAATTATTATCACCCACGTGGCAACGGTACTGTGTGAGTCCCTATAGTCAACAACGTAATTAGGCCGGCGTTCAAATAATCAAGTTATTTTACTCACCTAATCAAACCCTTTATTTTGTGTCTTATTTAGACCTGTCAAAAGTTGACACGATCCGTAAACCCGACCCGAAATTTCTGGGTTTCAACCCGAAAATTTGAACCCGAACCCGGTAAACTCGAAAATTTCCGGGTTAGGGTTGGGTCAAACCCGCTGGGTCAAGAAATGTATAAGGCGGAAAACTTATGTTAGAATACACTCGAATATAATGAAATGACAGATGGACGGGTAACTGTGCACCCAAAGGTTTTCAGTATATTACAATATATAAATTTTATTTTAGAAAATTATGATATATTTTATTATTAAAACATTTAAAAACAATATTTTGTTATTATACTTTACTGTATAATTTAAATAATATTTTATTTAA
The DNA here is from genome assembly GCA_963924305.1 of Polygonum maritimum. Classification (NCBI taxonomy): domain Eukaryota; kingdom Viridiplantae; phylum Streptophyta; class Magnoliopsida; order Caryophyllales; family Polygonaceae; genus Polygonum; species Polygonum maritimum. The sequence continues at coordinate 4,906,518 of OZ002732.1, forward strand.
ATTTTGGTCAAAAAATTGATATTCTTGACCTGTTGGGTTGATCCGACCCGACCCAAAAACCCAAAGTGACCCGACCCAGTTTGACCCGTAACCCGATTGACCCGAACTCAACCCGAACCCGGAATGACCCGACCCGAACCCGCCCGACCCGACCCGATTGACAGATCTAGTCTTATTCAATCCTCAAAACTTATTTACTCTTTTTTCTATGCTATCCAAAACAGGGATAAAGTAAAATCCTCGACCAATATCCAAAACGTGTAGTATATGAACATTGGCTTGTCTAACAATACGTTTAAGGAGCAATGGGCTGAAGTGAATAAACCCTTTCTGAATGAGGAAACTGTGCGAGCAATTAAGGAGATGGGTGCACTCAAGGCGCCAGGAGAAGACGGGTTCCAGGCTGCTTTCTTTCAACAATGTTGGGAAGTGGTGGGAACTTCAGTTCAGGAATCAGTCACTAGATTCTTTGAGACATCAAGGCTTCCTGGCAACCTCAACAACACTTTGATTGCTTTGATTCCTAAAGTGGCCAAGCCGGAGATGATCTCCCAATTCCGCCCGATAAGCCTATGCAACGTCCTTTACAAAACGATCACTAAAATCCTAGTGAATCGGATTCGCCCTCTTCTCTCCTCCCTCATTAGTCCTATGCAGTCTAGTTTTATTCCGGGGCGATCCATAACTGATAATGTTGTTGTCATGCAGGAAGTGGTGCATTCAATGCGGAAAAAGCGAGGACGGAAGGGTTGGATGCTCCTAAAAATTGATTTGGAGAAGGCGTACGATCGTCTCTGATGGGATTTCATTGAGGAGACTCTAAAGGACGCGGGCTTCTCTGAAAATTGGGTACGCTGGATTATGACCTGCGTGGAGACACCCACGATGCAGCTTCTGTGGAACGGAGAACTCACGGAATCTTTCGTCCCGACGAGAGGGATACGCCAAGGGGATCCGATTTCGCCGTACTTATTTGTGATATGCATGGAAAGACTCAGTCAGACTATCGTTGAGGCTGTCGGTAGAAAGGAGTGGCGGCCTATCAAAATTACGAGACAAGGACCGGACTTATCCCATATGTTCTTTGCAGACGACATTGTGTTGATGGCCGAAGCGTCAACGGAGCAGCTGGCAGTGATAACGAGATGCCTAGAGAACTTTTGCAGGAGCTCTGGACAGCGGATCAGCATTGCGAAATCAAAGTTGTTTGTCTCTTCAAACGTTAAGGAAGAGTTGGTTGAGAGGCTGAGGAGTAATTGTGGGTTTGAGGTGACAACTAATCTTGGTAGTTACTTGGGGATGCCGGTTCTTCACAAGCGGGTGTCCCGAACCACCTTTCAGCCGATCCTTGACAAACTGAATAGTAAGCTTGTGAGCTGGAAGAGTGGTCATCTCAGCCTTGCAGGTAGAGTAACTCTCGCAAAATCGGTCTTATTGTCGATCCCTGTTTATTCGATGAGCACTGTTTGCGTTCCCGAAAACGGTTTGCAAGGAGATTGACCAGCTGATAAGAAATTTTGCCTGGGGGAGTAGAGATCAGCAGAGGAAAGTGCATCTGGTTGCTTGGGGAGACATCTGTAAGTCAAGAGATGAGGGTGGTTTGGGGATCCGATCAATGCAAAGCCTTAATGAAGCTACCATAGGAAAACTCGGTTGGCGATTCCTTAAAAGTGACGAGGAGCTCTGGGCCGAGGTGTTGCGGAAGAAATATGTGAGGTCGAATGCCAGGGATGTCGCAGCCCCATCCCATGTCTGGAGAAGCATCAGAACTGGAATTCAGAAAGTGGTGTCGAAGGGAAGTTGTTGGGCTGTAGGAGATGGAAGATCGGTGAATTTCTGGCGCGATGGATGGGCCCAGGGGGAGCCTCTTGAGACAGTGGCCTGCGCGCCGATCCCGAACAACATCGTTGACACTCGGGTCCGGGACTATTGGATTGATGGGCATGGATGGAATTGGGAGGCCCTCACCCCAATGCTTCCGACCGATGCTTTACTCAGCCTTGCGGCATCACCCATTGACGAGGAAAGCGAGGAGGTTGATGAACTTAGTTGGAGCCGTACCCCTTGTGGTGAGTATTCAGTGACTTCAGCCTATAACATGATAGTAGGCGTCGGGAGTTGGCATGGGACTGACAGAGGCGTGTACAGTGCGGTTTGGAAGCTCCAAGCCCCGGAACGCATACGGTTCTTCGCTTGGTTGGCCATCAGGGGAGCGGTGCTCACCAATGAGGAGCGGCGGAGAAGACATCTCATGGACGATCCAATCTGCCCGATCTGTGCTGCTGAACGCGAAACTCTCAGTCATTTGTTCAGGGACTGCCCCCTTGTGAAGGGCTTGTGGATGACGATGGAGATCCCCTATTCAAAGCAAGAATTTTTTGAAGCGCCCTATGCGGTGTGGATCAGAACAGCAGTGACGTGCGAAAGAAAGACGGCAGGAACCGAGCGGTGGGCCGACGTTTTTGCGATTTGCATCTGGTGGATCTGGAAAATGAGAAACGAGAAGGTTTTCAGAGATGTGGACCCTACCCCGATTGCCAAGCGTTTTGTGCTTGAGCGGGCTGCGGAGTACCGCACAGCTTGGGCCAGAAGGAAGATTGTGGGCCAGCCGAAGCCCAAAACCCTTGCTCAAGTCTGTTGGGAGAAGCCTGAGGAGAATTACGTGAAAGTGAATACCGATGGTGCTAGAAGTGACAGTGGTATGGCTTCGGCAGCCGGTGTGATACGCGATAATAATGGGCGTTGGATTAGGGGCTTCACCCACCATATTGGGCGATGTACGGTCCCGAAGGCAGAGCTATGGGGCATCCTTAATGGCCTCCGCCTCGCGTGGGATATGGGTTATCGAAAAGTGATCTTAGAGTCCGATTCACAGCTCGCCATTCGCCTCATCAAGCAGAAACTTCCGCCGCACCACCCCCTCTCGAGCCTGGTGTCTCAGTGCCAAGGCTACCTCCGCCGGAATTGGATTATTCGGCTCCAACACGTCTTTAGGGAAGCGAACCAACTCGCGGACTCCCTCGCCACCCTCGCCCTCTCCTTTCCTCTTGGGCTTCACACCTTAGAGGACCCTCCTGATTGTACTCACGTTTTTATTAGTACTGATGTACGGGGTAAGGCCACCCCTCGCCTTATAGGCGCCTAGGCCACTTTCTCGTTAATAAATCCGAGAGCCCTGACTCTCTTGACCAAAAAAAAAAAAAAAAAAAACAATACGTTTAAATGGCTTTTGATATATTTTATACATTTGACCATAGTTATCTCTTTATTATTATTAACAAACTACATACTATTAAAAAAATGAGGGAAAAAAGAGAGCCATTAATTGGTTAGATCACAAGATTGTGGCCTAAAAATACTCACCCCTCACCTTCCTGTCTTGCAGGCGCTCTCCGCAGCCCTGCATTTTCACCAACTACTCCCTCTTTCCACATCTACCCCTCTCTAACAAATATTCTTGTAGCTAATCTTAAACCATACTGTACTTGTCAGTGTTTCTATTTTGTGATTTGTCTAAACAAATCCATATACCCGAGCCAACCCGATTCAAATTTCAAAACCATCTTTCAAAGAGCTTAAGTACTTCAAACTAATTTAAGAGCCTTCTAATCCCACTTTTTGGATGAGAATCGTTGTCCAATAATCGTTTGACGACCGACGAGTCGAGTTGCACCCAAACGGGCTCTATTTGAGCCAAGTTTGAGTATCACAAGGCCCATTCTCAAGTTATGGTCAAGGCTAAAAAGTAAACAAATCTAAATTCCCATGCAACGCATTTTGGTTGAGGAAACTGTCATGATAGTTGAACGGGTAACCTTAGATACTATCTTTAAAGTTAACCGTACGAATAGATGTCCAAAATCTGAACGCTAATATACATACCATTAAAGCATTGTTACAAAATCTAAAGCATCGCAACAATATACAATCTCTTGAACAACGAAAATATAAATATCATTTTAACCACTAAAAAATACAGTAACATTCTCTTTTCTTGGGAAAAAAGTTTCAATCAATTTTTTACTTAAAAAAATCAGGATAGAAAAATTGAGTTGCATAATTGCAGATATAAACACCACCTCCCCGCCTGGAACTTGCAGAATCCGCTAACTTCCCAAAACCTCCCCTCCCCGGAAACAACAACAACAACAACAAGAACAACAATGGCGATGCTAACAATCTTCGGCGGGCTCGCTCTCCTGTTCGCTCTCTATTGCGGCCTCGATCCCTTCGACCACAGGCCTACCCACGGCTTTCCCGATTTCGTCTCCCACAAGATCGACATGCCGACCTGGTCCGAAATCCCCTCTCCACAAGATTCCCAAAATCGCCTCCAGAAATCGGAAATTAGGTTCCTGAACCAGTTGCACGGCCCCGAGAGCGTCGCCTTCGACCCGCTCGGCCGCGGCCCCTACACCGGCGTCGCCGACGGCCGGATCCTCTTCTGGAACGGCCAAGAATGGTCCGAGTTCGCCTACACCTCGGCCAATCGGTGAGCTTATTTCTGGTCTTTTGTGCTCCGTTTCGAACTCCCTTCCTGAAATTTTGCCTGTGTTGTTTACTGGTTAACTCGGCGAGTTGGCTCACTGTGTTGACTCGGTTGATTGTGATGGTTTGCCCTGTTTTGAATGTGGTTGACTGTTAAGTGTTGACCTACCTCATACTTTCTGTTGAGATGAATCTTCGTAAAGGAGAAAGGTAAATTAGGTTGCTAGCATTTAATACCGATTAAAAATTAGTCCTCCGGAGATATATATGTGAAGCTCCCTGTAGCCTGATTAGCTAATTAAAGTCGAGTCAACGTAGAATTAGACAATTAGTACGTCAAGGATTACTGAAATTGGCTAATTTGGTCAAAGATCAACTGCATTTTCGTTTAGACGAGTGTATTTAGGATATGGAGGTGCAGAATATAGGCAAAAACTTCGTCTCTAATTCCTCACTCCATATCTTACATAACATAGGGACTGAAATCATGGTGAGCTAATCCATTTTTTTCCCTGTGCTAAACTAATGCAAATAGTTTAATATGATGGTTGAAGGACCACTAAGATAATAACATCAATCTCGTTTGTGAATCGGCAGAAAAGTCCAGCTTGCACATAATGTCTTCTAAAATAGGCTGATGGTAAATGACTAAATGGGATTTCGTCTTGAGTCTCTTGACTAGAAGACATAACTTGAGGAGAGTTCTGTCATGTCATACCGAGAAATTTGTCACCACTGTTGCAAGAAAACACCTTGCATTTTCCTCAATGCATGTGTCTATGTGCTTATTTCTGTGTGTATGTTCCGCCGTGTCATACCATGAAGTTTGTCACCGCTGTTGCAAAAAACACCTTGCATTTCTGATTCATGTGTCTATATGTTTATTTCTGTGTGTATGTTTTGGTGCTTAGGTCTCTTTGCGACCCAAAGCCCAGTATGTTGCACTACCTACCAAACGAACACATATGTGGAAGGCCTCTAGGACTACGGTTTCACAAGAAAACTGGTGATTTGTACATCGCGGATGCTTATCTTGGGCTGATGAAGGTGGGCCCAGAGGGCGGTTTAGCAACGTCTCTTGCAACAGAAGCCGATGGGGTGCCTCTCGGATTTACGAATGATCTGGATGTTGATGATGATGGAAATGTATATATTACTGACAGCAGCACTGTATACCAACGAAGGTAATGATGGACTACTTGCTTATTCTTCTTTGTGAGTATGCTATAATCAATATATAGATAACAATGTGTTGAATATTCCCAGCTTAATTCATTTGATAAGTTTTTTCAAATCATACTAAGAGTAAAGTAGTAAACCATCTTATAAAAGAGCAGGGTTATTTTCCTGTATAAGGTTGATACTTCAACCTTCCATTCTTTTCCTGGTTATAGATGCTCATTTGCCGCCAAAATCTGGAATGACATGATCCATATCATACATATTCACAATTCCTAATAAATAATCATCAGAAATGTTTGGATTCGCTGTTAAGTGTTCTTGTATGTTCTTTTGCTCAACTGCTGCCAAATTCCGGGAAGGTAGAATCTGATCAGAACTTTGAATATACATCACTTTATCAGGAACTTCCTGCAGCTGGTGTTCTCTGGTGATAACAGCGGTCGTCTCCTGAAGTACGATCCAGTAGCAAACAAGGCCACAGCAGTTTTGAAAAACCTCCAATTCCCTAATGGAGTTGCATTAACCAAGGATGGATCATCTCTTATCTACTCCGAAGGCTGCACCGGAAGGTACAAAAATTGACTATTTGATAAGATTACCCAATTACCTGCCTAAATTTGCAAAGTCACTCCATTATTATCATTCTTTAGGCTCCAACGGTACTGGCTAAAAGGCGAGAAATCCGGAAGCGTTGAACTATTCGCTGTCCTCCCCGGATTTGCAGACAACGTAAGATTTAACGAGAAAGGCGAGCTTTGGGTGGCGATCCACTGCAGGAGAAACTTATACTCGCACGCCATGGCAATTTACCCTAAGCTACGCGACCTTGTGTTTCTCATCCCCACTACTGCAAAGTATCAGTATCTGCTCCACATCGGAGGGAGAATGCATGCTGTGGTGGCCAAGTACAGCGCTGAAGGCGAGTTCCTAGAGATCTTGGAAGACAAAGAAGGCAAAGTGGTGAGAGCAGTGAGTGAAGTTGAGGAGAAAGATGGAAAGCTTTGGATTGGCAGTGTCTTGATGCCTTTCATGGCTACCTATGATTTGAGTTCTTAGTAATAGAGGGGAAAAAATGAGGCATTGGAAATTTTACTTACAGTTTAAGATTTGCTATTATAAACAGCTTGTGGTATTATAAACATTTATCATGAGAATAGGCAATGTAATGCTGTGGCCGATAAAATTGCGTTTCTGGGCCACAGCCACTCATGGGAATCTATCTTGAACCATCACGAGCTTTTAGCTCTCATCCGAAAGGATGCCCTAGGAATTCCGCCCTAAGACGGAATCCTAATTCTCACCGTTTCAAAAAAATAAAATAAAAATCAAATAAACAGCTTGTGGTATAAGGACTTTGTAGGCTTTGTTTGGACATGAAGGTTTCTGGCTCCACACCCTCGTTTCATTTTCCTCCCTCTAGTTGGGCTGGACCCAAAATGGGTCCAATGGGTTGATTAGCCAAAAAAAACCCAAAAACACCAATGCAGAGTGTTTTCTGGGAAAATTGCAGACGTTGGCTCCACTTGGGTAATTATGGAAAATAATCCCAAACTTATCAAAGTTTTGGAAATTAGCTCCAATTTGGGATCACTAGCCTAAGCATTATTACACATGAGATTATTTAATTGTTATCAGTCATTTAGCATTGTCAACTATGACTTGTATTGTAAGATGGGATCTGTAAATACTTGTGTGACAGCAGTGTCAACTAGTTAGTGACAAAAGTATCCTATTCAACGATACTCGGGGGCAATTCAGTCGGGCTCCGTTCGGTTAGACAAGTAGCGGAGAGCGGAAGAAGTAAAACGCTAGAGGAATCCAGTCCCTTTGGGGGTACAAGAGTGCTATTTTTTGGAGGATCTCGCCTCCGCTAGCAGAACACACTACGCGTTCCGCGAGTATCGAACATAGCCTCACATAATTAAGACTTCGTGTGCCAAAGTACACCTTGAAAGTCACTATTTTTCGCAACTAACAAGTACTAGAAGGAGCTGTACACGGATTTCCAGTGCAGCTTTCACCCCAAGGAGTGCACATGGCAATTTTCATACAAAATGTTTATAGTAAATGTGTTTTGATTAGGTAAATGGACTCGCTTAGAGTATCCACAAAGAATGAGCTAGGATCGCTTATGGGGTTCGACATGTTAACCTCAGGTACTACCCTAAAGACTTCAACGCTGAAACAGATGCTCAGAGCTGAGGCTTATAGTCAACAACTTCATTGTACAAATTACATGCATTATGGTCTCTTGTCTTACCACTCTTGATGGAAAAACTTTTGAATATGGAATCTTGAGTTTATACAGAAATTACAGAATGAGTGCAATTTTTCAAAAAACTTGTACACTTGATCACTTATATGCAGTCATGTAGTGTGCATGGTGACATTGACAATGTCAACGCCTTAGCTCAGATGACATACCCATGTTTAATTGTTTATCAACTTGTATAGAAAAACAAATACTTATAGAACCATTGACTTATAACATACAACAGGGTACTTGTTAATTAGTACATTGTTGGCATTGCAAAAGGATTGAAGAACAAGTACAATGATCAGAATAACCAAAAAAACAAACAAACAGAAACTCATTACAAGTAACAAGCAGAGTAAATCACACTGAATTCCACCACAATTAATGAGAATGACAACATTCAATGGTACGTACATATATATCAGACTATTGATTTAGAGGGTCCAGCCCTCAAACTTAAAGTCAGAGCTGAAAAATATCATACGTACATCATCTTCTAGCCATGGATCCTTAATCATATTGGCCTGAACAGATTTTCAGATCTTGTGCAACTTGTCATTGCCGGTCCCCTCGTCTAGGTGAAGTTTGTTTTTTTCTATTGTTTATGTAGGGCATGCATATTCATGTTGTACATGACAACTTGTATACATATGTTTAGAGACTAGAGAGAATGATAGATCATATTGTACGTACGTAGAACGTGTAGCTTTGACAAAATTATTAAGATCAAGATCTTCAAGCACTCGTAGGTTCTTTTCCTTCTAATGAACTGTAGTAATTCATACATTGGTAAGAAGGTATAAAGATCATAGACGAGAAACCTCGACAAACCACAACAGGTTCTTAGGTCTTGTTATAGTTGCACATAGAATGTGAAAAAAATAAATTATTTTACCTCGAATTTAGTTTAAAAAAAACTAAAATTTACGCCTTTTGAGATGGAAAAAATATATTTTTTTGTCAAAAAGTACATTTTATAAAGAACTATAACAATGCTTTAATCTTTCCATTCAATTTTTTCAATCCAACTTGTAGACATATAGTCGCTATTTTTTTTCGGTCGAAAATGTAGTCGCTATATATTCATTAATCAGAATATTTTGAATTGTGACAGCAATAAGTTATTAATTGACGAAAAAATTAGTTGTAGTACTGTTAATTAGTCTGTCACCTTCCTGCCTGCTAGCATATTTATTGGGCCTGCTCGTGATAAATCCTGAGTTTAACTACCTGCTTGTTCTCGTGAATGGCTTTGTGCCTTTGTGTGTGTTTTTTCTTTTAAATAGCAAGTTTCCAAGATCCAATCAACAACCTGTTGGTCTCAGTTTTAAATAGGTTGTCTGAAAATGATATGCCAATTGTCAAGAGATTCTAAATAAGTACTCCAATCTAATTACATTGTGTACTAATAGTCTAATACATTGATATTCCACCAACCGTATAAAATAATTGAGCAGGTATATTAAATTAAGAAAAAACTACTAAAACCCATGATCGGTCAGATGTAAACGAGAAACACAATGAATTAAAAATTATCAAATCAAGTAGTTGGACAGACTAATCAAGCAATTTGGCATATAATGATGACAATATTATGAACACCAAAGAATAAATTTATTAAAATTCACAGCTTAAGTTGATTTTCTTTTTTTGATACTTTTATTCAAAAAGGGTGGGTGTGGGACCCTCCCCCCAATCACACACACCTAATTTCCTTGCCACCGACACCCCCATTGCTAAAAAAAATACACCCAAAAAAGATAAAAGTTTTAATTGACAGTATACAAATATATTTATATAACAAACTCTATAATAGCTTCTTCTTCTTCTCCTCTCCCCCTTCTAGCTTTCATCTCTGTGCAAAATGCAAACTTGTGAAGGATCTTAAGCAATTTCCACACTTTCCATGCCAGTGGAATGTAATTTTTTTCCCCACTTTATTTCTCCTGGCCCCCAAAGAAACACTGTAAAAATAAAAAAAGGCAAAGAAAATTCCCCAAAAAAAAAATGAAAGAAAAAGAAAGTGTATTAACATCTTCCCCATCCCCCTCTTGCAGCTGTGTTCTGAATCTGTTCCATGTTTTTTTTTCCTGAATTTTACATCTGCAAGCAACATTAAAAATTCATAAATTCCCAGCCATTAATAAAACTAACTAAAATCATAGAAAAAATCTTGGCTTGATTTGGCAGAGAAGATGTTATTTTTAAGAGCAAGCAAATTATTGGAAATTAGAAAGTCCAAAATCATGAATGACACCCTAAAGTGATGATACACTGTTATGCTATCCTTGGTCTCCAAGGGACATATATATGCATGTGAAAGCTGAACCCCAAAAACAGATCTAAATAAATGAACCCTCAGATCCTCTTGTTTTTTTTAATGAGCTAGCTCATCATAGATGTGTTGTTGTCTGATCTTTGCTTTCGATGCTCTGTTGAGAAGCTAAAATATCTTTTTCATATGGATTCACTACAAAGCAACCCAACATTTTTTTCTACACGGTTTGTTCATTGATTGAGAGATATGGAGTAAGGTTAGATGATACTCCGTAATTGATAGATGAGAGCAACACGGGAAAGGGCCTTTGGACCAACCAAATCTATTTCATTAGAATGGAAAATTCAAAAGATGAACGGCAACTATCAATCATAAAATTTGCTTAGAAGAACAGTAAAGAGAAACTTATGAAACGTAAAAAGGGTCATTAAGGGTGAGAATGTGAAACCTCTTGTGTCCGTCTAACATGTGTCAATATGGGTTGGTGAGGATTTTTTCATAGGCAAGTGGTGAGGCGAGAATCTTGTCCAAAGCTCTTCAGCATCTGGCAAGTTACTTCCATCAATTTTCCTGCAAAGTTTCATATGGATGGATATTAGTCTAAGCACAAACGGGAAGCATATAGAGAAGAATAAAGCGGGGTAGGCTAAACGCGTAATCGAGAGCAGAGAATTTCCACGAGAATAAGAACAAGCAAGCAAAATTCAGTTTAACAGCTAGAATGAGATTTCCTGTTCTTGCCCAGATCATTTTCGCATCGACGAATCCAAACACACGGTCCGGATAAACCAACTTTTCCTATAGATCATTAGAACAAGAGTAGGAGCACAAAATCTCTCTAATTGAGAATGATTAACCGTGACGGTGACACTTTGTGAAGAACAGAGGAGCATAGTTAAACTCAAATATATGGCCTCAAAGTAAAAGTCAAGGTCATACACTAATTTGGTGGGCAAATGGTGGCGTAGCAATCAAAAGACAAAAACAAAAGATCATCATCATTGCAATATAGCTGTTACTGAGCTGTTTCCATTTGTAACATGCCATTACATCACTATTATTTTCCATCTCAATTCATGCATTTCACACACACCTCACAAGATCCCAAGAAATTTCTATAAGCAACTTTTTAGGAGGAAAATATAGCCTTGAAACTGTAATTAGTAACTCTAACACACGTGTAAACCAGGCAACCAATCATCTAAACACCATGAGACCCAGCTCACAATCATCAACAACAATGGTGGAAAAAGCTGGAAATCACAAAAGACCCAAAACTTTCTTTACACGCTTACTCAAAAAGTTAACCATGGGAGGATAAAAAAAAGTCGCGAATTTCACATCACAAGTTATAATTTCAACACTTAATTTCCAGATGCATCTCAAAGTTATAATTAATCCAGGTCTACCCCAATTCACCTCAACTTCACCCAAAATCACAGTAACACAAGTCAATTCATGTGAACAAACAGTAAATCAAAGAACACTAAAGAAACACAAAGGATTCAGCCACATTACCTCTTCTGGGCTTGGCAACGATCTTAGCAGGCCGACTCGTCGCCGTCGTGACCGTTTCCTTATCCGTCTTGGTCTCCTCCAACGGAAACAAGACGCCGTCAATCCCCTGAACGGAGATCCGGCCGTCGGTATAAATATCCGGATCAAACAAATACGCGGACTCATCCCCTTGCCCGAACTTAACAGAACCGTCAGCCTCCTCGGCCGTTATCTTAAACGGCAGCCTGAGCGTATCGTACTTAACCTTCCCAAACCTCCTAACGGCGTTATACATGCTCTCCTCCGTCTGGTACTCAGGAATCATATGGTAGTACATAATCTGCTCCGGCGCCCCGGGCTCGCTGAGCTGATCCGTGGTCAGCTTGGCCATGGCCTCGTCGTTGGGGGCCAAAACGGTAATTAAGTACCCCTCGGAGACGAGCCTCCCCATCTCTGTGCCGAGGGAGGTGAGGTTCATGAGAATGTCGGCGAGCTCGTTGTAGCCGCCGTAGTGGAGGAGCGTGTGGATGAAGTCCTTGACCATGGCCTCGCCGTGGAAGTGGCCGTGGGCGCCGTCGGGGCCGGGGGCGGGGGCGGGGGCGAGGGAGGGGCCGGGGGCCATGGCGTCGTAGATCGGGAGGGCGGGGGGGGATCCGGCCGGGGAAGGGGGGGCTGGCTTCTTCAGACGGTGTGTCCGGGGGTCCACCTCCGGAGCGCCGGTCGGGAGCACGGCGGAGACTGATCGGAGGCTTCGCCGGAGGTTGAACTCGTGTTGGACGGCGAGCGGGACGAGTAGGCGTTCGATTCCGTGGATGATTCCGTCCGGACGGACGATGTCGTCGGGGCGGACGAGTTTTGCCGAGTCGACGAGCTTGATTCCGGTGGTGCGTTGGCGGTTGAGGGAGATCCGGTGGTCGGAGAGAGAGGCGAGTGATGGGGAAGGTGATGAGGAAGGCCAATTGGAGGAGTAGAGGCGGGAGGGGACGATGTGGGAGAGGATTAGGGTTTGGAGGGACTTGAGATTGCCAGGCTCGAGGAGGAAGCGCTTGAAATCGGGGTCGATTTCGCGCTCCAATGCCTTGTTGTGAGGGGCGAAGATGGTGAGATTGTGGCTGCCGACCACGTCCTCGAGGATTGGGAGGAGGAGCGCCTTCTCGACCAGCTCCGCGAGCTCGGTGTAGCGGGAATCGAGGAGAGCGACGAGGACGGAGTTGGAGTTGATCTGGCCGGTGGAGTTCGCGGCCGAGTGGGAGGTTTGGGGCGAGATCAGGAGGGTGGTGATGAAGAAGAAGAGGCCATAGATGGGATGGACACCCATGGCTGGCTGGGAGGCAGAATGTAGATCAGATCAGAGCTCTGGAGTCGGCGGAAATGGCGGGGGGTTTGAGGGGAGAAGAAACCAGAGAGCTCTGAGTTTTTTTTTCTGTTTGGTTTTCTCTCGGGGAAGGGAAAGAAGAGAGAGCTATGAAAGGAGAGTGGTAACCGCGAGTTTGGTAAAGTGTCGGCTGAGCTCGCTTTGTAGAAGAGACAAGAGCTGATGACGTGGATGGAAGTGATTGGCTGTTTTCGGGAGGGCGCATGGGGGTGCGACACAGGTGATTATTTCGCTTAGGTTACACTCTTGCTAGGAAGGTTCACACGGGATCACAGCTCCGTATATAAACGTGATTAGAATGTAGCTACTATTGTGTGAACTAATTATACGGTCAATGGAAGTAAGTTTATAAGTCTTGTATATTATCACAGTTTGTGTATGGACCGGAAAATATGGTATGTATCATGTGTAGAAACGAAGGGTAATTACTAATTAGTGATGAGGATGAAAAGAGGGACGTGTTTGACTTAATTAGGGCACATCTCACGTGGTAACGAATTATAACAAGTGTGAGATACAACTCATGTAGTTGCCAATTTGCCATTTTTCCAGTTCTGCATATACATATAGTATCCCAAATCTGATAAGTAATTGGACTTTTGTTTTTTGTTTTTGTTTTGACAATAAATGCCAAAAGCCACTAATTCTCTTGCCAGGTTGTGCTAGTGAGAATGTTATTTTGGGTAATTTACTTCCCGTATTGTGCTAATTGATCCAGAATGTTATTATGATGCGCAGTTGTAGTTGTTAAGCATTAATAACTACTTAGGCTTTCGAAGTATGACATTATGTACATTATTTTACTTCCTTACAAAATACATATGGTTAAATTACTTTTGGTGTCCGTCCATTGTACATTTTTATGGGATGGTGTCCCATACGGCCATACACCCACACTCCCACAAATACGTCTTTTTTCAATGGCAGCTCGAGCTTCTGATTTCGTTCACTCTGTACCCAAATATTTCCAAAACATCAAAAACTTTATGTAAGCTGTTAAAATTAAGGTTACTGAGGTACGTAGTGTTGAGCAATTTATCCTCCGTATTACATTAGCACTTAACCTACCAAATACACGCACTAATCAAAAGTTAATCATCACCCAAATTAAATTGCATTATTTGACCAATCACAGCGAAATGATTATGCTAACAACATGCAAGGTGATTATAAAATACATAAACAAAGCTTACATAGACCAAAGTATCTATACTAATTTAAAAGACCCAATATTATATTCACAATACTTTTTTAATCTTCTTGTCAATACTTTTTCAATTGGGCTGCAAAACAAAGGTAAAACTACTATACAATAGTGGTACGTCATTATTTTAATACCTTTTCTAAACAAAAAAAATGAACAACATTGTTTCATAAATTAATTAAATTTGGATTAACAATAAACCAAAAAATATATACTCCTACATAGTAGTACGAAATAATTAAGGAGAGAAATTAGTAGGGCCCCGGACAAAGTTAGAAACGGTGTCGTTTTGCATCGCGTTGAATGTCGTAAGCATAAGTTAAGCTGTCACTGTATAAGCCCCTCTTTATTAAATACGTAACATCCAAAAACACACAAATTACACGAAGGGAAAAAAAATCGAAATGGTTTTTTTCTAGTCATAGAAATAAACGTCGAAAGGGAAAGAAAGTGACTTGAAAATTTGAAATAAATGCTGGTTGGAATATAAATAAAAAAATGAAGAGAGAACTTAAGTAAACGGCAAAATAGACGGCGACGTAGCTCCAACCAGAGAGACCGTTAGTCGCCGTCAATCCTTTTCCTTCAACTAATAAAACTTACTGCCGTCCAGATAAAATAAATTAGGAGTTACTTCGTTCAAACTCAATGGTGCTTATTCGACCAAAAAAAACTCAATGGTACTTACTAAACACTCAAAATATGCGAATTGTATGACTTTGGGTATTTGGTCCGAAGATAGGGCCGAGCACGGTTCGGGAACCGAAAAAATTGACCAAGTTGAATCAAATCAAACCGAAACCGACGGAGTTTGGTTTGGTTGAATAAATTTTCGAACTTCGACTTTGGTTAATTTTTTCAAAGAAAAACCTTATATTTATTGAAACCGAACAAACCGGACTGAATCAATTTTTTTGGATATGCCCATCCCTATTCGACGATTAAGACTTCTATCCCAAAGTTACCGTTTCGAATTCCTCGGGCGGTTCCTGGTGGATGTTGTAGGCGAGCCTAAGTTGCAATCCTAATGGGCCTAATCACTTTTATGTCTTTTTGGGTAATAAAATTGTTTTATAATGTAAATTAATTAATTAACTAAAAAATAACACGAGTATTAATATATTTTGTACTTGATTTTATATGTTTTGAAAATGGAGAAGGCTAAAACGTGGAAAATGTTAGTGTCGGTTGGTCGTCGGTGGATTGACTTCTCAGCTCAGCTCCCTCCAAAATTCCCAGACTCACAAAATATATATATTCCGTTCTATTTTTTGCAACTATAGCACTTTTGTCTTTTTTTTTTTTAACGTGACCCTTCTTTTCCCTTAATAATTACTTTAAAAAAATGTATTTGGGGGAGTAAAAATCAATTGTGCTTGATTTTGATAACTTATTATAAGGTTGGTACGTGGTGGTGGGTCATGGAAAATGATTATTATGGTATGGGGAATCAGAGAAATTGTTGGGTGTTTCCTCAGTGTTTAATAGTCAATGATTTTCCCTCCACACGATATACATGCAACAAGCCAACGAGCAATAGGCCCAACTTTATTTTCATAAGAAAATTGATACAATGCTTACCAAATTAGTTAAATGTTAACACGGGAGTGTTGGACTTTCTATGTGATTAGGGTTACAATTCCTGACCCTCCCTTCCTACATGTAAGACGAGTCCACGTATAAGAATGAGAGTTCGAGATCTCGTAGGTGTGTTATTCATCTACGTACTTTGACCAAATGTCCAAAAGCGGTTAAGCCGCGAGAAAGGCGAGATGTTAGTATATGGATTCAACCACTATAGACCTTACATCCAAGTTTTGGATTCTGATTTGGAGATTTGTGATTCTACAAGAGAAAACCCTAAGTAATAGTGAGTTGGTGATTCGACATAAAGCAAATGCGTACGAGTTGAGGTCGCTTAAGGTAAACACGTACATGTGGTTAATGGCACATATACGTACGAGTTGTGATATAAAGCTATCTAAGCAAGACAGCTAGGCTGAGAAAGCCTTTGCTCGACGTTTAGCTACAAGGATGGTGAGAAGATTGTTGTTGATACAAGTACATTGAGGATGAGCTTGATAAGTTAGCTAGCCATAACCAAGGTGCAACATTATGATTTGTAGAATTCTAGACCTTGCAAATGGTGAATTGGTGACGAAGAGTTGTTCTTTATTGGTGATCAAAGTTAATTGAGCCCTTCAAGTGATGGGTTATATTGGGCCAAGCCCAACAGTTTATGGTCCTGGCCCAATACAATTTGCGCGTGGTTTGATACAAAACTTGCATCAACGCTTAACCAGAGAAGGGAGGAGGTGTCGGAAACCTCAACGAACAACGCCGACCTTCGGTTCCGGGGAGATTGGGGGCGGCTGGGTTGCTATCTTGACGGCGGCGGACTTTCACGAACAGTGGGCCAATTCTACACCCCAAGCACACAGAAAAGGTAATTTCTTTTAGGGTCTGACATTCTCTTTGCTGGGTAGAAATTTGGGCAGAAGAACCCTAGAAAGCTAGAACCTTTATAAGCAGTTCCTCTGATTGATTTGTGGAATCAATTTTTCCTGTGTAGATTTAACGTGTTACTTTAGAGTACCTGGACGATGGGGGATGAAATTGATAGTAAAAACCTCAGAAACATATGCATACTTGCTCATGTTGACCATGGCAAGACCACTCTTGCTGATCACCTGATTGCTGCATCTGGAGGTGGTGTGCTCCACCCGAAACAAGCCGGAAAGCTGAGGTTTATGGATTACTTGGATGAGGAACAGAGGCGTGCAATAACAATGAAGAGTTCATCTATTGGTCTCCATTATAAGGATCACGCCATTAACTTGATTGATTCTCCTGGGCATATGGATTTCTGCAGCGAGGTTTCCACGGCTGCTCGGTTGAGCGACGGGGCGTTGGTTTTGGTGGATGCTGTTGAAGGAGTTCACATTCAGACCCATGCTGTCTTGAGGCAAGCTTGGGTGGAAAAGGTGACGCCGTGTTTAGTGCTTAATAAGATTGATAGGTTGATTTGTGAACTGAAGATGAGTCCTATGGAGGCGTATACTAGGCTGTCGAGGATAGTTCATGAGGTGAATGGAATAGTGAGTGCTTACAAATCTGAAAAGTATTTATCTGATGTTGATTCGATACTTGCCACTTCTACCGGGGAGGTTGATTATGAGAATCCGGAGGTGATAGAGGATGATGTAGCGGATACGTTTCAGCCGCAGAAGGGGAATGTCGCCTTTGTTTGTGCTTTAGATGGGTGGGGATTTACACTCGAGGAGTTTGCTAAGTTTTATATTTCAAAGCTTGGAGCAAGTCACAGTGCATTGATGAGGGGATTATGGGGTCCGTGGTATTTTAGACCTAAGGACAAAGATTTTGTGGGAAAGAAAGGTCTGGCTGGTAAAGTTCGTGAACCAAAGCCTGCATTTGTTCAGTTAGTTTTAGAGCCCCTGTGGCAGGTTTACCAGGCAGCTATAGAACCTGATGGTGATAAAGGGATGTTGGAGAAGGTGATAAGACAATTTAACTTGTCTGTACCTCCTCGTGAGCTTCAGAACAAGGATCCTAAGTTTGTTCTCCAGTCTGTAATGAGTCGGTGGCTTCCTTTATCTGAAGCAGTATTGTCAATGGTTGTTAGGTGTATGCCTGATCCTATTGCTGCTCAGTCATATAGGATTTCACGTTTACTTCCAAAGAGAGATGTTGTGGATACTGTGGCTGGATCCGATGCTGTATCTGAGGCAGAGAGTGTGAGGAAATCAGTTGAAATTTGCAATTCCAACCCGGATGCACCTTGTATTGCATTTGTATCTAAAATGTTTGCAGTCCCTATGAAATTGCTTCCACACAGGGATGCAGATGGGGAGATTTTAAATAACTCTTCAGATGAAGGTGAATCAGATGAATGTTTTCTTGCATTTGCTAGGATTTTCAGCGGTGTTCTGACATCAGGCCAGAGAATCTTTGTTCTTTCTGCTTTATATGATCCTTTGAAAGGAGACACAATACAGAAACATATGCAGGAGGCTGAAATTCAGTCTTTGTACTTAATGATAGGGCAAGGTCTTAAACCAGTACATCGTGTTAAAGCAGGAAATATAGTGGCGATTAAAGGGCTTGGGCAACATATTCTTAAAAGTGCCACTCTTTCATCCACCAAAAACTGTTGGCCCTTTTCAAGTATGATGTTTCAAGTTTCCCCTACACTGAAAGTTGCCATTGAACCTTCTGATCCAGCTGACATTGGTGCACTAATGAAAGGCTTAAGACTTCTCAACCGTGCAGATCCGTTTGTGGAGGTTACCGTTTCTTCTAGAGGTGAACATGTTCTTGCTGCCGCAGGAGAAGTGCATTTAGAGAGATGTATTAAGGATTTGAAGGAGAGGTTTGCTAAGGTGAGTTTGGAAGTTTCTCCACCATTGGTGTCCTACAGAGAAACTATAGAATCTGAGGGGACTAATTTGTTTGATGATCTTAAAATGTTGACTGGAGGTGGGGAATTTATTGAAAAGACAACTCCAAATGGAAGATGTACTGTTAGAGTACGTGTTATGAAGCTTCCAGCTACATTGACAAAGTTTCTTGATGATAACTCTGATACACTAGGAGAAATAGTTGGCGGGAAACTTGGGCAGACATATAAAAAGTTGGAATCTCAGATCGGAAGCGTTACAGTAGATGAAGATCCTCTTGAAGCGTTCAGGAAGCGTATGGTGGAGGCAGTAGAAGGCGATATTGTATCTGCATTTGATGAGAATGAGAAGGAGAAAATTGAGAAGTGCAAAAGCCAGTGGCTGGAAATTCTAAAGAAAATCTGGTCACTCGGTCCTGGCCGTGTGGGGCCCAACATGCTCCTCATCCCGAATGTCTACAACAGTAGCGATGATGATGCATCTGTTCGTGTCTGTGGATCCTCCCATGTTTCTGCTAAATTAGGATTTATTGACTCTTCTGCACCTAACAATTCGGAAACAGAAGCACAAAGTCTCGAGAGCAGTATTGTATCTGGTTTTCAAATTGCCACGTCTGCAGGCCCCTTGTGTGATGAACCCATGTGGGGCTTAGCCTTTATTGTAGAAGCTTCTCTTCATCCTTCAGCTTCACTTTCAAATGAAACCGATAATCCTCATCTGCCTGAACAGTACGGTTTATTCACCGGACAAGTCATGACAACTGTTAAAGACGCCTGTAGAGCAGCTGTGCTTCAGAAAAAGGCAAGGCTTGTAGAAGCAATGTACTTTTGTGAACTGAACACACCAACTGAGTATTTAGGCCCAATGTATGCAGTTCTTGCGCGGAGGAGAGCCAGGGTTCTTAAGGAAGAAATGCAAGAAGGATCTCCATTGTTTACTGTGCATGCTTATGTGCCGGTTTCTGAGAGTTTTGGATTTGCTGATGAACTTAGGAGATGGACATCCGGGGCCTCTAGTGCTTTGCTTGTGTTGAGTCATTGGGAAGCATTGTCCGAAGACCCGTTTTTTGTGCCTAAAACTGAGGAAGAGATTGAAGAGTTTGGTGATGGTTCGAGCGTGCCACGAAATACTGCTAGAAAACTGATTGATGCTGTGAGAAGGAGGAAAGGGCTTCCTGTTGAGGAGAAAGTGGTTCAACATGCTACAAAGCAGAGGACATTGGCTAGGAAAGTGTAGGAGGAAGCAAAATGTATTGTGCCATGAAATGAGGTTTTTTCTTTTGATAGCTATCTGTATTTCTCTGTATTATTTGTTTAGATACCAAATATACTTTAAAACGAGTGTATTATGGATTTGAGAACATGCAAGCAATTTTGGAGTACAAACATTTGATGTCTTCACAGGGGTCAGTCAGAGCATTCTGGTCTATTCTACTCTATATCTTCAAATAGTGTTTCTGTACTATGTCCTAATTTAATTTTTTTTTTATAATCAACAAAGCTAATTTTAGTTTCTCATCTTATGATCCTTTTGGTGTTTAGGCCTTAGGGTCACAGCGTTCTGGGCAATAATGTAAGAATATGTCAAATTTTGAAGTATGATCATCTCTAGTAGTAAGAGCTAGTGATATGGCTACATATTCAGCTAAGGCATGTGAAATTTGGATTTAATTGGGGCAAATGGAGAGAAACATAGTCTTAGAACTGAGCGAGTGAGCTCTATCGATGTTGTTTAGAAGCATTGCTATGAACAAAATCTTAAACCCAACACGATTGAATAGAATTCTAACTGCAAGCCAATTTCGGAGTATAATCAATTGTGGTCTATAATTTGTGAGCATGATACCTCTATTAGTATTATTATACTGATATGGATCTATTTTCAGTTGTTTATGGTAGGTGGAATTTCGTATTGAGAATGACACATAAATTAACTGATATGGATCAATACACGGTCTTACAGAATTACAAGCATTGCTATTCATTAATCCAAACAAAATAGAATGCTAGAAGAATTTAGAAAGTGCTCATCTGTGCATCAAGTGAAGGGCAAATACAACTTTTGCCCATGAAAAATGTACAAATAGGACCTCAATATAATCCTGCATTTTCAACACCCCTTCCCAAGTAATTGTTCAGCTTCCAAAACCGACCTGCAAACCTCTTCAAGCTCAACTTTCATCTTTTCAGATAGCAGCAGTGAACAACCTTCTGCTTCTTTCAACTGTTGGGTCATCCTTTTCAGAATTACCGCTTTCTCACCTTGTAATCTCTCTACCTTTGTCGACAAAACCGACATTTCCCTTTCTAGAGTCTCAACTTCCTTCTCATTCAAATAGGTGTCAAACACACATTGTTGAAACTCAATTACCAACTCACCAATCTCAATCTTGCCATTCTCTCTAAGCTCCAATAGAGTCTGTTTTTCATTAGTAATATTGCCAAGTGCAAGATCCATCTTCGCCTTGGTTTGTAAACCCTTCTGCCAATCAATACTGACTCTTTGAATCTCATTCTCAAGGTTCTTACACTTACTTTTCAAGTCTTCAGCTTCCTTTTTAATCATACTTAGCTTTACTCGGCATTGTTTCATCTCATTCTGCAATTTAGTTTTCTCCTCCTCAGCCTTGAGTAGCTCGGAAGCCTTGGTTCCCAGTTTCCAGTTCTCAATTTTTTCAAAATTGTCTATGGCCAACAAAACCTTGTTACTCTCTAGTTTCCTATTCTCTTGCTCTATCTTTGACTCCATACTAGCCAGATTACTCCTCACTTCAACTTCAGTTTCTTCAGTCTGACTGAGTGCAGATTCAATTTCAGCCTTGTGAAATTCAAGTAAAATACGCTCCTCCTTCTTCTGGTTTAAAAATGCTATGGAAGAATCCACCCTTGATTTTGCCTTCAGTTCTCGCTCCTCGAAATAAGGAGTGGAGGAAGAGAAGTTCGATAGTGAGAATTTAAGGGCTGAGAACTTCTTATCAATTATAGATCTTCTTTCTTGTATCTCAAGAGCTCTGGTGTTAAGCTTCTCTAAATCTTGTTGATTGGCTTGAACCTCTTTGCTTGTTCCTTCAGTTTCTCTATCTATCTCATCCACCTCGAGTATAGCTTTCTCTAGCAATCCAAACTCAGTTACACATTGAGTAGAGTTCGACAGTTTTTCTCTGACTTCATCTAGTTTGATCAAAACCGAAGAACTTCCATCAGTTTCCATCTCAGTGATGTCTGTTCCACCAGAGGAATCTTCTTGATCCCTGTGATTTTCATCATTTCTGCAGATTTCAGAAGAGATTATCTTCTTGAATTCATCCCTCTCCTGCATTGCTGTCTCATACAGGCTCATTAGCCTCTCATTCTCTTCATGCAATTCCAGAAGTTGGTGCTCCATATCCTGTATCTTCTTCATGTGTGCATCTTTCTCATCAATTTCAGTATCTGCTACAGAGGTGATCCTGTCCTGCATTGCTTTCTCATACAGACCCATTAATTTCTCATTTTCTTCATGCATTTCCATGAGTTGTTGCTCCAGGTCATGCATTTTCTTTGCGTTTCTATCTTTCTCATGAACGTCGGTGTTGTCTTCTTGAGCCCTATGCTCACCATCTTCAGCACTTGCACCATGGGCCTTGTTGTTGATCTCTGTTACAGCACGTTCATACAGATCAATTAACTTATTGTTGTCCTCAATCAAAACTTTAACCCTGCTTCTTAGTTCATCATTCTCTCTGGACAGAGTAATTGCCATCTCATGTGCTTCGGCTTCTCTTTGACTTGCTGCTGCAATAGCATCAACCATTGCTTTGAGCTCCATCTGGTCGGCCAATGAAACAGTATGATTGAGATGCGGCTCCTGGTTTTCTTCTTTGGTGGATTTAGAAGACTTGACCACTTCTACCTTTGTCTCCATATCCTTCATTTGCCTGTACCATTTCAGAAAGACAATTCAATTAATAAAAATCAAGGGACTTTTTTGAAGTAGTCCAGTTTCTAGTACAACAATCACCTCTCAAGTTTCTGCTTCTCATCTAGACAGGAGTCCAGTTTCTTCCTGAGTAAATCAATGTCTGCTTGATTGTGGATGGCCTAAGGCAAAGAATATTCTGAATTTAGTATATTATTTATGAATAGCCGAATAGGTGAGAAAGTCCAAGAGAGCATGTTGTCTCAATACCTGTAGACGTAAGAACTCATTCTCCTCATTTATTGCAGAATGGCCAGCTGATGTGGTCTCCTGTGGAAAAGACCCATATAAAGATGGAATATCATCAGAAGAGCTTCAAATGTCAGGCTAGTAATGTTCCTTCAAGCATTTTTAAAGACCAAATATGATGACTACAATAACTGTGTATTGGAAATAATATAAGATTCACCAAAAGCAGCTCATCCAAGTATTACTGACCTTAGAGTTGCTAAGAAGACTAGTGGGGCTTGATTTCTGTTAAGCCATTGAAGTGTTACATTAGTAGGAGTTGCATAAAAATGTAGCATAAAGTACATGAAAACTTGCAAGGGATATCCTTAATCACCTTAGCTGTACAATTTGGCTCATTCATGAGTTTCCAGTCAAGTGCTTCAAGTAACTGCAAAATGAAGATCACGCGACACTATAGCTCATGTTCACTCACAATAGTAGAAACAGTAGTAGTATGGATTTGTACCTTATTTTGTAGTATCATTATCTGCTCGTTCATCCTTTCCCTTTCACCTTCCTCACAGAAAGACTTCAATCTATAGAAATTTTAATCAAGAGGTAAGCATGGTACAGAGAGTAGCTTTTAAAAACTCTAACAACAAATCTTAATTGGTGGCCCGATGGCCTCAGACCAACATTTCTAGAAATAAACTTGAGAACGATCTAGAAATATCAAGCCTTTTGAAAAACAAATCAGATGATATCCATTTTTTGTCATTTAGTACTATTAATTCTGTACAGCTATATAACGTTGTAAATGTGAGAAAAACATGCCTCCTAATTTCCTCATTCAGCCGAAGGTTTTCCATGGCAAATCTTGTCACTTCTTGGTTCCTGTTCACTTGTGTGCGCATGGCTTCAATTTCTCTCAAAAGCTCCTCCTTTTCTTGTAATAGGTGAGTCTCTGCAGAAATCTTGCCAGCAGCAACGGCTTCTAGCCTCTTAATTCCTGATTCTCTAAACCTTAGCCTCATTTTCAGCCCCTTGATCTCATCTTCTCTTTGTTTAGCCTACATCATAACAGTAGAGGCAAAATTTAAAAACACATAAATGAAATGCAATGCTATCTACGAGAATACAAACTTAAGCTGATTTACATTGCAAAATGCATCAGTGAAGTACTTTTTGATGAAGGGAACATAAAAATGGATAGTGCGCTGTATATTGCTTTGAACAAATGAACAGGTATGATCACGTTGAACATGTGTTCCCATGGAAAATAACATGTTAAGGGTGAAAGGATGAAGATGGAAAAACTGTGAAACAGATACCAGTTGCATGACCGCCTGGTTTTCAGCTGTCAAAGCTTGCAATGCAAGATCTTTGTCCTTCTCCCTCCTAAATGCTCCAACAAGAGCAGCTTCATATTCCCTTTTCTGAGAAATAACAAGTTTGTTAGGAAATCAAATAAGATCAACTCAAGCCAATTAATGAAGTTAAAGGCAAACCTGAGACACTCTCTTATCAGATGTAAATGGGCTAAATGTGCCACCATTTAGTCCTTCCCATTTAAATCCTCCTGGTGACCCGAGAAGGCCCATAGACATGGAATCACCATCCAGGGATGAAGCACCTCCAGCTAAACTTCTTAAATGCGAAACTTCTTTCTGAAATAAGAGGAAATTCAGAGTAGGAAAATAAGAATAGGATAGTAAATACACTATTTGCCATCTACTATGTCAGCTTCAATTGTCGTCCAGTCAAATAAGAATAGGATAGTAAATACATTAATATCACAAATTAACTGATCCCATTAAATCAAAAAATTTGGTGTTCAAATTCGTTTTCTGATTCAACCACTGCTTTCTAGACTTGTCTATTTTAATTGTATATTAATGTGAACTATCACCTTCAAGAATTCAATTATAGAGTTCACTTAAATTAATTTTTTATTATGAATCAAGGAAACTACATACATTCAAAGTTTCTTCTGTTATCATGCTGCTATGCAGGATGTCATGCATTCCAATAACTTAATCAAACCAGAACAAGAAGTTACAGAAAATGCACAAAACTTATTTCCAGATAAGTCATTCAAGAATTCAATTATAAGTGGGCCATGGGTATATTACTGAAGATAAATCTTTTTGACATAAAACAGTTAAGCAAAGTGACAAAAGGCAACTTATGGAGAACTAGAGAGATCCAGCAAAATAGCAAATATACCTTCAGTTGCTGAATCTGCATCCTCATAGCAATAACATCTCCAGATGCATCTTCATTCACGATAGCCTGATTCAAAAATAACAATGAAAGCCAGAAACCTTGTCAATAAAGAATGCAGTAATTGCAGAAATAATTAACAAGAAGATATAAAATGTCAAACATACATTGTTCTTTATAAATTTTGCACGTTGAGCAAACTTCAGTGTGCTCAATGTCTCTAATGAGCAGCTGCAAAAAGAGCAAGAAGATCACTTAGAGTAGGTTATGGAGAAAAGGCCAGCAACATGCAAGTGCTGTATTGATTTCCTCGTATGAAACAAACTTTGAGAAGATGATGAGCTACAAAAGACTGCAATAAGTATTTCATTATATAAATCATTCTAATAGGTGTTCTTCCCACAGATGTATTAAACCCTTCATATTGAGTTCTTCAATTTTTTTTTTTTACTTTATTAAACATGAATTACAGGGAATGTAAGACTTTTCATGGTTAACCATCCTGAGATGGTAAAAAAATCTTGTATGAGAAACATTATAGCCAAGAGCTATAACTGACCTGTTAGCTGGACTTATATTTGCTATTATAATTGTCTTTGAATTCCCCCCAAGTGAGTCCTGCCAGGAAGATAAGAATAAGATAGCTGAGTCATACAAATTTGAAAAAAATAAATACTAACGCTGCAGAGAGAAACTGTACACGAACAGACGAACTACACTATCGAGTGAGCATAGAATCACAATTCTAGCATCAGACAGGTGTTCCAATAACACCGTATATGTAATATAATGGACTTTCTGGCTCCAACTTTAGCTTTAGCTTATATGGAGGGACGAAAGAATAGGCAACAAGACGTATTATACCTGGAGCAGAAAAGTCAACTTTGAATCTCGGTATGGAACATGGAGTGTTTTTCCATTTGACATGCTCACAAGATTCATAATCACTAGCCTGATCCAAACAAAAAAAAATGTTGCCAACTTGATAAGTAGTTCTTTTTATATATTGAACTTTGGGTTTCCTAGCATGCAACATAAGTCAACTGGAGGAACAAGAAAACAAACCCCAATGTTGAAAGAGACTTGTTGATGTTGGTTGCTTCTTTCAGACGTTCACCTTCAGCTCCCGAACTCTTTTGCCTGCAATATTTTCAAACAAAAAAAAACCAGCCAACATCATAATTAGTAACTTGTTTAATGAAAAATATGGTGCTCTAAAACTATTCTTCCAATAAACTACATTGCTCTGACTTAGGAATTACACTTGCATTCACAGTTCTGGAGTGAGCTTACCTTTCAGAACCAGCAAGATCAACAAGGTTAAGTCTTGCAAACCGATGATGCGTGACTCCTTGAGATTCCCACTGAAATTTTGCAGATGACATAATCAAGTAAACTATTTGAAGTAGGCAAATTTTCAAGAAGATTAAATGGACCTTCATAAATATGAAAGAGAAACTTACTGAACTCTCAATGACACAGGTAAATACACTATGAGAACGACTACTTGCATGGTTCATGTTAGTAGCAGCCACTTTTCTGTTCACAGCACCCTGAAAAGCAAATATAACAGTTTATGCCTCCCGTGTTCAATAGGCCAGTTTTATATTATCTAAACTCATTTGTAAGCACATAGCTAATAAAGAAAGATACTTACTTCAAGTAATTGTTGCATGACTTCTCGAGCGCTAGAAACCTCTATCTCTGTAAGATTTTCCACATAAACACCCTTTTTCAAGTCCTCTCTAATCTGTAAAAGAGAATGTACAAAATTAGCAACTGTAGGCATAGATATCAACAGAAATTTATGTTATGAGATAGAATAATCATTTTACTATGTGCATATAAACGCTTGAAATAAAATCTTGAGCCTTTCTTATGAAGTAAGTGATGAATCATGCAAATTGGAGACATTGAACACACTTTTACTTGTAACTCACATGTAAGTTGCAGGAGGATGGATTTAGAAGATCCAGAATTTGTTCATTGTAAATCTCCAAAAATGAGCATTTACATGTAAACCTCATCTTTTCTTCTCTGCGAGCCTCTCTTTCCTGTCATATGCAAATGAATTCATAAAAAAAAAATCATAGAATTTAGTTACCAATTGGTGAAAGCAGAAGTTCACTCCAAAGGAAAAATACCTTCTGAATTCTGGAGAACATGTGCTCAAAGACTCTGGGGGTCATCCCACAATTAACACTGTTTCTACGTGTACCTCCTTCTATATCTCCCAGCATTGTATGTGTTTTCCCACTACCAGTCTGCCAATCATATGAGATATAAAAGATCAGTATGCAGGCATTTTGAATACATATAGAATGGTGAAAACATACAGAAACTTTAAAAGCAAAGGTATTTGAAGAGGAACAAGAAATTCTAATTATCGTCACATTTTTATCATTCATATTGAAGAGCTCTACAAAAATTACTGCTCCAACATGTTTTGTAATAAAAAGCAAAAACTGATTTATAATCTTCCTACCTAATGTGCTCAAAAACTTCAAAAAAAAATAAAGGTAAACTCAAGCATGGATATCCAATGTACTACAAGCAAGAAAAAAGAACTTACTTGCCCATAAGCAAACATACAACTATTGTAACCACTAACGCAGTTTTCAACCATAGGAACTCCAGCGACATTGAAGAGTTTTTCCTGTTCATCAAACATACCCACTGGTTCAGCCTGTATCCAGCATATAGTAAAACTATGAACAAAGAGCCAAAAGCAAGTAGAAGCAAGACCTGTGAAACACTTTCATCTGCAACAAGATCAAAGGTAAAGCGTGTTTCGGGATGTCCTGTCCAAGTGACTGTCTGGTGAGACTCTTGCCTAACACATCTGCCGTATCCTTGTTGAGATATTTCAGAATTACTGAGAGGACGGAGTCGAATGATAACCTGCATTCATAGTACAAGCAAGATTAAAACTGATTAGATGGAGTCTTTAATCCACCTACAATTTTATCAGGCCGATTGATATCCATTGTCATTCTACAATCCTTTTAAAAATCTGAATAGTGGAATTAGAAACAGGCAAGCATGTGAGCAGACAGACGAAAGTTCAAAATCTGCAGAAAGTTTGCAGCAGGAATTGCAAAAAACAAGTTCGATTATTCAACTTTCATCTTTCAAAAACTAAGCTGAAGCCTCAAGAATACTATGAATTGCCTTCCACTGCATGAATTTCATACATCTAAATGTTGTGAATTAGACAGGCGACCTTTCATCTCATTGCTAAATCTTAACATGCAAAAGATGTAAAACAACCCTAAATCCAGAAATCGACCTAAGCAGCAACCAGCAAATTCAACTTTCATCAATCAAAACCTAAAGCTGAACAATAGTTTGCAACAGAACACAAAAACATCGATTCTAACCTGCACGTTGTGGTCTTTCCAAAAGGAAGGATCCTCTATCAACTCGAAGCTGTGAACGACCACTTCAGAGCCTTTACTGTTGTTTCCGTCTCTGGAATCGTCTCGATCGTTGATGCTCCGAATAGCAGAATACTGAGAGAGATTCTCCCGGAAAGACGACTTGTTTGAGACATCGGGAGTCGCGCGCACCGATTCCGAAGGATTGTGGAATCCGAACCGCGACTTGATTGCGCTCGCTGCCTCCGAGATGAACGGCATGTCGCCTCCGGCGTCGGGAAGTTGAAGGTCGGTGAGTTTTGGGGGATTTAGCAGGGTCTCTCTGAGGAAGAGAGAAGCAGCTAGAAGGAGATCTAGATCGAATGGTAGGAGAAGTGTGAGAAGAGAAGAAGGGTTTGGGGCTTTGGAGGTAAGACCGTTGGGGGCTTGGGATTTTGGAGCGTCTCGAGTTTTCGAAATTTTGAACTGGCAAAGGCATCAAGCGCTGCTGGCCCACAGGCCACAGGCCAATAAAATATTACGCCCTTTTCAGATTAAGGTTAGCCTAGTTTGGTGTGTAACGACATTATTTGAAAAAATAAAGTGGTTAAATTGCTTTATAAGTATTATATTGTTTTTTATCCATATGTTTTATTATAAATATTTAATTGCTTTAAATTTCGAGTTTTTTAATGTTTTGTACATGTATTTATATGTAAATACAACTCATTATTTTTCAACAATATAATCTGAAGTTTAGCTACATAAATATGTAGTTTAAGATTCTTTTGTAACATTTGTCAATGCAAAAAATATTTGTAGCGAAAAATCAATATAAAATGTGGATGATAACATAAATATAAAGAACTGATGGTAGACCATATAGATGAACTTTTATGCCTTAGTGTCAACGGGTATAGAAACATATATCTAATAACCTTTGTAAGTTATAACACTAGACCATATATTTGCAAACCCTAAAAGAAGTTGACATATTAACAAACGAATAAAAATGTAAGATATCAAATAAAGACTTTATTAAGGATGAAAAATGAGTAAGGATGTGGATTCTCAAATTTCTCTTAATTTATTTGTCCTCATTCGTCCTTATACAAAATTAGATAGCTTTAAACAAAATATGATTGTTTTACTTTTCATGAATTTCAACTTGCCAAAAGTGAATTTCACACAGGGATTACAAACTTTCAATAAGGCAAAGACCTGCACTTCATGTGTTGCTGCCTCAAGCAAAGTGATCAACGAAAAGAGAAAACACCCCTCTCTGGTTCAAAAAAATACAATACTTACATAGTTACATTAGTAGAACAATTCCGTTTCCTCAGCAACTTCAGTGCAGATTTAAGTAGAGAATGAAGATATGGAATTAAAATCAAGCATCAACCTATAAGTTGAATCTTCCCTAATCTCAAAGCTCAAAGAGATCATTGCAAAAAAGAACATCTCCAATCTTTCATCCTTATAACCTCTTGGAATACCCAGATCCAGCACACCTCTTGCAAAGAATCAGCCCTGAAAGGCACAACAGAACAAGGCAGACAGTTGATGGAAGCTATGACAGCATTCAAATCTAGTGTCTTTAAACTCAACTTGTTTAATGTTGTTGATGATGGATTCATGCATGCACGCACAACAGTTTCAGATTGCTGAGACTGAATCAAACAGCTTAACAAGCATAATAAACTCACAAAGATGCATATCAGAATTCAGACAAGTAGAGATTTACCTGCACCCTTGCACACCTTGCAATCAACAACGCCCATCTCTTTCTTCATCTTCCCATTGTCACAGAACACACATTTTGTGCCACCTACTCTTCACCAATTGAAAACCAGCAGTTTACAATGTAGCATTTAATCATGAGACTGTAAACTGAATTCTGTCAAGTATCATGATAGCTTAAGAGAGTGAACAGGCTGCATTACCATTTCCACCACATCGTTCACACGGAACAGGATCCCCCTGCAACAAACAGCCTACCAATTAATCCAGAGGTAAGAGAAAGAGCTACCGACTAATTCATCAGGAAGATCTAGGGTTACACAACGCAATTAGAATCAAAATTCGTTCGTGCAGCTTACACACTATCTAAAGAGGATAAGAAATTCAAAAATTGAAGCTCATATCCGAACAATTCAAACTCAGGCAAGTAAGGATTAACAAAATTCCGATTGAAATTTACACATTCCAGCTTGAAATAGCAATCAGGTGTAGCAAGTTTGCTTCAATTATGCTTACATGCTTCGAAATCAAGGTTTCCACTTTCCACACACAGAGAGAGATGGAGAGAAAGAGTACCTTCAGGCCGAGGAAGAGGGAGAGAGAAATGGCAACAAGTACACTGACAATGGAAAGCAATGTCTGAGTATCCAAACTTCTGTCGATGCCGGTGAAGAGGAGAATCGGAGGAACGATCAGATTTTGCTGAACCGGTTTGAACCTTGACCGGAATCGGTGACGGAATAACTTGCGACGAAATTCCGACCTCTTTGGCTGGTTTTGCAACGAAGAGGAAGTGGAGCAGGTAAAAGGAGAGAAAGGAGAAGGCCGATGGAGAGAGCAGTTGCAGGAGAGTGCCGCCATGGATAAAATTTGTTGAGCTCACGTCCTCTTCTTTTGCCCCCTTTTTTTTCTCAATTTTCTTTTCCTTTTTTTTAATGTTTTGGCTCCACCGGGTTGGACCGGTTCGGCACCAGCGTTTCATTCCATGGAGGGGAAATTTCGACTATGCTCGGTTTTGCTAACATTAACGAAAAAATAGTGTCTTTTTCTATTCTTAAGAGTAAAATGATATGGGATTTTTTTTTTGGCTGGGAAAGAGGGAAGAGCCCAACTAACCAAGGCGCGCATCGATTCGTGGGGTGACCCTTCCCACAACATCGTCATACGATAAATGGACGACACTAGAAGGTGCCTCCGAAAGAAAATGTAAACCTAAAAGGAAAGAGTAAGCAAGCTTAGTGAGGGAGTCCGCGATAACATTCGCTTCCCTAAAGACATGGGATTTAATACAGTAAAATTAAATTGTCATTGTAGTCTAAGTATATGGAATTTGGGTTGGTTCTTGTAATTAGGAGGGAAATTGAGAATTGAATGTAATTGGGTGGTTTGTAGTTAAAAAGGGATTGTTACAGTTTGGAGGTTTTGTGGTTATTTTTCTCTTCTCACCAATTTTTTTTTAAAAAAATGAATATTATAATTTTACAAACAGATGTTTGAGTTTTTATTGGTATATATGTCGAATCCAAACTGCACCACGTGGTGCAATCTTTTCTACACACATTGCTATCCATTTAATATATGGAGAAATGGTGTAGTTAAATAACGCCCCGGCTTTTTGCATACTATTGACTTTTCTACACACATTGTTATCCAATCAAAGGCATCACCACTTAAAGGCGTCAGAATATTATTAATTAAATTACGGGAAAACAATTGCGGGAAAAAATGGTTGCGTCACTGGACGCCTTCAGGAGTCGTTGGCACACGCCGGTCAACGGCGTCAACAACTTCACACTTTGCCTGGTTTGATCTGAACATCCAATTTGAATGAGAGTTCGAGTTCCGAAACAATTTAGCCCATCCTTTGTTAGCCCGGCCTCTCAGAGAATTTTCCAAATGGTCTATAACAATCATTTTAACCTTGATTGCTGAAAGTTATCATATCGGTATTATTTAACATGTT
The DNA here is from genome assembly GCA_963924305.1 of Polygonum maritimum. Classification (NCBI taxonomy): domain Eukaryota; kingdom Viridiplantae; phylum Streptophyta; class Magnoliopsida; order Caryophyllales; family Polygonaceae; genus Polygonum; species Polygonum maritimum. The sequence goes on from OZ002732.1 coordinate 4,938,627, forward strand.
GGTTCATTCTATCAACAACTGCTGAAAAAACATGTTCTTGATGGCCGGAAAAGCAATGTTTTTGATCTTGTGAGTGTGTGGTTGCATGCTTTTACGAAACGCAACTAGCTTATTACTCATGGAGAGGAGCGGCTGGTCACCGGTTTTCCTCCATCCCTAAGTACTGAAGCTGTTCGTCAAGAGAATACTTGAAACATAAGCAGTAAGGTGTATTAGTTTGCTAGTTTTCCAAAATGGAAGTAAAGAATCTTTTTTTTGTTGCATTTTGCTTCTGTTTTCGACACATTTGGAAGGGGAAATCGACGCTATATACGATTGTGCGCGCTATAACTCTACAACTCATGTATCTTCAATCTTCGAATTCATGATCAGGAGGTGCTTCTTCTTCTTCTACTACTTTCTCATCCTTCTCGTATTTCCACTCATGTGCTTTCCATTTGGGTAGTTGCTGAATTACAACCTACAAAGCCCCGCGAGCATTAGTAACTGCTCGAATGATTTAAAATTGCATTTACAGTTGTAAAAAAATGTTCAGTTTACCAGGCCTCTAGAGTCTGGTGTTCCCACTTTAGTTTGGCATGCAAGTCTCCAGTTCCTTGGCTTCTATAGTAGGGCAATTTCATCATTTGAATGATTTTTGTATGTAGTTTTAAAGGGAAGCTTAATCAACCGGTTTGTTAGCTCTTACCCTCTTTAGTATTTCTCTTTTTTTTTTTGTCTGTTCTAGGGTTTAAGTGCTATTTGCCTTCAATCACCTAAAGGTAGAAAATACATAAAAGTTTTGAATATTATCAATTTGTGTATTTTGAACTTTTCAGTTTCCTACAATTTCAATGGAAAACATGGCCTTATCTTGCCAACAAATGAAAATGAAATGTAGTACATTAAGCTTACCTCAACCATACAACTTCCACATGTTCCACCACCAGCATAATTCAGCGGGGATTTACCCTAAAAATGCCAAAATTTCATCTCAATTACCAAATTAAACAGTGGGCAACATCCATTGATGTTAAACATATGACCATAAAGAACCTAAAACCTACATAACCAATAATGTACTCTGAAAACAGTAAAGAACCTAAAGCTTACATAAGTACCATAAAGATCAATCTGATTGTCAAGCATTGTACTCCTCAAGTCCTGTCCACCAATCGTGGTCCGAAGATGCACATCCGGCGTACCATCAGGCAACAATACAGACTAATAACAAACACCAGTCAATCACATTTATCATATAAACAACAATATCATGAGCAAGCCGAGAGGATGTTTTCGAAAGACCTAGACGTAGAACAAAAAAAGGGCGAAATAAATGACTTGAAAGAAAAAACCCGATAAACCAACAAGATTAATACTTGATTACATGAACAAAGGCGAAGTTAATAGAGGCGGGTTCTCGGCCCTTGCCCGTCTCCGCCCGGCGCCGCTAGGGTTCCGTTGCCTAGGGTTTTTACTTCACCAGGGTTACGAAAGTTTCTACGGTGTGCACAAAACGAATGGAAACGGCGCTCGTCATGGATCGCTAAGGTTTTATAACCCCATGCCTCCGCACGCCTCCTGATGGCGTACGTCACGCCGCGCCACCGAACGACGTCCTGCCACGCCACCGAACGGTGATCCACCACGCCTTCAATCGGCGCCCGGCGACGGTACGAAATTTTCTCAACCAAAATTTAGTATTATTATATTCCACGTCTTTAAACGGCGACGTCTTTAAATAACTTGGTGCAAAAATTCAAAAACGTTGTGTGCAAAAGTCTATGCCGCCTATAGCCCATGGGTCAACATTATATATTTATGTATATTATAACAATTAAACCATATATGTAATGTATTATTATCTCATCTCTTTCCTTCAAATATTTTCTTGTGTAGTTGAAAATTAAGGAATAATCGGTCTGACGTTGGTTTGTGGGTGGGTATGACTGTATGAGGAGGGAGCTAAGCTCGAAGCATAAGCCTAATCCCAGCCCAACTACATGGGCGAACTTAGAAATGGTGTATTGCACGGACTACATCCAGTCCGAGCTCGTTTAAACAAGCCTACAATTAATGTCCTACAAGACGTTTGTTCAAACCCACTATAGGACGTTGTTTCTATAACACTGGTATCATAAATTGGGTTCGGAATCATCAAAACCCATACCTAGTGTTTGTTGTCCTAAAAGGGATTGGAATGAGTGATTCCTATTCTAGCAAAATATAAAGGAGTTCATACCCAACCTAAAAGTAGGGTATGATTGATTCCATGTGTTAGCTTCTTCTTCCTGTTGATTCCATGTCTTAATTAACCAAACACAAATCCAAACTCGATTCCTTATCCCAATCCAATTTCAGATCTCGTACCAAACGAGCCCTAAATTAACGTATAAATGCATATTTGAACATTAAATTATCTAAACTAGTTGATTTTCATATTGTACAGTACAACAACAACAATAACAATAGACCCACTTCAATTCTCTTATGGGAATCTGGGGGGTCAAGATGGGGCCCCCTGGCTAAACACGGAGGGGGGCGTTCAAAAGACCCAAAGACGACAGATAGCAAGACAAACCACAGAAGCAGGAGCACCCAAAACCCACACATGAAAGCACAAAAGCACATAAAAAGCACCTAACTAACAAAAACAAAAACACCCAGACATAACAAAAGATCAAGGCATGTCGTCTGTTCAGGGTCTATCCATCCACGACGCAAATCTTCTCCCTCCAAGTATCCTTGTAAACTGCCAAAATTGTCGATTTCCCTAGATGTCTAACGTCCTACCGTATACTGTCTCTCCAGCATTTTCTCGATCGGCCCCTTCCTCTAAGTATAGCTCCCAAGTCCAGACTCTCGCACCTACGAACTGGCTCCTCAGGGCCCCGCCTCTGGATATGTCCAAACCACTACAATCTCGATTCTCGTAACTTATCCTTTAAGTTGGACACCCTTACTCTGCTTCTGATCACTTCATTCTTGATTCTGTCCAAGAGAGTGTGTCCACTCATTCACCTCAACATCCTTATCTCAACTACCGATAACTTATGTTCCTGTGCCTTCGTGGTAGCCCAACACTCCGTCCCATATAACATAGCTAGTCTAATCACTCTCCCATAGAACTTCCCTAAAATATCAAATATATATACTAATAATAAACCCAAGGGCACAAGCTCCCTCGTGTGTCCTCTATAAACCATTCCAAATGAAAATCCCCAACCTTAAAAATGTGTCCTCTATGCTCAAACCATTCCGAATGAAAATTGCCAACCTCAAAAGCACAAATTTGCGCGATTGCTTCAAATTAGTTCATAACTTGTGCGGCAATTTTCATTCGGAATGGTTTGAGCATAAAATTAGTTCATAACTTGTGCGATTGTTTGAGATTAGTTGATTGCCTGAGATCATAAAATTAGTTCATAACTTGTGCGATTGTTTGAGATTAGTTGATTGCTTGAGATCATAAAATTAGTTGATAACTTGTGCGATTGTTTGAGATTAGTTGATTGCTTGAGAGATGGATTATTAATTTGTTAGCGTCGCAATCTTTCCTGGAAAAGGTAAAACAGCTCCCAAAAAACCGCACACACACACACACACTAGCTAGTAGCTACCGCTCAGGCCTCAGGGCCCAGTTCAAACGATCAAACTCAATTACTCAAACCCTCAGCTAGAGTAATGTACGACTTCAGTGTACAACAGACCATAGTAAATGGTTATTCAGCCTTAGAAACAAACAATAGCATTGCAAAAAATTCAAATTAGAACCAAAGAAACATGAAACTGACAATAACAAGGCGGATAAAAAGATACAACAACATCAATAGTCATGATGAACAAGTCTGAAATGAATGGACTCACTTATTATGTAGCACTACTATCCAACCTACCTACCACGGCAACACAATAACATAAAAGATAATGCAATAATTAGAAATCAATCCAATAACATATATCACTCATTCACTCAATGTCCTCTGGGGAGAGATCTTGAAAACTTCCTAGAATGTCATCATAAGCGGTAGAAGTACAACGGCTGCTCCGACCAAGGAGGTCATACTACTGAGGTTCGCTCCACTAGTAGCCCCCGGTGCGCTCGCCCCTGGTGAGGAGGAATCCGACGAACCGGAAGAGGGTGCAAGGCCAGGCGCTCCTGCCGGGACTCCCACGGGGACCCCGATCACTGCATTCACATTGATTTGATCATAATGTGAGATAAAAAGGCTGATTTGTTTATCAGTCTTTGTCATATAGAATTTCAATATATTGACCATAAATTGAATTGAATCCTAACGGTGCCGCCATTAATAAATGGTCCGAGCAAACAGGGGAGAGTACATGTGATTTATGGGCTGGATTAAATTGGATATCTACCAGCTCAGCTAGCCATAGCTGACGAGCAACGGCATAATACATGACAACATTTATGAGCACCGCTTCGTATCACCGCCATAAATTACGCATGTGCCATGAGTGATATTGCCGTTTTCTGCCTCGGCAACTACACAGCCCATTTTTTTATCACCGCTTTGCTTTATCTGGAACGAACGTTAGCTAAATCCACTACAAAACGAATCATGCAAGACTGGCTTTTCTAATTCAATCTACTCATATAACTGTGACTCTGTCATTTGTCAAGACACTAATTAATCAATTGCACTAGTCAAAGGAGGAAGTAGATCACGGACGCACTTTTCTTCTTAAAGAATTACAACTTGCGTAGCTTGTGACAAAACTATCCGAAACACCACATCAAGTTTTGATTTCGGAAATTCTAGCTCATGTTTGTTGAATTTCAAATTTTGAAACGAAGATCTGACACCAGACTACTCATACACTGTCTATGTCAAGATTTAAGATATTCATTCACCAACAGAAAATCAGAGGAGACGCTAAAAAAAAAATCATAAGAGATGTACTAAAATCAAAAGCTAGAACCGGAAAAGAGGAGGAGAGAAGGAACGAGATCTTACGAGAGCACATGGAGATCGGCGGGGTGCTGACGTGGCAGATGGAAGGGAGCTTGAGAGCACGGTGGACATCGAAATCGATGCCGATGGAGTTGTTCTTGACGAGCATCTGGCAGAGGCAATCCGGACGGTTGTTAATGACCTGCTTCATCTCGGCGCAGCAAGGCTTCTCCGGCGCCGTCGTGTTGCTGCCGGCCGTGACGTACGAGAGGCAGTCGGCGGCGTTCGACAGCACAGTCAAACAGTCCTCCGTCGCCGCCCCCGGCCCCGGCGCCTCCGCTCCGGCCGACATCGGCGCCATCTGCGCCTCCGTGGCTCCGGCGAGCAGCGCCGCTAGGATGCAGGCGAGAGTTGCCGTTACTCCGGCAGTGTGACGGCGGGAAGGCGTCATTTCTCGGCGGTTTTTGGGGAGTGTGAAGTTGTGAGGAGAGGAATTTTGATTTTGAAAATGGGGGAATGGAGTGAAGAGGTTGATTGTAGTAGGAGGAGTTAATAAATGCCAAGCCCAAGCCCTAGCTGCCTAGCTGGCGCCTGGCTATCTATCTAACACCTAACTTGAAAGAAATCAATTCGATTTTGGTTTTATTGTTTTTAATTGGATCTGACAATTGACATTAGCATGTGTGAAACGGCCGGCTAATGAAAATTGTTGGGTGGGAATTTAGATAGGGCACTTTTGCAAGTAAGCATTGGCAATTAGCTCACTCTAGTAAACTTTTCCGAGTAAGTAACCCTTTTTAAATTGTGAACGTATTTTATGATTAGAGGTAATGTTGTTTGTACAAAGTTTGTTAATGACATTTAATGATAACATAATACAATGAGTGGGTGTCCAATGTGTCAAAAGTGACATTTGTGTTTTGGCTAAAAAATTTGGAGAGCGTTAACGTCTCTGATTCTAAAATTATACACTAAAAACGCTTTAAAGATAGAAGTGACCTTGTTAATGATTTGTAACAAGCAAATGAGAAAAGAATAATATAATATGCTAGTCAAGAATCATCGACTCGCCATATACACGAAACAATATCACGAGCATTAATGGTTCTTACGATTAAGGAAGAAGGGCGGTAACGAATAAAACATACTACTTCGTATAAGATTAGAAGTATATAGTAAGTCAACAACTATTCCAAAAAAAACGCTACTCAATCGGACAATCAATCTATACAAACCTCAATTGAAGGCTTAGATCAAGGGAAAAAATAGTTTAACTTAAGTGGTAAACTTATCCATCTCATATTCATAACCTCCAAATTTAACCCCAACCAAATTCAACTACCCTAACAAACTGTCTAGTTTTCATGGATTAATAAAACGGGGGAGTCAGCCAATGTATGATGCTATTACGAGAGGTATTAAAAACACTATAAGGATAATATATATGGGACAAGCCCCATGTTTGCGAGGGCGCTTGCGATTAAGTTTTGGGACCGTTTCACATGGATGACTCGACCCGACGCAGCATGACGATCAAAAACGAATACTCGATCATCGTTGAACCCTTTTACCCTTTTTTCCGTAAAGAATTACGAAACTTAAAATAGATCTCGAAATTCCCACAAAGTTAGCCTGAACATGCTCAATAGGGTGCATTAAATCGTTCCATCTAACTAGCCAGCAATTAAAATGAAGTTGAACAATGGGAATATTTAATGGTCGGAATGAAAATTCTTGCGTGAAGTTAGCAATTTTGTAGGTTATTAGTAGTAGGAATTCAAATGATAGTGTTTAATATAAACCGTCCAAGAATACGGTAGAAATACACCATCACATTTATTGTAAGATCGGGCAAAATCATTGTAGCACTTTCCGAAGTATAGCATCTTACGCATTCCATGTTACATGTTACCTAATTTATTATTTGCTTCATGGACCGATTTCGTGGCTTGCTACGAGTCACATGTAGTGTAATATATACACACATTTAAATCCGGATAATCTGCACCAAAATCACTAAGCTAAGTTTTTCATCTTGTTCATTTAATTAGATTATACGAGTAGTTAGATTTCTTTTAGTCACAAATATATAATAGATAAAGTGATGTTAGATTTCAGTTCAATTTATCTATGTTTTGCAGGGCCAAAAACAGTCGCTTTCCTTTGTTGGTCATACTCGACGTTATGGTGGCTAGTAGAAGGAAAATTCTATTCTTCCTTTTCTGATAGGCAAATACGAGTTTCTATACATTGGAAAGTCCAATTTCAGCACAACACGTTCACAATGGTACCAAAATTGTTCTCAAAATTCATCGATGAACAAAAGTAGAATTGTTCTGGTAAAGGTTGTTTTCAGTTTTTTTTTTTTTTTTTTTTTTACATTGGATCATACATTTGGTACAATGGCCATTTGACGAGTTGTAAGTTCGTCAACAGTAACATTATAGTTTCATTTTGTGGAATCAATACTCTTTTTTTTATCGGATAAGGATTATGCTCGTCACAAGTAATATTTAAGCTCTCCTAGAACATTTACTAGCTTAAGGATGAGAACTAATTACCACATACTAACCAATTCTAAGAAAAAAGGATGAACCGATGTCCAAGGATTTAAAACGGTGACTTCAAGATACTACCCTAATGACTCGCCTAGTGACTTAACCGCCGAACGCCTGAATCAGATGCCCAAGGGCGTTCAAAGCTATTTTCTGATGACTCGAGATTATAATTACTGTGTATATTTCGTAACTCCCCAAAATTCGGGTCATTTTCCGCAATTTACCTAAAACACAGTCAAATACTATTTTGGGCCGATGAGTTAAGAAAAGGCCCAATAAACATTATGGGCCGTGATCCGATTTGAGTGATCAGCAACAAACACGATTGATAAAGCCTTAAAACCCTAACCCACCGAGGGAATATAAAAGGCCAGTTCCATCGCTGAGCTCAGACCTTTGCAGCCGTCGTCGAGCACGAGAACACAAGACTAGCCAAGGTAAAAGCCGTCGCTTGAAGCTCCTCCAAATCGCAACCATGGTGGCCGCCAAGAAGACCGTAAGATTTTCAATTCTCGATCTCTCGTCGTCTCCTTTCTCGGATTGCTTTCAATTCGATTTCGCTGTCGAGGATTTGTACCCTTCCATTTGGCTGAATCGATTTTTCGGATTCGTGTGCGCAGAAGAAGACCCATGAGAGCATCAACAACAGGCTCGCCCTGGTGATGAAGAGTGGGAAGTTCACCTTGGGGTACAAGACCGTGCTCAAGACTCTCAGGAGCTCCAAAGGTTTTGCCCCTTTTTTCTATTGTCTCCATTTATTAGGGTTTCTGTTTAGAAGATGAATAAATTTATTTTGAAGGCAATGTAGTTTCTGTTTGATGTAATTCTGTTAAGTAGGCTCATCCATGTTTGATTGTTAGGTCTCTGGACTGAATTTCTCTCATTGGTTTTATAGACTCCAGTTTTCTTACAGAAGGGGATGCAATTTATTAGGGATTGATCATCAACATTAGGGCATAAGTTGATTGATTTAGTCCTATAAATGGCTTTATATACTTACGTTTGATTCCACTACGCTAAAAAGGGCTTGGCACTGGAGTTAGTGATCATTGAAATATGTGATAGCATATGCATTTGGGATTTGTAATTATGCTTGCTATTAATAGCATACAGATTTCTACTCTTTGAGAAAATCTTCTTTGTTGTTTTGGGTTTTTGTGGTATGTGCCCACATAAGTTTGAAGTATTTGCTGCTTTGGATTAATGGTGGCTAATATATTTTCAGCTAAGCTGGTTATAATTTCCAACAACTGCCCACCTCTGAGAAAGTCTGAGATCGAATACTACGCCATGTTGGCAAAGGTTGGAGTTCACCACTACAACGGAAGTAAGTACCTTAATTTCCTTTTCTGCCATGCAGATTTTACCCTTATAAAAGTTGGTTCTTCCCTTCGTGCGTACATTGTGCTGAAGGAACAGTTATGTATTGGTCTGGTGTAGAAAACTAATTGCTATTTTCAAATTCCAATATCATTTGAGATTGTTTGTCTAAGTAATCTGTATTTGCTCAAGGTTGATAGTTGTTTATTGCACTATTACATCACATTCTGTTCTATCCAAAGCCAGAAATTATGTATTTGTTTTGCACATTCTTTTGAAATGGTTTAAATTTAGGATTTTGTTGCCTTTGTTCTTACTGTCTGTTTTTCTTTTTTGCAGACAATGTTGATTTGGGAACAGCCTGTGGGAAATACTACAGGGTCTGCTGTCTCAGCATTATTGACCCAGGTAATTATATGGTTCTATCACCTCTATGATGCTCTTGTTTACGTCAAGTCATTTTGCAAGGAATTTCATAGTTCATGCTCTTCTTTTCTGATATTGTAAATGTTTGACACAGGTGATTCTGATATTATCAAGAACATGCCCAGTGACCCCTGAAGAGGAGGCTGAAAAGGAACCATTCTTGTGATATTTTACCCTCTCTTATGTGTCTGGAGCTGTTATCTTTACTCTTTCAGTACTGTTGCATTAGCAAGTTTTATATGTTTCTAAATAGATTTCTTGCTTTCAGTTTTGATCACATGAACGAACTTGTAGAAACTCCCAATATTGGAATTGAGATTTTTGTTGCCAATCAGATCGCTTTATCTTATGCCAGCTAAAGAGAATTCAAGCTGGTTAATTTTTGGTGATTTTTGTTGATTGTGTCTCTTTGATGTTGCCTAGATTTTACTTGAAGAAGTTATCTCCAGATCACAAAATCGCAGCCATTACTGTTGAATTATGGGTTTTTTGAAGGGTTGATATTTTCTATATTCAATCATTGAAATGAATAATGTAACCAGTCAAATAGAAACTTTGTATATGTACCCAAGCTCTCCAAATCAATTCCATGGAACTCACATTATGTCTTGCTAAGTTTGGACACCAATTCCACGGAACTCACATTCTTGAAAAGATGTCTTGCTAAGTTTGGACACACCCTAACTATGGTCATACACTGTACTATAAGAGCCTAATAATGAAAAGATTTTATATTGAGCCTAATAGTAAAAAGATTTTATAATGTCCTTAAGACACACAATAGAAAGACTGATAAAATTAAACATACCAAAAACAGATCCTAAAAAAAAATAAAATCATCCACAATAAATTCAAGATTTATAATTTTTTTTTTATTATTAGCCTCTCATAATTTATCCTAGTTCTATTTATTGTAGGTTATCTAACATTAAAATCATCCACAATAGAGAACAAGAAATACTTTTTCACTATGTTAAAATAATATAAACTCTCTCTCTATTATGCTTTTGAAATATTATCCAAAACTCATTTGTTATTATACTTTTCCACATTGGACCAAATAAATCAGTTTTCAATTTTACAATATCTTCTATTCTTCTTAATGCTATGTATAATGTACACTATTCACCTTGAACCAACCTTCAAAAAGAAGTAGGTATTACTTTCTTTTCTTTTTAACATTTTTCGTCAAAATAATTGATCCATAATAAGACCTGAATCCGCCTCCGCGAGCGAGGAATCGACGATCGAACGAATCCAATTATCAGGTGAGAAAACCGAACGCCAACTGTTTGAAGAACAAGACAAGGCGCTTCCGCCCTCCCGAGGGTTTCTCCCTCCAAATTCGGATTCCAGGCTCCAATTCGAGTACCTTTCCGTCTGAATCACAACAGTATTTGGAGAGAATGGAAGGAATCCGAGCTGAAGATCTGTCCACCATTGGAGGAATCGCCACCGTTTCTCTTCTCCACTCCTTCATCCCCACTCACTGGCTCCCCTTCTCCATCGTCGGCCGCGCTCAGAAATGGACGCTCTCTCGAACGCTCTTTGTCAGTAAGTTCTCTCTCTGGCTCATCTGCCTCGCTTTGTTTCGACGATTGGACGCTGATCTCTTCACGAGTTTCTAGATCCGTAGCTGTGGTTGATCTGTAGTTGTGTTTTCACCTTGCGATGTTTGATCTGTGGAGTTTCACTACGCTTATATTCGAGAAGCAAATGTGAGCTCTTTGATGTAACTGTGATTTAGGGATTAGAATGGATCTTTCTGATGCGCTTCTGATCTAAAGACGGTTTTGCTATGTATAGAAAGCGGCATTTGCGTTGCTAATGTTGTTGGATTTGTGGAAATTGTTCTCTATTAGAATCAGTTTCTTCACAATTGCAATGTGGCTGGATGAGTGGTCAAGTGTTAAGCATTCTCAATAGCAGTACATAGGCTTCTTTACCGTTACATTGTTCTTGTATAATGAAGAATTTGATGCCTATGAGTGATTGATTTACGGGGAGCTAGACTGGTGGTAATCTGAATTAGTTTCTGGTATTAGGGTTGAGTTAATGCTTTGACCTAGCAAACTATGAAATGGATAATCACAGAAAGGCAAATTTATGTTTGATCTTTAGATTTATACATTGAAAATGTAGTTATATATTCAATGAAGCAACCTTTTGAGAATCAAGTAAGTGGCAGAAACTGAGATTTGATCATGTATCTTTGTCTCTGTGATTTGAACTTGCATTAGTTGAGTTTGCATATTAGTTATTATTGCTTGTTTAGAACCGCATTTTTGGTTCTGTATGCAGCTGTTTTTGGAGCGGTTCTGCATGTTCTATCCACTGCTCTTCTGGGAATTGCAGCCATAACCATGGCAACCACTGTTGCCGGCGAGGAAACTGTGCATAAGCTAGCTTCATTGCTGCTACTATTCCTTGGAGCTGGTTATATCGTCTTGTATTTAACTGGAAAGGGTGGCCATTCTCATTCTCACCACCAGCCTATGGAGAAGATGGCTGTTGCTGGGCTTGTTTTAGTCCCTGCATTGTCCCCATGTGCCACCACACTTCCTGTCTTTCTTGCTGTCGGTAATTCAAAATCAATGATGGTGCTAGCTGTTATAGTGCTGCTATTCAGGTATCAATCTAAACCGAGTTTTATTGTACTGTCTTCTTGATACAAATTGACATTTCTCCTTAGAAGTTTTTTTTAGCTTTCAACAGCAATGCAAACTTAAAAGAAACCTTGCATTAAATTAGTGCTTTTCTGATAGGTTCCTCTCTAACTCAATATACTGTATATATTCTTTCTTGTTTAGTTTCATTTCTGATATTTTGCATATTCTCATTAGATAATTTATAGGATTTTTCTTCCCATTTTCTCCTCCCTACTGTATTCAGACATGAAAAGTGAATGAGAATAAACCCAGGCTTACTTAAAACACTTGGCTGAATAGCTGAAATTCTTGCTACCAGAATTCTCTCCCTTTGTCTACCTCAAAAAAGTTCTCTCCCTTTTATCTACCTCAAAAAAGTTCTCTCCCTTTATTTCTCAGTTTTCATCCTTTATTCTCAACTCTTTAGCAATCTACTTGTATTGTATATTGATTTGATGACACAAGGATCATATTTGATGGTTACTTGGACTAATCAAAACCCACCAATTCTCTAGCAATATGAATTAAGCTGTCCGAATTTAGTTTTAAGGGCCAACTATTTTTCTCCCAATAAAAAGAAAACTATTTTTGGACATCATAGAAGAATTTATGTAGCAAACAGAATTATGCTTCTACCGTCCCAAAATTTAAATTGATGCCTTGGTTAATTCGTTTGTGTTTCAGTACAATCACTGTGATGACATCTCTGGTGGCTCTTTCATTCTACGGAGCCAGCCAACTCAAATTCCACTGGGTGGAGCGCTATGATAAGCTTCTGGTCGGGACCGTACTATGTTTGGTGGGAATCTTGACTCTGCTGTTCCATCACCATGATCATGACCACGGTGACCACCATGGAAATTTAGTGAACAGGAAGATCATTGGTTTCTGATCACTTGGTAATGGCACCGTCTGGGTCTCTGCGTGCTTGTGATAAAGAGAGTAATGTTTGCTGGAAGTGTAAACATTTTAGGTGTAAAACTGATGTTTGTTCATTGTTGTGTTATATCAGGAAATCTGGAATTTCCCCGTTATCACCTGTCCACTAGGATTCATTTGTTGTATTTCTCTAAAAGTGAAAACTATTCTCAAAACATCTGAATTCACTGATTGATGAGGGGAGCATAGGCAAAATATATGTAAATTCTGGGGTATGCAGAAAGCTATCCGTCGTTAATGTAATAAAATTGCAAATAAATCATCCATAAAGAGTCCATAGAAGTTAAGATTACCATTAACTAAAAATGTGGAGATCACAAGGGAAATTGCTAGGGTTGTCTTGTACAGATTCTCATGACATAATTTTTTATTCCTATTAATTTTTCATTTTTTCTAGGTTAAGGATTCTCATTCAGTAAGATTTTATTTATTTAAATTTGTTTTAAGAATTTTTATAGGATTTTTTATCCTTTCAAAGTCATTTAGAATTTTTTTTGTTTCTATTGGGCCAAAATCCACAGGCACGACTGACCAATCAAAATCCAGCCCAACGACGACACACATAAAATCATACTCCGTAATTGACAAAGGAATTGAGAGGGTGAACTGATGAGATAAATTAGATTGGGGGCGCCAGGGCTGCAGGATTTTCCCGCCAATTCGAAGCTCTAGCAGTCTAGCGTCTCCACGATTTTGATTTTTCCACTCAAAATCGTTCTTCCAATTTACATACAAGAGCATTTCTGGTTTCAGCACCCAATTTACCCCAAAATTTCTACCCTTACTCCTCCCTATTTCTCTATATCTGAGAAAATAGGGTTCGTACGAGAAGTTCGGCTTCGAAGATGCCTGAATTGAGTTGGAAACACCACGCGCTGCTTCAGGCGCTGCTCTCACGGGGTCCGTTTCTGGCCAAGGAATTTCACGAACTTTTCGAAGGCGTCACCGGAAGAAATCCAGGTTTTCTGCTCTCCTCCCGGTTTCAAATTCCCAGTTTTTTTTTTCTAGGGTTTGAAATTGAGTGTGTAGTGTGACATTGCTCGATTTTGTGATGATTATGTTGTAGGTGCTAACCTAAAGAATTTGAATGAGTACTTGTTGAAGATAAACAAGGAACTCTCGTTCGTTCAGTTTGAGTTGCGAGCTTGTATGAATCAGTATGATGGCCAGTTGTATTATGGTGTAGTTAATAATGTGGCTGATGAGCAGTCCAAGCTTGGGACTAACTATACTGCTCCTCAGATTGCTTTCTACAAGGGCATTGTAAGTGATGGCACTCCATTTTAAAGATTGTTGTTTTGTACATTGCAAGGAATGTAACATGCCAAGACAATTTCCATTAGCAAGGGGCTCAGAGAGCTTTACTTACTAATAACTGTTAGTTAGGAATAAGCATTATCAGTGTTCAATCTAATCCAATGGCGTTTCTTATTGTGATCATTCTTAACTTGAATTTCAACATCCAGATAGAAGCTATAATGCAGGAAGGTAGTGGTCAAGGGACCATATCGAACTTCAGTGCTCTTAACATAAGATTGGAAAGCCAGGTATAGTTTTGTTTGTTTCCTTGTACCTTTGCCGAGTGCCGTACATGCTTCCTCTGTGCCAGTATCTATTGTTTCATTCCAAGATGAATGTCATCCTCATGAGTTTGATATTTCAATTACTGATTCGACATATTCAAGTTGAAGTCTACTGTTGCTGATTGGGGGATATATAGGTTATGGCTCTTAGAATGCTAGCTAAAAAGTTGCACATTGCAACGAAATTTATCTCTTTAATCTTATTACTAGGATTTACAAATTCCGTAAAGGCACTTGCTTAATGGACAAAAATCTCTTGGTCCTATTTTCATTAGTTTTTACTTTCTAATATCCTACCTTTAAAAGCTAGGGCTTGTCTAAATTCTTGTCTACATGTTTATAGTTCTCATAATTGTAAAATTTCATGTAGGTCATACATGTTTTCTAGTTCTCATTTTGAACAAATATAGATAAGTTTTAGCAGAAATTGTGCATATGCTCTATGTCAAACTTGACTAATTTAAGTAGGAAATGCTACCTGTAACCTGCTAGTTTTACATTAAATTATGCATGAGCATATGAACTGGACAGATTGTTCATTTTTGGTGCTTGTTTTAGGTTCCAGCAGATACTGAGACTCAGCCACAGTCACAAGGTGATGCCGTATATTCCCTTCCTGCTGCTTTCAGGAATTTCACATTGTCTCAAAAGGAAAAGGCACTTGTTGAGTTTGTCCGGGACCGATGGCTTTACTGCACTCCATCTGGTGAAATAGGACTTGGTGTTAGGTCCTTTCTTGATCTGCGAAGCTGGTTCCGTGCCAGTGATGTTCCTGTTTGTGAGTTTTGCAATGAAGCTGCAATTAAGGTGGGAATTCCTTAACTCCTTTAAAAGTGCAAGTTCATAGCTTCTGTTTTTTGAGAAGTGAGTTTACAGCATATAATGTATGCTGTTTTTTTTTTCTCCATTGTCCCCATTGAACTCACAAAAGAATATTAATCTTCAATATGTCGTGAAGACTATTTAAAGTAGTTTCCATTATATATTACTTTCTAATACTGGTATTCAGGTCTTAGTGCCCTGGTTACTTGGCTTTTGGCCTGTTTGAATTTACTGAAGCAAAAGACCTTCTGATTTTCAATGAAACAAGTTTCTTAGTCATCTAGCTTCCATGCACTGCTTTTCTGGACGTTTGTATTGCGTTAACTTCTGATGTCCAAGATTAGAAATGCGTTCCTCCTTTTTCAAAAGCAGCATGCTTAAACAGTTATATACTTGATTTCAACAGATTAAGGATGTAAAGTTAATTGGAGATTAACAGAAAATACCACATAATTCATTATTCAATAACAAGTTCAATCTCCAAGTAAAGATTCACACTCATACATATTCTTCATTTTTTTACTTGTGCTTGAGTGATATCCCTTTTTGCTTGTTTATTATTGCTTTCTGTTTTGTGCTGACAGTAGCATGTTGATGTTTTTTGCTGCTGCTAAATCTTGTACATTCGTTATGTATTATGTTACCAGGCTGAAATTTGTCCAAACGAAGGATGTTCTGTTCGAATTCACGAATACTGCTTAATTAAGAAGTTCTCGCAGAGAACGGTAACGCCATCATCATCTTTCTCTACATCTTACATGTTATCAAATAAAAAAATAATTGATCTTTTTTATTCCTCTGCTATAAGAGATAATCTGACAATCTCTTGTTCATCAATCAATACATTACAGGCCAGTAAAACTTGCCCAGGTTGCCGTAATTCCTGGCCATTTACAGTCCCCAAATCAGAAGTTCTTGAGAATTGGGATGAATCAAATGATCCAACTCCGGTTGAAGCTGTTCCCAATGATTCTCAGCGAAAGAGACGCAGGAACACCAATGTCAATAATCCCGATGAAGCTGGCCCATCTCAGCCTTCTGATAGAAAGAGGCCAAAGAAAGAACATGTTTCTAATGGTCCCAAGAACACTGGTTCTGGGTCATCTCAAGCTTCTAGGATTACTTCCCTGAGAAGATCAACGCGCCATATGAGATAAATGCAGTACAAGCAAGGCTGAAAGTAAGTATTTACTATTTAATAACCTTTTGGTAGAAGGTAGGTAGTAACAATTGTGTTAGATGTATAAAAGGTAGTCCATGCATCTAGTTTTTTGGTTGTCAACTGTTTTAGTGTTAAGGCAATGCTTTTGGTGTTTTCTGACTGTTTTTTTTAGGCAATGCTTTTAGTTTTTTGGTGTTTGCTTTGAATGTGAATTGTTGGTGCCATTGTCTTTCTGGCTGTGTGAGAATGGAGTGTTTGAACTTTGATCAGCATCAAGCTGCCAACTCCTTATCAGTTATCACGTTTGGATCAGACAGCCGGTTTTAATCTTATTAATCGCATAGCAATTAAGATATTCAGCAGATGAAGATGTTGAACTGGATATTAACAGCTGTGAATTCTGGACCATTCTACAGTACTAGCCTTCAAAAGTCCAAATAATTGGGCGTTTTATACATTTATATCTATTTAAGTTTTGTTTGTTTGTAGGTGGACTTTATTAAATGTCAACTCTTTTCTATGGGAAAACATTGATTATACTGAGCATGGAAAAAAAAGGTTAGATACCACAAATATTTAATTTCTATTGGAAGTTGACTAGACATTGTGGTGTAGTTGGAAGCTTTGGAGGGTTGCTGCAAGGGCATATTCTTTCAAATGGTAGGTATAAAGACTAATGTGTGGAGAGTCTTTTTATATGTGGAAGATGATGATCCACATTTGCACCACCATGACCTAACACATTAGGTGTCAAAAACTTGAGATTTAAACATACATTGTATTGACAATTTGATAGTTGTTTCTTCTTCTAGTGGCTACAGTAACATCTCATGCTATATGCTATAAACAATTTGACAAATGGGTTTTGACTTTGAATGATATGTGTGTACAAGATTTGACCAACTCATATTACCAGAAACTCGTTTCTTCTATTGTCAAACAAACCCAATTTGACAAGTTGCACTTGCACACACCAGTTGAATAGATGATCTGTAACAAAAACAACCTAACATGTGTTCACTAGAAAAAATTAAAAGATAAGGGTAAAATCAACCCACATATTTTTATAAAAAAAAACATTAGAACATGACATGTCTTGTCTTTTTTTGAATAGATTAAAACCATCCCAATTTGATAGAGGCTAAATACAAGTGGCTGAAATTTCGGCGCCAAGTTGTCACACTTGTGCTGTGCATACTATGTTTTGCCTACTAGCTTTGAACTAAAAAATAAATATCAACGTCCACTAACCTTTCATAGCTCAAGTAAGCTAAGGAAGTTGCAAATTGGCCACTACACTAACCCAAAGGCTATGCCTATAACATGTAGTGTCTCAACTTGTTTCGAGCCATTCACCTAAGCTGTTTTTGTTGACAAGGATGCATTTGCTAATGCTTTTAGACCTTGTTGATGTCACGTCCAGGTGTGTACATAATCATTGCCTATGAACAAGAACTTTGAATCAATAACATCTTTCTAAATTTTCATATTTGACTCCTTTAAGCCTAAATTTTCATATTTGACCCCTTTAAGCCCTTGCAACAATTCATATCTTCGAGTTTTTTTACGGCGCTTCGTTTATGATGCAGTCAACTGTCATGTTGATTTCTTATGCCGCGTGATAAACATGTCGTTTTAGACTTTTGATGTACTCTAGTAAATACGATGACATGAAAAATGAAATATTTCTTATTCTCGTAGCATAAATGATTTGTATTATACAATATCGACGGTAGAAAATACAATAATTCCTCCTCACTAATACTAGAGGTCGGTGTTTCCGTCGCAACAGAACTAAATCCCTCGTCCGCCACCGCCCACGACACGCTTGACAAATCAAATTCCACTTCTGCCCTCCAAGATTCCGAAAATCCCGAACTCGTCCCTACCTCTTCATTGGCGCTAAATCCCACGTATGAATCCACAACCACTTCCTCAACACCTCTCACTCCCACCCAACCGTCACTTTCCCAATTTACCCCTCCAAATCCCGCCAATTTACCAATCCTCGCCCTCCCCGACGAAGAAGAGCCCAAACTCGCCACACCCGATCCCGACACGGACTCATCTCCTTCATCATCCGAGACCTCCAACCGCGGCCACTCGATCACCGAACGCGGGGACGAGAACTCTCGAACCTCGACCGTCGAATCATCGACACACAAGAACGGATGCCGGAGCAGCTGATCGCAGCTCCACCTCGTAC
Organism: Polygonum maritimum; assembly: GCA_963924305.1. Taxonomy (NCBI): domain Eukaryota; kingdom Viridiplantae; phylum Streptophyta; class Magnoliopsida; order Caryophyllales; family Polygonaceae; genus Polygonum; species Polygonum maritimum. The sequence continues at coordinate 4,957,186 of OZ002732.1, forward strand.
CCGGATCCCTCCTCAAACACTTCTCAAGAAAGTCCTTCCCGTCGTCCGACAACCGGGCCGGGAACCGAGGCAACTCGTCCGAGTAACCGATTCGACACAGCGTGTGGGCCCCCTCGTCCTTCCACGCTGGCAAACCGGTAACCATCTCGATCAGCGTGCACCCCAGGGCCCACACGTCCGAAGCGAGCCCTTGCGACTCCCCGCGCACGACCTCCGGCGCCATCCAGAGCGGGCTGCCACGTGGCACGATTCTCTCCCTCCGATCGCTAACCGCCTTCGCCGATCCGAAATCGGCGAGCTTGGCTATTCCCTTCCCCAGCAGAACGTTCTTCCCTTTCACATCGCAATGGACGATTCCTCTCGAGTGGACGTACCTCAGAGCGGAGACCAGACACCGAGTACACCGCCGGAGAAGAAGCTCCTCCTCATCCGCTGTTCTTGTACCGGATTTCGAGATCTCGGCCGCTGTTCCGCCGGCGAGGTACTCCATCTGAAGGTTCCGGAAAACCTCCGAATTCTCCTCTGTCACGTCGTCGGAGTAGTACTTGACGACGAACGGGGAGGAGAGGGATCGGAGGACGGCGATCTCGTTCTCGATCGCCTCCACCTGCGCCGTCACGCCGGAGCTCAGGGACACCGATTTCACGGCGAATAAGCCGCCGTTTCGCCGGTCGAATCCGAGGCTGACGCTCCCGAAGCTCCCCTTCCCGATCGGATCCCCTCGAATCCACCTCGAATCTCTCGCCTTCTCCATGGATTTGAATTTGAATTTGTGATCTTCTTCCGAATATCTTCTTCTCTCTGTTTTGCGATTGGACAGAGGAGGTTGCGTTTTCTGTTTTCGAGTTGGTTGCTTTTTTGGTGTGTGTTGTTGTGTGGTGCTCCACGGAATTCAGCTCCACACGGGTATTTATATATGTGGCGAATTTTGAACAGGTGCTCCAATTTTTATTTTTTTTTTAAAAAATTAGGCTACCAATTTGTCAATTTGGTAGATGACGTAGTGGAGTTGCTAATTCTAGAATAAGTGTGAAATTGCTAGAATTCAAGCAATCTGCCCCGAAGCTGCTTCAACCTTAAGCCGTGGTATAATCATAAATTAATCACTCGTTTATGGTTGGTTAATCTCATCCGTTGAAAGATTTTTGAACTACATGTTTGAATTCAGGATAGACTTAATTAATCAATTAGCACGCTAATTATTTGAACGGTTGCCGTTGCTTTTGCCATGTGAAGGTCAAAATGGAATAATCGGCCGGGTTCTAGTTTTATTTACTACTATTTCTCCAATATCTTCTCATTTTTGGCCTTCGAAAGTTGCAACCTTTTTTCCACCGAAAAGAGCCTCTTAGACATTCGAAAAGGTCAACTAAGAACAAATATCGACGACCCAAAATTTCCTATTTTTATTTTTGTGGAAAACAAGATATTGATATTATTTAGTGTATCTTAGAAATGATGGGCTGTTGTTGTGTTGGTTAATAAACACAAAGATCGTGGAATGCAAGTGTCAAAGGGATTGAGAAGGACCCACGTTGTCATGCTTGTCCAACTACAATTAGCTAGAATCCTTGCAAGATCGACACTCGACAGTGTGTACGAAGAGGCCACTAGCTCAACTAATTAAGCTTACTAGATATCAAGTTCGAGCATATCAATTGAGTTTTGTTTTTGACATTGATTCAGCCAATTGCTGTGGTACATGCGTACTACCTAACCATTACTCACGTGTCGACCGTAGAACTATGTATATTCATGGAAGTTCAACTTCTGACATTGAGTGTACACATGGGGAGTTGTTATACGAATACTTTTTTGAGGCCTACAAATTTTTTATAAAAAAAAAATAAAATAGAATCGGCACAAGTCCAGCTCGTCCCCTAAAGAGAAAAGGGCAAACCGTTGTCCCAGAATCTCGAAGGCGAAACCTCATGGTACACCTACGAGTGCTCAACCAGTGAGACGTTGCGTCCAGCGCTTTTAAATGCCTAAATAGTGAAACACACACGGATCTTAAAATATAAGAATAGAAGCCGCCTACTATATAAGCATGTGAGTATTCCTCCTACTGTCTATATATAGGTTTTAGGTTGAAACCTCATGAGCTTATAACCAATAGGTGCATGTGGGTTCGTACCATGTTTCTAATTTACATATCTACTGAGCCCATGGACTTATTTTTAACTTTTCTTATATCTCATGCGTCACTAGACTACCTCTTATTTAGGGCTTAAGCGTGTGCAATTTAAGTGAAACACTAGTGCTAATCTCCCATGGCTAAATCCACCATAAACAAAGAAAGCGTGTAGACACACAAAATGCATGGTTTTAAAAACACGTATAAAGTAGAGGTCGGCGGATGCATAACCATAACATATGGGTTGGTAAACATGGTTAAGTTTGGATAAACAAAGGCATGTGGCATACACAATCACCACCCACTCTTCACTATTTGACCCTCTCCACCGTGGAAGGCTAACAATAAACACACACCATACCCATAACAAACAAACAAACAAATTTAAAAAGAGAGGTCAATTCCAATTTGAACAACGCTATGCGTATGAATGCACGTACGGTGTCGTTTTAGGAGTGATTGTTGATGCATGCTTGATTAATTAAATAAGATTAATTAGGATGTTAAGTTTGTAGTATTAATCAGCGGCTCTTTTCCTTGGCTTACAATGTCTCCTCCTCGTTTCATTTCCCGCCCCCAATTTTCTACCGTTGGTGGGTTTCGGGCCTTCTTCCGGGCCCACTCCGGGCTCTATTGTACGGAGTACTATTTTTTAATTTGAATTAAAGTAAGGATATGGATATGATTAAGTGGGCTCATTAAAATCGTTAACATAACAATATTGATCTCATTCATTGTGGTTTCTTTGATAATTTTGAATTCTTTTATGATTCCTTGTTTGACTTTTGAAATAACTTAAAGTTTTTAGGTTTTCTTTTTATAACTTTTTTTTTACAAAAATTCCACTATAAGATTTTATTTGCCACATACTGCGGAGATATAATGTTAATTATAATAATAAAAAGCATCACAAAGTTGACACATAAACTGATTGTTGTTATTATGCTCTCCTATGTCCAAAATGTAATCTATTTTTTTTTAATGTGTGCGTATGTATTTATTTATATTTTAACTTTGATAATTTATGGTTTTTTTTGTACATATGAATTTGTAAGAGAGAATTTTCATAGATTTACATAAAAAAATCCTAAGGTCAAAACTTTTCTTTAACTTCTCTTATAAAAAATTATGTCTAATAACCTTCGTGAGGTTCTAAGTTTAAATCACCCTTTTTTTTTTATAAGGAATTATGACAACCCGTTGCTTTAGAGTCTCGAACCCGAGACCTACCAGTCAGCTGATGCGCCCACCCTTTTCTCTTATGTTACAATAGGTTAGCACTTGATATTATTTTTCACTATATCTTTTACTTTTGTAAATTTGTAAAAATGATGCATTCTTACAACTTAAGTTATACTCCCTCCGTTCCCGAAAGATTGTCCATATTTCCATTTCGGATGTTCCGAAAAGATTGTCCACCTTTTAATTCTTTTCATTTATATCACATCACATTTACATTATTACCCCTAAACAATCATATAATTTCCCTACTTTTACAATCTTTTTCTTCTTCATTTCTCTCTCCTTATCTACTTTTACACCTACTTTATCACTTTATCACATTATCTCTCTTCCACCTCAACAAAACAACACCATAAACACACACTTTTTTTGACTAATTTGACATACCTTAATCTACTACAAAACTTGCTTTATGGACAAACTTTCGGGAACGGAGGGAGTAGTATAAAAAGGCTATATATGCTTAGGAGGCTGGCTACACCGAACCGAATTTAAAGGTGAAGACTAGAGACTGTCTAGTTTCTACCTTGTAACTTACAAAGTTATAGACTTATAGTGCATGCAAATTAAATGGAATTGCTTCATGTGAATCAAGTGTTGTTGTGCCCTGACTTTTTCCATCTCGATCATTAAATTAGTTGTAATTTTTGCATGTCAGTAAATGAATAGATAAAGAGGATATATATTGAGAGACAGTCCGACAAAATCACATCGTTTGTTTTCCAATAAATGCTCGGCAACTACCTTTACAATCTTGTCAATGTTTCCTTCTTACATTAAAACTTTCGTCCAATTACCTTTCCCTAATGTTAAACACATGCCCAATCTTTTACTATGATTCGGTTTTCGGCTAAAGTTCGCATGCATTGCCCATGCCACCAAATCGATCGATCATGGGCCGTGCAAAGTGAACAAGGCACGTCAAATAAAATGCAATTTAGGGTTCTGTTTTTTTTACCTCCATAGATTGCTGAATTATATTTATAGTATAAATATTCATAATTTTGTCAAATTAAAATCCATCGACTATGCTAAAATCAATCGCCCATACCTCAAAACACGGTAGGCACATATCAACATATTGAGATTTGATTTTGACACGACTTCACTCATAGAAGTGATAGACATTATAATTAGGAATGCGTTTGGACCACACGAATCCTTAATACATAATAAGATGATACATAGATCGAATTTTGTAGACACCATGCATATCCTAGACAATATTTTGGATCCGACAGATTTGATTGATCACTAAATTCTCCTAACTCGAAAATGAGTATGATATTCATAATGTGACAATTAGTTCTTAGAACCATAGAACATGAATGTTAGTTTTAAGCAAATCAAGATTATGTGATGGAGATTGTGAGCACAATTTGAGATAAGAAGAAAGAGACAGAGAGGGCCTACCTCCACTACTGCCTCCAAATGCACATCTTAGGAATGATTAGCCAAATATGCATATTTGTTCAGCTCACAAATTAAATCTTAGGAATATGAAACCGACCCAAAAACAACAAGACATGCTAGCTTGGCTGCTCTTATCTTCCCTTATTGAACGTGAAACAGATTTGTTGGCACCACAATCCCTTCATAATGAAAGAAATGGTATTCTGGTATTGAACTTTTCACATAATTTTTTAGGTTTTTCGGTTTTTCTATAATGTGTCTCAAAATATGATGGATTTCTGTTCGATGTTGATGAATGATGATTACGTGAGCATATTGTAGTTTATCCAAGTGGCAAATTAGGAGCTTAACCTAATTATATATACTCGTATATATTGTTAGGAGCTTAACTCTCTGGCTCCACAAAATATACAAATGCTTATCATCATCTTTGCTTGATTAGTTGTTTAAAATATTTAGTTTTTAGTTTTTGTACCAATATGTAGTGGAATGTGGGAGTAGCCAGCCAGCCTGATGTTCCTTTCACCTAATTATTTATACTAATACTCGATCGTATATATTATTGGGTTACGTTTCACGTTATTATTGATGCTTTGTCAAAATAGTACAGTATTTATTAATTGAGCTTATTTGATTTGCCCACTAATTGCCAAGAGGATTTTTCGTCGTCTTATGGAGGAAGAGGTCTTAGAGATAATCAAGTTGCTTAATATCAGATTAATTAAAAGACTAAATGAGGTCCACGTCAACCACTAGGATATACCATATGAGTTAAGCTTGTTAATTAGAATATAAGTTAGGAGTTTGAAAGGATAAGGGCATAGCGTCGTTGTACTTGTGCCCCTTCAACAAACGCATGTTTGTACTTTAAAACTTTAATTTTTACCTAACTTAAATTATATTATCTTTTGACTTTCGATTACTTTATTTAAGTTATTAAAGGTATTATATACTCCCTCCGTTTCACAATAAGTGTCGTTTTAACTCTTAGCACAGTTTTTAAGAAAAGCAATCATTCACTTTAAAACTTACAACTTTTTCTTAATCTTACCACTCATTACATTTTTTTGACCAAAGAATGAACAACTTTAGTCAACAAATACACATTCCAATAAAAATTATCATCATTCACCCCTAATAAATCACTTTGAAAACCTAAAACGACACATATTATGAAACAAATTTTAAGTGCTAAAACGACACTTATTATGAAACGGAGGGAGTAGTTAACAAGCATTAGTCTTGGAAATTAATGGTTGTGCACATAGACCCAGACAAAGCAAAGGTTGACTTGCTGCATATTCCTCATAGGAAAACAACATTTCACAAGTTCCAATTTTGGTTCACATCTGAATTGCAAAACCCAAAATTTCTTGAAGCTTTTTGACATAAGGTCAGTGCGTAAATTGTGTAATGCAGCATACATGTTAGTCCAATCTGTCTGAACAGGTGAAAAATATGACAGCAAAGATCAAACCACCATGAAAAAAACACAATTTGCATGACCATATATATCAGATTGTCAGATACAAACTACCCCAGATCATCATGCAGAATGTGTTTATTTCCCAAGTAGTAACATTCAGAATCAGAAGAAGCCTGAGAAGGCCATTCTGTCATTAACAGACAAGACAAGGGCAAATTCCTCCCAGAGGTTAATCAATTTTCACGTGTTACATTTCAATGTAATTCAGTTTGATCAAATGCCACAACAGGTTTGTCTATGTACACAAACTCATCATGACCAAATGCGTGTGAACCAACCGAAAATCTTACTAGTCCAACCTGGGTTCCCCAAAACTGCAACCTGCACTTCCAACCAAAATCTAGGAGATTAATCATATCCATTTCCATTCACCCTGCCTGCCTAACTTATCTACAACTTACTTCAGGAACTGGTCTTGCGCCTAACGGCTTCCTTCGGCTATACTGCTTTAGTTCGCCCTTCAATTTACAGGTCTTCCCATCAACAACAACTGGTTGATCCTTATTCTCTGAAACTTCAGGGTTATTCTCAGTTGAAGTTTGCTGACTGTTTATTGGAGGAATTGCCTGAAAAAAAAACAAGAGAGAAAGTCAATATTAGATGATCTCATTTGTGTACAATATGGGATTTAGATTAAAGCCAAGCCATTCTAACATACCACAGCATTTGATGAAAGATCTTTGTAGCCACTCTTGGCATTGTCTTCGGGGACACTGTCAAATCAGTGAGATAAAATATAAGATACTATACATATTTGGCCAAGAAAGTAGGCAAAAATGAAGTGGTAATGCATATAGTAAATTCCTGTTGAAGAACATGAACAAATTTCCTACTACATAAAGTGGTAGTTCAATTCTTTTGATAGATACATTCATCACATCTTATTAGTGAGATTTTCTTGGGCACGTATAAGGAAAATAAAACTTCTTACGCTTTTCTGCCTTATACGTAGTAACATTTAGCATTAATGGTAATCTCTTTCTATAATTACTAGAATAGCATAAGACTGAGATGCCAGATTATATACTAAGCAGCCACATATTTCTATAAGTAGAGAACTCCATTCAATTGATATCATATTCATACAATTAAGTTTGTTGTCTTAATTATTTATAATCTTATATCAACAGCTAAGGACCAATGCATACTCTGGCAATCCTTGATCCACAGAGCCACAGCCTCCTATTTGTGCCCCATGACAATCTTCGGACATGGTACGCTTGCAGTCACGTTCGGCAATTTCACCACCTTCTTGTTGACTACTACAACCTGCAAGATCAGTAAAGGAAAATTCGTGAACTTAACATTTTGCCCCCCCCCCCCCCCCGGCTTTCTACAGGTAGAGAGTTGGTTGTCTATACAGTGAATCTCACCTCTTTGAATCCTTGATGGTGCTGGAGTAAGTTCCCTCATCAGCTTTTGGCACATCACGGTGCCTTGGAAATCCAGGAAGGTGTAAGACAAAAACTCAGATCTCTCAGATGCAGTCATTTCTGTAAACCCGAAAGATCCGGTCCATGTGTTGAGGACATTAGGAACAGCAGGAAGCACCAGCCTCTCAATTCCTAATTCCTTGACCACCTGAAAGACTCAAAACAAGGGAAAAGTAGAGAATTTGAGAATCAGAAGAATTGTAATTTCATGATCCTGAGTGGCATGAGATCAAGCGAAAGAAAAGAATACTTTAGGTGCAGAAAAAGGCTTGCTATCCATCCAACTCAGTTCCAGTTTTAAACAGGGAGAATTAATTTGGGCTGTGATTAAATTTTGGTAAAGATGGAATTTAAACAATTCTTAGGCAGAGATGGATATTTGCAAGCAATATCCTTCGACCAGGAACTTCTAATTATAAAGACAGGAAATAAAGAGAGTTCAAGTTACCTTTTCAAGCTCATTCATCAAAATGCGACACATCCCAAGACGACGATAATTACACCGGGTACCAACAAGTGGAACTTCAGCTACCTTCTCCCCATAGATCCTTCATAGATCAAATTGTGTGCGTAAATATATTGGACTATGTCTCATCACACAATAACAAGATTAGTCATCAAATAACATTGAGTTAGAAGCTTACCTTAATGTAGCTACACTAACCAGCTCATCATTTTTTTCCAGGAGTATTGTATAAAATCCTCTAAAATCAAGACGTTTTAACTCTGACCTGAAATGAAAATTCAGTATCAGTATATTAAAGACATGTGCAGCACAAGGAAGGATGCGCTCAAATGAATTACAGAGGTTGCTATTAGTGCAGAAGCATATCTCACCCTCTACCAAATATAACATCTTCAACAATATCTCGCATGGTACGAGGTTCTTCAACAGGCAAAAAACATTCATGCATCACTTCAAGTGCAAGACTAAGCTTGCTATGGTTCTCTGCCATCATGGTGATATCATCTTCACTGAGACCTTCTTCACTTTGATATTGCATGGGTTTAACTAGAGTCCACGTTAAATCATCATGGCCAAGAGAAACAGTTTTACTTTCAAGCCTTTTAAGACCCTTGTATATCTGCAGCGAGAAAAGCAGCCATAAGCACCATTAATTAACTAGTTACAGAGCAAAAACACTTAAAAAGCAGGCAGTAACTACATGAAAACATCTCTTATAGTAATATATACTTTTCTACACTGAATGAAAACTAGTCTCCTTATAGGTCTTTGCAACTCTTGCTAAACTTGGAAATCTATGTGGATTAACTTTGGACTTGTTGCCTCTGAAATTACACTAGCATCTTATATATTTTCACATGGAATCATCTGTTAATATGAAGCCAAATATATATACGCAATTGACAAAACTGGAATCTCTATTATATTAAGTTGAAAAAGAAAATATACTTACAATTGTAGTGGACAGTTCCATGAATAATAGAGAAGGCTAAGCACAAAATTTTCATCTGCAGAGTAATTTTAAGATGTCCATATGACAGTAATACTACTCAAGATGAACTGAATAAATATAACACGTCCACATTCAAATGTTAGGTTTACCAATTAAAGTAATGAGTAGAACAAGATACAAGTCCTAAACTTAATAGGTGCACATCATATTGGTAGAAAAGTGAGTGTTTGTACTCACAAAAGTATCAAATTCCGGCAGGAGTAAATTTTCCATATTAGAATTATTCATGGGCTCGCTGATTAAAAAAGAAAACACGAAGTACCTTAGCACAAGTTCTGCAGCAGAACCATTCTCCATCTGCACGACCATCCAGATTTACTCCTCCTCTACCGCCTAGGCAACTGACATGGACTGCAAAAGAAATTAGTCATGACTTACTGACAAGGGTACGTGGTCATCACATATTGCATAAAAAAAAGGTGGGATACATCTACAATGCTACCCATATGAAGAATAAAAGGTATTAGCAAACTCACATAGACGCTCGCATTGATAACAGCGAAGTGTATTTTTCTCATTCAAATACACAGTGTTATCAATGGGTTGGCTTCTGGCACAGATTGCACAGCAACAAGATGGACAAAACCAGTCACCATCTGGAATACCCTACATACATGAAAAGAAAGGTCAACAGAAAAGCATCAAATAAAAATTTGAGAGTAATGATGACAGAGGTACTCACCTGCAGATTTAAGCACTCTACATGAAATGATGATGGACACCTGTCGCATAAGACTAATTCACCTCCAAAGTGACAGACAGAGCATATGTGATCATTCTCACTAATACTTGAAGACATGTTTTTCCTCTTCTTGCCAACAGTAGAAGACACGTTTTTCCTCTTCCTGTCAGCAGTATCATTCAAGGAGGTTTTCATTCTATCACGTAAGACCTGCATCTGGCAGTTTAAAAGTGATCTTCCATCTTCTAAGAAAATATGAGCAGCTGGTTGTCGGTAAGGGCTTCTAGCATGAGATTCAAACAGAGCCAGAGTAAAGACATTTTGGCAACAACCACACTTGATGCCGTCACGAGTTACTTTTCCTTCAGCCATTATGGTGTTGTCCTTCCCGCGGTAATAGACTTTTGCCCTAGGCAGCAAAATCTCCTTGTCCATCAACCATGAGAGAACAGTTCTAGGATTGCAAGGCGAGGTACTAGGAGTCATCACCTGCCTTGCTCTTTTTCTTGATTTCAGAACTCTACCTGATTTATTGACATCTGAACAATCTACTGTTTCACTCAAGGCACAACTTACTTTCCTTTTCTTGGACATGCAACGAGCACTCGATTTTGTCAGAAGCTTACATTTGCCAATTTTGTTGAGTCCCTGAGCAAACCCATTCTCGGTTTCATTTAGCTTAGAATGCATTTTAATTGAAGAAATTGGTTGACGATCACATATTAAACTGTTCCTTTTTCTCTTCAGAAGCTTGCTATTCACTGAATTTACGCTTTTTGGTTCAATAGTCTCTTCAAATTGCTGCATTAGAGGAACTATGATTCTTTGAAGTTCTGAATTGGGCGTATCAGAACTAGGAGCAGCTTTCAGAGCAGCTATGCATGCTGTTCTGAGTGAATAATAAGTCCTCTGCTCAGGGGAGTCAAATCTTGCTTCTTGCTTCCCATTATTCTTCTGTGCGGACCTGATCTTCCAACCTATAGCTAAGAGGTCCTGTCTTGCTTTTTCAGCCAAAATCTTACGTGATTTCTTTTTCTTTGTACTGACATGCACATCCCAATTCTGCAAGTACTCTGTTATTGAGTCTGGACAGCATACACTAGCAACAGATTCAGCAGTTTCCAGGGCAGAAGCATTTATATATTCAGATGAGGGAGATGGTGAAGCATCCTCATTGATCTCCTTGAAATCATGAGAAGACTTGTGCAGTACAACTTTCAGAGCTGAAGTATTTACATTATCGAACGATTTAGACAGTGAGGCGTGCTTCTCATTGATCTCTTTTATCTCACAAGAAGACCTGGCTGGTACAATTCCATGGATAGCTTCACAGACCTTAACAAGAGAATAGTAAGGTTTTCCATCTGGTGAACTATATCGAATTCGCTGAACTCCTCCTGAAACAAATGGATTTATTTTCCAGCCCAAACTAAGAAGGTGGTTCCTTAATTTCACAGTTAATTCATCATCACGCTTTTTCTTTTTTAAGTATTCAACTACACAACTAGAGCACTCCTCAGCTGTAGTAGGAAGTTTAGATGCACTACTTGAACACAAAGATTTCCCAACAAGCTTGTTGGAACCATCTTTCTCTTGTGTCAATAATAGACTATTAGGCTGTTCAGTCTCCATCAACACTATACTGTCTGTAGTTCCCGGACTTTCAGCAGGCAAATCAGTAGTGCATATGGATTTATTATAAGCAATCAGATCTTGTGAAAGGTTTACCTTGCCAACAAACTCATCTGCTATTATCTCCAAATAATCATTTATAACCTCCACGATTAGCTCTTTCCAGACAGCCTTCCCCTGAAAAGTCCACTCTGTAACCCGCTCAAAATTTTCACTCTCCCTCAAATCATACCACATCTGCTTTACAGAGACAGGAGAAATGTAATCTGTCATAAGCTCATCAATGATTTCCAGAAACAGCCATTTTCCTCGTAGACTCCACTCCCCAGTAGCTTCATTCCAATCCTGAGTTAACCTCAAGTTATCAGTGCTTACACTCAGCTCATCACCCAGATCAGGAAAGAAAAGCTTCCACTCTCCACAGGCATCTTGGCGGTCGAAAACCACACCTTCCCACCATGCATCCTGGTAATGAGCATCAACACACATACTGTACTCGAGAGGCATACTAAGATCGACCTTTGGGGGCATGGGCCTTATCTTCCCACGGTCCACATATTCAGTCAGGTATGTTTCCTGATCATCAGAAACAAGTTCATCATATTCCACCTGACATCGTTCCTTCTCACAAGCAACTATTTTTGCAGGATGCCATGATCCAAGAAGCCCATCTTCAAAACTCCTAACCTGCAAAATTACATAGGGTTACATATCCATCCCACTAGGGCAAAGTCACAATTTCAAAAGGGCATGTAAATTGATAAAGGTCAAAACCTGACAAACATCCAAGGGCAAGGAAATACACACTAAAATGGGAAATCTGACAAACAACATATACAACAAACTAAGAAAGCCACAACAATGTGCACAAAATCAAAATTCAAATTTCAACTTAATCAGTTCAATGTGCATTTCCACAACACAAATTGTACCAATTCCACGGAATATATCTTCCGATCACATACAAACCCCAAAACCCTTACTACGAAAAACCCTACCAAAGCCCCAATCTTTGGATAATGCCGACTGATACAAGAACAACCGGAGTAAAAGAAGCGATTATGTAACAAAGAAAGCCTCGCCGCTAAACAGTAACCAGAAAGCACCAGAAAAAACGAGAGAGAAATCGGAATGCGAAATCGAACGCCATAGAGTAAATAAAACGGAAAAAGAAGAGGCGTACTTCAACGGAGTCATTGATCACGAGCTTTTCCGGGTGGGTTGAGCGCCTTCGCCTTTTCCGATCGCCAGCCATTGAAGATTCGGAAGCAAAGCTGTCAAGGTTTTTCAGTTTCAGTAGCAGAGAGGAAACAGGAGGGGTGGTTTGAAGAGAGAGAATATTTATATAAAGAAAATTGTTAAACCCGCAATCCTTGTCCTCCAAGTTCCGAATTTATTATTTAAAATATTTCCAGAATCTATTTTTTTCGCTTTGGGTTTTTTTGTAAAGCGGGGAAAAGACTCCATTCCGGGTTTTATTTTGTTCGTTTTATCTTGACTTTTCGGAATCTTTTGATAAAAGATATATTCAGGTTTATTTAAGGGAAGATGTTGTATTCAAATTGTAGTTAAACCTTATTTTTCATATGATAAGGTGCCCAACTCATCTTATATCATGTGATTACTGATAAGTAGACCTGTCAAAAGCTGACCCGACCCGAAAACCCGATCCGATCCGACCCGAAATTTCTGGGTTTCAATCCGAAAATTTGAACCCGAAACCCAGTTTGAACCCGAACCCGGTAAACCCGAAAGTTTCTGGGTTAGGGTTAGGGTCAACCCACTGGGTCAAGAAATCTATAAGGCGAAAAACTTATTTTAGAATACACTCTAATATAATGAAATGACAAATTGACGGGTAATTGTGCACCCAAAGGTTTAATTATATTACAATATATAAAGTTTATTTTGGAAAATTATGATATATTTTATTATTAAAATATTTAAAAATAATATTTTTTTATTATATTTTATTATTTAAATAATATTTTATTTAAATTTTGGTCAAAAAATTGATACTCTTGACCCGTTGGGTTGACCCGACCCGACCCGAAACCCGAAACGACCCGACCCAGTTTGACCCGTAACCCGATTGACCCGAACCCGAACTCGACCCGAACCCAGAACGATCCGACCCGAACCCGCCCGACCCGACCCGATTGACAGGTCTACTGATAAGTGATTAGTATGGATTTATATTTTCTCAACCTTAGTCCACCAAAAAAAAATAAAAAATTTCTCAACCTTAAATTACATACTTAATTTGGGTAGACAAACTAGTAAAATGGAAGTTTAAGTCCTGGTTTGAGTTTTCAAAAACAAACTTACACGTGTCATTGAATGACACTAAAAGTTACTCTCTCTATTTCATTGAATGTGTCATTTTAGCAATTTGCACATATATTAAGGAAGCTATCAAATATACTATTATACCCCTAATTATTACCTCACTTTTTTACTTTATTGAAAATCACTACTAATAAACTGCTAATGATTATAAGGGTAAATCTGTAAAGTAAATACCAAAAATATAAAAAGACATGTATTTTGAAACAAATTTTTAGAGCTAAAAAGACATCTTTTATGAAACGGAGGGAGTAGATTTTTGCACCCTAAACAATACGTATGAAACACCCCTTCCTTATTTGATAACCTGGTTGCACAAATTTGGCATCCCTTCCATAACACGAGTCATAAAGTTATGTTTTTAATTCATTTTTGGGTAGAATATGTTTTCAATTCCATATGTATCATATTATCACAAAAAAAAACATAACAAACATTAGTAATGTTTTGTACTTAAGGGATGTCTAAGTAGAAATCCAAACAAAGTAGAACGATGGAAATTCTCTAAATAGAGATTTTTCAACCATCGCATGACTGAATCTTTTTTTCAATGTAAATAACATCTCTTTAGCACCAAAATCAAAAGTATTTAAACCTTATTATATTAAGGTTATTCTTGTTTTGCAGTTAAATATCTCTTTGATGTTGCTATTATGTTTGTTTTGCAGTTAAATATCTCTTTGACTCAATCTTGTTTTGCAGTTAAATATCTCTTTGCAAAATTATCAAGCCCATAAGGATGCAATGATGTTGCTATTATGTTTGTTTTTTTTTCTTTCCATAAAAGAAGTAACTTGGAGATGAAGGACTTTCCATAAAAATAGGGTGTGAAGAGACTTGTATTATCAGAAAATTAATTCTCCATCCATCTCCATTTATTTGTCCAAAAGTACACAATTCATAATTTATCATATCTAATAATTTATTAGATAAAAATCTTATATATTTCTTTTGAGAGTTTATACTTTAAATCATATACAAAAATATCTTTATATATTATATAAAAAAATTAATAAAATCCTTGTTCAATAAGTGAACTTTATAAATAAAATATTGTCCTTATCAATGTGCTTATTAAATTTATTGAGTTTACCCATAAGTGATATAGAGTTAAGCTAGTTGTATTTAAAAAAAGAAGTTATTTTTGGATAATACCTCTTGTTGGCAAAAGATATCCCCGCGATCAAAACGATGCACAATATCACCGATTGAATTAATTAAGAGTGTTTTATTTCATGTATGTTTTGCTCTTGATGATCAAAACACGTATAAAAGTTATATTATATCATAAATTATACTTTTGATATACATAAAAGCAAAGAAACACAAGTATTAAGATGAACCATTATCCGAAATTCAACCTACTAAAATCCAACAAATTGTTTAAATTGATGAAATATTATATCTACAATTTGTTGGAAAAAAAACGATCATTAGCTAAAGGAAAAATGACTTGGAATAATCCCAAGTATCAACCTTCTACCAATAATAATCCAATCTTTTAATATTGCTTTTAGCAATCCGAACTATGCTGATATTAACCAAAAACGATACCGAAAGGCTTTCCGGTATAAATTCCGGCGGGTTTAATGACATGGCAGTCGAAAAGCTGACGTGGCGAGCCATCCTTATTTTCATACTCCACGTCACACCTGCCACGTCATTAAAATTGACAGGTCAACATTTACTAAAAAAATTAAAACACAAATGAGTTATAATTAAACATTAAACATTTTATTAATGATGATATACAAAGGCAAATCAGAACATACGATTAGGTGCTCAAAAAAAAAAAGAACATACGATTAGAACATGCGATTGAGAAAAAAAAAGGAACTAGTGAAAAAGAAAATTATCTAGTGAAAAAGAAATTTAGAAGAACAAAAATACGAACTGTTCGTTGAAGAGTAGAAGAGGGCTGCGCAAGTCTCCGCCAGTCGCCGAGGGCTCGCACGCCAGTCGCCGATAGGGCACGCCTGCGATTTCGACAGAGGGCCACGCCCAGTCGCCGATATGGCACGCCTGCGATTTCGACGGAGGGCTTCGACCCACGAATTTGATGAGAATTGACATGTTTGAAGCGTCGCCGGTAGTCCATGGAAGCACCCTCCATCTCTATTTCGTGGGTCGAAGCCCTGTCTCGGAATCGCAGGTTGCGAGCGTGCTAGCCCTCTCTCAATTTCGTGCTAGCCCTCTCTCAATTTCGTGGGTGGCCTATCAGCGACTGGCGTGCGGCCTCGGCCCTATCGGCGACTGGCGTGGTGCCCTATCGGCGACTGGCGTGCGGCCCTCGGCGACTGGTGTGCGGCCCTCGGCGACTGGTGTACGGCCCTTGGCGACTGGAGTGCGGCTACCTCTCAAGGAACGACGATGGCGTACGGCTGGCGTGCGTCCCTCTTCTACTGTTCGAGTCGTTCGACACCAGTTCGTGGTTTGTGTTCTTCATCCAGGTTTTAATTTTCTTTTTTAATTTGTGTTTTCTCAATCGCATGTTCTAATAATCTAATGGCATGTTCTGATTTGCATTTCATTAATAAAATGTTTAATTATATCTCATTTGTGTTTTAATTTTTTTTAGTAAATGTTGACCTGTCAATTTTAATGACGTGGCAGGTGTGACGTGGAGCATGAAAATAAGGATGGCTCGCCACGTCAGCTTTCCGACTGTCATGTCATTAAACTCGCCGGAATTTATACCGAAAAACCTTTCTGTATCGTTTTTGGTTAATATTAGCATAGTTCGTATTGCTAAAAGCAATATTAAAAGATGAGATTATTATTGGTAGAAGGTTGATACTTGGGATTATTCCAAGTCATTTTTCCTTAACTAACTAAATGGTTTCTATCGGAAAGAAATAAATCTTTCTAGACGGCTAACGGTTTTTTTATGCTATAATAATGCTTTAGAAAATTGATCATTAACCCATCTAGAGATTGAAGTGATCAATTTATGGTTTATTAATAGAGAGTGTGCACAAAAAAATAGAGAAAGTTGGGCCATGAATTGGGCCCAGATTGGGCCTAATAAATAATGGAAGAGAGCCCAACATCATCTCATTGGGCGCAAAAGTAGGATAAAGCTTAAATATGTGCTCAAACTTGAAACTCATTACAATTATCATATACCCAACCCAACCCCATCAATTATGCATGTCATAAATAAATTATTATATAGATGGACCATACGGCTATTAATACTACACTAAATGCTTTAAAACCTGGACCTAGCTGTGAATATTCTGTCTACAATCTTTTGGCTTTTTTCCTTTTTCTTGAGGGCTACAACCTTAGAATTATAGGGTAGACATTCTATCACCATTTACCATTGCCTATGTACAACTAGCTGATGAATAATGATGAATGCCTATTGATTCAATTTGATCATACGTGAAAGTTCTATGGTGTTTCTTCTAGCTACATAGCAAATGGTAAAAGTGTACGCTCTTGTGAATTGATAACAAGGTTTGATTGAGCTTGCATGATTGATATGTTTAAAATAGTTAGCATGAAAAAATAATGCAAGACATGAGGTTTTAAATGAAATGAAGAAGCAGTTGGTAGAAGATGAATGACTTACCTGTTGCATTGAATCATGTGTGCTGAAATCATGGCACACCAACTTATAACTAGGGCATGGTTGATTAAATAATGGCAAGCTAAATTTTCATTTATTTGAATCATAAAATGTCTTGACTCCTAAGAATATTGTGGAATGATCACCTATATGTCTTTGTTTAGTTGAATGTAAGAAGCGTGATTTTTGGATTGTCATATCGCGGATTAACTTCCTATACAAGTAAGAATGTGAAGTTAACTTATGATTTAACACGTAAACTATCTTCATTTGTATTCGCGAAGATACGCCAATTCTTTTTAGCCAAATGTGTGTCTCTAATCATTCTTTGTAATGTATTCAAATTCAGGGGCATTTGAGTGTCAACCAAATGAGCACTTAATTAAGTTGATTATCCTACTTATGAAAAACAATTTTAATTAATTAGTTAGTGCAAAGCAAATCCAGTTTAGATAATAAACAACGGAAATTATACAATTGACACACCCCAAAATTTCCCTGCCAAAATCCAAACAAGATACAGAGGATCAGAAGAAGGACAAATACCAGAACTTTGCTTCCTCAATTCACCAAACTGAAGACAAATTTCCAAGAAATAAATAGACTTTTCAGAGGGCATGGCAAAACATTTGCCCTCCTTTTTCACTTTCACCTCTGCCCATCTCTCTTTCAAAATCCTAGCACCACCCAATCCCTCTTCTTGTACCAGATTTCATTCAATTATTTTCCCCTCTCATTAATTTACATAGCCCCTTTATTATGTTAATTTCCAATAAAGGCTACACTATTTCTTGCACTTCTGATTTCTGCCCTTCTGTCATCATGCTTTTTTCCCCTGTTCTACTTCTAGTCCTTTCACAACCATAGTTATTTTCTTGCCATTGATATTGCTAAACGGTTGGGTTTTGCTACTTCATTAAATTGTCAAAGTTGAGGCATGGTGCATTGGTTCAGTATCCTGTGACCTCGTGGTATATCATGAGATCACAAGTTCGGATCTTCATAACGGCGGTTGATAACCAATTCTCACCCGTTTTACGAGTGCTTTAGGTAGGGGTGGGCACCGGACCGGGACAAGATCAGAATTTTTCGGTCTGGTTGTTTATTTTTTGAAAAGGATTATTTATTTTAAGAAAACATTATTTGTTATATAAAAATATATAGTATAATTAGAAAATTTATAGTATATGATTTATGAAAAAATATAATATTATTTTGTATATAATATAAATGTGAAAATTGCTATAATTATTATTTATATTAAATTTCATAAAAAATTAATCTAACCCAGAATCAACTTCTCTATTTTCATACATCGAGGACCGGACTGGTATCCTTCCGGCGGTTTGTACCGCCATGGCTCTGGGGGACCATTTCACTTAGTTTGTAAGTGACTTCTTACGTGGGCATCTTGTTAATTACCCAAGTTGGCGGATCCAAATTAGTTTGTTGTACTTGGAGTTAGGAATAATACATGTGTAAATGGTCCACAATTTCAAGAAAGAGCAAAGCTGATGTTACTGATGCTTATTTACTTTCACAAATTTGAGTGGTAATGATTCAGGAGGATAGTACAGAAAAGTAACAAATCCCAATCTCAATGTGTATACTACCAAGAAATTTAAAAACCCTACTGTATCTTTTTTGTAACCTCTTTTCCCCTTTCCCTATCATTTTCCCGATCCAAACATGATTTGATTTCTTTTGCATTCTTTTGATCCATCTCATAATCTGTATGTAATCAAACATTCAAATTTGACCCCTTTCTTTTTGTATCTTTCCCTTTTCCTTTTGTTTCCTCTTTGCCATTCCTTCATTCCTCTTCTTTTCCCTTTCTCTTTATGAAAAGATATTTTAAAAAAAAAACTCAATCCGAAAATTTGTAAGAGCATATTCTAGTCATTCTATGCCCACATGTTAATAGTTCAAGTTTTGCAAATGTATGATTGATATATCATGATATGGATATGAATAAGCTTATGAAAAATATTTCTAATAACCTATGTTATTGTTGGACTTTAATTCATATTCCAAATATGAAGGCTTAATGGATTGGATTTGAAGGCCCAAACAATTTGGGTAAGTGCTATAGTGATGATGAATCAAAAGGCCCAAGAGTTGGAAGTGTAGAGTGTTGTAGAATTTACTAGAATAAGTGGGAGCTTTTGATAATTGGTAGAAGATTAGGGAGAATTCTAGAGAATAGGAGAAAGTTAAGGACTAGAATTCTCTAAGCAAATATCTACCTTGAAAATTGTAAGGGTTAGTTCTAGAGTCTACCTACAACAAGTATAAATAGGGCTAAGTGTGATCATTTTAGAGCATCACTCAACTTAGAGTGATCAAGTGTGGGTAGGATAGATCGAGCAATGCGTTGGGTAGGCTCGATCGAGTGTCGGTGTGGGTAGAGTCACGCGTGTAAGTTAGAGTGTGTAGGTGTCCCACAATATAAAGAGTCTCGAGTCACCCGTATAATTTAGTCTTGTACATTTCCATTGTATAATACAAAGTCACTTTTGTAATATTGTGTCTTTGTGTCGGTTGGGTTTTGGTGGGTGTACAAGAGTCTTTGGAGGAGTCGATTTCCCAACAAGTGGTATCAGAGCCAAGGTTGGTGAGATTGTCGTTGTTAGAGATACGGGTAGAACTCGTTGGTGGAAGGATCTCGTGTTGGCATGAGGATGGCCAACTTGTCGAAGATGTGTTCGAGATCTCACTCTTTGATGGGAAAGTTGACTTCACGTTGTGGCGGAGTTGGTTCGAGACATATTGGTGTCATGAAAGGAGAAGGTACCGGTCAAGTGGGCATGGTGACCAAGATGGAGTGAAGGGTCACATGCGAGTGAGATGTCCGCGGTTGAGGGAGGACCTAGAGGAGATGAGAGAGGTCCTTGCGGACGAGTGTTGGTGACCGGCACACCAATATGGTACGTGTTGTTGGCAAGAATGATGGTGTTTGGTTGGCAACGAGCTGAACGGTTGCCCAGATTGTATGATTCATGGATGTTGCCTCGTCGCGTGTGTGGAGATCAAGCGTATATGACACCTTGAGGAGAGATGAAGAGTTTGGTCACCGCAACTTAAATGATGGAGAGAAGTTGTCGGTTGTAGGTACCGCAAACGAGGAAGAGGTTTGATGACGGTACACGCCACTCTTCATGACGTGAGTGGAGCAAGGTGTTCGAGAGAGGAGGTGCTTGATCATATGGCGGCGGAAGAACGAGATCATTTGTGCTTTAGAAGGTGCTGGGTCATGCATGAAGTAAATGCATTGACGGAGGAACGAAGACGGTGATATTTACCGTATTTGGATATATGAATTAAGGGAGGAATTGTTGGACTTTAATTCATATTCCAAATATGAAGGCTTAATGGATTGGATTTGAAGGCCCAAACAATTTGGGTAAGTGCTATAGTGATGATGAATCAAAAGGCCCAAGAGTTGGAAGTGTAGAGTGTTGTAGAATTTACTAGAATAAGTGGGAGCTTTTGGTAATTGGTAGAAGATTAGGGAGAATTCTAGAGAATAGGAGAAAGTTAAGGACTAGAATTCTCTAAGCAAATATCTACCTTGAAAATTGTAAGGGTTAGTTCTAGAGTCTACCTACAACAAGTATAAATAGGGCTAAGTGTGATCATTTTAGAGCATCACTCAACTTAGAGTGATCAAGTGTGGGTAGGATAGATCGAGCAATGCGTTGGGTAGGCTCGATCGAGTGTCGGTGTGGGTAGAGTCACGCGTGTAAGTTAGAGTGTGTAGGTGTCCCACAATATAAAGAGTCCCGAGTCACCCGTATAATTTAGTCTTGTACATTTCCATTGTATAATACAAAGTCACTTTTGTAATATTGTGTCTTTGTGTCGGTTGGGTTTTGGTGGGTGTACAAGAGTCTTTGGAGGAGTCGATTTCCCAACAGTTATGACTTATGATATCACTTGAATATCAAACTAATAACTATATCCATTATGTAAAACAACTGACATAAGATTATACTAAACAATGTATATTTCTACGAGTCATGTGCATTCTCATATTCTGTTTCCGTGTATAACAATGTATTTAGTTACCTGAGTTTATAAACTCATTTTACATTATAGTTTATTTTACTTTAGGGTTTGTTTGATAGTATTTGAAATTTTTTATAAATTAATTCTTGTTTTGATGTTTGATGTTTGATTTAGGTTTTTATGAACTTGTGGAAAAGAGGACACAACTAGAAACTTCTTTAAATAAATAAATATATATATATTAAAATATTAAAACAATTCAAACAAAGCTTTGAGAATTTGATATATTAGATTAAATGAAATACATTATAATACATAAACCTATACAGCCAAACACACCCTAAATGACCTCAATAAATTACTTGAAAAATGACATGTCACACACATAGTCACATGTAGTAGAGAGTTAGTTTTATTCAGGGCAAAGAGTTGAATCAAAAGAGTTAGTTTTGCCAACAATTCTGTTCCTTTGCATGTTACTAACAGTTGCTTTAAGTCACTTGAAAGTTGAAAACTTTGAATTTCCCAACCACTAAAGCAAAGCACTTTACACACCCAATTTTCCCCTCCTTTGTTTCCCAATATGAAGAACAAGCTCACTCATTCCCCTTCAATCTCCTCATCTTTATCTTCTTCCACCTCCACAACCACCAAAGCCTCTTTTCCAGAGCTCCTCTCCTTTCTACTGAACTCAATTCCTTGCTCCAAAGATCTTCCTACACACCCATCTGATCAGCTCAAAGAAACTGACCCATTTCAGTATCAAGCCTCTAGTTCCATGAAACCTCAGAAAACTCCTGATTCAGCCACACCCACATTAGTAGCAAAGCTAATGGGCCTAGATTCAATGCCGGATACCGACAACCCGCAATTCCGCTCATCGACTGCTCGAAGCGAATCGACGAATTCAGGCCATTGCAGGATTCAAGAAGCTGAGGAAATGCAAGGGGTTCAGCGTAGAAGAGCTAAAACTTCTGTCTCCTTCAGGGAGACGGCGTCTTACTTTGAGCTAGAAGATGATGATTTCTTTGTGATTAGCTTTGACAATGGGGGCAGAAATGGGAAACCCAGATCAAGAAAGGCGAAAGGCGAAATGGGTGGGAGGGAAAATGAGCAGAGGAGGAGGAGGAGAAGAGGCGGGAAAGAGCAACGGCCAAGATTCAAGTTTGAAGAGGGTAGTTCTGAGGAGCTTGTTCTTGAGATTGAGGATCCTGATCAGCTGAATTCAAGAATTAGGAGGAAAAAGAAAGAGATGATCTTGGAGGGCGCCAAAGCTGAACTTGAGTGTGAATCTGAAAATTCAAGCCCTGTTTCTGTTCTTGATCACAGTCTATTCAACAGTGATCATCAGGAAACTCCCACATCATCAGGTGTGTTCTTTTATCAAATTGTGAATATTAAGTTGGATTGAATTACTGCTGAACTCTCCATGATACACATTACCCATTTTAGAAATTAGTTCATCATTTTCCTTTGCCCAACAATATACTACCAATCAACATAATGTTACAATTGCCATAAAAAGTGACACTTTGCTTACTACAAGTTTCATTCTTTTCAGGTTTAGTTTCAGTAGAGTTGAAGAAAAACTCTACTAATTTACTTTTTATAGGATTTATTTATTTATTTATGATAATTAAGGTGTTACTATCTTGTGCCTTTGATCAGAGAAAGATACAAAAAGCCGAAATGAAAGTCCAAGAAGAACATTGTCATCCAAGCTCGCGAATTTGAAGCCACCATCATCAGATCCCAACAATGAGGTTTGTTCCAAAGGGAATGATCAAAACCCAAGTGAGAAAAACAAAGGCAAACAAACTGGCTTGAGGAGGAAAGGCAGTAGAAGGCGGCGAAAAGTAGAGATGATGAACAAAGTAGTCTGCAGGTTTGTTGAAGCAGAGATGGCAGAATTGGATTCATGGAAGTGTAATGGCGGGTTAATGAGGAATTTGAAAAGCTGGGAAGGTGAAATTGGAGTTGAGTTAGGTTCACAGATTGTAGACCAATTGGTAGATGAGGTGGTACAACAACTCTTTTGATCAGCAAATCTGAATTTGTGAAAGTGTCTTGTTTACTTGTAAGACTCAAAAGTCACAATTGTATATATAAAAGCCCATAACCCCTAAAAACTACTCCCTCCGTTTCACAATAAGTGTCGTTTTAGCTCTTGACACAGTTTTTAAGAAAAGCAATCATTCACTTTAAAACTTACAACTTTTTCTTAATCTTACCACTCATTACATTTTTTTGGCCAATGAATGAACAAATTTAGTCAACAAATACACATTTCAATAAAATTATCATTATTCACCCCTAATAAAGCACTTTGAAAACCTAAAACGACACATATTATGAAACAAATTTTAAGGGCTAAAACGACACTTATTGTGAAACGGAGGGAGTATTCAAGATCACAGAACCCAGATGTTGAAAAAACATCCTTGTCTGACACTATTAGAAAAAAGTAAGAAGCAAGACTAAAATTTCCTCTAGGCTATAAAAACAGTAGTGCAATAAGTAAATAATAGTGGAAAAGAAGAGAATTTAATATGCACTGAGAATTGTCAATTTCTTGGAGTCTAAAGTCCAAAAGAGCATGCTTAGAAAACAAGGGGACAAGAATACATAGGTTGGCCATTGATGGATTTACAAAGATGATAAAACAAGTCAACAAATCTGAGTGGGCAGCCCTATTTCCAGGCACAACAATTGTCTTTACTTGTTGCTGTCAAGATCATTTTCCAACTTGGACAAGTTTCTTCATGCGCAATAATGTTCAGATTATATTCATATCTAATGGCTAAATGCTTCTTTAACAAACAAAAGCAAATCCTTAAAGCATGCTGATTACCAGGAGCATATGTATGCCTATGCCAAATTGTTCATGCAGGTGAAATCCAACTGTTTATTAGAGCACTAATGACAAAGACATCTTCTTTTTGTTTTGTTTGTCCATCTTACTGATATGATCATTCAAAGAACAACAACTGTTTTTCAAGAACACTGTACAAAATATTCCTTCTCTTCTTTGGCGTTTGTATAAAGAACAATTTGGTTGTGAGATCACTTGTCAATTGTCACCAATTCACTTTAGTGGAGCTTGTACACAGAAATGTTGGGTTATAAAAAAAAATCTCAAATAATAGACCAAAAACTAAACAGCTAGGTGGTGGCAAATTCATCTTGTTTTTGCCTTTCCAGCCACAAAATGCAACCTAGAACATCAAATTAAGCTGGCAAAAACAACAATTATTGCTTATATGCAAAAAGGGATTATTGCGCATACTACTAACATATTGAATACTTTTAACAATTAATAATGGAATTATTATTATTATTGAATACTTTTAAAACAAGGTTACAAAGAAATGGATCAAGTTCCATCTTATTGAACTTCGGATACATACTACTAACATATTTGTATACAAAATGAACAACAAAATGCATAAACCAATAAATTAGTACAACAGCCTCAATGACTCGATCTTGTCCACAAAGAGGCCGATTGAATTTGTAAATTATTGATCCCCTTTTGTTCAATCTTCTGAACCAACCCTTTTTTTCATTTTCCTCCTTCAGTACCCGAAAAGAACATAACATGATAAAAAATAACCAGCCAAAGAACGGCAAAAGAATACATACTTGTATAAATTGCTAAGAATCTCCTACTCATCTTTGAATCCCTTGTGAGCTGAGTTCTTCTTCAAACCCTACACATTGTTAATAATAAGAAGTTGCAGGAGAAAGTCCAAATCTTGTTGTAGTTCATCAAGCCACCATTTGCTCTTGCTCCAAGTATTGTTCAACCCAATACGGGACCGCCTCAGATCCTCCATTGTTAAGATGATGCATCTTCCTCATCCTCATCTCATCGTCGAAACTTAACTCCTCGGGATTCACAGTCCCGGCAGCAGAATTTCCCATTGAGTTACCCCCAGAAGCAAAATTGGGGTTCCCACCATTTCTTAACCCAAAAGAAGCAGACTTTCTCATCTTGTTCAGCTCTTCACCTTGAATCCCCCAATCCAATTTCCCATTAGGCGACCCCCAATCTGAAAGGTGAGACTGAGAATGCATGACAGTTGGTGAGGAAGGAGTTGGTGAGGAAAACCCAGAAAGACGGTTCACTGCACCACGGTCAACGAAGCTTTGGCTCCTCTTTGCAAAGGCAGCTGATCTTGAATTCATTACCATAGAAGGGTCCATCCCAAACGGTGATGATGACCTCACCGGCGACCTCACTGGCGAGTTCATGTTCAAGGAAGCATTCCAACCGGAAGGCGAAGAAGAAAGACCGGCCAGCTCTTCAAGTAACTGCTGCCGACGTCTTTGATTCTCTAAACCAAGCAGCTCAGCTTCAAAACCCGCATTCCTTGCACTCAGAGACGTCTTCAGCCTGCTACCCGGAAGCTGCAAAGGAGGAGGTGTCATGATGTTCAAATGATTCTGCCACATGGGACCACCAGGTGAACCCGACGCTCCAGTTGGCGTCATAGGTGGAGTTGAAGTGGAAGGCAACAAAACCGGGCTAAGTGAAGACATATCAAATGGAGAGCCACCACCAATCGACGCCATTGATCTTGGTGACGGTACAGCTGAGCCGGTTGAAGGATACAAAGGCCTGAGCTCTTCAACCTTATGGGCAAAGAAACAAACCCGTCTTGAACAATTGATCTCGTCTTTACAAAGACGTGTACGATACTGAGCTGGGTGTAGCCAACACTCAAAGATTCCATGAGCATACTCACAAGTGTCGCCTTTGCTGCAAGAGCCCTTTTTGAATTCAGGACACGGGACACAGCTGTAGTGATACTTCCTCGGATCACGCCTTCTGGCGTTCTCCCCGGGATGAACAAAGGGGCACTCCGTCCAATCATGGGAGTAAGCTCTAGAACAAGGCTTGACTTTAAAAGCATACATCCTGAACTCATCGGTGCTGTAAACCCCGTTCTTGATGTCAGGAAGAGACGGGTCAACAGGATATTCCTTCTTACTACCCCCTCCTTCCTGATCAATAACTTGATTGAAAGCACAAGATTCCTCCTCATCAAACTCTCCCTTCAGAAGGAATCGCAGTGATTTTCTCCTTGACTTAGAGGAAGAGTTAGTGCACAGAGCAATCACATCACCAGGTTTCGATCCATTAGCATCAACAGAGTTGATATCAGCAGAAGCATCAATCAAAAGCTTGACAGTTTCAAGAGCTAGACAAGAACCTCCAGCTGCAGCACAGTGAAGAGCAGTTGCGCCGTCTGAACCACAAGCACGGTTCACATCTACGAGACCGGATTCAAGGATATAGGTCAATACATCCTTGCTCCCAAACATGGAAGCCACCATGAGAGGGGTTCTTTCCTCAAACCCCATCCCTTTAGACCCAATCCTTCTTCCATACCAGGAGCTTGAATCATCAAGAGCGTAGCCCTCTTCCTCTACGGCACGCTTAAAGCCTTCCATATCGTCCGCAGCTGCTAACTCGAGCAACATCGAGTCGGTTTTACGAGTATTGTTATCACCCTCCATGAAAACCACTTTCCTCTCAGACCCACTGCACATGGAGAAAAGCCTCTTTGGCTACTTTCTTATAACCTACAAGATAGCAAAGAGGGTTCATTTCAGGGACAAGTTTTAGGGATTATAAGATTTGCAGTAATCTAGGGCAAAAAATACCAAACTGCAGCCACCAAAATTAAGCAAATAAACATCAAATTATTAGTATCTTTATCAACTAACACCAGCAGCTACCAAGAATAAGCATATCTGCACTCCAGGCATAAAAGAAGAAACAAAAGATTCAAGCTTCAAAAAGAATCAAAACTGAAAGCAATAATAGGTTAATGGGTGCTCAAAAAATAATAGGTTAATGGTTGCAGAAGAAGCTCAAATCACACAAAACTAAACAGTACCTCGCTCAAATCACAACCCTCCATAGAAACCAGCAACAATAAAGCACTTAATTCCGAGCAACTAACCCTAAAAGCATAAATTTTTGCCCCCTTTAGGCCATTTTTTCGTCACTAGTTTGTTATCCCAACAACCTACAAAGAACCCATGTTTATAATGAGCTCCAAAACAGAGCAAAGAGAAGAAAAGCGGATGGGATAACATACCTCGCAAGAGATAATCCTTGATGGGGTTTTTTTTGGGGATGGGTTGAAGTTAAACAAATCCTAATTGGAAAGTTAGAGTCCCCAATTTCAACTTAATTTGCGAACGCAGACACCCTTCCGCTTCCCCCCTTTTAAGTCCTCTCTTAACCACGACGACCCAGCAAACGACAACGAAAGCTAGACAGAGAAACTGATTTTAATTTTTAATCGAGGAAATTCGGAGAGAGCTAGAGAGATGAAATTGATCAGTAGGGAAAAGAAATGACTTTTGCCTTCTTCTTCCCCTCCCAATCCCTCTCTCGTATCCTTGTGGGTTTTGGTCAAAAAGGCGGAGCCTTGGAAAAAAAAAAAGCAGCTAAAATTGTAATGAAAATGAAATTCAAAATTCAAATGAAATGACAAGGGTGGGCCCGCTAAGAGTTAAGACCAGCAACCGCCTCGGCTGAACGACTGACACGTGTACGTAATCGGATGATCATGATTTTTTAAAGGGGAGGAAAAAAAAGGAAAAAAGGAGAAATGAGTCACCGGCTTTTAGAATCTGATCGCCACGCGGGGCGCGTTTTATCGTGGAAATTGGGGAAATTTTGGGATTTAATATTATTATTTTCGTACCGAAAAGATTGAGATTATTTGATGTTGATGACGTGAACGATTTGGACCGTTGGATCCATGATGATCGCTGAGAAAGGTGTGATGAGAAACGGACGGTTGCGATGAGAGGGAGGAAAGGAGGTGTACTAGTGGTTTGTTACGGATGCAAGTGGAGGATCGAGTGGTCTGGACTTTCTCTTTCATCCGCTCCATCAAACGGTTTTATGATAAACCCATACGTACGTGTTTATAAAGCTGAAACAAGTACTCCCATAATTCATTTCGTTACAATTTTGGTGACCTTTTTGTAATTTCGATGCTTAACTATTTATTTATTTGCTAAAATAGTCACTAACTTTGTACACTTTCTTAAATTAGCCCCATAATATATTTCTTCTAACTTGATCCTCAACACTTTTTTTCTAAATTGGTCCATCGATTTTAAAATTTGTGCGTTATTGAACTCCTTCCTTTCTTATCTATCACAATTAGGCCTTATTTTAGTTTAGGGCTTACACTTTACAAAAGATGTCCACCATAAAAAACTTCCCAATTACAAAAGGGAGTTGGCTTAGGTCTGCTCCACATCCACGAGGTCTGGGGTTCAACTCCAATGGATGTCAAAAAAATCTCCTTTAGGAGACTCACCCACCAAAGTCAGATACGCGACCTGGATCGAGCTGGATGTAGCCAAGACGAAGCTCTAGTGAACCAGTGGACAACCAAAAAACAAAATTATGTTGAAATTCGGTGAGCCAAAAAAACGAAAACGAGTCACGTTTATTGATCACTTGGACATATAAGGTCGAGATCCACCTTTTTATATCAAAAGCTTAAGCTAATGAGTATGGGTCTCACCATCTTTATATAATTATATGTTAATGGTTTCTCTCCACACTAACGAATGTGGGAACATTCCAACAATTTGGTAAGATTTTCATGAACATTCTCAAAAAATAAATTTACTTCTAACTTTTCAAGACTATAAAGCAAATTCAGTGGTGGAGGGAGGGGGCAGGTGGGGGCGGCCGCCCTTGCCGGCAACCGGGGTAGTGAAGCTTTTTGAAGGACCACAACAGGGGATGGTTGAGGGTTGGGGCGGAGGCGGTGAGGCGGTGTAAGGGTGGGTCGAGCCTTCCACGAAGTACTCTTGAGGGTGAGACGCTTGAGACAATGAACAAGAAGATTTAAAATCCTAAAAACGTAGTTTTTTACTTATTGGCCTTGTTAATTTTAGTTTCGGGTCTATTTTAGCTTATAATATAATTGGTCCTTTTAGTTTAGAAAAAATCATCAATCAGATTTGCTAAAATACCTCATTTAACTAACACCACATAATGATAGAAAGTATAGTTTCCACCTTCCACGGTTATAAGTTGTAATGTTATATTTTCTTTCGATCTTGATATAGGGAAACAAAAGGTGATAATATAAAATTTTTGGTTAGTTGTCACCATTATACAATTTTATTCTTATGATTTAAAAAAGAAAACCAGATTTCATTATATAACGGGATCGAATTAGTCCAATCTAACTTTATACATACTAGTTAATACCAAATAGTGATATGAAAAAATAAAATAGTAGATGAATGGTTGTACGATAACTTAAAAATACATTTATCTAGAGCAAATGTTCACACATTGATTTAGATACTCTTAGAAGATAATCATCCTATAAATAAAAAAACAAATACGGCTTGATTTTGACTTTATTTTGTATTAAACTATCTAGGAATTAAATTAAAATTACGAGTATCGGTGTCAAGTATCTTGATACGGTAAACTAATTTAATTTATGAGCTTCGTGGTCAAGTATCACGATTGGACGAGCTCTATTTAAGAACTGTCATCCAAATCCGCCCCCTACGAGAATTTCTGGCTCCTCCGCTGAGCAAATTAGTTCATAATTGTTATCCAGACAAGTCAATCCCAACCAATACACCGAATCATATACAACTTCCAAACGTAGTCTTCATAAAATCTACCAATGTTTGAGAAATGACCCTAGTCTTTGAGAAGGCAATATACATCCAAACAACTTTAAAAGTGGCCTTCGAAGTTGTTCAGTGTGATAGATTAATAGTATTGTAGTGAATGGTTACCCGATGGTTTTACCGGACATGTTCTTCAACTAAAGTAAAATGTACATTTTAAAATTCTTCTTAGCATGTTCAGCCACATGGTTGATACATATTAAGAGATCAAATGATGCACGATATAACATAACAAGTAAGGTGTCTTATTTGAAGCTCTGCAACGTTTTTTTAGGAAAAAAGATTTAAAATAATATCAAGTATCGACTTTCAACCAAAAGTAATCACAGGTTTGAAAATTATCACTAATGATACGAAGTATCACGAAATAAACAACAAATAATCCGGAAGCTTTTATTGACGAGTTTTTCGGTGGAATCGATGATGGTGGAATAAAAAATTTGACATAACAGCTTAATATTGTACACTTGGTTGAAATATTTTCAATTGTCATCATCGATTCCACCGGAAAACTTGTCAAAAAATTATTCCAGATCGTTTTTGGTAAATATTAGTATAATAGTTCGTATCGTTGATGATGATTTTCAAACTTGAGATTATTTTGAGTCATTTTTTCTTTTTTCTTTTTATAAATCGTTGCTTTTTTTTTTAGCACATATTTCATTAATTCAAAATTGTCAATTCTTAAAACAGCAAGTTTTGGATACATAACCATCTAAGTTTTTCGTTTTTTAGTTTTAAAAAAAATTGAAACTGATTTTGAGTTTTGAAAATGTGGACTTTAAACATTGGTTTAAGACTTTAAGTGTGTTTTAGAACATTAGTACGACATAATAGATGATAATATAATATATTCTAAAAACTGATATAATATATGCTAAATAATCTAATAATGATGAATTATATCGTTTGTGGTGGTGGTAGGGATTATTGGCGGGGTGGTATGGCAACGATGGAGGTGGTTGTGATAGTGGCGGTAACATAGACAGTGGAGGTGATTCTAATAATAGTAGAGGTGAGATAGGTGGTACAATGGTGTTGTAGGTTTTGATCATCAGTGCGTAGTGATGGCCAACAGGGCGGGCCGGCCCGGCCTGGCCTGGCCCAACCCGGGTTTATGGGCCCAAAAAGCCCGGCTCGGCCAGTCCGCAGGCCAAACGGGCCAAGCTCGGGTGGGCCATGGGCCGGAGTTTTCCAGCCCGGCCCAACCCGTCCCGGTGCATATTCCTTTCATTTTTTAAAAAATATACTATATTTTTGCAATAGTATTATAGTATTATTTTTGCAATATAGAATTTTAGTATACTTTAGTATTATAGTATTATACTAGTATGTAAGTATAGGGTGCATATTCATTTTTTGTAAGTATATAATATATTATGTAAGTATATAGTATTATAAAAAATAAAAAATTATAGTACATAATGTTCACAGCCCAACCCGGCCCGGCCCGGCCCGCATCCCACTCGTAGCCCGGCCCGGCCCGCAACCCGATAAAACCGACATGGGCCTGGGTGGACCGGCCTAGCCCGGGGCCCAGCCCGGTAATTTGCTGGGCCGGGCCTGGGCGACGGTTCCTTGGCCCGGCCCAGCCCGGCCCGGTTCCATCACTATCAGTGCGACAGTGACGGTGGTGGTGGTGAGGTGGTTGCGGGGAAGACCCTTGGTGGTGGTAGAGGGGATGATGGTCGCAATATATGGAGGTGGCGATGACAGTAATAGAAGTGGAAGCGACAGCGGTGTTGATGGTGGAGGTGGCGATGACAATAGATGATGATGTGATGACGGTGGTGGATCAAAGGTTACGAGGATGGCGGTGGTGGTGGCAGTGATGGAGGTGACGCTGGTGGAGGTTGTGATGGTGACGGTGTTGGATGTGGTGGTGGCGACGACGCTGATGGAGGTGGTGGAGGTGCCACTTGTGGAGTTGTAGTGGTGGCGGATTGGCGGGGTTTGTGGTTATTGTGGTGGTGGAGATGAAGTTGGTGGTGACGGCGGTGGATGTGACAATGGTGGTTGACCGTCAATATAACGTTGATGGTAGTATCAGTAAAGATGAATATGTATTTACTTTTTAAGTACTAGATTTTGTGAATTAATGTTATAATAGTTGAGTTTTAAAAACCCAAAAAAGTTTTTTGCTTTTACACAATTTTGTCTAACGAGTTTTTTATTTATGTTTACGAATTTAAATTAAAAATTGAAAAATTGATATAGTTACCAAACAACCCTTCAAGTATCAATTTTCTAAAATTACATTTCTTAACTCAATTAAGTTTTCTCAAACTATATTTTGTTTTTCCCAATCATTCATGTCGCTATCCAGTATGTTCATATTATAAATGAACTTTCATTTTCAACTTATACATCGTTTTCATCAAAATTAAATGTCTTTTTTTGAAGGGCATGAAATAGGACAGGGGAATTATTCATCCATTTTTAATACGAAGTATTTTATACGAGAAACTAAGAAACGTAATAGAAATGGTTTTTGACTTGTTTTCTCGTGTGAACATACATTTTTTGGTATAAGAATCTCTCTTATCCGAACAAATTCCAAGAATAATTGGTCCATATTTATGATTTTCTCGAATCCATTTATACCTTAATAAAGTTCATAAGATAATATTGATACTAATAACATATGTGGTGCGCAACCATTTTTTTTTCTTGCAGGTTGCGCTTTACAAAGGAGAAGAAGGTAGGAGGAAGCTAGCTTTAAAAACGCATGGGTCTTGAATTGATCAATGGATAAGATCGATCACTAGCAGTGTGACATTTCTTGAAGAAATCATTATTATTACAAAAGAGTTCCAAGTTCAATGTATATATAATAATGTTTAAATATAGGGTTTTAAGTTCCAATATATCCTTAATAAAAAAGGCAAGTCAATATTGTGGAGGTATATGCAATTATGCATGGTAGATCCTCTGTCTTATTTACATATCCCTTCAATTTGACTGGTCAATGCAAATTATTTTATTAATTTAAAAGCAATTTTCAATTAATTTTACTACATATAGACCTATCAAATTGAAGGGACATGTAAATGGGGAGGATCCGGGTTGTATACAACAACCATCTCCAAAGAAAATTGCAATATAGGACGTTGAACCTAATGCCTTAGGTAGTGTGTGGTACAATTACAAAATAAAAAAGGAGGGGGGGAAGAGAAAATTAAAAAGAGCAAAAATGGAGCGAGGAGGAAATTTTAATTAAAATTTGTTTGGTTGAAAGGGATGGAAAGTTAATCTTTTGTTTTGTTAGATTTTTATCTACAAGGAAAGAAGAAGAAAATCTAGTACTATAAAATATTAAATATCTTATTGTATGAAAGTATATTCATATATCGTCTTTTTATTCTGTAAAATATAAAGATTAGATTGTTTAAACAATTAATATGGCTTTATTTTTATATTATATTTAAAAATAACAAATACCCAATTTGCAAACTCAATCTTAAACTTTTTTTTACATAACAAATATTTAATTTAGTCTTATCTAAATAAATAATAAAAAATTATCTCAATCTCATATAGATTGATCGTAGAAAGGTAAGTAACAAATTTTCTTAAAATTAGATACTAAACAAATCTGTTTAAAAATAATTTAGAGAGATTGAGTAAAATTTGTTACGTATTTCTAGATAAATTTATCTCATATTTTTAATTTATTACCTAATAGGAGGTAAAGAAAAATAGGAATTTGTATTTTTGATTTTATGTAATTTTTTTCAAATTCCACCAATTTGAGAAGATCCAACTCCCCTCCCCTTGTAATATTAGTTCTATCTCTATTTCATACAAATATGTTTAATTCTCTCTCTAAAACCCAACCAAATGGATAAATATCCTTCCTCCCTTGTCTCTACCTTTGAAAACGGATAATTACCCTTTCCGCCAAACAGAGCCTCAACTAGCCAAAAGGATTAGGGGTTAGGGATATTTTTTTTAAGAATATTAAGAACAAGGAACTTGCAAATAAATAAACAAAGATCAAACTCAATAAGGTTTCTTTAGCATGGGAGAGAACACATAGTTTGGACCTAATTAATGGGATGTCATCGGACTTTTGTAACAAAGGTTTTTTAACATCATAATGTGACGACAATTATCAAGATATTCTTCCACTTCATGTAGATTACTTAAAATGCTACTTAGCCTTATCATCATCACATTCATATAAAAGTGACAACCCGACAACCACCAATCACCAGAGAATCAGAGATCAATAAGTTTGTGTAATACTATATACAATATAACAATTTTTACACATGTTTTGCTTGAATCAAAACCTTTATACATAGATAAAGTTAGAAGAAGAACATTTGAGCAAATCAAGTTGAGATCCAACAAACAATAGGTGAAATGAAAAGCAACTATCCTCTCTAGAGAAAGTAGGAAAGTTCTAATCAAATTCAACCTATGTGTCCAATCCAAGTATATGATGATGCAATGCTTCGTGCCTCTCAATGGGATGATAAAGTAAATTGACAAAATGTGTCCAGAATAGGCCTCCATGGAGAATTGGAGACAACCAAATGATTGAAGTCTAACAATATACTCCCTTCCCTTCCTCCCTAAATATGTATCCATCTTTGTATTTTGGTTGTCCCAATAAGATTGTCCATTTTTTTCAAAATTTCATTCATATCATACTTTTCTTATAATATTACATTTATTCAATCTTATATATTAACTTTATTATCCAGATTGTTTTATCAACTTTATCACTTTTTCCTATAAAATTACAAAATTATCATCATCGAATATTTTATATTACCTCCTATTATTCTACTTTCTCATCAACTTTATCAGTTTTTTTTAACTTTTTACCTCTATAAAATTACAAAATATCCTCATATATTATCTTGATTATTCAATTTTTTTATTAATTACCGTACAAACCGTTCTTTATGGACAAATAATTTGGGACGAAGGTAGTAATTAGAATGACATCCTTCCTCTCAAACAAATCCTCACCACGAAATTATATGCCTTCTATAATAATTTTGATATTTTAAAATTTTGCCTACAAAGACATATTTTCAATGCCCCAATAGTATTCTAATGTTAAAAAAATGATTGTAAAACACAAGGTTGTAATTAAAGCTTAAGAGCATCCACAATGAAGACTAGGAAGATTTCTTCCCCGTAAATAAATAAAAGGAAATAAAAAAATTATCAACTTTTGTCAGGTTTATGCAGGGAATTGTATGGAGAAAATTTGTACTACAAGAGTAGAAGTAGAGAAATAAAAAAAAATTCTCTGAAAAAAATCTGACATATCCCTCATCTATTTTCTTTATCTTTTTTTAATTGTTAAGAAATGTGAAGAACATTTCTCCGTTATGGATGCTCTAAAATGAAAGAAAATCCACATTAGATTTTACAGGTCTTAATCCAATTAATAATTCAAGGGTCAGAATAAAGCGAACCTATCAATTCATAATTAACCCTTGTTTGTTATTTTTATTTTCTATAGGAGATACTTTAATTAATCATTGAATTTTTTCTACCAAAAAAATAATTAATCATTGAATTTTTTCTACCAAGAAAAAATTAATCATTGAATTTTGAAAACATTTTAAATTTGGAGTTTGGATCACGTATGGACGAAAGTTATGTGCAAAAATATAGCAATCAAAAATGCATTATAAATCATCAAAAATTGTGTAACTTAAATGCACTTTTAATTGAACAGTACATAAAGTATATTAAACCGTCAATAATAGACCTCACATTACCTATAAGTTATATGATGCATCCGATCCAGACTCAATTTTATTTAGCTTACTAGTGATCGGGCCCGTGCATACGCACGGGTTCATATTATAAAAGGAGTTATATATTTGTTATTAAACATAATTTAAACATATTGAATTACTTCATATATAAGCTTTTTGAATTTTGTTTTTCAAAAAATCCTTCTAATATTTTTTTAAGTAGGTTTATATCACACATCAACTTTTTATTCTAAATTTTATACAACTATTTTAAAGCTATTTTAGCTTATGTATTCTTTATTAGATATTTTATAGGGTACAATGTTAGTACTTTTTTTTCAACATAATATTTTATTCATTTTCTAACACGAAATTGCTCAAGTAGTCTCCTTTCTAGATATAGATAGCATGTATTATTAGTATTTCGTAGGTGTGTTACATATTTTAGGAATACCTTTTATTAACTTGTAATAACTAAAATAGAGCATTAAATAATAGCACATCCAGATACTTTCAGTTTATAATATACTAGCAGATGACCCGTACCTTGTACGGGGGTGTTATTTGTTTATTTATTTATTTATTGTTTTGTGTATGAATTTACTATAACAATTACAAATATTATCATACGTATACATTCTTCTAAAATGAGGCTTATTTTTTTGGATTATAAAACGATATGATTCCCATATATCATCATATATATATAAAATATTGTATTTATATATTTATTTTTTTATACATACATAAACATATATTTAAATAATTTTGGAAGAATGAAATAAGATGAGATGCATTATTAAATTCTATAAAAAAATTAATAAAAATCTTTTCAAAATTTAAATTAAATTGCATAAAATAATTTATATATTATAATATTAAATAGAAAACCAAATTATCTCGTATATACGTTATTGTTTTCTGAAAAACTAATTAAATAATAAATATATAAAAATGTAATCTAAATATAAACGAATTATTATCTTAATTAAGAAATCTATTATTTTTTCTCTAAAGTGTAATAAATATGCAATATTAGTAATATATGTCAAATATAAAATATACTTATTTATTGATATTTTAATATGATATGATAGTAAAAATGTATTTAAAAAATTATATTAAAAGAATGAATATTTGTCTTAAACATAATGGTAGAATTTGTTACCATTGATGATTTTAAATAATACCATAATAAAATAACGAAAATTAATTTAAATTTAATATGATATTTAACTGAATGGGTAAAATACTATGATTATGATTTATAGATTGTGACGAAAAAATTACTTTTTTAAATAAAAGGTTTATGATAGATCTATGTATTAATTAAATGTGTATAATGATAAGATAGAGATTTATATATTTGGATAGAATTATTAGTTAAACAACACAAATTCTAATATAGAACTATTATTTTAATTAAGTATCCATAAGATTATATGATAAAATCAAAATTTAATAAGATAGATTTTTAAAGAAAGGGGGTGATGTGGCGCAATATGGTGGCAAAATTTGCTTCCGCTTTAGTATATAGTAATAGATTCGTTAGGAAGGGTAACAACTAATTTTATAGGTTTAATAAAATTCCAATTTAATTATTGGAATGCCAAAAGACTTTGTGTCTTTGAATAATATTTGCATCTTTAATGCCTTAGAATTCAATGTCTTTGAATAATGGTCATTATTCTTATTCTTTGTAAAAATATAACGGCCCTTATTAATTAGGTTACGGTTTCAAATTATGCATATATATGGACGTTGATAGTTAACATTTGTTTCTCTCCATTAAATGCTTATAAAAATGAGGTATTATGTACTTGATTGGAGCATTTTTTTAGCTTAAATATTTATGTAGTAGAATCATAAGTATAGGTTTTATTATATTTATTTATTTATTGTGTTTACAGTTTGCAATGCACATACTCAATGTTTTTAATGTATTACAATGAGATTAATTGAAGTTTATATAGATTGAAACATTTTTAATTTATTAGATTTGTATAATAGATTTGAGGCTTGAATTATTTACATGTAATGCTAAATTTGTAGTTTATGTGCATATATATCTTAATAGATTTAATTAGATTTTTTATTTACATTTTTATAATAAATTTATATTTTTATTATGTGCTCATATATTTCTATTTATATGTGCATATTTATTTGAATTATGAAAGATATTTTATTAATTAACTACATGTGCACTCAATATGCTTATAATATATGTATTTGAGTTTTATAGCTAAAATGAAAAATGTTTTTATAATATCAACATTTTTATCTAACTAAGCACGTAAAGGTAAAGGAGATTGTTTGAAATGGAAAAATCATTTTTATTCGATCTCGTTTGTTTCTTCATTTTTTTAAATGTATTTTAGGATAGCTATTCATTTTTATGTGCAAATTAATTAAACTAATATTAGTGAAATTAAGAAAAGTGAATTTAGATGAAAAAAGAAGATATATAGGTATCCTTTATAGAGAGGGAGGTGGTAGCTTGTGATTACCTTTGAGAAGCTCTCTAGGTCTTCAAATAAATCTCGAAAATAAAAACCCGTTAAATAAAGCTCGAAAATAACAACCCACTGATTTGATTAAAAAGGGGGAGGAGCTAAATTACCATATAGTGCAACATGAATTCTTTTTGTAACCAATCGTCAAGCGCAAACGTCAGTCGATCAGAACTCTCGCAACTTTAATATCTTCTGTTCATCACACGACAAATAGGAGAAACTCAAATTTTTAGTAATAAACCTTGAATACTAAATCATAGATCAATGATCAATTACACAAAAAAATATTAGATATAATTATTCACAATCTAAATGAAAATCATAGAGTAACAAATAATAAAGAGATAAATTTGTTATTAAAAAGGAAAATCCAATGAAATTTAGTGACCATTTGGGTCTAAATCCTCTCTGCATATAAAGAGAAGATGGTAGCTTTCAATTAAAATTCAAAATCTTACACTGCTGATCTTCTAAAAGAAAATTGCATGTTCAGGACTATTTGATTTTTTAAGAGATGAGAGTATTGTGATAGTGAAAAGTAGTTATGTAGTAGTTTGATGGAATTGAGTAATTCTAGGTGAAAGTAGTTCTTCTTCTTAATAATAATTATAATAATAGGTGTAACCGTTTTCTATTCTTACCTTGCCTTGGATTCTAAGCATTTGAATTAGGATTAATGGAGTTTAATTCTATGTATTTAGGTTGGTACGTATTTAATAGTACTAATTGAGTGTATTTGTAACCGTTTTCTATTGCCTTGGATTCTAAGCATTTGAATTAGGATTAATGGAGTTTAATTCTAGAGTATTTAGGTTGGTATAGTACTTATTGAGTGTATATGAAACGGTTTGTGTAGTGGTGAAGGTTTGAAAGCTTTGAAAAGAAAATGTAACCAAATCGATGATGCTCCTTTTAAATTAGTATGCAAATTGATAGTGTTCTTTTGAAACGTTACCAAGCTTCTTCTTTTCACCTTACATCATTAATTTACGTTTAAATTATTAATAAAATGTATTGTTATATAATTAGTTTTATGTATAATAGAGTATAAATTTGACTTTTTTTAGACATCTCTAATTAAAGTAGAATTATTGTTTTTCACCAATGGAAAGTAGAATTATTGTTATATGAACACAAAAGTATAATACTATAATTTTTTTATAACAAAAGTATAAATTTGAATTCTATATGCTTAATATAACAAAAGTAACAAAAGTATAATTTTTTTATAATATGAAATTATTATTTGAATTCTATATGGACACAAAACGCTAATTGTTATACATTTATAATACACATATACAATATTTTTTCTAAGAAAAAAATATAAAATTTTCAATATAAATATAGTTCTCAAATGATCATATTTTGTATTCACTTTTTAGTTTTGTATGAAAAACAAAATACTAAGTGTTATATATTTCCAATACTATAATTTATTCTTCAAATGACCACTTATTGACAAAAAAAACTATAGTTTTCAATATAAATATAATTTTTAAATGATCATTTTTTGTATTCACCTTTTAGTATTATATGGGAAACAAAATACCAAGTGTTATATACATTGCTAATACAATAATTTCTTCTTTCACATTATCACTTTTTGACAAAAATTATAGTTTTCAATATAGATATAATTTTTAAATGATCACCTTTTGTATTTCCTTTTTAGTATTTAATAGGAAACAAAATACTAATGGGAAATTCCGCCCGGTAACCACGAGGTTTTGCAAATTCCGCGTGGTACCCAAAGGTTTTCGGTATTCCGTGTGGTAACCACGAGGTTTTGCGGATTCCGCGTGGTAACCTTGGTCTATTATAAAAAAGTTAAAATTATATAAAATCATACCCATCCTTTCTACTTAATTACACAAATCACCCTATCTTTAATATTTTTTTTAACTATCTAATCTATTTTATAAAACACCTAACTTTATAATTTTATTATTATATTTTTTATTTACTCTTTTTTCATGAAACTATATATTGTTATCTTACAAAATCTTATATTTTTTATTATTATAAAAAGAACCACATTTTTCAAAT
This sequence comes from Polygonum maritimum, assembly GCA_963924305.1. Taxonomy (NCBI): domain Eukaryota; kingdom Viridiplantae; phylum Streptophyta; class Magnoliopsida; order Caryophyllales; family Polygonaceae; genus Polygonum; species Polygonum maritimum. The sequence goes on from OZ002732.1 coordinate 4,997,608, forward strand.
TTGTATAAAAAAAATAGTTCTTTTTTCAAATTAACAAAAGCATACCTAATTTTTAAGAAACTACCATTTCTTATTAACAAAATATAAACTTGAACTTTATTAATAGTTGATCCTTTAAGAGGGTGTTCTTTAAACGTTGGTGCGCTAGTTCAAGTAATTTATTTTTAAAATAAAATAAAATTGATTTTTCTTAACATAATGTACATATATCATGACATTAAAAATGTGTAAACATTATAGGTTTTTTACGGCATGCTCAACTTTAGGTAATATTTTGTATTTATAATAAATTAACATTTAAAAATAAGTTATGTATTACTCCTCACTAAGTTTTTTAATAAAATAGATTTGATAGTTTTGTTGAAAAAACCTATTTAAATGATACTTAAAATTAGGTATAATAAATTAATTTGTTTTTTATTTTTTCAACAAACCTATCAAATCTATTTTAATTTTTTAATACAAATTTGAAAAATGTGTTTTTTTTTAATAGTTAAAAAATATAAGATTTTGTAAAATAATAATATATAATGTCATGGAAAAAGTTTAAATAAAAAAAGATATATATATATATATATATATAATACTAAAATTATAAAGTTAGGTGTTTTATAAAATAGATTAGATAGTTTAAAAAAAAACTAAAGATAGGGTGATTTGTGTAATTAAGTAGAAAAGATGAGTAAGTTTTTATATAATTTTAACTTTTTATAATAGACCAAGGTTACCATGCGGAATCTGCAAAACCTCGTGGTTACCTCACGGAATACCGAAAACCTTTGGGTACCACGCGGAATTTGCAAAACCTCGTGGTTACCGGGCGGAATTTCCCAATACTAATTGTTGTATAATTCTAATACAATAGTTTATAATTTCAAATAATTACTCTTTAAACTCATTAATGTGTTATGAGGGCATTAAATATCCCCATGTATACAAAATTATATAGATAGTATAGATATAGATTAGATCACTGATTATTTCATCGAATGCAATTGATAGTTAAAACTCAAGTGATTGCAAATGTTGTGTTCGAATATAACCCCCACATGCACATATTAGGCTTTGACCCTTCCTAACGAAAATGCTTCCAACATGTAAGCTACTGTTATAGATGCATTTGGATAATTTGAATCATATGTTTCTGGTCCTACTAATGTGGAATTTTCACAAAGGATTTTTGTCTATAAAACGTGTTGGTTTAAATGAATTTAATTATATGAGATTTGTAAAAACTGAAATTAGGTAATTCTTATATATTAAACAATTAAATCACAATTTATTTATATTTGTATTCCAATGGTAGTAGTTTTATCAGTGGGTCGAGTTTTTGGACCGTATCCATATTTTAATGTTGTACCTCAATGTTATTCCACCGGTTATGATAAAAGAATACTTATATTCAGATCAAAAAAAAAAGAATACTTATATTATTCCACCTGTAGTTTTCATTGTCTGGGTCTCACCATAATGTCACTGTCATGAATCATGATTCATGATGTTAACTTCAAAATGAATTATTAGTCAATAATCAACAATAGTAGGATTTTCATTAATAATTCCAGTGGAATGAATGGTCAAATTTCAACCTTCAAATACTAATTAAATAAATTTAATAAATTGTCATTATTTCTTGGCTCTAGTGTGGCCGTAAATCTCAAGCAACCCCTTTTTTCTTCCCAAAAGCTTACACCGGAATTATACAAAGCTCCACTAATAAATAATGCTCTAATACATCACTTTGATTGAGACAGATTTTGCTAGCTTACATGGCCCAATGGGCTTTTATACGGGCCTACAAAGCAGGCCCTTTTAAGAAAAAGAAAATGATCAGTTATCTAAATCCAGTGATCCTACATCAATACACATCATTCAATTCATCTAATCTTCTATTACTATGAGCATAAATCCGAGGATCAAGATAATCTCAGGATTCTCAAGTTCAACTACAGCAAATATGTAGATACAAAACCAAGACTAGCTGAAGCCTTTATAAATTTTTACCTGACTATGATCAAGCAAACCACACACGCTATTTGCAAAACTAAGCCACATAGCTAAGTTATACATTGCACATAAATACCTGCATAAGTAACTCAGCCAAGATTGATCAAGCCGGGAAGACATACACCGGGTACCCGTTTCTCAATAGGCCTACCCGGACAAGAAAGTACCTTCAAAACGGGTTTTTTATGGAAACCGAATTTCCTTTGTGCCTCAATGCAAGTATCACTAAGCACGTCATTAATCCAATCATCCACAGCACACTCCTGATCTGAGCACCAAACAGCTGCTAATATTTGTAGCATGCAATCTTGATCAATTTCTAGCCTTACCTCTGATGTTGATTTTCTCTGTAAGGCTAGATTTATCTTGTTCAACAGTTTATTGGCGAGAGCGACAAAATCATAAGGCTTGAATGTTACTTTAGTTTCTACTTGCCCAAGCAAGTCTTGAAACCAATCTTGTACATCTTCTTCTAAGGGCAGATTTAGATCTAGAAAACCTTTCGGTTTCTTGTGTGTTGATGGGTCTTTGTTGTTGGTGTTGTCGGTTTGCTTCCTCTTGAGTGTCACAGTTGAAGGATTGCTGGATTTAGAAGCGGCTTCACTTTTTTCGTCATGTTCAATCTCAATCTGCATTTGCCAACTACAGGCCTCAAGAATTCTTTCCTCGGTGAAATTCACAGAATTATCGAACTGAGGCGCAAAATGGTCCATTTCAGTTGTTGAGCAACATCCCATCAAGAAAATTGCATTCAGGATGCTGATTTCTCTTCCACGCGAGTCTCGAAGCTTTCCTGATTGAACTGCATGCGACAAGCTTGTCTGTGTCAACAGATCATCAGTCTTGTTCACGTTCTCAAGGAGGACGACTGAACATGGTTTCTTTCTCAGCTCCTCTGCTATGTAATCAACAACTGACTTTCTACCAGATTTCACATCAGCATCATCTGGCAGCTGGGGTTCAAAAACTGAATTGGGTTTAACCATAACGCTCAAATCAATGGCAATCAGATTTTCTCTACTGCCAAACAGTAGCTCAGCAAGAGCTCCTGCCATTTTCTTCTTTCCCATTCTATCAGGTCCCATAAAGCAAATCCAAGAAAATCTGCTGTTTTTACCTTCTCTACGGCGTAAAACTATTTGGGCAATTTCATAGCACGCATCAGTCTGCCATGGAATCTTCTCAGTTAACTTCTGCACAATCCGTTTGTAGTCTCCTACTTGATCTAATTGGCCTCCCAATTGCCATGAAACTGGTTTTGAAGCTTTTTCATTGGCAGGTCTCTCAGTGGAAACTGAACAAGAGAAATGCTGCAACTGTCCTCCACTGAAATGAGAATCGGGTTTCTTAAGCTCCTGAGATGCAGGTGCAGATGCTCCTAACTGCAGCTCTGTGGTTATGGAGCTAACAGAGGAAGATGATACATGTTCAGGAGCTAGACTAAGATTGCAAGAAGATGATACCCGAGAGGCTGATTCAGGCTTGGAGCCAAAACTGTCATGCAATGAATTAACTGGTGCACTTATGTTTGTTTCTTGTGTAGACGGCCTTTGCTCCATTGTGGAGACACTAGAATATAGGTTGAATCTTGACGGGTCATTTGAAAATAAACTTCCACTACTCCTTTGGCAGCTTGGCATGGATTGAAATCCAAGAGAGCCAGCAATCATAGGATTCACCATGGGGGCATCAGGCCTAGTAGGATTTGGCATTTGATGAGGAACTTGATGAAGCCTCTGACATATGTCATCCCACTTCCTTTGCAGCTCTGAAATTTTCGCTTTGGATTCTGTTTTTTCAGGTGTGATCTGCACTAAATGGAGAAGAAGGCTCTTAAAACGTTGATACACATACACCGCACATTTCTGTGGTGCACAATATGCTATAGTGTAACGTTTGAAGAAATATGTAGAATCAAAATCTATCTGAAGGGCTAACTCACTTCTGGTGCAGGTGCTTTCTTCATATCAGAGTTGGCTGTTTGCAACCAGGAAGGTAAGCTGGATGAGTGTTGATCAGAAACTGAAGGAGAGGAATCTCCTTTTGTAATAGCAGAAACTTCTCTGTCAAAATTCTCTTTGCACAGGCTACATTGAGTGAAAGTCCTCTTGATGACACCCAATGGACTTCTGAAGTCTGAAGGAGTAGAAAAGAAACCGCCAAATGGAACGAAAGAACCCATCAAGCTGAAAACATTTTGTGTATACAGTACATACAACTGTCAGAATAACTAGAAGCATACATGTACGTAAGACAATCGATCCAAAAACGTGCATCCCATAGACAAAAAAATGAATTCAGTTTTACAAGATAATCCTGTGAATGTAGAAAGAGTACTTCAGATACATAATCATGCACAGATGCAATGAAAGCTGTTAGGCAGCAACCATTTCATCGACCCTGAAACCAAAATTTAGCATGTCTCTAGGATTATGCTAGATACTGCAATCATACAAGTTGATGAGAGAACTCAGCTTCATTTAAAAGCAGTTGAATTCCTCCGCTCAATTTCACATATACATGTAAGATTCACATGTTTATTTTCATTTTCCATCTTCATTGTAATCCCAAGGCATCAGCAGAGCACTTTTGGCAAACTGCAGTTAGTTCCCTAGCTATCATATTCAAGATTAATGCTCAAGTACGAAAGTTTTCTGCATTCCAGAAACTATGCAAGCCATTGCTCTCATCATATGTTTACTTATTGTGATTCACAGCATATGCTAACATGTGAAGAAGTAAACATACGCAAATTTGGAAGCTCTCACCTGGATTTAGATGACAGTTCTCCTACTGAGGATCTGGTTGAAGTTATAGGGAATGGATGCAAGTCCCACTCAATCTCCAAGGAGGGAAATCGATCCAGAAACTTCCTATACGTCTCATAATTTGCAGTTGCTCCTATCAACCACATCTTCTTCTTGTGAAGTTCAAGCAAAGCACTCAATTTCTGTACCAAGAACTTCACTGCCTCCTCTGATCCTCCATCTTCTTCCATCATCACCTTCAATTCTCCATAACTTACCACCACTCCAGGCCCTGAATGCTTCTCCACAGCCGAACCTAGCTCCTCCACCTTCGAACCGAACACTTCCTTGCTCCCACCACTTGATAGGAACTCCATTATCTCCTTTTCCAAGGAAATCAACTCCAAACCGACGATCTGACCGGGAAGAACACCTTCTCCCTTACTCTTGTCTACGCACTCCTTGAAGCTCGCAAGAGCATCTTTAGCACAAACTCCAACGAGCAACGGATTTCTCCGGCTACTGTTAACCAAAACCTCGCCGATTCTGCGACAATCCGCATCTCCGTCGGAACCGCCTTCAGCGCCACCACCACGGGGGAACGGGAATTGGATATTCCCGCCGATCGGAAGCCCCGAGTCCGTCAGATTACAGAGAAACAACGGCGGACACCTCCCTCCGCCTCCGGCGCGGAAAAACCTAGCCGGAGGCGGCGGAGGATGGAGGATCGCGAGCTTGATTTCCGTGCTCCGGAAGCCCGCATCTCCGAGCACACGGCTGACAATCGGATCGTCCAGAATCGAGATCACGAAGTTCTTCAGCTCGACCTTAATCGAGGAGAGCGAGCAGATGGAGCTGGCGATGTGCTGAGCGATCTGGTACATTTCCGGCTGGCGACGCTGGTTGGCCTGTGAGCGCTTGATGGCGGCCATGAGCGAGTTCGAGACCGGAGGCAGATCGTCGTCGGGGGAGGAGGACTTCGCCGACGGGAGGCGGTCGAGGGAGACGCTGACACAGAGATCGAGAGCGCGGAACTGGAGGCGAGGGGAGAAGGCCGGGGAGCGAGCGCGTGAGCAGGCGTCCCGGAGGAGGGAAGAAGGGAGGGAGAGGAGGGCCGAGACGGCGTGGAGAGAGGTCGTCTGAGCGTGGCATCGGCGCCGGGCGACGGCGACGGCGTCGTCGAGCACACGCGCCGATTCTTCCGTCAAGCATTGTCTGGCCGTGGTCACCGGCGTTGGCATCGCCGCCGGCGAGCGAAGGAGAGGGGAAGTCTGGAAGCTTCTCCTCTTTCTGTGAGCGCTGTTTGGTTCGGGTTTATATATGGTTTGTTATTACCGCTTCAATTTGAGCAGCAAGAAAAAGGATAAAGAAAAGGGAAAAAAAACAACGGAGTTTATCAGAAATCGGAAAAGGGGGGGAAAGGGAAAGTTTGGGGGAGAAAATGGAAAGTGGGAAAATAATTTATTAAAGGAAGGGGTGGTGAAGAAGAAGGGGATGGGAGGAAGAAGATGATGAGGTGGAAGTTTTTATTTTGTCGTGCGACTGGTGACTGGTTCTGTGTGGAGTAGCGACTTGTAAAGCTGAGCCTGGTTTCTGCTCCTGGTCTTTTTTTGTTTATTTTTTTGCTTTTCTTGTAGGCTAATTTTGTCACGTTGGAAAATGCCCCAAAATAATTTAGAGATTGATGTCTTTAATTTGAGTGGTCACTGAAATTAAAAAACAAAAACTATAGTTTATCACATACTTTTTTTTTTGTTTTTGTTTCGATTCTAACCAAACAAAATTTGTACCATTATACAATTTCTACACATAGGGGGTGTTTTATGCACGTCCCTGAGTATTCTGCATAAGATCATCGTGGAGGAAATAAATCAGGATGACTCAGCGGCTCTCTAGACAGTAGGAATAGTGACTGGTGCACACTCACTCCCCTAAGAAGGGAGGAGTGAAAACCCCACACTGTAGCTGCTTGGGCTCGAGCTTGTATCCTTATCCACAATTTGTTGTCCAAGCACCAACTGAGTTATATTCATGGGGATTCTAGTACTACTCAGTTTGTTGAGAATTCGTTGTGTGCTTATGATTTTATGGTTGTATTCGGTGCTAGATGGATTATACTCCCTCCGTTTCATAATAAGTGTCTTTTTAGCACTTAAAATTTGTTTCATAATATGTGTCGTTTTAGGTTTTCAAAGTGATTTAATAGGGGTGAATGATGATAATTTTTATTGGAATGTGTATTTGTTGACTAAAGTTGTTCATGCATTGGCCAAAAAAATGTAATGAGTGGTAAGATTAAGAAAAAGTTGTAAGTTTTAAAGTGAATGATTGCTTTTCTTAAAAACTGTGTTGAGAGCTAAAACGACACTTATTGTGAAACGGAGGGAGTAAAAACTAAGCTATTATTTTGGTAAAGAAAAATCCAGACCAAACAACTCATTTTAACAACCAATCAATGAACAACAAGTGACCACTTTCCATACTTTATCACATCTATCTATATGTTTTCATTGTTTTGTTTGGTTTCAAAAATAACTTTTTAAAAAAAATGCATTATAATCCATTATACTACATGCACCGAATGCAGCCTATATTTGTTTTATGACAAGGACTTCAAACTAGGTGTTAAAAATTAACTACAAATGTTAGCCAGGTCAGATCATCTCATGTTCACTTTTACACTCATTCGAGTCGATAATAGGTCATGGGTCAATAATGGGTCCTGAATCAATCAGGTCTGGTTGTTATGGATTTTCGGGTCGGATTGGATTAACCCAATAGGTCAATAGTATCGATTTTTTTGCCATTATTTGTATAATATTCTATTTAAATAATAAAATATAATAGGAAAACATTATTTTTATATGTTTTGATAATAAAATAAAATATAAATTTTAAAATAAATTTGAAATATTCTAAAAATACCAAACTGTGTCAGTCCACGAGTTCATGTTCAATTGAGTCGAGTTGAAATTGGGTTCAGGTTCAATCGGATTGATTTGAAACTGGGCTTAGAGTCGGATTTTCGGGTCGGGTAAATGTTTGAGAAGTATACTCGTGACCAATCAGTCAAATATTATACTTTGTTGATATTTGACCACAAGTTTAATATGGTAATTGAGCTGTTTGATATTGAGTTTCATTGTTGATTTTTTAAAATCGAAGTTAAGTGTACGTATTTTTCACTCATTGTTTGGGCTAGGATAGATCTTTTGACTAGTTGACGACCGCCCCCGAAGTTATGAGGTATCTTCGCTGGTTTGAAACTAGCTTGGGAGAAAGGTTGTTGTCAGATTGTTCAAGTAGGGTTCTTAGGGCATCTCCAACAGATGCTCCAAATTCTTGAATTTAGTGCACTTTGGGATTATGGACCTATTCTAAAGTCCAACAAATTTTTCACTGCATTCTCTACTTTGGAGAAGATCTCCAAAAGGTGAGTCCCTTTCTCTAAATTTGGGGATATCTTTAAAACTTTTTGGAGAATGCATTAATCATATATTAAATCATGTCTTCTCCCAATTGGTCAATTTTAAATTTTATAATAGTAGTTTATATATAAATATAATAATGATAAAAATGTAACTCTTTAAAATGGAGAATTTGTTAGATTTAGAACATAAAAATTTTGGAGAATGTGGGACTTTCTTTCCCATTTTGGAGAAAATTATAAGAGATGCTCTTAGGTTATTATTCGTTTTTCATTAATTTTAGAATTAGTAAGCCTCTTTTTAGACTTGTCCTTCAATGTCAAAATTTAGTTAGTACGAACTAGAATGTCCAGGTCCATTATATGTACTGCGAGGCCAACTCGATCACAGACGAGCTCATCTGGCTTACCTTTTCATTTAATCTTAGATTCCATGTAGTGTGCCCTACCATCGGAAACTTATTTATTGCTTATTAACCATGTAGGTTTGGAAAGTATCACTTCTCTTTCAATTAAAAAAAATCAATTTAAAGGACTTTGAAAGATAAGAAGTCTTTTCATATTGAAATTTTGAGACCAAATTATATAGTGTATAGATTTTATAATTACTCTTTTTATTGCATATATTTAGAATAAATAGCCATTAAACCTCTATATTGATCGACTTTATACGTTTATATGCACACGGACAAACACCCGTCAATATTGCCCAAAACCTTACAAATGTGCAAAACAAAATCTTGAAACTTCACAAAAAAAAATGTCACCTATTTTGAAAGTGTATATATACAACTACACAAGTATAAGAGCAAATGAACAAAAATATAAAGTTTTGGGGTACCCCTACTGGAAAAATGGAATCGTACTAGAGTGAATAACTATTGTTAACTATTGCTCCCGTGACCTCTACACACATTAAAAACACTTTTATTATGAATTGCAACACAAAAACACTTACGTCAACATATTTTCTCTATGAACATCATTTTAAGATATAAGCATCGATCTTTTCGCCCACAAAGTTATATCCGATTTTAAATACTAATTTATTAATATAAATACAAGAAGTGTAATGTCTACATAGAGTTGGACGAGAGTTTAAAAACAAGTTAAACATCTTACTCTTCTAAATACAAAGACTAAATCTATGAAAACCAAAAATATCAAGTGTTTAATTTTTTTTTTTGGTTGAATATCAAGTGTTTAATTCTCCAAACGGAAGGAAAGCAAAAGGAATTTTAAATATTATTGTAAAAAATATCCTAAGCATAATATAGTTATATTTAGAGAGGAAACTAGGGATTATGTTATTGAAAAATCTAATGAGAAAGTTCGGTAAAGGAATGAGTGAGACAGACAAGCAGATAAATTATTTTAGGGAAATTCCGCCCGGTAACCACGAGGTTTTACAAATTTCGCGTGGTACCCAAAGGTTTTCGGTATTCCGTGTGGTAACCATGAGGTTTTACGGATTCCGCGTGGTAACCTTGGTCTATTATAAAAAAGTTAAAATTATATAAAATTATACCCATCCTTTCTACTTAATTACAAAAATCACCCTTTTTTAAGTTTTTTTTAAACTATCTAATTTATTTTTATAAAACACCTAACTTCATAATTTTAGCATTATATTTTTTAGGGAAATTCCGCCCGGTAACCACGAGGTTTTACAAATTCCGCGTGGTACCCAAAGGTTTTCGGTATTCCGTGTGGTAACCATGAGGTTTTACGGATTCCACGTGGTAACCTTGGTCTATTATACAAAAGTTAAAATTATATAAAATCATACCCATCCTTTCTACTTAATTACAAAAATCACCCTTTTTTAAGTTTTTTTAAACTATCTAATTTATTTTTATAAAACACCTAACTTCATAATTTTAGTATTATATTTTATATTTACTCTTTTTCCATGAAACTATATATTGTTATTTTACAAAATCTTATACTTTTTATTATTATAAAAAGAACCACATTTTCCAAATCTGTATAAAAAAATAGTTCTTTTTTCAAATTAACAAAAGCATACCTAATTTCTAAGAAACTACCATTTCTTATTAACAAAATATAAACTTGAACTTTATTAATAGTTGATCCTTTAAGAGGGTGTTCTTTAAAATTTGGTGCACTAGCTCAAGTAATTTATTTTTAAAATAAAATAAATTGTTTTTTCTTAACATAATGTACATATATCATGACATTAAAAATGTGTAAACATTATAGGTTTTTTACGGCATGTTCAACTTTCGGCAATATTTTGTATTTATAATAAATTAACATTTAAAAATAAATTATGTATAAGTAATACTTCTCACTAAGTATTTTAATAAAATAGATTTCATAGTTTTGTTGAAAAAACCTATTTAAATGGTACTTCAGCTTATGTATAATAAATTAATTTGTTTTTTATTTTTTCAACAAAACTATCAAATCTATTTTAATTTTTTAATACAAATTTGAAAAATGTGGTTCTTTTTTTTTAATAATTAAAAAATATAAGATTTTGTAAAATAATAATATATAATGTCATGGAAAAAGATTAAATAAAAAAATATACATATAATACTAAAATTAAAAAGTTAGGTGTTTTATAAAATAGATTAGATAGTCTAAAAAAAACTAAAGATAAGGTGATTTGTGTAATTAAGTAGAAAGGATGGGTAAGTTTTTATATAATTTTAACTTTTTATAATAGACCAAGGTTACCATGCGGAATCTGCAAAACCTCGTGGTTACTACACGGAATACCGAAAACCTTTGGGTACCTCGTGGTTACCGGGCGGAATTTCCCTTAATTTTTTAATACAAATTTGAAAAATGTGGTTCTTTTTTTTTAATAATTAAAAAATATAAGATTTTGTAAAATAATAATATATAATGTCATGGAAAAAGATTAAATAAAAAAATATACATATAATACTAAAATTAAAAAGTTAGGTGTTTTATAAAATAGATTAGATAGTCTAAAAAAAACTAAAGATAAGGTGATTTGTGTAATTAAGTAGAAAAGATGGGTAAGTTTTTATATAATTTTAACTTTTTATAATAGACCAAGGTTACCATGCGGAATCTGCAAAACCTCGTGGTTACCACACGGAATACCGAAAACCTTTGGGTACCACGCGAAATTTGCAAAACCTCGTGGTTATCGGGCGGAATTTCCCTTAATTTTTTAATACAAATTTGAAAAATGTGGTTCTTTTTTTTTAATAATTAAAAAATATAAGATTTTGTAAAATAATAATATATAATGTCATGGAAAAAGATTAAATAAAAAAATATACATATAATACTAAAATTAAAAAGTTAGGTGTTTTATAAAATAGATTAGATAGTCTAAAAAAAACTAAAGATAAGATGATTTGTGTAATTAAGTAGAAAGGATGGGTAAGTTTTTATATAATTTTAACTTTTTATAATAGACCAAGGTTACCATGCGGAATCTGCAAAACCTCGTGGTTACCACATGGAATACCGAAAACCTTTGGGTACCACGCGGAATTTGCAAAACATCGTGGTCACCGGGCGGAATTTCCCATTATTTTATTGTTGACTTTCAAATTTTAGTTAATAAACTTATGATAAAAAAAACGCGTTTCATATATTTTCCTTAAAATTTGAGTGTTGTTGTTAGGTAAACCTAAAAAGATCACAATTTTTTTGTTGGTAAAAAGTTTTGGTAGGGTTAAATCATGTAGTAGTATTAAATTTTTACATCTTACCAAACCGATAAGCACGAAGTTACCTCCAATTATCTGCCATAAGTTTGATTGGAATTATATTATTAAGTAAGTTTTGTTTGCATCAATCTCTCTATGTTAAGCTAAGCAGAGCCTTCAGTGATACGACTTATCACGTAAAGTTTGCCTGCCCAAATCTTGATATTGACACACATAAAAAGGACCTTGATAAAAAAGGGTTGTTGGGTCCTTTCGGTTTCCTCTGCTATAATTTTGTTACACCCTCCACGAATTAATTAGGATATCTATAAGAAATAATTAAGACCAAAGCATTCATTAGATATTAATATAAGTAAGATAATGAAGAAAAATGATCACACGTTGACTTTGATGACTAGCATTACTTCAAGTGTCCTTGTATATATGCCTTCTACGTCTAGGGCAAACCAATAGGGAAGTATATTGCTCACCATTTTTATATGTTATGTTTGAATAATGGATCTAGGACGAAGATGTTGGGTGATAGTACTTATATATTGAGCAAAGTATGACTAACATATGTTATACATGGTGAAATCTCACCAAACAAGTTAAAGATGACATCTTGACCCAATTTGTGAATGTTTCATAGGACAAAAGTGTTTATGTTTCTAAATGAAGGAGATAAAATTATTTTGAATGCATAGTAAGATCCTCAATCTAGATCCATAATAGTTTGCTCATTTGATTGATAAACAAATTTAAGTGAATTAGAAAATCTGAACATATGAGTATATACATGTGTTTGGTTAAAAAAAATATAGACTATCTATCTGTAATCTAGTTTCATGTAAAACACAAGGGGCATACTTATCGTGTCCTCTTAAATAAGATCTATATATTTGCGTTATACCCCCTCTGTCCCTATTTGTTTGTCCAAAATGACAATTTACACGAGTTTTAAGAACGGTATAAAATAGTATTAGTAATTGGGAAAAGTTGGTATAAAGTAGTATTCCGTATAAAGTAGGTGAGAGAGTTGAATAATATGGGTAAAAGATGTGATTGATTGGGGTAAAAAGAAATAAAGTAGGTAAGAGAGTAGAATAATGAAGGTAAAATAGTGGATATAAATGGAAGTGGACAAACAAAAGGGGATGCCCAAAATAGAATACTGGACAAACAAATAGGGACTGAGGGAGTACATAAATTCCATAAATTCCAACGTACTTCCTCAGTTTTAATCTATAAACTTTAAAAATAAATCTAGCATATTCTTTTCAATACCCTAATTCCACATAATACATGGTTTATTCATGGAATAACCTTCTAAGAATTATAATTATATTAAATAAAAAAAACAGTAATTAGAATTTTCTAGAAGACTTTTAACCACGCATAATCGAAAGTTCATTTATTTTACAAATAACATACAACAAAATCACATATACCTAACTAAAAAGTTATCTTGTGGGATTCAAACTAATTGAAAAAGCTCGCTCGTGAGAAGAATCCGAGCTATATAAGTTTTCCGATATCGAGTTCAAACGTAAAACGACTTCGACCGATCGAACCCGTCAATGCGAAATAAATGCTTCTATTTGAGGGGTAAGCCAACATTTTGTTTCTTCAAGTGGGCTAATAATGCCCTCTCTCTAGAATGATTCCCCACAATGAAGAAATAAGTGAGAAAATCAAAAGTTGTGGCGTTCATTCAAATAAAACGACCAAATGGGGCCAATTGAAAAAGAGGGAGGAGATGCACTCAAGTCACCATCAAGCTTTTGGGCGTGAAAACGAAAAGTAAGCTCCATCTTTTTCCTATTTTTTCCTCCAATGTCTTTTCCTTCACAAGTTTGATGATGCTCATCAAATTAATATCACATCACCAAAAGATGAAGATGTTTTGAGATCTTTGGTCTGCCAATCCGATAAGGATGTAACAAGGAGATAATCTTTCTTTGATTGCCATTTCATATCTATCGTTCATTTCTTATAATCTATAGTCGTGTCCATTTAATGGGGCATGATATTGACTTTTTTGTAATTTTCTTCAAGTGAATGATTTAAATTGTATAATTACGTTGGATTAGTGAAAAGGGCCATCGTTGTCCGTCACTAAGAATTTTTTGTGCATATACTCCATCCGTCCCCGATAACTTGTCCGCCTTTTCTTTTCGATTGTCCCCAAAACTTTGTCCACCTCCATTTCTTTCCATTTATATCACTTCTTTTTTACACTCATTATCCAACTTTTTCCTCAACTTTATCACTTTTTTCAATAAAATTACAAAACTATCCTCACTCTTTTCACATCACCTATCAACTTTATTACCCTTTTCATCAACTTTATCCATTTTTTCACATCATCTATCAAACTTTATCACTTTTTTCACATCACCTATCAAACTTTACCACTTTTATTAATCCGCGTGCAAATCTACTTTACGGACAAGTTATCGGGGACGGAGGGAGTATAACTTATCCAATCAACAAGCTGTTATCAACTACGAAGTATATGGTGTTCCTTGTAACGAGTACACTTACATAAATATGATAACGTTAATACAGTAATAGTTTGAACGGGCGGTGTACCCAGAAATTTACTTTTGAGTGGGTAAAATGTTTGAGTCGGCAGTTGGTGGTCGGCGGTAAAGAACTCTTTCTTTCGAGTACATCGTTCACTCTTTTTGTGACTTGACTCCAATCCTGGTTTTCTATGGGATTAGCACAGGTGTGCAGATGGCTCAACGGGATTGGCGCAACAGCATATGTGGTTGGACAGCGATTGCGTCGTCGACTTGGAGGCTGACAAAACTGCGGGTGTGAGTGTGACCACCGATTCGGTCGAGAAAGTTAATATCTAAAAAGGAGGATGGTTGTACATGTTGATCTGAATTTACGGGTTGAAGAAAGTTTGCGGGTAGAAGAAAGTTCAAATCCAATATAAAAATTTTAAATCCCAGTGGGGTCTACAACCCCATTAGACACTACATCGGTCCGTCCCTGATTTGAACCTTACTTATTTTTATCGGTACGAAGAATTTAGACAAAAGAATTCCACACTTGTAAATTTAATAATTATGAATGCTATTCCCTATTAGTTAAAGTAGGAGATGAAATCCTACATCGAAAAATAAAAGTATAAATGTTTACTATATAACCCAAGAAGTCATTTCATCCATGATCATATGATTTTGAGTTTGAACTTCTTTAAATTTGTATACAAGGTCCATTTATCTACCCGATCTCAACATTACCGACCTATCAAACTTTATCAAAATCAAACCCTAGCTAGTTAACACGTGTATATAATTGATTAATTGTACTATCTTATGCACATGTATTTTGGAATGAATTTTGTTACTAAGATATGTTATTATATTTTTATTAGCTTTATTAATTACAAAATTACTTTTAAAAGTCAAATTCTTAGTGTATATCCTCGTCATAAAAGGTTATAAAATATTTTAATTCTGTATATATATATATCAATATGTGGATTTATATTTGTTTGAAAAAAATAGTGTATCAGAAACTTGGTGAGTAATTTTTGCACAAAGACTGTAGGCACAACCTTTATTTATTTACTTTCATAAAAAAAAAACCTTTATTTATTTACGGAGTATTTTTGAGTCATCCACTCGGGTTCTCATATAAAGTTCATTTTTACATGCATGCTTGATCGACCAGTAGCTTTCTTTGTCAACACCTTTCATGATGTTACACTAAACAAATATACATACATGAATTATTTATTTCACTGCCTTTTGGTTTCTTGCTATAACAAGGAATAGTCCACATGCCCGCACGGGCTTAGCTCAGTGGTAAATAGGTAGTAGAGTTGACCCAAGGAATAGTCCACATGACTAAGTTTCAATTATTGTGTTTCTCACAAAAGAAAAAGAAAAAAACTCTAGATTTCCAATTAAAGCCATATGTGAAGAAAAATATCTGCAGAGTTTCAGTACGTCAGACTTTCTACGTTTAGAAATTAAACGCGTATTTTAACACTTTAATTATCCTTTTTAAGAACCCTTTACTATACTGCAAACTAGTACAATATCAGTTTTTGTGCCTTAAAGGTACGATTTTGATTTAATAAAAGATTTATTTTATTTTATATAAAGTTTTTTAAAAGAATAATTTGATATAAAATCTTGTACTATTTTATTTAATTTATTCCTATGAGATTTGTTTTAATGATACCTTCTTTTATTAATAATATATTCTTTTAATCGGACAAAAAATTATAGGTTACCTTATAGATACATGAAAACTTTATAGACATAATTTCAAGGATATATATTCTTTCCTATTTTACATACATGTGGGGTCTACAATCAAATTCTAACGAATTGAATTATTTTAATAAAGATAGGTGATGCGGTCCAATAAGGAGTTGACATGTCTCATGATAATTATTATTTGGGAAATTCCGTACGGTGCCCTCCAGTTTATTACTTTTCCGAATGGTGCCCTATAAAAAAAAGTATTCCGAATAATACCCCTCAGGTTTCATATTAGTCCGGACCGTGCCCTTTCATGCACATTTCCTTCCAACTCCCGTTCATGCCTTCGAAATACCTACGGAAAGGTCAAACCCACCACACATTTTAATTTCCTTTTAATTTTCGTAGCCCCCACCTGCACTCCACCTCACCCTTTTCTTTCTTCGGTGGTCCCCCTCCAATTTCAATCTTCTTCCCCTGCTTCTCGTCTTCTTCCTCTGCTTGGAATTGCAGACCGACGCCGGCCTTTCTCGGATTGCAGACACCGGCGCCCGGCCAGCGGCTCTTATCTCGCCCTCCCTTGGTTCGTCCTCGATCCCTCCGGTCAAAACCCGACGCTCGCCCTCTCTCTCTCCGCGCTCGACTTGCCTCACCGGCCCCCTCTCTCGCTCGACGACGGCCAGAGAGGAGGCTACGAAAACTACCCATCTTTGAAATTTGGGTAGAGAGAAATCAGGAAACAAACAAAACCCAAATATGAATAGTTTAGAAGAAGGGTTGACAAACAGTGAAAAGAGGAGGCTACAAATCCAACTAGAGAAGAAAGGGGTGAGGCCAGAAGCCTCCATTGTAGGTCGGACACAAAAGGCGGTGATCGGAGTAGGTAGACGGAGCTTGTGAACGGACGAAAATTAGGTCTATTGTAATTGGATTTTGGTTTTTTCTGCAATTGATGGGATTATGGTCAAATGACTCAAATTACTCCGAATTGAGATGAAAATCATGTCAATCACTCGTCAAATTGCCCTAATTCGACCTTAATCACATGATTCGCATCACTTGCAAACAAATACCCAAAATCACTTATGTCCACTGTTCGTTTGTAGGTCGCGGCCTTCCGTCGTCCGGCCTCCGCTCTCCGTCTACCGGTCGACGAGACCACCAGTGGCAGCGTAGTCCTTCTTCTTCTGATTCACTGGTGTAGAAGAAAACCAAGTGATTTGCTTCTCCACCTCCTTCCCTCTTTCTACAATTAAATTTCCTTTTTGTTTAATACAGTAGCTATTAACGGGAGTTGGAAGAAAAGGCGTAAAAGGGTACGGACCGGACTTGTCTGAAACCTGAGGGGTATTTTTTGGAATACGTTTTTTTATAGGGCACCATCCGAAAAAGTAATAAACTGGAGGGCACCGTACGGAATTTCCCTTATTATTTTTAACATCCGCTTTCAAATTTAAAGCTTACTTCATTAGAGCATCTCCAAGAAATACCTAAACATAGGGATATACTCGACTCAAAGCCCATGATGATACGTTTTTATCTTTCTTATAAAGAGCCACATTTTTGTTAGAATTGTCATTTTTTTGATTGAAGGAGAGGCGTGCGAAACTTTATTAGAATTGTAATTGAATGGTAGAGCGAAATCTGTTTTTTAGGAAATAAAAGTCGAAACAATAACAAGGATAATCATATCATTTTAAATTTCGACCAAAAAATATTATACATCATTTAAAAATTTTTTTTTGTTATGTGCTTTACCTATAAAAAAAACACAATTGAAAACTAAAATCATAAAATTTAATAGATAGTTGTTTTAATATTCTAAATATAAATTCACATACTTTTTCCAAAATTAGTTTCAATGTGGCCTTAAGTCATTTTTATAGATAAACCGCTAATAATTTGTCCTGTTGTGATCGAATTTTAACTTTGGAACACTTTGTCGTACTTAAGTGTTCCATCGGCCAATCGAATCAGGTATATAATTTTTGGTACAACCGAATCAGGTTATATTTTTTGGTGGAAACGAATTAGGTTATATAGCACGCAATATTTAAGTGCTATAAAACTACACTACATCTTAACGAAGTGGAGAATATATACCATTAATATTGGGAAAAAGAAGAAGCATTATCTACTTCTTTTCAACCCTTTAAAAACAAGACATAAAGAAGTGGTGATCAAGTTTCAAAAAGCAAAGATATGATTTTTGCATCTTCAACAAAATGCTATGCTTCTGTCAACTTTCATGATAAAGCATAAAAGATACTGTACTGGCTTCGTCAATTACTGTAACCGCCGAACCGGGTTTCCCAATGGATTTATCGTGTGAACCGTTTTCGATGAAAATTAGAACGGCCCATTTATTCGCTCGGCCTAGCCCAATAAGCCCAATTGCTGTTACTCTTTTTCCCCCTTTCCATACCTTTTGGCAATTTTAGCTGAAATTCACCATTCTCCCACCGTTTCTTGATGACAAAATACCATCTACTGTAATCTATCATAACTATATACTAAAGCGGAGGTTAGAAATAATATTTAGCACGACACATGTCAACGTTATATTGGACTACATCACCCATCTTCATTAAAATAATTTAATTGGTTAATTTTGATTATAGACCTCATATATATGAAAATATGAAACAATATATATCATTGAAATTGTATCTATAAGTTTTTCTTAAATATATAACTAATTAATCTTACTATACACTAAATTGAAGATTAAAATTGTGCCCTCAACCAAAAAAAAAAAATTGAAGATTAAAATTAAGTAATAATATAAAAATATATATGTCAACTCCAACTCTCCAAGTAAATATATAATTAAAATTATAATCCATAAACATTAAAATAAATCATACTAATCTTATAAGTATTCAATCCTTATACAAAAACTATAATTTTACGAATTTTTATTAGATTAACAGAGTATATTATAGTAGATATATTTTATCATTAAAATAAATCTCATAAGAAAAAATAATAAAAGATTTATATCAATTTTTTTTGAATAACTTTATATAAAATTTAAACTAACTTTTAGTTAAATCATTCGTGCCTTCAAGGCACGGGACTAATACTAGTTACTATATACTAAAGCGGAAGCAGATTCTGCCACCATATTGCGCCACATCACCCCCCTTATTGAAAAAAGTTATCTTATTAAATCTTGATTTTTTTCATAATCTCATACATACTTAATTAAGATATTAGTTTTATCTTATAACTTGAGTTGTTTAATTAATGATTCTATCCAAATATCAATCTTATCATTATACCCACATAGATCTATCATAAACGTTTTATTTTAAAAAAATATTTAGTCATAATGTATAAATCATAATCATTATATATTACCCATTTAATTAAATAGCATATTAATTATAACTTATTTTTCGTAATTTTGTTATGGTATTTTTTGAAAATATCAATGGTAGCAAATTCTACCACTATATTGATGCCAAATATTAATTCTATTAAAGTAATATATTAAATATATTTTATTATCATGTCATATTAAAAATCTCAATAAAAAGATTAGATATTATATGTACCATAAATATATCTCTTACATTACATATTGATTAAGCTTTAGATAAAAAAGATAGATTTCTTAATTAAGATAATGATTCATTAGCATTTTTTACCAATATGTATATATTTCTTATTTAATTATTTTTGTAGAGAATAATAACATATATGAAAGATAATTTGATTTCTATTTTATCGTATTAAATATTATCTATATATTTACTATAATAATACTTTAATATGATTATATTTAAAATGATTGATTTTATTATATAAGTTATTTTATGCACTTTAATTTAAATGTCAAAAGATTTTTATCAATTTTTAACAAAATGTTATAATGCATCTTATCTTATGTCATTCTTCCTCTATTATCTGCAAATTCTACCTCCATATTGTGCCACATCGTCACCCATTAACAATTTATCTTATCACACCTTAGTTTTATATTATATAATCTTAATACACTTATTCAATAAAAATATTAGTTATGACTTATATTTTGAGTTATCATCATATATAAATCTCAATCTTATCTCAATTTCACAATGTATTCTAAATTTCTAATCGATCTTATACAATTCTTCATCAATCATATAAATATATGTTTACGTATATATGTGTGAAAAGTTAATATATAAAGAAAATATATTTTAATATAAATATTTTATGTTATATAATTATCTAATTTAAAAATGACACATAATAATATTATAATAAATTTATATAAAAACAATAGATAAATAAATAACACCTACACCCCCGTACAAGGTGCGGGTCATCTGCTAGTACAGTATAAAGCGGAATCTATCTCTTTGTTAAAAATTGCGCCACCTCATCAATGTTGAATAAAATAATGTTTTTATTTTAACTGTTATTAACAAAATAAAATTATTACCTAAAAATTAATAGAATTGTGTACTATAATTGGATCATATATCAAAATGAAAAATTATGTTAGCTAGAATCTTATGCATATTTTTATATCAAGAGATCAAAAATCTCTTATAATTACATCTCTTGTACATGTTAGAAATATAAGGATGAAAAATTATCTTTTACACACATCTCATATAATCTATACCTTTTAATTATTAAAAAAATCTTCATATAATTTATATGAGCATGAAAAAAATGGTCATTACCCGTACATGGTACGGGCCTTCAACTAGTTATAATAATAGCTAAGCCAATTGATCCAATTCAAGAATATATTTGACAAATGAACATAGTTAAAGCCACAAGTATAAATATTACAAAGCAATTTCTGTCTCTGTTTCTATTGGCTTTTGATGATACATTGAAAGGGCTTGCAGAAAATACTTGCCAGCCTCCAAAATGACAAGCTCATCTTGGTGTTTTGTAATAATCACATTCATATGTGCACATGCATGACCCAAAATCTCAACTGTGTAGTTCAGTTTAATTAGTTTACATACAAATGTTTTCCCCTATGGCACTATTGGCAACCTCATCTTATCATACCGAAAATATCTTCCTCACCTTCTTCATCTTCCTCCGGCATATTGGACAAGTGCCCGCCTCTTCAGCAATCCTGCAGTTTCAAAAACAATCGATATTAAGTTACCATTTGTTCAACACTTGACTGGATTTTGTTCAGATTATCAAAACAAACATGCACAATGGAGGATTTTTGGGTTTCTCAAACAAAGCTTGGTAAAAACAATAAAAACATGTTTCAGATTTTAATTCAATAAGGAACAAACCCTAAGGCTCTGGGGAATATACAATGTAAGAGGCAAGTGTTTTCGGTTTACCTTGATCCACAGGTGAAGCAAGCTGCACAATGCCCACAAGGAAGAAAGAAGCAGTCTCTTGGAGAATCAAAGCATATAACACAGAGTTTCTTAGGATTGCCACTGTTCTCGCCTTCATTGATCTGTTGCCCTTGCTCTTGGAGCAACTCATCTATATCATTCTCATCGTTTGAAACAGAATCATAAGAGGAGCCCCAGCTGGAGAGATCATCGTCTTTTTGGGAAAGCAATGTCTCCAGATTGTCAGCTCTTGCACTTGTTTGTGTTCCAGAGAGATCTCTTGGCTGGAACATGTTGCATAGTCTGAATAGTAGTAGCACTACTGCGGTCAAGATAACTGCAAATGATTTTGTTGTGAGCGAAGTGAAATCAGAGTTGTGGATCTAGATGAGCATACAACAAGTGTACAGAAGAAGAACCTGATCCTATAATGTATGAGAACCATCTAGGTCCGTATGATAGCTTGACATACAAGTCTTGATCGTCCTTAACCTGGATGAACAATTTACATTAAGAATGCGTATCTGACTTTGTGCAAAATCTTCTGTCGGTATAAGAATTTACTAGGTATATGGATCAGTAAAAGTAGACAACGCAGGCTTCTTCTTTTGGTGATCTCAGTTTTACCTGATCAGGGCCTGGGGAAGTTATGATGACAGCATTTTTCTTGAGAAAGTACAATGAGAAGCTGCAGGCTTGGTTATACGGTGAGCATTCGTAATAGGCTTGACTGGTGTTGTACATTAGAGCCTTTATGGTAAAATTCAATTGAGCCTGACAGGAAATTGGATCATTGGTATAAGGCAGCAAGAAATTGAAGCCATCTTTAGCTAGAAATGATCAACATTACAATTTATGATTGGTTCATGAGTAATATTGTTTTCTCAAATCACAATTCGGAGGGCCAAAGATGCTGATCGTGTACCTCTATAGTATAGGAATTCAAATTGCCCACTGCTATGTAGTATGTATCAGAACTTGTGATTTCCTGCTCAATAGTACCGCTTCCTGTTTGTCATTGAAATAATATATCATTATGTAAACACATCTTAAATTCTGATGTCAAAGATCTTCACTGCATATTTACCATAGACCGTGTTCCAGGACAGCGTTGTATCAGGATACGAAGGATCCTCTATCCACTCAATCAGGCTTTCTTCGCCTGCAGATCAGGCGAAATTCAGCAGCAGTTGTTTTTAGCATATTCAGATTCACAGTTCAAGTTTGGCAGCTAAAAAGCATCTAATTTCTATTCCAACAGCACCTCTATCATTACTTAAAGGTATTGTTAACAAGATCATCATCAACTAATCTACCGAGAAAGTCTGTTTGAGTGAGTGAATACTTACCTTCAGCAATGACGAGCGACAATGATGAGCTTGAGTTCTTCACATTATAAGATATATACACCTTTGATCCCGCATTGAGGTAATACATCCACTCCTGCATACACACACCAACACATTTATCTCCCATCCACTACTGTTGCATTGGACTAATGCTGAAAAAGAGAGCCAAAACAAGAAGCTGCAAACTTAAAAAAAACAGAACATCTAGCTTTACATTGTGCAAATCAGTCTGAACAGCTGCATTATGCGTCTCGCTCCATGTGGTTTCGACATCCAGATCTGGTGAACTGTGGAAGCCATAAAGCATGGGACCTGAAGAGCCTTCAGTTTGCTGTCCCTGCAATTTCGTAACAGCATAACTAATTAGTAAGCTGCTTAAACAAAAAAAAAAGGCTAAGCTAAACAGGAACTCATGAACCCTAATTTTCCGACAGACCTGAATAGACTGAACGAACAACTCGTTTGCCGTGATCAATTGAGAGGAATACGGCCCCAATTCCAAGGTCACCGATCCGTAGAACCCTAGGATTAGAGTCATCGACGCTGCTGGCGAAACGAAATTGCTCAAATTTCACTCAGGGAAAACCTAAAAACAGTCCGATTCAGAAATCGGAAAGAACACGGACGAAAGCTTAATTACCGAAGAACCAGAAGGTGACGAGGACGGCGAGGCAAGACCAGATATCGTCGACGCCGTCGCGAGGGACGAAATTGGAAATGGTGAAGGTGTAACGGGAGGTCTGGTTTCGCGGCGAGGAGTTCCGACGGGAGATTCGGCGGCGGTCGGCGACGGCATCGGGAGGATGCAATTGGACTTGAAGCTCCGGCGTGAGCGCCTCCGAGTCTTGGTGGATGTGCGACGGCGGAAAAGAGGAAGAGCTCGAGGCTCCGGCGTCGCCGGAGGAAGATGAGATTTGGAGATTTCTGGTGTGAGCTTGCTCTTCTTCCATTTGTGATCGGCGGTGTAGAAAGTGGAGAATGCGAGAAGGACAGAAAAGCGAAGTGATTGAGCGGAGTTCCAAGCTGAGGAGGAGGAGGAGGAAGAAGGTTGTTGAAAGAATGGTTGTTGAAGACCGTTAGCTCAAGTTCAGTTAAGGGCGCGTTTGGTTTGAAAATGAAAATGAAAGGAACACAAATTGTAGCCCACCAATACTGACAGATTTTCTTGGCCTTAAAGCTAGAACACAAGTATTTAAACACGAGGAAAAAGGAATTTCCGGGCGTTCGATTCGATAGATACGACTCGAGGTAGTATCATGAGTTTGTTGTTTCAAGCCGCAAGACTCGAGGTAGTATCATGAGTTTGTCGTTTCAAGCCGCAAGAGGTTGCCCGGTTTATCAATGCTAGAGCTATGAAGCCTGTGAAAACAATCCATGACTGTTGCCTTAAATGACCGTTCAAACTACTGAATCTATTTTATACTACGAATTCTTGTCTTCTAAAAACAATTGAATTGGAGAAATAAAATACTTTAACCATTTTATAAATTCATCTTACCTTGGGGACTTGATAGTACTAATATAGACTAGATTTGCTCTTGGAAACAAACATTGTCCAAAAAAAATTAGTCAGTTAGTTATAGCTGTCATCCAATACTGTCATCCTCTTTTTGGCTCATATGTCAACTCTTCCTGATTTAGCCTATAGCCCACCGACCAAACTAGTTGGATAAGAATGGACGGTTCATTAATGAAGTCATCCATTTCAGCCAAAATAAATAAATAAAGTCATCCATTAACATAATTACTTCAATAGTGAATACGTGGTATGGTGTTGGTGTGTGATAATGAACGAAAGTTGCGGAAGGCAGTAAATGGTACTCCAGTGTAGCCCGGTAAGCACTGAGTGGTGACTACTATGCGAAAAAGAAGCTACGATCATCATAAGAGTGATCATCCAGGGCATCCATCTCACTCCACTATGTAGCATTCACATGAGTCTAGTATCTACACAAAGTGATCTGCTACCGGCTCAAGCTCACAGCGAGATGGAGCAGAGATACGACTTGAATTGGCGCATCGCTCGCAATTTCTCTTGATGGTTCAGCCTTGGAGCTACAGATTCCGGGTCAAACCCTTGTGAGGTCTGTACTTGCGGCCATGAGCTTCTTCCAAACGCAGTTCTCGTAGCAACTCATTAATCACGCCCACAAAATCTACTCTCAGTAACACGTTATCACCTGAAGCCGGAGGACCCAATGGGCCTTGGTGCTCACAGATGAGCACAAAGGCACATTGTCAATTATCACAGGCTAAGGCCGCGTACATAACTGTTGTCATGCCGGCCATACACGAAGCTCATAGCTTATGAGCTTCGGATGCCATTATTGTAGTGAAAACAACGGATCCCCAGGTGTATGTTTCTTTGGTAACTGGAAATACATCAGAGGGTCCAAGTAAACACATAAAGAGAACGGTATCTTTTAATGGCTGAAAATCATATAAGTACTGCTCATTACTTGTTACATTTTGGTTTCAGATATCTACACTCAAAAGTCATTGTATTGATATCAAAGATGCCATGAAACAAGCTTTGATTATGTGCCAGTATCTGATGATAATGAAATCTCAGCTCTCAAAACTTTTCTTCACTCTGAATTCAGTATCAAGGACCTTGGTTGCCTCCATTATTTTCTTGGTTTGGAGGTTTCTTATCTTCCAGAAGGTATTGCTCTTACTCAGAAAAAATTCACTCAGGAATTGTTACAAGAAGTTGATTTGAATCAGGCTTCTTTTGTTTGCACGCCTCTTCCATTACATTGCAAATTGTTGCCAGCTGAAGGAACAGTTTTGCCAGACCCTACTCCTTATAGAACTTTGATAGGCAAGCTAAATTTTTTGACCCATACCAGGCCTGACTTGTCCTTCGCAGTCCAAACATTAAGCCAATTTATGCAGCAACCATATTCTTCTCATTATTCAGCCTTGCTTCACACCTTGACATACATTCGAAGTACTATAGGCTATGGCATTATGCTTAATGGATCTGATCATCCTGTTTTGGCTGCATATTCCGATTCTGATTGGGCTTCCTGTCCAATCACTAGAAGATCGGTTACTGGCTATATTTTGATGCTAGGGCGTTCACCAATCAGCTGGAAGTCTAAGAAACAATCTGTTGTTTCTAGAAGCTCAGCAGAGGCTGAATACCGAGCAATGGCTCAAGCTGCTGCAGAGACTACTTGGCTGGTTCGTTTGCTCAGTGATTTGGGAGTTTCATCAATCCAACCTGTCACTCTTCACTGTGACAATTCTTCGGCTCTGCAGATAGCTAAGAATCCAGTCCAACATGAACGCACCAAACACATTGAGGTTGATGTTCACTTCACTCGGGACAAGATCATGGAGGGTCTTCTTCAGCTATCTTACATTCCCACTACTCAACAACTTGCAGATATCTTTACAAAAATTCTGCCTTCACACCAGCAGAATTTCATCTTGTCCAAGCTTGGCATGATTCTCCCTACCTTGCTTGAGGGGGGTGTTGAGTATTAAAGTGTTGCAAGTTGTAATTGGTAGTGAACTGCAAGTTGTAATTGGTTGCTAAAGA
Source organism: Polygonum maritimum (assembly GCA_963924305.1). Lineage (NCBI taxonomy): Eukaryota > Viridiplantae > Streptophyta > Magnoliopsida > Caryophyllales > Polygonaceae > Polygonum > Polygonum maritimum. The sequence continues at coordinate 5,023,894 of OZ002732.1, forward strand.
GTGCGTGCCTATATAAAAGGCTTCTGTAACAGAATTTCTGAGTAATAATAAAAAAGTCATCATTTCTCTCTTTTCCTCCGACTTTTTCCCCAAGTTTCTTCTTCGTTCTCCCATGGAGATTAACACATAGAATGATCTGTCTACGTGCTTTCACAGTTTCCATAGCCTACATCAGCTGAATTAGCTGCTTTTATGCACACAGCCATTGTAGAGGAGTTCAATTTCAAACAGCAAGATCCATGACCATGATTAAACAAAAAAATTAAAGATTAACCAGCGATCAGATCAAGCAAAACTGTGCAAATTCCAGCAAAATTAAGGAAAACAAAAAAACACATTGAAAATCCAACCATCCGAAAGCGAATCAAGCAAAATCAAGAACAAGAAACAGGTTTAGGGACACAAGGCAGAACAACCGGATCTTCAAAATTGAATTCCCTATACAATCACAGAAAACCCTAACTCGGAAATTAAGCCAGATCTCACCGCCTGTTATCATAATCAACGATCTCAGAGTCCGTAACAGCCCGAGAGTGCTGAACGATCGATCGGCCGATGGAATTCACCCACTCCTCCTTCTCCTTCTCGGAATCGGCGACGAAGTAGAGCGGATAAGTTCCGGCGCCGGTGGAGATCTGGAAGGCGTTGGGCTGGCGGACGTCGTCCTCGGCGCCCTTGATGGTGATGCATCGGCCCACGGGGATGACGCCACGTGGCACCGAGAACCGGGAGACGTCGGAGTTGAGGAACCAGAAGAGCTTGCCTTGTTTGAGGACGAACCAGCGGCGCCGCCAGTAGGTTGTGTACTCGCCTTGCTTCCGGAGCCAGCCGGAGCGCTCCGGTTGGGACCAGAACTCCACGCCGGCGTATTCGTCGGGGCTCGGCGACGATCCCACCAGTCGCCGGAGTGTCTCCATTGCCGAGATCTAAACAGAAGAGATCGGTCTTTCTCTAGGGAATAAGCAAATACCAATTTTTAAGGGGATAGATAGTTTTAATTATGGCCGACCTTTATTTATGTTGTTTTTTCTGTTTTTTTCTATTATTTATATATCAGATTTAGATTTTTGGATCATGTTTTTGTTTTTTGATATATATTTTTTGTATGATCATGTTACAACCAGCTGTCTGGCAAGTCGATATCATTTTTTATTTATATATTTAGTTCCAGAATTTCGGATTTTAGGGTTCGTTTAAGTATGTGTTTGGAAAATCACACAGGGCATTTGGTACCCAGAACATACTAAAAACAGGATTTTCGGGTCACCCCTGTCTAAGGTAGGAGATTTCATTTCCAAATTAAACTCATCTATTTTTCATATTCGAAATTATACCAAACACCTCCCGAAAGGCGAAAGATTAGGAATAGATCATTCTTCAAATCACTCATTCACCTAACATTGTTGACTGCCCTACCCAAAATTCAAATCCAAAAGTTTGTAGGGTTACAACTTACAACTAACAACCCTGAAAGATTAGGAACAGATCATTCTTCAAATCACTCACACCAAACATTGTTGATTGCCCTACCCAAAATTCAAATCCAAGAGATTTGAGGGTCACAGCTTACAACTAACAAGTCAGCTGGATAATGAAAATATCTTATAAACTTGACGTGACTCAAATTTTAAGATCACCACTCAAAACTCAAAACTTAACTAACCCACCATAATCCAGAATTTTCAAGGGTGATGCATTCAAACCAAGATTATTTTGGCCCAAATTCACACACCTCAAATCAGATGTATCAAACTCCCAATCAAAAGTCTAGTTGCTAACCAAGACTTTGAAAAGCTCAAAACTGACCATCATATGATTCTTACAGTTGCCTAAAACAAAAATATACATAATGTACTGTAACGCATCCTACATTATTTCCTCCCCTGCATCTATGCATCTAACCAAGTGCAGAAACTACCTTCAACCATCCAATTCAGTTTCCATTGCACAAAAATGACCTTCAGTTTCGCATCAACTACCAAAACTTGACACTGGAGGGCTGGAATTTCCTAATCTGAATCTAGAAACGACGACTCAGCAAGGTCAATAGCACGGGCTAAGGCAGCAGCTTTGTTCTCGCACTCCCGTTGCTCATCAGCCGGGACACTGTCAGCAACAATGCCGGCCCCAGCTTGGATGTGGGCGATCCATTCTCGCCGGTGGCTGACATCCTTGTATGAGTACATGGTGTCGTACCGAATACTGCTTGGGAACACCATTGTTCTTAATGCAAGGGCAATGTCCATGTCACCGTTGAAGGAAATCCCACCGAATCCGCCACTGTAGGGTCCACGACGAGTCACTTCCAGCTCATCGATTAGCTCCATTGCCTTCACCTACATATTGCATTCCTCTAGATCAGAAAGACCTCAATCTACTATAAGATTTTGAGCTTGCAAGAGAACCTGGTAGTCTAAATTATAGTAAGCTGATCGTAAACAGAGTGCAAGATCATAAAACAGATGACGCTAAAATGTCTAAATGAATAGACAATTAGACACAGATGAAAGCAACTTTAAATTGAATCCCAAAGATGAAAAAAGAAGATACTTATATTAAAAAAAAAGTAAAATGAAAAGGGTATGTGTAGTAATGAACCTTGGGAGCTCCACTAACAGTTCCAACAGGCAAAGCAGCACGCAGAACATCCCAGCTAGTTAGGCCATCTTGTAGTTCACCAGTCACCTGCAAAATAGAATTTCCATAAATTTTATAAATAAAAGTACATTGATCAAATCCAATGGCTCAAGTCCTAGTGAGAACCCATTCCATGAGGGTTACTTCAGAAAGAAAAATAATGCTATAATTCTTAAATCATTTCATAAGGTTAAATATCACCCACAAAACACCAACTTTTTTAGGATTGAATAACTAACATCCTTCCTCAAAAAAATAAAGGATTGAATAACACCCCATCCCTTCCAGAAACAAATAGAATACAGAATGGGGAAAAATAAATGAAAGTGTGGAAATGGATTTCATAGATAGAGAAGCTTACAGTAGAGCTTATATGCATAACATGAGAATAGCGCTCAATATTCATTAGCTTTTCAACCTTCACAGAACCTGGTTTTGACACCTGACAACAAAGTTTGATGATTTGGAGTTTTATAAATGGGACTCACGATGATGCCTATAATCATAGAAGTGGAGCTGTATTCACCCACTGAAAAGAAGTATCCGGAAACCAATTGGAAAAGAAAGTCGAGGCGTACCTTTCCAACATCATTCCTTCCTAAGTCAACGAGCATAATATGCTCTGCTCTTTGCTTTTCATCATTCAAAAGCTCTTCTTCCAACATAAGATCTTCTTTAGGAGTCTTTCCTCTTCGGATAGTCCCAGCCAAGGGTCTATTAGTGATTTTGCCCTGCATCCATCCCCAAGTCAGAAAAGAACATTCATAGAACAATGTCAACAATGATATTAAAAAGGGTCAGATATCTGAAACAGTTTCTTTGTTACCTTCTTCACACGTGTGAGGATTTCAGGACTTGAACCAACTAGAATACAACCCCTAGCCTAACAAAGATGAGAAGGCAAGTTACTGAGTATTTAAGTGCGCTATTAGAATGACATAAAACATAACTGCAGGGAAATAATACCTGTAGATAAGTCATGTAAGGGCTTGGATTAACAATTCTCAAAGCTCTGTATATTTCAAAAGGGTCTGCAAATGTTCTCCTTTCAAAACGCTGACTTAATACAATCTGGAATATGTCACCAGCCAGAATATGCTCCTTTGATTGCAAGACAGCTTCCTCATATTCTTCTTTTGTCATGTTTGAATTCTCCAAGGAGGGACCAAAAAGGTTAGTCTGAAGTTTGATCGAACCAGAAGCAATCTTGGGCCTGGAAAAAACAGAAATTTAAAATTTAATAGCTCAAGAGAGAAAATTTGGAAAAACTGAAGGGATATTCTATCCTTTATAGCAAGTCAAGGTACCCACTATCACTCACATGTCAATACCACTCACTCTGGACACTAGGGAATCCAATCTCTTCATTCCATCCTTGTATGCTTCCTCAACAGATGAGAATCGGTCTAATTGAACCCAATGAATCCCGCACATTTTCTGACATGTAAAATAAGCCAACCAGATATATTGAGGATAATACAACATGTGAAGTACTGAAGTTACTCATGCAAACTGCAGCATTGTGCTATATCTGATATCATCACATTTAAGTTAAAGTTACAAGTGGGACTCTATTTGTACAAGTACAAATGTGATGCATCGAAAAATGAGGTCAACACTCCTGTACCCAAGATGTGCACATTTCCAATGATACAATTAAGTTCAAGTTTTCTTCTGTTATTTCTTCTCTTTTGCCTGGTCAAGGAAGCCCTTGTATATATAATGCATCAGACATTCCCTCAGGGTTGTATGAGTTTCCTATTAATCCTAATTCCATAAGGGAAGACTCTTATTTTTCTTCCTAGACAAGATGGCCTAATTAGTGGGGACCTTAAAACATTCACCGATTACAACAAGTGAAAGGTTGCTTTTAACAAATCAATAACAGTGACAAAGGATCACAATGCATTCAGAAGTTCACCAACATAACTCACAAGTACAAGAAAATTTACCTTCTCCACATGATCAAAGACAATGACATTATCATATAGCCCTAGGTGGAGATCTGGAAGGTTCCTGTCATCCATGGGGGCATTTGGAAAAGGAAGCTTTTTCTTCTCCACATAGCGTACGGTATCATACGAGAAATACCCAACCCATCCACCTGGTCAAACCATAAAAACCAAGACTAGATCAACATCAACCATTGTGTCAATGCACCGACAGATCAACACCAACCATTGACATCCAAATATGAAAATGACATGTCTCTGTCACTGAAAGCTAGAGTAGCTCCTTTCCTGATGAAAGCTTCAATAAATTTGACTTAGAGGCTTAATAATATAAAAGCAGTGGAATACAATGTCTGAATTTTTAAGAGAGTTAATCATGAACAAGCAATTGATCTCTGCAATTTAAAACTCTAATCAACCAAGCCACTATCATAAAATGAAGACATTGACAAGTAGAAACTCTATAAAACGAAATCATATCAGCTCACCACAGAAGGCCTCTGGTAGCTCATCTATCCGCTGAGGCGTCCACTTCTCCATCAGCCGCCTAGGAACATCCATGGGATCATCCACAATCTCCTCCGTCTTCTTCCTCTCATGGTGATCCATAACAGTCACCATATTCTCCTTGGCCACAATCTCCACAGTCGGCTGCGCCCCAACCACACTATACCTCCCCTAACAACACAGATGCGAGCATTTCAAATTCCAATTCGAATTCAGCACTGAAGAAAAGCCGGAAAACAAGAAATCCAAAATTACTCACAGCACTGGAGGTGACGAGACCTGGCTCAACGGACTCGAACAGAAAGCTAGGGGCGTCCCTGTGGTCCTCCTTGACAAGGCAGCGGAAGGCGAGCACCGGTGTAAGGTGATCGGAGAACACGCATCGGTAGAGAGGGATCAAGTTCCCGTTCTTGGCGGCCTCCGCGAACTTGGTGGCCTGGTCGACTGCACAAATCAACACAATCAACATTGGAATCGAGCTCCAATCCGAGCGACAAATCAACCTGAAACAGGAAAGAAGGCGAGAGAAGCACCTAGTTGAGGAGACGAGGAAGCAGAGCAATTGATTGAGCGAAGAGTTGAGGAAGGGGAGGGGCGAGGAGAGAGAAATAGCGGGGAGTCGGGGGCGGTGAATGTGGTGGAGAGATGGCGGTGGCGGCGGCGGTGGTGGTGGAGGAAGGAGGAAGAGGAAGAGAGAGGAGAGAGAAAGGGGCGAGGGGTAACGGCTAGGGCTAGCGCCTCCATTGTTGGCCGGAGAAGTCGAACCAGAGGGTTTGAATTTTGGGAGGTGTGTGAGTTACAACTGTGAGTTGAAGAAGAAGGGGTTTGGGCCGACGTAAAACAAGTCAAGTATAAATTTGACAAGGGAAGGTAACTATCACGTGAGTTACACGTTTAACTGTTTTATTTCCATATTTTCTACCAAAAACGTTTTATTTCCAGACCAAAAAAATAAACGTTTTAATTCCATATTCTTATACAGTAACAATGTATTATTACCTATCTTACACGTTTGATGTCTACTACTTTTTTCTAGAAAAACATGATAAATGGTGCTTTCAATGGAAATTTGTTTTTCCTACTAAAATCTAGTCTAGGATCAAAGTATTTGGATGCCACCATAAAAAACGTGTATGAAGGCAAACTCGGTACCAATTTTTTACATGTTTCTGAATTCAGTTTTAGCACAGGAGACGAAACACAAACTTCCATGAATAGGCAACAAAATGACCAGCCTATTGAATGACCAGCGGCTATCATTGACCAAATGCATCGTTTTTGAGTAAGCAAGTTGCTAACGTTGTGGTGCTCCACGTGGACAGGCAATTGGCGGGCATGACAATGACTTCAGTAAGTTAATGTAAGAACAAAGGGTCCATGTCATTCTCTGGTGCAAGGGACCAGATAGCACATCAAAATCCGTTCTTGGCAATTGTAAATATGTGGCCTGTAAATACAAAAGACTTGCGTCTTTGTGTGGCCTGTAAGAACAAAGGGTCCATGTCATTCTCTTAGCTTACATATTTCCTCTTTGGTGTTTATGTTTTATACTATCTCCAGTGAGCATGTTGATCTTGCAGCTTGCATTTCCATATGTGGTATAGAGCAAGAGGATATTACACTCACTGCTTCGGCAAAACAGGTCAAAATCGTTGTGCACGGAACTTCCATTGTGCATTTGCGGTTAAATGTATGCTCACAATCGCAAAGACTACTGAAGGCAGTTTCTGAAGAATCGAACTCCCTGTGGCCATCAAAGTTTGAGAAATCTCTTTCAGAAAACGGCAAAAGCTTTGGACAAGAATTCGAATAGCGCATGTAATGCATACCTGTAATGCAAATGTAATGTCTGCTGCATCTATCTTTAAGGACACTTTTTCCACCTTATGGGAGTGCCCGATTTTGAGAAGTCCCTGAATTGTAATTATAAAAATAAGAATTCCCACAAAGTGCCCTTTATAATGGGAACAGCAAAGAGGTAGGCTGATCAGAAGATATTGCATTTAAAGTACCTGATCTTTCAGTACCCTGCACATGCTTGATAGCTCCATGATTCCAGCTGGTGGGATAAGCATTGATTTGCATAGATCCCCATAGGATTTATTCAGCTGCATTCACAGAATAAAGCCATTATAGTTCAGCAAGCGTATAAATAATAATAAAAGTGACTATGCTTTAACCATTGGGGAGTCGGTTAGAGTCATTACCTCCCCAACTGTGGCGTCTTTTTTACTAAGCCGGAAAAGTTTAACTGTAGAGCATAGGATTATCTGTCATCAAAAGAAGTTGAGCATTTGTCAGAAACCATAAGAGATTGACCATCTAACTATCCACCATTAACATATAGGCATATAGCACATAATACCTGTTGATGTTGAGGTAGAGATTGTATGGTTTCCACTACTGGGGATCTGTATGCTTTTGACAAAGCAAGAGCCATATGATGAATTTGTACCATCTGAAAGACCAAATGAATTTGTCATAACCAAAGATAAGATTGAAGCCAGTAAAATGTGCCACAATATACTGTAGAATATGCTGACAACTTACTGTTGCAATTTCTGCTGAAACCTGAATATTCGGCTGCTCTGAGGATTCCGTCTCGGATAGCAAGCTCCCTTGGCTTGCATTCTCTTTTATCTCTGCTTCTAAGATCTCAATGGCACTCCTGAAACAAGATCAAACATGATGTAGATATGTGCCTTTCACTTGGGAAATAAGTGAACTTTATTTTTGGACTTTATTAATAGCAGAACAATTGCTCATGTCAGTCAACTACGAAATCTCATGTTTGGCATTCACCGCAAGCAACTGGTTTGTAAATTGGCCATTCAAGGTGCCTATTTTTTTACAAGTTTCTAACTTCTCAAAATTAACTATAATGGCAAAAAAAAAAAAGAACAAGTGAGACAGAAATTGTTTTCACTAGAAAGTATAAAGAATTAAGATTAGGAAAACACACACACACACACAAAGGAAGACAATGTGCACCAGTAGTACATAAGCCATAAGGTTTATGGTCAAGAAAATTGTAATCTTTTGCACAAGGATATCTATGATCTTATATCAGTTACTAGACATAGAAAACAATGCCAAGGTTGAGTCCTTCAGTATCCAACATATCATTGATTTTTTTTTTTTTTTGGTCGGATCTAACATATCATTGATGATTAGATAGTACAATGACTTAATCATTCATCACAACATCAGTTTAGGTGTTAATAACCAACATCGCTGGATATCAATACGGCTAATATACTCGTTGTACAACAATAAAATGTAAGTGACAGAATTCACAAGTACTCATATCAAGCATGTTACTGCTTACCTGCAAACACAAAGTGCTCTCCTCATATCCCCAGATGCAGCTGCCACTTTCTGTCATCAGAAAATTGTTTCTCATTAGTTTTTAGTTAAGGAAATTAAGTGTGTAATGGTACGGCAACAAGTGAGAGCTAAAATTCTGCAGGAAACTAGCTTTGCGAAAATATTTACTGAACACCAAATTATCCAGAATACACAGTTAATTGTTTTTAAGAGTTTGAAGGTGCTTGATTCAGTAAAAGAAGTAATGCTGAAAGGTACGAAAGAAATGCTACATAGTTTAAACAGTATGTAATGCAGAAATCACAGAATGTGCCAAGTGAAGCAAGAATGGCATATCATATACTTACTCTGGCACAGAGTTCCAACGATTGAGGTTGAAAGACCTGGTAAGGAAGTACCTGTTTTACGACAATTAAGCTTCATGTCAAAAACACTTAGGATTTTGAGCATAATGTTGCAGAGAAATATGAGGAAATGAGGAATTTAACAACAATGCTGCTTTTTTTTTCCAAGAGGGACCAATCTGAATATGTAGAAATGGAATAAGAACTTTACTTGTAGCCTATCTTGAAGAATTCTTAAAATCTGATCTTTTGAGTAAGCGCGGAATGTGAAAACTGTTGGTTTACCTGGCAAAAACAAAGGATCAGTAGTTAGCATATGCATGTAAACCAAATACAGATGCATGCCCTACATTAAGGGATTTTGATGGCATGTCGAAAAATATTTTACAAACTGTAATCCATGATCAGGCGATGTAACTAAAAGCTCAACAGCTTACAGTTCAAAGACTGGAGCCTTGGCAGAAAACGATCTGCAAGATCTATTGCGTTTGCTATGCCTGCAAGAGAATAGATAAGATGAGAAACATTGAAGTTACACCATATTAAGTCAGGTTACGAATAGAGTACTTGTTTACGCATCAATTAAAATAAACTGAAATGAAGGGGAGCAAAGATCAACAGGATATACAATTTTCCTGCTGCCAGACATACCAATCAAGATACACTTCGAGAATGGTAGAGCTGTAAGCATAAAAAGTTCATGAAGCACAGCTCGGTCTTTTGTAATGAGATAGTCCAACTCATCAATTATTAGTAACCTGAACAAGTAGAAAATCAATAGCCTAATTATGATGAACTGTCTAATGCTGAAAACAGAATAATTAAGCTGATCAAGGATATCATCCAATGCTAATTAACATGAACTGATACATTTGCTTCTTACATCATTTTGCTAGGTGAAGCTGAGTCTCGAGAATAGAGGTCTTGAAGTTGCTTCAAAGCAGCATTTGAACCATTTATCTTCTTCCGAGGTTGAATCTTTTCAAGTATCTGCAATGCAACATAGAGAGTCAATATCCATATACATCCTCACAAAGTAAATGCAACTGAAAAGTAAGCCCCAATTAGTTGGCAGTATTACTACCTTCACAAAAACTTCAGAAGTGGTTGTAAGCGAAGTACAATTCATTGAAAGTACATTTGGTTCTTGAAGATCCACCTGTAAAGCATAGCAATTCATTGAGATTGTGTAGGTACAGAAATAGACCAAACACCATTACAATGTCAAAGTGCTAGATCAGTTGAAGAAGCAGATAATGTATACCTGTTTGGCCCAATCAGCCACCGACTGCTTAACTTTCTCCATGACCATAGTCTTCCCAGTCCCAGGACATCCACATACATACAAACTCCCAGATCTCTCTTGCTCTACAGACAATTTGCAAAAGTCTAGAACCTTCTTGTGTTCATCTTCCCTGCAAACCGTTCCCGACGGCAACGTCGATACATGTAGAGCCTCCTTTACAGTCCTCACTTGCTCTAAATCTACAATCAAACACCGCCATCAATTAGCGCTCAAATCCACCAAACACAATCCCCAAAACGTCCACAAAACAGCAATTACCTTCCGGATTCCATTTCAATTTGGCGAACAATTCATCCGACGACTTCGCAATCCGCAAACCACTCGACGTCGTGAGCTTATCCCCAAACTCCTTCACCATCACCTGCTACCAGCATCAGCCATCAGTAAATCTACAATCAGACAGAAAGGAAGCAGATTCAAGTATCGGATCTCACCGTTGCAGGAGAGCGAGGACTACAATTGACAGATCGGCGAGGAGATTTGCCTTTCGGCGGCGACGGCTTCTTCAGAGCTAGGACTACAGGTGTAGCTTCCGGCTTTGAATTGGACCTCAACTGCCGTTTCTGAGGCGTTAATCGTTGACTAGATCGGAGCACGTTCTTCGGACTATTCTCGCCGGCGAATGTGGCCGTCGTGAGCTCTGCAATCGTCGGCATGGCTGAGGAGAGAAAAGAGATACGGAAAGAGAGAGTGTGATAGAGAGCGTGTTGAGATTGGGCGTGTAGAGAGGAGGAGCGTGTGTGTATATGGGGAGAAGCAGTTCGCGGGAATCGTCTTGAAATTTTTTCTTATTCCCGCCAAACTATACAGGCCCATTTTAGTGGACTGTGGCCCAAATTTATAAATAACGCATCCAAACCTCAAACCTGTATAAAACTCTACAAACCTAGCACTTTTTTTTTTAGCGACATAACATCCTATTTTTTTAGCACAACCTAACATCCTATTTGACAATTAGGAATTGATGAGAAAAGAAAATAAAAGAAAATGTGAAAAAATAATATATGAAAATGTACATTTTTTGTCTGATAAAGATAGGTTTTGATAGAAAATTGTAAATTAAATTTTATTTTACTTTTATTTGGACGTATGCACTTTATTTTTTTCACCAAATCTCATTAATTTAATAAGATTCGTTTTTTCATCCTTTCTCCTTAAATTTTCTTACAAAATCTCACCAGATATCATATTAAAACTAAATCAATTGCTTGCAAAATGATTCCCACCATTCCCCTCCCTTAAATTCTCATTGAAACCCACCACCCAAACATATTGTAAAGGTTAACCGTCAGATACAATGGATTGAGAAATAAGCACCTACAAAGAGAGAGAAGCTAAGAGTTTCTTTTTCTTTTACTTTGTGTCCTCCACTTTGAGGCCAATATCACTCTACGTTCATACTTGTTAAATCTCGGTGGGTCATATATGACGTGGAGGGTACAAATGACGACTGCATTTCAATGATTTAGGCTACAGTTGACTTTGATGAATGTTTCTTACCATAACCTTCTTGCTAAGAACATTTCGGGATTGATTAGCTAAATTGGAAGCCATAGCGCTCCAAAATCCACCCCTTCACAATAAGAAGAAAAAAAAAGGCATCATTAAAAATAGGAGAAATAATACAAGATAACTAGAGAAGAGTTTGCTTCTTTGAGGATTAAACAGTGTAGGCATATGGAAAAGGAATAACAACTTACCAATTAAAAGAGACCTCAGTTAATGATGCAAGTGCTACTCCTCCAACAATATATAGGAGCTAAAGACAGAACAACCCATGGACTAGGCATCTACAAAATGTTGAGCAAATCAACATATTGAGCTCAATGCCTCAATTTAACAGATCATGTGCAAAAATTTGCAGTTTAAAAAGTAATATACAGCCGAAATTGCAAACATAAATAAATCAACTATGTTATATTATTATTATCGGATATGGATGTACATGGATAAGCTTGAAACCCTAGATTTGATCTTATCCCATCTCTTGTACTCTCTATATAAAGACCCTTATGGGTGAACTAATAATACAGATCTGATCTCTCTTTCTCCCTCAATTCTCTCTAATTGTTTATCGTTCTCTTGATTTATAACACGTTATCAGCACGAATTGCTCTAGGCGTATATGCATATTTCGATCTTGCTTATTTTTGCATACGTATGGTTCGATCTTGATTATTTCTCATTGAGTCTCATGTATTTGCTTCGTGCGTGTCATCTATATATATCATACGTGATTTTAACCTATATATGCATACGACATGATCTGTTGTTTTGATCTTCCAATGATTTGATCCCTTGTATGAATCCATGTGTAATTGTTGATTTATACGGCTGAAAGCCTAATCATGTCTGATGCTTGATTAATTACTTTCTTGAATCTACTACTATGATTATTGTTTTTGCATGATGACTGAATCATGTCCTCTGTGTATACATATGGTTATTGGTATCATAAGGTTCACATATTACAATTCTGTTTCTTTCAATCCCCTGCAATTAATTGTTGATTAAAATGATTGTTTGCTTACTATTAAATCGGATGCGTATGTTTTTCGATCGATATAATATTCCTGCTCTATCAATTACTTGAGAAGATTCGAATTTCTTAATCGGATCAAATTAATATTTGGAACGCATGACTCGTCTCCCGTTGAATATATGCTATTGTAATTAATCTTTGTTTTGTTATTCAATTAAATTTGAATGCGATTACAACCTATAATCTTAACATGTATGTTCCTCATGATTACTCGAAGGTCTGTGGAAGATTCAAGTATACAGATTCAATACATGCAAGCAATTATTGAATCTAACCTTCTTTCATTCAATTTCTAATTGATCGATGGGTTTATGATATAAATTAAACTAATACTGCTATATGAATGTGCTTTTTTATCGGTTTTTTGAATCGTAAATGCATATATGTGATTGCACCTATGTGAATGTGTTTCTTTATCGGTTTTTGAATCGTAAATGCATATATGTCTTGAATTACATGCATGATTCTTACTCATACAGTGTGTGCATATGTGATTATATACTTGATCAATACAGCATGAATCATATATACAACGTACTTTACTCATATGCTGTTATCTATCATTCATGATCGATGATTATATACGCTACTACGGATACGTTCAGTATACTCTAATTAAACGTCCCTGGAAGTGGACGATCATAGATATATTTGTCCCTGAAGGATAAATTATAATCATATATGATATATTCCCTGAAGTGAATGTATTCATAAATGAATTTGTCCCTGAAGCGACAAATTATAATCATACTTTCATCTCCCGAAGAGATGTATAATTTGATTCAACTCCCGAAGAGTTGGAAAGACAAGAATTATATTACCCCTGAAGTGGTAATTATCATTCCTAGAAGTTACAAAATATCAATATGTAATCCCTGAAGTGATTGCTTGAATATGATTATCCCTGAAGCGATAATCAATACACTATACTCTAAGTGATAGTTCTCATCCCCCGAAGTGGGTGAAACAACTGAATCCATCCCCAGAAGTGGATGAGATAGTAAAAGTTTGTACTAAGTCATCTCTTAAAATAGATGACAAATGTTCTATGACAAATATTATCTCTTGGGGTAGATAATAAAAGACCAATGACAAATATTATCTCTTGGATTAGATAATAAAATACCACAAATATTATCTCTTGGAGTAGATAATAAAAGACCAAATCACATCTTGAAGTATGTGATTAAACAGTCTTATTAAGTCTTACATATCACATCCTGAAGTATGTGATCGATTAAGTGGTCTTATATATCACATCCCGAAGTATGTGATTGAAAGGTCTCGAGGTCTAGAAGACTTCACATTCAATCTCATGTCACCAGAAGTTGACAATCTTTGATTATATTTTATTTCTTTATTTATGTTTCTCAATTTTATTATTCATGTTATTGTTTTACATATATTTTTATTTGTTTTAAAAGTTAAAACGTATCATCCCCTGAAGCGGATGGATATATGACATTGTCCTCGTAGAGACAATTTTGCAATCATCCCCGAAGAGATGAAATAATAAAGCATATTACTCCCTGAAGTGAGTAATGATAGAAAACATCACTTCCTGAAGAAAGTGATAGGAGTATTATCCCTAGAAGTGGATTTACATATACAACTATTTACTTGTTGTAGTAAGTGATGAGAAGAATTCATCTCTAGAAGTAGATGAACATACCATCTCTAGAAATAGATGAACATATCATCTCCCGAAGTAGATGATAAATGGTTCAAGATATATTCTATTTTTTGTCACTAGGAGTTGACAAATGTAATATTTGTGAAAATTCATTCTTGAACATAATGATGGTAAATTATTCATTGTCACCTGAAGTTGACAAATGAGATGTTTGGGAGAATTATGCAGCACTTGAAATTCTAGGAGAATTGTGCTAAAATTATAGTTATCATCATCAACTCCATACGAGCCTGACGACTCGATTTTTGGATAAGAAGAGATCATTGTAAACTCTTGGGGAGTTATAAGATCTCATATCAGTCATGTACTCCAGAAGTAGTACAAGAAATATGACATGTACTCCAGAAGTAGTACAAGAAATATGAGTTTATGTTATATTCAGAACTAGTCCTAAATAACCCCATACCTAGCATGAACTAGGAGTTCAAGGTCATGGTTGACCAACCTCTTGCATGCCTGAAGCATGCCTCCTCCGGAAGAGGGTGTGAAAGAGGTCACAATACATTTTGCATGTTGCCGCTAGTCATGGTTATGACTTATAGCTAGGACGTTAGGGGTAAATTTGATGTCAAGAAGGACATCCGAGATAAGGGATATCCCATATGTGATAAGAACCACAGCTTATGAGTATAAGTGTGGAGACCGGTCTAATCTAAAGCAAAGTTCTGAATGTACCCATTTTGAGGCATCTATTTCTATCATAAGATCAAAATCAAGATAAATGGTTTATCTGATTTGAGTTGATGAGCTCCCAAATTAATGTATGATCACCGACATGTTCAATGGTAAAAAAAACCATATTTGTTAATGGTGTCGCAACACCTACTATTTGAAAACCAAAAGTTTTCACAATCATGACAAATTTGGTGTGAAGGTTTAGATGGCTCTTGAAGAGTATATCCCATTAAACAGTGTAGTATCACTAACTAGAAGTTAGTTGATAACAAGATATTCTTGTGGCATGATTAATGTGGTCACTCAAGTGAAACAATTACACCCATGATTGGTTTAGGACCAAAAGATCTTGAGACCTAAAGTCTCTCCTAAGAGTGACCTTGTATGTATGAAAGGCTTATGCTCTTGGTAGATTAGTAGCAAAGTCGGTATGTTGTATGTTAATACAAAGTCTCCTATACTCCTTGACTGGGTTCAAGTGATATGTGAGGACCAAACACATCGCCATGTGAACCATTATGGATTATCATATCATTGTTGAAAGATGCCTCAACCCATTGGTTCCATTGAATATTGAGGAGAATCACATCATTGTAGTGGTTGAGCATTGCGTAGCTCTCACACACATTCACAAAACAACTAAGGTAGAGTCGTCAATAATGCAGTCATAATTGAAAGCTAGGCAAGGGCTTATACATGACTTGCACGACCTGGAAGTGTCGTTGATCAAATAGGGTCATGAAATTAATTCAACGTGGACCGACTGCTTATAGAAAATTCTCCTAATTGATGTACATGGATAAGCTTGAAACCCTAGATTTGATCTTATCCCATCTCTTGTACTCTCTATATAAAGACCCTTATGGGTGAACTAATAATACAGATCTGATCTCTCTTTCTCCCTCAATTCTCTCTAATTGTTTATCGTTCTCTTGATTTATAACAAACTACACATTTTCGCATTAATAGTCTATGGTACTATGACCCAATAAAGCAACAATTGCAGGGTTTACAGTATTGTACCTCGCCAAGGAATATTGCAGGAAGAACAACAGAAAAGAAGGGCTCCGACGCTTTGATTGTGTGAGTGAACGAAACAGCCACTTTTCCAAGACTCATGTTAGTGAACAGGTTTCCTAAAGTGTGCAATATGGCAAGTGGCAAAATTGCTGCAAGCTGCAGTACGGAGAATGAAAGTCAAATGAGACACCTCAAACAGATAAACCTATTTGTTCAGAGATAAAACAGTCAACAAATTACCTGAGCACGTGTAACTTTCGGCCTTTTGTAAAGATTAAACGTCCACATAAAGAGTGCAAGGGATGATCCAACAACAAGCTGGACTACAGTGATTGTCACTGGGAAGTTATACACCTTCAAAACCTGTGACACGAATATTTGTCCATATTATCAACAGAGATCAATTCCACATAGCACAGAGGACAAATATACAGGTGACTAAAGGACAGATGAGGAAAACAACAAAAGAAATGTAAAAACCTTATTTCATCCAATTTTGATGTTTCATCTGGCGCATATCCATAATTCAAAATTCTAACTACGCCAATTGATCTCAATTACATTATCATAATTAACCACAGCAACAGTCCACATCATATTCTTGCAAGGAGCCACAACCAATTCAGTTTGCAGAGACAAACAGAGAAATCCAGGATACTATAGTTACAGCTAACAACAACCATATCCATTCCACCAGCATCCCCTCCCCCTTAGAGCTATAACCACTAGTCAATAGTTGCAGAAATGCTCTGCTAAATCCATGCTAAGCAAGATATAAACCAAATGGCTAAGTATCATCAAGCATATCAACTTCTCAATTCCACGGAATCTAATTCATCATATAGCTCGCAACAATACTCCAAGAATCAGTAATTCGGCACGCAATCAAAAGGAATGTTGTGCTAAAATCGGACTTCTAAAAGAGCAAATCGCACTCCGCACACAAACAAAAACAAGTCGACAGAGATGAAACAGACCTGCTTGTTGTAGATGTTGAAGTAGATGTTGAAGAAGTACCAGAGCGCAAACCAAAGCCCTAACTGCAACAAACTCGCCACGGAGCCAGACTTCGGCGTCTCGCCGGCGCTCTCAGGAACAGCGGCCGTCGCGCGGTAAGCCCGACACATAAGCACATGAGGTTCCACCCTAAAACCAATTGCCAATAGGGGGAGTAGCCCATGTAGACCCGATCAAACCCCTGATACCATGTTAAATCTCGGTGGGCCATACACATATGCGCGGTAAGCCCGACACATAAGCACCTGAGGTTCCACCCTAAAACCAATTGCCAATAGGGGGAGTAGCCCATGTACTTATATGGTGGGTGGTTTAGGTTCTAAATCCCGATGTGGGATAAGTTTAGTCTTAACAATACTACTCCCGGCTATCGGTCAAACCCTTTCAATATCGGTCTCTTCGTGCATGTCGTCAGGAGATCCCGGCTAGGAGTCTAAACACTTTACTAGTAGATCAATTGGTTGTTGGTGACTGCTCGGAAGTTCTTCTCTTTATGAGTTTTGTCAAGTTATTTTGTACATTGTCATCATCAACCTTTTAATTAACAGTATTTATATGTTTTCAATTCCTCCTTCCCCTAAATTAAGGTGCTTTTATAGACCAGCATGATACAATCAAAACTAGGATTTGTGTTTCACTTCTTGACTCATATGATAACCATTTGGTCCCATCCATAACATGCTTAATAATCATCTTTCAATAAAATAGAGAAAAGTAGAAAAGTCCAACAAAAACTACTCAGCTAATCCTCCAAACCAAAAAAAAAAAAGACTTGCTCTTTAAATCATCACAAACCAACGGAACGAAACGCTTGACTTCATTATTTGCCAAAGGGGTTAGAATTAAATGATAGCAAGGAGTAGAAGAGAATGATAATGTCAGAATGTCATGATGCTTCATTCAATTGATAACGTGCGCGCTGTCTTCCGGAATTTAAACATACAAGGCCTCCAAAGGTTCTATAATCATATGAAATTAACCATGTTCAAGGCAAAAAGCCTGGTTTTGGGTATGGAATTAACAATGTTCAAGGCAAAAAACCTGTTTTTGGGTTTGAGCCGTTGAAAATGATACGCAAGGTAGGATGAGGATATGTAATTTAAATTAATTATCACTAGTTGTTGTTGTTGTATCACTAGTTGATTCCCGTGCTCTATATGGGATACGATTGATATTTTTTTGAAGTAGGGTTTAAATAATTAAATATTACATTACAATGTTATTAATATTTTTAATATTTCTAATGTCTTTTATCGAGACCGTGATTTGGTTAAATAATAAATTTAATTTGATATTATACATAATACGACTTAGATAAGGATCGTTAATAAAAAAATAATAACATATAAAAACTATTCTACATATGTCATTTGACTAAATACATCATATAACTTAAATAGATATGTTAAGTGAATATGTGTATATAATATGGCGGCTCAGAAATACACAACTTTAATATATAGTATAAATTTGTTAGAATGCGAAATAAATATGAAAAAAATAAGAGAAGAATAAATAATTTAAAATAATTTTCTAAAATTTATTAGTTGATTTATATTTAAAATTTGATGAATTAATTATTAATTAAATAAAATTAAGGTGAGATCTTGGTGGGCTAGTGATGTGAGTGTCTTAATTTTTTTTGGTCGAAGATATGAGTGTCTTAATGCATACACTAGTTTATTAAAACAAAGTGGAACCAAGTTATTAGTATAAAAATAAAAAATATCATAAAATAACATAAAAGCGAATTGAATATAACGATGACATGTGACAAAATATTAGGTGGTGTAATGTGTAATGGTTCCCTTTATTATGAGCCATATATAGATAGGTTTATCTAACCGCAAATTATCTTTTAAATTGTTGTTTAATACTCCAGCTATTAGGTTCTCTAATATACTAGATTTGTCATGAACTTTTGTGAATTTGATGTTAAATACAACAGAGTTTCATCATCAATGTTATCTCTTAGAGCATCCTCATTAGGGATCTCTTATATAGTAAATATTCAATTACAAATGAAAAAAATAATATAAAAGTACGTTATGCCTGCGATGAATCTCTAAGAGTCTCTCATAGTTTTTTTTTATTTTAGAGATTTTAATAGCGAATCTCTACTATGAAAATTTAATATTTTTTATTGACAAGTGATCCAAATGAGCCTCTACTATATACAAATGCCTTTAGAGTTTAGAACACCTCCGTTAAGGGTTTTAACGCCGTCCCTCGTGTATTAACAAAATGGAAAAAAAATGTAAGTTTGTTCTAGAAGGTCTCTCAAGTCCAATCATCTAATTAAACCTTTTTTATTAATTTTTATTATAGTAAGGTCAATGATGGACAAATTTTGGTCATCACAATAATATTTGTGAGGAATGAAACTATTTTTGAAAAGAGAATGACAGTTTGGTCACCACCATGGCACCATGGTCAAATTTTTTTTCTTTCATTGAATGTCATGATCATGTATATAAATAGAAGAAAAGTTAAAAACAAAACGCTAATGAATAACATAAAAAACATTTTTATCTTTTGATACTATAACTTTTGATCAATCATTATTCATATTTTTAATCCACTTATTTATTTTATTAAAGAGAGACCAAAAAATCATATTATCCGTCTCTCAACCACTTGCGTTCTTGTGCTCGGAGTAGACTCGCCACAAATCATATTATTTATCTCTTTATTATTTACCTCTGAACTTTTCAATCGGTAAAAATGAGTTCTGACCGGAAGAAACACGCAGTAGATGGATGAAAATATAAGAAAGATGTACAACTGTACAATTTATAGTATCTTAAAAATCAAGATCCAATGTCTTATACTCTTATTTGATATGAAAAAAGTACTCATTGAGTAAGAACCTCTCACCCCACATACGTACTCTTGATAATTGTAGTATACGACGGTACGGTGTCCCACTTAGCTTAACTTTTGGCCTTGTGTCAGCTAAAATTATGGAAGTTAGAACCCTCCAAAAATATATGTTTACTATGGGAAAAAATCTCAATAAATATATATAAATTTGGTATTATTTGATCATAAGATGTGACAATAATCCATAAAGCTCAATTTATCTTTGACCAAAAAAACAATAAAGCAAAATTTATCTTTTTATGATAAATTAGTTTTCATTTCTACATATTCATACTAAATTTATCTAATTAAGCTAAGTTTACCTCAATTTGTATTTAGATTCAACGATAAAATTACCATAAGTTCTACTCACTAAAACAATTATAATATTAGAAAAAGGCTACTATAAATATTGACCCCTGTTAATATATGTGCCCAGAATCAAATTAATCGATAGTCTTGTCCGTAAGCTATCAAGTAAGATGATAACAATCCTTACTCCGTAAATCCTAATCACTAAAATCAAGTGGGTTGCTCAAAATAGGGGTTTTTTTTTAAAAGGAGCAAAAGAATGTGGTACAATTCGATTAGCTTCATGGACCGACAACAACACTAGAGAACTTAACTTTGCCGTGTCCAAAATATGAGTACTATCAAGTATCAAACACGAATGCCTTAAATTCGGATCAAATCCAACCTAAACTTAGCAGCCGATTGCACTTTTCCTAACCAACTTTGATTTCAACTCAACACACCTTCAACAATAAACACAAACTGTATATTTACACGAATACTCTTCACTAGGCAGCTGAATGACCACATAACCCTCAATGGCCCCTTTACAATCGCTAATCACGAAAGCCGCTTTCACAAATTGACACCAAACACACATTAAGAGACCAAATCAGTGACCTTCATTATGAGCCATATATCAAAGAATTCATTCTTTCATTCATGCCACCAAGCCCCACCCACGTGACATTCACGTGAAACCATCATATCACGCCTGAACCGACCCGACCCGACCCATACAAAAAGACTCAAACCGAATACACGATGACAAAGCAAGGAAGCACGGCCCTCGGATTAAACACCAATAGCTCATCGTCGTCGGATTTCCCCCGGCCGGCAATCATTCCACCAGAGCTCGCCACCGAATCGAACCCCGGGTCGCCCTTGTCCGCCACAACCGGGTCATACCCGACCCGACCCGCAATGACCCGGCAAACGAGCATCGCACGCTTGACGCTCATAAACGAGAACTCAGCCTCCATGTCATCGGGCACCGCCATGTGGGCCTTCCAGCTGGTTGCCAGCGTGGCAATTTCGTCCAACTTGTTCGAGAATCCAGCCCGGATTATCCCGCACATGCTACAATATTGGTGTCCACATAGCGCGGAATTACCGTTTTGCCCCAGGCTACAAACAAACGTGGTGCAGTGAAACCTGTTCATCATAACAGCAACAACCAACAGATTATTATACTGTTGTGGACAAAAAAAATTGTTATTTGAGCAATAAATTCGCAGTTTTAGGTGAAGATTTTTTCGATTTTGAATTCACATTTTATAAATTAAGGTGATAATGTACGTTATATGTTTTACATAATTATTTTGATAACTATAGTTTGAAAACGAAGTCCTATAACAAATTCAGACTCGTAACAAATTTGTTTCCCCACCATGTGCTACCTAGGCTCAATAAAAAGAGAAATGAAGACAATAGCTTCTATTATTGTGAGCTAAGTGTACCTGATATTTATTGTTGTACATTCCCTATTAAAAGTAAATATACGCGATGATGTGAGGAAAACCCCTTACCTAAGGAGTTCGTTGCCGTCGGCTAGGCAGCGCTCGCTACGCCTCCAAACGGCGTCGTTTCGGATAGCGGCTCTCGCCTTGACGATCTCCCGATACTCCTCGAACCGGGCCAAAGTCTTGGGCCGGTGGTGGATCTTGAGGATCCGATGAACCTTGGGAGCTCGGTAGCAAAACTCCTTATCGGTCCAGCTCGTTTTAAAGATGATCCAAACAACGTTCTTTCCCGGGTCGCCGTCTCGGAGCTCCGAGACGGCGTGCTGGGTGGACTGGTGCTGCTCCAAGAAATGCGGCCTAGGGAAGATCTCGCCGCAGGCCGGGCAGGGGAAAATGTCGTTACGGAGCGGGAAGAACGGGTTTTCGGAGAGCTCGGATTCGGTCCGTGACCCGGCTCGTCGGTGCTTACGTGGCGGAGGGTCCGAGAGGAGCGTGTCCGGCGGGATGATGGGGGCGGAGGAGAGCTGGGAGGAGCGTGGGGAGGAGAGGCGCGTGTCGGGGACGCGCCGGGAGGAGGTGGAGAACACGCGCTTGATGAAGGTCCACGAGGAGGCGACGAGCTTGGAGGGGGATTTTCGTTGTTTTGGGATTCGGGTTGAGTCCGGGTTCGGACCGGGTTTGGTGAAGATGAAGCAGCCGGCGTGGAGGATGAGGAGGAGGGAGGTGGTGAGGTATGATGAGAAGCTTTTGGAGGCCATTGATGGAGGTAAGTTTTGGAGTGATGGAGATTAGTTCAGTGAAGAAGGAAGGGATTTTTTGGAGGAGGGAGAGTGGAATGTCTTTGATTTGGCATCTGATTCTTCTATCGGAGTTGTAAAGTGGTCGGTCTATAAAGATAGGAAAGAATGAGATTCTTTTCTCTTTATAAAAAAATTCAGGTTAAAATAAACAAGATCACTCCTCCCAGTTATATTTCAGAAAATTTATACATAAATCCAACCCGACTCAATCATCGTAAATTAGAGGGTGAAAATAATAATTATTATACCAAAATACATAATATCAAATTTTATATCAAATAATTTTTTAACAACTTTATATAAAATTTTATGTAAGTTTTTAATTAAATCAGACTAGAACGACTTCTACTCGAATGACACGTCTAATCTTAATTTTGTATTAAGAGAAAAACACTACAAACTTGTCTATGTGATTAATGTTGTGGTAGGAATAATATTATCTATGAAAGATTTTATATGTAGTGAACTAACAAAATATGAAGAAAGGATATACGAATATATATACGATTAAATGCAATGTCTGATTTGCAATGAAACAACCTAGTTCAGGATGTTTTTGTGCGGTTTACCCTTTTATTTGTTTGGTAAAATGTACGTACGTGACATTGGTATAATATACTATAGATTATGGTAGTATAGAATTATATAGAGTACGGTAGTACGTATTATATATAGATTTATGGAAGATTAAGCTTTAATCGTATGGGGATCATGATGATGATGACGATGGATCCAGTGTATGATGCAATGGTAGGTGGGTGGGGCGAGGGTCTATACTTGATTATTTATTGGTTTAATTAATAGTATACACCGTATTAAGTTAATTATTTATATTTACGTAGTACTCTTTCTTATTGAGATTGCAATTGCATACAGAATGTATTTGTTCAAAAAATACAACTGGTCAGGAAACACTAAACAGGGCCGATTTTGATCCACTCTATGCGAATCCGATGCCCCAAAACCCCGAATAAATTTTTATTGTTACACAATATATATAGTAGTAATTGTTACATATACGGAGTAGTTTTTATGTTTTGGTTAGACAAGTGTATGATGCATGTTTAATTGTTTATGCAGAGAAGTTTGTAGTAACACTGTCCCATGGGTTGTTTATTTAATTTAAGCCTGGCATGACACGTAAGCTGCCATGTCAGAGGGTGCAGGCGTTTGTTGTTAACCTACCCGGCCGATTAATGTGGTACTTAATTCACGGAAATCTCACATGATAACATAACATACTATATATTATACACACTTGAACTATACCGTTTGTGATAATACATATACACTATGTGCTACTGCTACGTGCATATTAATTTCAAATTCAGTGAACAAAAATTATCATACATTAATTCATTAAACATACTTACATACCCATAGTTAAATTGGAACGTGTCTTCAAAATTATTATTTTTGCTAAAGCCTTTTATTTGTCGAGAACACGAAAAATCGAATCGATAACTTCTGAATATTATTTTTTAAAGGCTTATCCTTATTTATTTATTTATTAGATGTCGAGACACAAAAGCTCAAAATTTTGTGTATATATGCATTAAAAAAGTGGAAAAGATCCGTGTAAAAAAACATGAGATGACTGAAATATTGGAAGAACTACTGTCTAACATTGAATCATTTTTAGTTGTTTACTATCCCGCATTATAAATCTTGCCATATCATCGAAATAATGATGTTTTTAGATAAAAATTAAATGGCTTAATACATATGCGGCTCCCTGACCTTTTACAAAATGGTCACTTTAATACCTCACCTTTGAGTTTTACCTATTGAATACCTGAACTATACACATTGTGACCTATTAAATACCTTTTATTGATGACATGTAAAAATTAAGCGCCACGTAAGCGCCACATATGCACCATATGTATACCACATAAACACTATATTTTCCCCTTATTAAAAAAACAAATTTTAAACATAAAAGACAACAAGAATTTTTTTTTAAAAAAGTTAAAATTTTAAACATAAACATAAAAAAAAAGTTATTTTAAAAGTGTTAAAGTTTTCAATTAAAATAATTTAAAAAATGATAAAAATGTTAAATTTTTTAAAAAACTAAAAAAATGTTAAATTTTTTTTAAAAAAATGTTAAAATTTTTAAAATTTTAAAAACATTTAGAAAATTTTAAAATTATTTAACAAATTTTAAAACTTTAAAAATTTGTATTTAAATTTAAAAATTTTAAGAATTTTTAAACAAATATACAAATTTTAAAAGTTTAAAATTTTTAAAACAAATTTTAAACATAAAAAACAACAAGAAATTTTAAAACCCAAAAAAAAAATTTATGTTTAAATTTTTTTTTTTATTTAAGAGAAAATATAGTGAATATTTGGTGTACATGTGGCGCATATGTGGCGCTTAATTTTTACATGTCATCGTAAGAGGTGTTTAATTGGTCACAATGTGTATAGTTCAGGTATTCAATAGGTAAAACTCAAAGACGGGGTATTAAAATGACCATTTTGTAAAAGGTCAGGGAGCCGTATATGTGTTAGGCTAAAATTAAATAGCAAACTTTAGAAAAGAAGGATAATCGTTGATCAGTGGCTCAAGTGAGAGGAGGTGGAACAAATTATATGCTGGGGCGGGAAAATGTGGGCCCACGTGATTTTCTGATCAAACATGTATAGAGGCCGTTGCTGTGTGTCGACCTCTTTGTCTATTTACTTCCCACTCATTTTTTTTATCGATCGAGTTAGATTTTTTAACATAAGCCACTCTGAAGGAGTTTATAGCTTATAGTTTCGTTACATTAAAGATTTTGGATACCCAACGAGGTACATTTGAACCAACTTATCCGAAAAAATTCGCCACTGAGATTTGTGAGATCTTACAAATTTTGAGCCCATGACCCAACTGATTATGATCATGATAGTGAATAATGCAATTCACCTTGTACTAACTAGCTTGACATCTAGTAAAGTATAAGCACCATTGATATAATCAGTATTCTAAAAAATGTTAGACGGTCTCTAGATGGAGAGGGTCCGTCTAATGTCTAAGCGGCCAATACGGTTGCCTAGACGGTTCAGACGGACACCTATACACCACCCATACGGTTATACGGGTTAAACGACTAGACAAACAAGGATTAACTTGCGTCTAGACGAGGTCTAGGCTGGTCTAAAAGTGATTTTTATAACACTGGATATAATCTATTAGCATTTAACTATGCACTATAGCTACAGCTAATATCAATCTTGCCTTTTATTAGAAATAGCTTGTGGTACTTGCTAACGATACATATATGCAATTAGTTTAAAGGGAAGGGGTGAAAAGCAAGTAATGGATTATGGATACCTTGGCTTTGGGTAAATCTCTATGATAGAAAATATGATGTAGATTCCTGCTACAGAGGACACTGAATCAGAATTCAAACAGCATTCGACCGACCTCGTAATTGTTTATAGGATAGATCTTCCTAGCACTTCTTACTACAGGCTGTGACTGCCGTAATAAAAAATGATAGAACCCTTTATAAAATTCCAAAGATACCACTATAAGCACTCCAAAAATGGTGGGCAATCGCAAAATTATTAGCATTCCACCTTCTTCTAAAGCCACTCACAACTTTTTCCTTCTTTTGTTTTTTTTATGATCTGGAAAAATGATGTCTATCATGAGAAGAAACAATTTAAAATCGTGCAAATCCACTATACGATAGGGCATAAATTAAGAGGGGATAAAAAGAGCTAGAAATCTGATTATTTAATTCATCAAGAGCTTTTGACAAGTTGGAAACTTCTGCTAGTTCATCAAGTAATAATGTTGTGATAGTGTGGTTAATGAGTGCTATTGAGCAAGTCAAGTCATATTTTGATTGAATGAACTCATTGGGCCTGTTGGGCCTACTAAACCATACGGCCCAAACCATCAAAAGAACGACTTCCATATATGAATCCTCAAGAAACACCTTTCAATTTTACTAATAATCTGAGGTAAGCAACTTGGCACATTGGCAAGATAACTAGATGGTCCATATGCAAGCCACGTGTCATCCCCACTGCCATATCCACACAAGCTCATCCAATCACCTTTCAATTTCCTCACACCCAAAGAATGAAATTAAGCAAAGAAGCCCCAAAAAACCACTGGCGTTGAGGATAAGACACTTGTGGAGGCCCGTGCTAGAAACACTCCCCATAGGAAAACTATAAGCTCAGCTTAACACAATCCAACGGCCTAGATCACGCTCATGAAACCAAGCCTCATAAGATAACAACCTCTTCACCACACTCTTTTCATTCAACTACCATAAACCAATCACCTCCTAAACCAAAACATCCACCAGTTTTCTTTTCCAAATGGCATCTCTACCCATGGCATTCGGCGTCACCACGATCGCCGCCAAGAGGAGAACGTTCGCCACCGCAGCAACCAAAGGCACAACCAAGGGCTCAACCAAGGGCTCGGCGGGCCCACCCGAGGAGAAGAGTCTTTTGGACTTTGTCATAGGTGCAATCATGAAGGAAGACCAGGTGTTGGTTGAGACGGATCCTCTACTGAACAAGGTTGAAGGGAAGGTGGCCCCATCCGGTGGCACTCGGGGGAAGGGTAGCACCATGTCTGTACCTGCAAAGAAGAAGAATGGCGGGTTTGGAATCGGTGGCCTCTTTGCCAAGAATTAAGCTCTCTCCATCGGGTGGTATTGTTCACAGAAGAGATGGTTTTATCTTTCTCCTGATCTTGCTTTTCTTATGTTGGGTTAAAATTGTTGGGAAATATGAAACCCCTTTGCTATGATTTATGGCATTATTGTAACTACAACTTATTTTTCATGAATCTAAATTGGCATTTTTATACGAGTTAATACTGGTTTCTGTGTACTATATCTACATCAGGGCTTAGAAGCATCTGATTGTAATTTCTTTCAACTGCAACTCAATCCCTGAGTTGGCTTTATAGGGATGTTTATTAGTTCTTGGGCAGTTGAATGTGTGATATTCATACACTTAGGAAGTGGAGAAGTGAATACAATTCATGTGTTAATACTGACTCGTTCACTAACTACAAAAGAAAATCAACCATATGCTAAGTAATTTTCATTATATAGAAGTATCCTGATTCCTGACTATCCTCCATCTGTGTTGAGCTCAGCAAAACTCTTTCAAATTGAATATGAAGAAAAGTTTTTGGATCCATGTTTTTAGGGCCATATTACAATTATTGAGTGAACAACAAAGAAACCATCAAAGGTGAAGTAAGTTACAAAGGCTGAAGATATATTAAGTATTAAGGGTCATCTGTCTGACTTCGTTATTAGGTTGTTAAATCTTTAGGAAAGGTTAGAACTATTGAGCAAAGTAGCTGCATGTGGATGAAGAATGCAATGAATGGCAGTTTACTAGTCAAACATAGGATGAGAATTTTGTACCTGCAATTCAGAACAAGAGTGGACATGCTCAATGCAATCTCTCACCGATTCATTCTGATGTCCTGATGGAGTGTGAGGTGCTCGGAAGCGATTCCTCCAGTGACCACTTGCTCCACACAGTGATGAATATGCATCAACTTGCTAAAATGTTCTAAAGACGCTTCAGACACATTTTCAGCATAGATCCTGTTCACGTTTTCATATTGCACCATTGTCAGATAGATTTCACTCATAACAAAACCTCAGTGGAGCTAAAATGGTATGCTGCTTTGTTATTTCCCTGGTACAAGACAAAAATGAGTAAGCATGCATTACATAATTCAAAAGAGCAACTCACAGCTTCCAATAACATTACATTAATTAACTACTGTACCAATGGAAAAGGCAAAGTTGGATTGAATTTATTGTGTCTTCAGTATTATACAAGCTTCCACGGCCACATAGGAACTCTTGTTTTGCACAAGAAGCACAAAGTAGATCAATACAAGAAGAAAATAAAATTCAGTCTCATTGAATTATCAATTCAAACAACAAACAGAGAGATCTGCACAGATATTCTTACATACTAGCCAACTACGATCAAACAGAAAAGAGCTATCAGTTCACAAAGGCATTCTTTCGGGATTTTGCACAACAATATGATCGCAGCTGGTGAAAGTATTCACACAGGATGAAATACTGATACATTAGTGAGAATGTTTCCAAAATACAATACTTTATAAGAAAGCCAGTACTGACAGCAAACCTAAATTTTTTACTTGGAACACCTTTGCACAGCCAACATATTCCACTTTGAGATGACAAGCTGAAGTAAGCGCCTTGAACTGTTAGTTTTGAAACCATAGATTGTCTTTAATAGAAAGCCTGATTCCGAATTCTATGATTTCTTCACCAGAACTTCCTAAATATCAGTCAAGAACAAACCCCAAAAGCACCACCAGTACACAAGAGCAACAATCTGCCATTGACATGGTGATAATATTCAATGAAAAGAGACTCCGGAACATGTCGTGAATGGAAGTCTTGCTCGTGATGAATCATAAGAAAACAGCAATCAATCACCATTAGGTTCACACAATCTGCTGAGTCGTGATGGAATGTAGAAGTTTTAGCACACCAAAGTCAAAAAGTGCAACCAAAAACACTGTCATTTCTTATCATTCATAACAAGCAAGACTTCCCCACCATCAGCAACAACACCGTCAAGAAAAGCCCGAACCTCATCCATATCCTGAAACGGCCTAGGAGATCTAAGATCACTATCCAAATCATACCAAACCCCATGAATCCTCCGCAGAGTAATCCAATGCCTGTTCTTCCACAAACCCTTAAACCTTCTAACAGGAACATTCAACACAATACCCATCAACCCACCATCATCACCACTATCAGATCCTTCCAGGTCTATGGCATTCGCCCCAACTCGGCGATCATGCCAAGTAACAGTCTTGCCCTTGGATTCAAGGGCAGCGATCAACACGTTAATATCATAGTTCCCAGTTATCAGATTGTGATGGGGCTTGAAGACGAAGGAAACCGGGGTCCATCTTTCCTGAGTAGGATCATCTTGAATAAGCTTTTCGGCAATAGCATCAAGTGCTGCTCTTGTGAAGGCCTTCTCCTCCTTCAATTTCAGAAATTAGGGTTTCCTTAATGAATTCCCTTGGGACCAAATTAACGAATTATCCAGATCAATCGATGGTGGAGAGCAAAGATAAACGAAATCCTACCTGAAAGAGATTGTTAAGGGCGTGGAGAAGACAGAATTGCATTCTCTGGCGCTCGTGATACACCTCTGACCGTTGGCTCTCCATCTTATTGACCCCCACCGCCACTAATATCCAGCAAAAACCAGCTGAAACCGATTTGATTCGTCTCTTCTGCGATTGAGGAGAGCTGATGTTAAGATGGAAGGGGGGGGGGGGAGGGAGGGAGGGAACTATTGGAAGTGGAAGATAAATTTGAGAGCTTGCGAATGCGATTGAGCTTTTCGGAGTTTATGCCGGAATGATTTGCCGGTTAAACCTATTACGCGGTAACCGCTGTTCAATAATCAAGGTTTATATGAACTCAGGCCCGCTAAGAAGTACTGATAAGAGGAGTAAGGGCCAAATTGGGCTTCTATGTCTATGAATTGGGCCTGATTCTGAGGGGGAATGTAGCTCATGTACTATTTTGATGTACAGTAATACATTAAACATACATTAAACTTTGGGTTTACCAAATTGTTTTGTTGGCTTTGTACTACATACTGTAAATGTATAATTATAAGGCATATTGCACAAAGACACTAGATTAAGAATTCAAGATTCTCTCTCCTTTATTATGAGAAAAATTCAAGATTTTATATATTTAAAAAAAGACCCTTCTCCGGAAAAGATGGAAGTATCAGTGATGGAAGCAGAGATTGTTCTGCTACTTTATTTTTTTCAAGGGGTGAGAAATAGAATGTGACATAGATTTTTTTGTTTTAAATTTTCGACCACGACAGCTTGAAACAACAGTTGGTGAAAATTAACTCTGTTAAACAGCTTTTTAATTGATGCGTCTGTCAAGGGACAATGTCTAAACCAATGCATATTCCACCCTCTACAATGCTTTTCTGCAATTTCAAGTCTTGCCATTGTGATAGGTGTTCTTTTAACTAATCACCATGCTTTAATTTATTTAAAGCAAGTAACCTTGTTTTATTTTTTGCCAAATAATCAGTAAAGCAAGTAAAGGAAGTAATCTTGTTACTTTGTTAGTGACTTAATAAAGCCTCATCTGGCGCCAAACAGGCCCTAAATCTTTTGCTTTTGAAGCGGGACTTTTGATGGGGGAAATTGGTAATTCAGTGGGCAGTAATCAGTAATGACAGTAAGTACCTGAATTTTTATACATTTGACAATAACGTGTAATACTGAAATATTCAAACAACACTGTCACTGAACTGAACAACAACTAACCATTACATTGATTGAGTGGAACTACATGCAGGAAGAAGCAAATGCACAAAATTAAAGTATCAAGGAACTAACGATATTTGCCCAGTTTTACTTCTATGATCCAACAATGGGATTGAAAACACACAGAAGACAAAGTATAAGCCAGACTGAATCTTATGTACCTCTTGCCTTTTCAGACCTTCAACACACTTCTTGCTGAGGAACTGCACTTGTTCAGCTTATTGTTCTTCCCAAACTTGTTTCTCCTAGCAGTTATCAACGGTGTCAAATAGAATCGCAACATTCCATTATGAGCACTGCTGGAAGAATA
Source organism: Polygonum maritimum (assembly GCA_963924305.1). NCBI lineage: Eukaryota > Viridiplantae > Streptophyta > Magnoliopsida > Caryophyllales > Polygonaceae > Polygonum > Polygonum maritimum. Next base: position 5,054,987 of record OZ002732.1, read on the forward strand.
TCTTGCACTGCAATTCCGTTGCAAAACACCCGATTCGCATTTCTTCAGGCTCAGGGAGGACTTAGCGTCGGTTTTGCCCTTCATTCCAAAGGCTGATGCAGCAACACTTCGGCTACGTGTTAATTTCCAATTATTAGGATCTGAACTCACTTCTTCTTCTTGATCAACTTTCTTTGAACAGTCCACATTTTCATCATGACCAGATTTGCACTGCTTTTGGCGGCTTAGCAAGCTCAACACATTCAAGAATTTCACCCATTTCCTCGACTTTCTTGATGCAATGCCAGTGCTACTGCTGGAGGCAGAAGAAGTCATGTCTTTGGAAGCAGTGTCGAAACTATCTGAGCTGTCGTCCTTGAGCGAACTCCTCCTTGAATCCATCAACTCCTTCTCTGTAATGAGCAACTTTGCGCCATGAAAGACCTCAGTGTTTTTCGAAACAACACCTTCTACACTGGATAAATTTGCATTCATCTTTGCACTACAATGATCAACACTTTTCCTCCCCATATGCAAAGAAACTGAATCCAGGTGTCTAGCAACAATTGCACCATAAGTTTTCTTACTCTCCTTCTCCATGTTCATCGTCTCTGCAGCCAAGGCACGGTTATCATAACCATATACCGTTGCCATCGCATTCTCAATCACAGAAACCATGGGAGCGGTGGCGCCTCGAGGCATCATCCTTCCATTCATATAACCATCCCAAGAAGCCCTAGGAGCTTCAAATCCCCCTTCTCTCGCCTCCTCAGCTGGCATTCTACCGCAATCAACCGACGCTCTACCAAGATCAAGCGAAAGCCTCGGGTCTGTATCGAAAAACCTCTTCCCAATCCCATCAACAGAGATCCTGCCTCCATCTATGGAGGCTCTCCCTATATCAATCGAAAACCTAGGGTCCGTATCACAAGATCTCCTTCCAAATCCATACTCTCCAGAATCTTGTTGCACGTCTCTTAACCGCCTCCCTCGCAAATCCTCCAGCCGCATTTCCCCCAATCCACCACCACCACGGCCGCTTCCATGGCGTCTGGTGTCACGCTCGCCATCAGGCCTCCCACTCCTCTGCCTCCCCTTCCATTTCTGCAGCTTCTTGCTAAACACGGACGCCGCAATCCAGAAGCTACCAGCAATCTCCTTGAAATCTCTCTTCACAGGCTTACTATTCCTCTGGAGCTCGAGATCAATAAACTCCTTCATCGTCCTCGAATCCTCACCCCCAACCGCCTCCTCCAAATCTAGGTCACAAGCTCTCAAACTCGCCGCATTCGGCACATCCACATCAGTCGAAACCCTAACTTCACTATCGCTCTCATCCTCCTCCTCTCTCACCTCATGAACCGGATACGTACCTCCAAGAAGCCCTAGATTCTTCGATTCGACCATACATTTCGCGATTGGACCGCCGCCGGCGCGCTCATCGTCGACGGTGAGCAGATCCTCGAGACAGGTGGTTCCCCTGACCTCACAGGACCTCCGGCGGGGCTCGTACGAGAGGCCGGCGCTCTCGCCTTTCTCGGCGGAGAAGGTCTTGCAGCGCCGGAGCTCGGGAACGGCGGCGGAGGATGAGGACGAGGACGAGGACGAGGTTGAGCAGGTGGCTCCGGAGGAAGGAGGTGGGTTGATGTGAGAGAGGCGCTCCCGGAGGCAGGGGGCGCAGAGAGAGGTGAGAGGCTGGTCAGGGTGGCGGTGGCAGGGAGTGTGGCGGCGGGGATGGAGCTTGAGAGTCATGGATCATGTGCGGAGCAGCTGCAATGGCGGAGAAGGAGAGGATAGAGAGAGAGCGAGATGTAGAGAGAGAGAGGGGGGATGATGGAACGGAACGAGAATATGGAGAGGGAGAAAGAAAACCCTGTGTCCGTCTGACGGCCCGTACTCCGTAGGGGAAAACTAAAACCTCCGTTTCGAGGCTTTCGCCCGCACGGGTGTTTTTTTGTTGTTGTGGTATCCAATGAGATGATGGTGATAATGATAATGGGGAGTAGCATTAAAATTTTGTGTGTGTTTTTTTGGTTGATTTGTTCAAAATGATTAAAACTTTAGGCTGATTGTAAATTAAGAGCATTAGCGATGGATAATTTTTTCCGATTTTTAAAAATTTAACAAAAATGATAAAATAAAAGAATTATGAAGATTTGTCTTTCTTTGCACAAATATGACAAGTCATTTATTTATTTTTTCTTTATTTATATATAAGAAATTTAGATAGTTCTTATAAACAACACTTTTGAAATTGGAGAAACTATTTATGATCTAGCTTATTGGGTATGCATTCCATTTTACAAGTTCGAAAGGTTTAGGTTTTATTAAAGGGCAAAATACATTCACAGGTTCGTGAACTTGTATATTTTTGTTAGTCACGTTCTTATATTTTGAAATGTTCAAATAGGCCTTTGAACTTTACATTTTTCATCTTTTAAAAACTCGATACAAATTTGACTAATCATGGTCAACTCACGTTCGTAATTGCACATTTTGGTCAATATTCACCTCTTTTTAATCTTACGTTGAATTAAATAAAAGCTAACAAATAAATTCAAAAGAGGTGAATATTACTTCTTCGTAAATTTTTATTTAATTCCACGTAAATTTAATAAGAGACGAGTATTGACCTGAATGCTTAATTATGAACGTGAGTTGAATGCGATTAGCCAAAAGTGCTTAAAAGACAGGAAAATGCAAGGTTTAACGGCCTATTTGAACATTCCAAAGTACTTGGACTTTACTAACAAAAACGCACAAATTTAGGGACATAGAGATGTAAATTTGCCTTTATTAAAGTGATGGATTTTGAGGGTGGAATAAGGTTTAGTAGGTGTAGTCGAGTTGATAGACATGCACATATATTATATGTAAACCTAATATATAAATTTTTGGTTAAAATCAACTTATTTTATGTTATAAATAATCTTTTGAGGGATAATGATACATACTCACTTGGTGTTTGTACACATTCACTATGTGTGTGTACAATTTAAGTACTTTTGAGTTTGTGACATTGCTTTAGTTGTTTTTTAAACCTATAAACCAAGAAGATTGACTCACATCGTGAAATACTTCACTTCGTCAAATATCAAAATAACAAGCTTATAGGAGTTAAAGTCACAAGTTGTTGACGAGTTTGTGGGCCAAAATAAATTGGCCCAACATATTCGATTGCATTTGTTGCATTCAAAGCCCATAATTGCAAGTTGAAGCTTACAAAATTATTGATTTTTATAGCGAAATGGAGATAAGATAACTACTAACCCAGCTAATTGTTATTAGCAAATCATATTGCATTTGTCAATGAAGTGGAGTCGGAGGATGAAAGTGGTAGTCATTTTCTTAAACTCAGAATTATTTTTTCAAGTCTAACTGTCTCAGGGTCTATGATTTTGGTTTATGGTTGTCATTTTACATAGAAAATTATGCAAGTTATGCACAAAACCTACAGTGAGAAGCTATCTTATGAGGAGCTATAGAATGCAAATTATGAAACCATCGGAACGAGACCGTCGGGGGGAGGTGCAAGGCCGGCGGACAATAGTGCCCTTGCGCGGACAATTACGATAGTGTACCCATGAAAGAGTAACACTTATTATCTTATACACATTCTATTGTACGTACAACCTACATACAACCTCAATCATCCGTTTTTTCCTTTCCATTTTCCGTGAAATGATCGACCTGCATAAGGTGACCGATTTCAATACTTTAAAGTTTAATCAATTGGTTGAATATAAACATTAACTTATACATGTGAGATTCATTCTGAATTTAATAAAGGGAAATATATAAACTGGAACAACAAATCAACTAAGCAAGGCGGTGAGCGACAGAGAGCCCATCTCCTTTGTTTAATTTTTTTTCTCCTTTTTTTTGGGGGAAAACCCCATCATTTGTTTTATTTATCTATATATATATCCACATCATGCTCGTAATGCAATCAGGGAAACCAACAAACAAAAGAGCAGGCTCTTCCATTGCCCATACTCAAAGACATAATTCTGTTTCTCAATGGAGAGGAGCATCGCCATAGTAGGAGCCGGGATCAGCGGGCTGCTGGCGTGCAAGTACGCGCTGGCGAAGGGGTTCCATCCCGTGGTGTTCGAGTCGCAGAGCGAGCTCGGGGGCGTGTGGTCCAACACGCTGGAGACCACCAAGCTCCAGACTCCGAGGGTGTTGTACCAGTTCTCGGACTTCCCGTGGCCGGCCGCGGTCGCCGACATGAACCCCACGGGAGCCCAGGTGCTGGACTACGTCCGCGCCTACGCCCACCACTTCGGCCTCCTCCCCCACGTCCGCTTCCGCACCAAGGTCACCGGCGTCCGGTTCGAGGAAGAAATGGAGGCCTGGAGCCGCTGGAATTGCACCGGCGAGGGCTTTGCGAACCGGGGCAAGTGGACTCTCTTGGTGCACGACCTTGCGACTCACTCTGAACATGTACGTACGTATATATGTCCGTTTTTAATCTTTTTCCTAGTAGTTAATTAGCTAGAAATCCATGAATTGCTGTGTGTTTCTTGCTGCACATCTAGTGGAGTACTACCGTTTAGTACTTTACGTATGGTGAGAAAATTATCTGTAGGTTAACAGTCTTGTACATATATGTTGTTGATGTCATAATTCTTATCGGAATCTATCGTGATCTATAGCTTTTAGCTGGCTTTTGTTGCCCTCATTATCCTTATCCCACCTGTCATCTCGGCGGCGGGCCGTTCCTCTTAATTTTGCAAAATTAAATGGGCTTTTTGCTGCACTACAATTTACAAAGGGAAGTCTAGCTTTTTCCTTTACAAAGAGTAGTCAAGTCACCTACTCTTTTAGTCCCTCCCTCCCATAATACTAGTTCACTTTCTTCCCAAAATGTTCACCTACTTTATTTTTATATCACTAATTTTCTTACAATCTTACTTATATTCAATCTCTAAATTTACTTTTTTTATCCAATTTTTTCACATATTTTATCTTTTTTATTTTTTATTTTTTTCTCCTATAATATTACAAAAATATTCCTGTTTAATCATATACTTTATCATATTTTTTCATTTTCCAATACCTTTTTATATCTTTCATTAAAAACCGAAAATCGTCCTTTTGGACAAACATTGTGGGATGATGGAAGTACTATCGGTCCATTGGAATTATAAAAACACAAAAATTCACGGATATGAAAATAGCCTCTTTTGTTTTTTTTAACAATAGAAGATATTATAGCCAAGTTCAACGTCGTACACTAATACATTTCAGTATTTGAATTGACAATTGACAAATTAAAATTAAAATTATCCTTGGAGGAATATAAATTCAGCAGACAGCATACTTGAATTGACAACTGAGAGGGGTTACGTTGTTTAATGCAGGTGATGCAGTTCGAGTTCGTGATACTTTGCATCGGACGGTTCAGCGACCTTCCGAATGTGCCCGATTTCCCGGCGGGGAAAGGGCCGGAGGTGTTCGGAGGGAAGGTGATGCACTCGAAGGACTACTCGGCCATGGACAACGACGACGCCAGGGCATTGGTTCAAGGGAAGAGAGTTGTGGTTGTTGGATTCCAAAAATCAGCTCTTGATGTTGCCACTGAGTGCGCCATTGCAAATGGTAATAATTCATCCATTTCTTTTAGTAATATATAATTTGGTCAAACCTCTTTTCATTCGTCCATTTGTTGACTAAATTCTTATCATTATAAGTTCTCCAGCTCCTGATTGGATTTAGCTATTTCCTTATAATTTGCCAATGGTTAGTCAACATTTATTAAAAAATTGTGCAATTATTGAAACAGTTTAATCAATATTCGTAACCATATATTTGACACACATTAGTTACTTATATACTAGTAACTTTTTTTTATTATAGTTACTAGTGTGCCCTTCAATGCATAATTTAAGTAGCATAAGCGTTTTTATTCTCTACGTGTTTGGTTAAATATAAATAATCAAAATTTAGAGTTAATATTGCTTTAGACAAATATATTTTAATAAAAATATTTACTAATTTAAGTACAGTTTGATAGGTATGTACAAGGTTCAGATAAGATCATTTCACGCCGATTAAATAAAAATAATTTGATTTAATTTCAATCAACTGGATTGGTTTTTTTAAAAGTGGGTGATGTGTTGTAATGTGGTATTGACATGTATTATTTTTTTATAGTTTTTATAATCATGGTTTTAGCTTATAGTAAGATTTATTAAACCCTACAATATTTACTTTTTTGGCTTGATTTCTATACATTTTAGATATTTTTACTCTTAGTATTAATCAAAACAATGCTAATAATAAATTCATAACTAAAATAATTTAATACAATATTTAATCCTATAAAATAATGTGCTACAGTACGGTGTAAGTAGTTTGAATTCCCCTCTAAAATGTCTTGGTTTGTGTTTCTGTGACCAATCAACAAGTACGTCCTTCTATTACATGTTGAAACAAGTTACTAACTGAATGGATTGTTTTCTATATATTATTAATTGCAGGAAAACAGAATCCTTGTCATCTTATATATAGGACGCCACGCTGGCTCCTAGCTGACTTCTCAGCCTGGGGCCAACCTTACTCCTTGCTCTACTTCAACCGCTTTGCCGAGCTCTTACTTCACAAGCCAGGGGAGGGACTCTTTCATAGCCTTCTTGCCACAATCCTTTCACCTATTGTAAGTATATATAGCTCGAGGTTTCACCTTGCCAAATTTACATTAAACTGATTAAGTTAATCCATTGATTACCAACACATTAATCATACACGTACACCGACGAATGGATGAGCTTGCAGCGATGGATGCTAAACAAATTTGTGGAGAGCGACATAAGGCACAGAAACCCTCTCAAGAAGCTAGGACTCGTGCCACAGTACAATATGCTCGAGGCGGCTTCTTCTTGTGTATTTGCTATCCTCCCGGAAGGGTTTTATAAGCATGTCGAGGATGGAAGCATTGTCTTGAAAAAGGCTCAAAAGTTTAGCTTTTGCAAAGACGGTATTGTTGTCCAAGGAGAAGAGAACCCTCTTGAAGCCGACTTGGTCATTCTCGCAACAGGGTTCAATGGAGACCAGAAACTGAGAAACATCTTTGCTTCTTCAAAGTTCCAAGACTACATCATGGGATCTCCTACCTCAATCGTTCCACTCTATAGGTTCGTACTCAGATTAAATCATTACCTAAACTTTTTTTCTAATTTAAGAAAGCGATGACGGAAATCAGATTAATTACTTATTTTTTTATATTTCAAAAGAATTGTTTCAAAATATTTTACATAATATTGGTCCGCTTAATTCTCAAAATTGTTTAAATTGTTTTTGTAATACTTGAGATGAAAAGAAAAAGGTATCGTGAAAAATAGTCAAATCAAATCAGCTCTAGATAGAGTTTTATATGGTGTTAAATGGTACACGTTTTGTAGGCAATGCATTCATCCTAGAATTCCACAACTAGCTGTGATCGGATACTCAGAAAGCATATCAAACTTGTACACTTCTGAGATGAGAAGCCGTTGGGTTATGGAGTTACTGGATGGAACATTTAAGCTTCCAGAAATCAAGGACATGGAGAAGGACATCTCCAAATGGGACAAATACATGAAGACATACGCTCCCACTCATTATCGAAGATCTTGCATTGGGATATTGCACATATGGTATAATGATCAGTTGTGCAAGGACATGGGTTGGAATCCTAAAAGAAAGAGGGGATTGTTTTCTGAATTGTTTGAGCCATATGGCCCATTGGATTATGTCAAATCATCTTAAACTAATGATCCCATACTTGTTAATAAATGGGGTTAAATGCATGCAAGTCGTGTCGTCAACTCAATGTACGTGCTAAAACAGTGGTGAGCTTTTACATAATTAATCGAGTATACTTGTCTTCATGTTTTTGGGTAGATTCAATTCCATTTTAGACAAAGACCGAGTCACGATGCTTTGAAGTATATATTATCTATAGTGTAGGATCGTCATTAGTTAATAAGTAGTCCATACCTATAGTGTCAGCGACCAGAGATCGAAACTTTATGCAGCGGAATAAACACAAGAAATAATTCATTAGAACTATCTCCCAACTTTCTCACTTGATAGCCTTTTGAAGGGATGCCTTGAGTTTTACAAAGATATTCCTACCCACAAGAATGAATCTCACACTCTTGAACTACACTCTTGTCTAAGTAACGAACTCTCACTTGACAAAGTTCACGGGCACTCAACCACTATGAACGAATCCACGTTCAATGCGAGGGCGGAGCGAAGCCGAAATTCGGAGCCAAGGCGACCAGTCAACGACGGGTGATGGCGCCGAGTTGACGAAGGCGGAGCGAGGGCGGGGCGAGTCGGTGACCGGAACGGCTCCACATTCACTTTTTTTTTTTTTTGATCTAGCCACATTCACTTTTGTGTTTGTATAATTTAAGTACTTTCGAGTTTGTGACATATATTCCTCTAGCTTTCTTTGAACCTGTAAACAAAAAAGATTGATTCACATCGTCAAATACTTCACTTCATCAAATATCATGTTCATTTTCATGTTTATAGAGATCAGATATGTCGAATACTTAGAAATGATTGAGACTCATTAATATTTTTACCAAAATAACAAAATTATAGGAGTCAAAGTTATAAGTTATTGTCGGGTTTGTAGGCCATAAAATAAATTGGTCCAACATATACGATTGCATTTGTTGCATTCAAAGCCTCTGCTCAGGTTTGGAACCAACCCCCTTGTTTCCCATAATCGCAACAACGGTGACAATCGTCGAAGTGCAAGAAATTATTGATTGTAAAAGAAGACTTATGAAAAGAGCTAAAGTAGCTATATAAGTTTACTGATATCATTGACCGTTATTTTTACCCAAGTTGTCTTGGCCCGGTGGTTAAAAATGGGACTGGGTCACCCAGAAGTCATGAGTTCGAGACTCGAAAAGATCGAATTTCGCTCTGTGGTAGAGAAGGCACTGGTTTGGGTTCGAGACTCGAAGAGATCGAATTCCTGGGGAGGATCTTCCTTAACCTCTGAGGCCCTGACAGTACCCGATCCGGACGTAGATTAGCTCCGGCTAATCTAACCGGGGGAAAGATAAATATATATATATATTTTCCTGGCTATTTTACGCCTTTTCTTAAAGTCCTCAATTTAGAACTTAATCTTAGTTAAACCGTTGCCAACAATAGATGTCGTAGTAGCACAACTTAAAATGAGCATAGTCCTCACGGGCGCGATCCAGGTTCGACTCCTGGCTACGACAAACATTTTGTTTTTGTTCTGCTCTGTTTTGTTTTAGACTTTTCCTGGTCCAACTACGCGTCTTCTCTATCGCTCCCTTCCAACAAGCTCCCGGGTAAGCAAACAAGCCATGCCAATTCCCAGACTAGTGGTTGAATCCGCTTGGCGACTGGCCACATGAATCCATGAGGAAATCGCCAAATCCCAAAGGCGGCGATCGCCCAACTCCATTCTACCCCCAATCCCCTTCCCCTTTTCGCGGAAGTAGTACGCCCACTCATAAGACCCACAACGCGTCGTTTCTTCAACGCATCGCCCGAAGAATTGCGATTGTTTTCAGGGTTTCTGGGCGTCGATCGAAAGGAGATGATTGCTCGCGGAACGGCGATGTAGCGGTTTTAGATCGAGGGTTTGGTGGCCGAAGCTCGAACGGGGTTGAAGGGAGCTATTGTAAGTGTTTTATGTGTTCGTTGAATTCTACTGTTTTTCTTGTGTGCGCTTTAGGTATTCGACGAATTGCCTGAAAGAGGTTTTCTTAGTAGTTGTTGGGGAGTAGGCCATCTGATCATGGGTGGAGAATTGGAGTTTTTTTATATTGGGGATTTTGTTCTGTTCTTTTTGTTGTGATTTGTTGTGTTGCAGTTGGCCTTTCTGCAGGAACAGGAAGCAAGAGTGGTGGATCATCATACACAAAGCAAAATGATTCCTTTGGCTCATCGAGTTCAGTAAGCGGGCATGTGGGCTCTGTGCAGTTTTCTCTCCAAGACATCCTCAAAGCTACCAGTAATTTCTCCAAGGAAAATCTGATTGGAGAAGGAGGCTTTTCGACTGTGTATAGAGGGCGGCTCAAAGATGGTAGTCTTGTTGCAATAAAGCGTGCCAAAAGTGTAAGAACTCATGATTTGAATATGCATAGTTTGTCTATGATGGGGGAAAATCTGATGATGTCCTATTACTCGGCAGGCCAAACTTCCCAAGCGATCCGGGGAAGCGTTCAAGAACGAGATACTTGCTTTGTCAAAGATTGAACATATGAATTTGATTAGATGCTACGGGTACATTGAGCAGAAGGGAGAAATGCTTATTGTGGTTGAGTATGCTAGCAACGGTAATCTGCTGGAGCATTTGGATGGTAAGCAAAAATTTTAATTGTGAAACTTTGATGTAAATTTTCTGGTGTGGCTTTTAAGTTTTAATCATGAAAATATATCCAATTGATCACATGTACTAAATTGGCTTATAGGTACCCGAGGAATTGGAATCGAGCTTTCTCAAAGGCTGGACATTGCTATTGATGTCGCTCATGGAATTGCTTACTTGCACACCTATAATGGTAGGTTATCATTTTAATTTGATGAAGGTAAAGCATCATTTGATGTAAGCTGGGAGTTAAGTGCGTTTGCTGGTGTACCCTGCAATTTGTAACTGTGAATTTATCCAGTGATTGAACTTTTTGATGCTATTGACAGATCCTCCAATTATCCACAGAGACATAAAATCATCAAACATTCTTATCAATCAGAAGTTCCGGGCCAAAGTAGCAGACTTTGGATTTGCACGGATTTTGCCTGAGGATGAGTTTGCAACTCATATTTCCACTCAAATCAAAGGGACTGCTGGCTACTTGGATCCCGAATACCTAAAGACAAACCAATTAACTGAGAAGAGTGACGTATACTCCTTTGGTGTAGTCCTTGTAGAGCTGGTGACAGGCCGCCGCCCATTAGAGCCGAGCCAAACCGAGGTATTAAGGAACGGTTAACAACAGTGTGGGTAAGTATCTCAAACATCTTCTATGATTCGTTGCCTGTTTGGATGCTTTATGCATTGTAAAGCCTAAAAGTGTTTCTGTTTGGTCAGTGTAAAATTGTATGCAAATGTGGTCATAAAACTTGATGTGTATATAATGCATTTTGAATTATAATTCCCGACTATGCTATTTAAACTACACTGCATCCAAACAAACTTAGGTTTTGTTTGACACTCTGCATTATATTATCACATTTAGTTACAAACTGATGGGATTTCTGTGAAATTGGGGGGAAAAGTCTTCTGAGGGCAGTTTTTTTAAAAATTGCTTGTGCAACAAACACTACATTAACTGCTTATTTATAAGCACCCCACTAAATAGGCCCTTAAAGTTGCCCCAACACACGATCTTATGCGTGGGAATTCTCTGGTTATCATGCAGGCAATGCAAGCGTTAAAAGACGATGCTCCTGTCATAGCAATGGATCCCAGGCTACGTAGGAACCCAGCATCTGTTATGGCAGTGGAGAGGATTTTAAAGCTTGCCAAGAAATGCCTAGCGACTTTGAGACCCTCCAGGCCTTCAATGAAAGAATGTGTAGAGGAGTTATGGGCTATCAGAAAGGAGTACAGAGATCAAGCAAATTTGAACTCAGCTGGGTCCAGACGATCTGCAGATTTTGTCCAAAGAGAAAAGTATCCAATGGTTTCAGACACCCGAAGTGGTGAAAATGTCAAGTTTGTGTCTGCATAGTAACTTGGTAAGTAGAAGGATATATTTTTACGAATATTTGTTGGTGCTGAAACAAAGTATCTTGCATAAAAGACATACGTCGTATACTACATGAATGGTCAAGGCAGAGTAACGAAGTTGCTTGTCTTTCATGCTTGTGATGAAGAAGAAAGTTGATACTTGTAAAGTTTATGGTTTTTAAAGACCACATTTTTAGTAGGCTGGTAGTAATAAGTTTGTAGTTATGTTGTGAGTTGCAGCATGAAAGGTTGCCCTTTTGAGACTGTATGTAATATTATTGTTTCTCTGTTATATTTGTTGAGGATAGCAGTTCAGTTGTCTTGCATTTTGTAGTAACCAAAGGTATTCAGATCGTTGGAACTGATTACATTCAACCATACCACGTTTATTGTTTGGGCAAATAAAGATAACCATCCTCAAAATGTTGCAAATAGAGGTTCTAGCTATCCAAGATCTTTACTCTCTGCCAACACCAAATCTGCATACAACTTGAAAACAATTACATAGTCCTTAACCTCCACAAGATTCACAAACTTCCCAAACGATGGCAAATTCTTTCTCAACGTTGCTAATGATGCAAGATAATTGTTCATGTTCTTACCCAAGGTTTTGCCTTTCGCTAACAACATCCAACGTTGGAGTTACCGAAACATAGTTTCCTTCCTTACCAACCCTGCCATAAGCTCACATTATCATCATGAATCCACCACAAAACCATTGGGCTGTTGATAGTGATGCTTCTCATCACATCACTATCTTAGTAATTCCCCACATGAGTATAATCGTTCTAGAGTCTTGTGACTTCCTTCTAAATTGAAAAATGTTGCCATTTTCCAAATTCAGTGCTCAGACACAATATGCCATTGTAATCTTGCTTGATTGCCATTTTGCAAAGGAGGTCAAGTCAAGAACAAAGCTGAGGATGGAAACGAAATGCTGAGATGGGTCATAGAAGATTCTACTTGGTTCCTACGATGGAGCAGAATCAAAATGATTTTGATTAGTTTATTATATATAAGCTCTATTATCAGCTTATGACAATTTGAGCTGAGTTTTTCTGCAGACGTGGCTTGTTTCTGAATCACATGTGGTTCCATTGTTTCAATGATAGTAGCAAAGATGGCCTTGAAGTAACAGACCGCAAAAATATTACTAGTAACTAATTGCACATGCAGAATGCTAGATGCAAGTTGCAGGATTTAATGGTTGTCTTCAAAATGTTGTTTATTCGAAAGATAGCAAAATGAACACAATGGCTAAAGGTGAGATTGATATCTTTGAAATAAATTATGTATGGATTCTCATTCCCATATCAATTCTACACTGGCAATTGTAGTATGTTGAACTAGAGTTTGAAAAACTGGGCAACAATGTCCTACGGAAACAAAATGGAGCAAAGCCTAAACTTAAATCTTAATTCAACAAATCTGTGCCTGTAAATCTTTCATGACATGTTGGTCTCAGAGTTTTTTTGGATGGTGAATTCTGTATGTGCACCGAAAAGAGAAGCCAACCTCGGGTATTTTGGTGTCTAAAGGCAAACAAAGACAACTAATTTTGTTTATGTTTTGGAAGGGAAATCACTTGCTCGGTTGCTCCGTTTCTTGGCCTCGCTATACAAAATGACCCCGAATACCGTAAGGCTGTAACCAAGCATCCCTGTGACTGATACCGGGTTTCTGAATATCAAAATTGAGATAACAACTGCAACAGCACCCTTTGCGTTTCCTAGAACCTGGAAGAGCAATTGAGGAAAATGATATGAAAATGCAAGCTCATGAGAAGCTGATGATAAACCTAATACTCTGTTTAATAGTCTAGTTAACTTCTACAAAAAACAGAGTTTATGCATTTTAATCATAATAATTACAAGCCCCTTGGCTTATCTAGCATAGACGCCTTGTTGAAGAAATCAAGTTTAGTGGTTAGAACCGAATTCTTTTTTGCTCATGCTATTCTAATGACAATGCTATTACTACATCTGACTCAACATCTCAAAGTGATATGGTCAAACATCAATCCTGCCTTTTAGATCTGCAATAAAACCTAACAAAACAGGACCATTCTCCATTTAGTCAACTTTCACATCCCCACCCCTCACAAAAAAAATACACACTAGAAAGGTCAGAACACAAATTTTAGCAAGAGGGGATTACCTGAAGAGTCAAAGCACTTGTATGCTTGGTGACCAAGAAGTTGGTCAGATTCACGAAGTACGCAAGCGACGAATTGAAAAGGAGATACCAAACAATCTTGATATCCGCCTTTGCAAGGGACACAGTGATCCCAATCACATCTTTCTCCATAATCAACGCAGCCGGAACAAGGCAGACAACCGCAATCGGCGCCATGTACAACAGCAGATTCATAGAATTCAGTTTCTCCCTGAAAAACACACAAAATCAGACATCTCTCAATGCAATAAACACCCTCAATTGCCAGATGTGTTCACTTACCCTTCATTAGACAACAGAATCCCTTGAAGAACCGTTTTCAGTGCTCTTGCAGCCGTAGCTCCAACACACACTATGAATCCAAACAGATGGAAACTAGGCTCCCCCTGCAGAGAACACAACATGATCACCAAATTCACATAATTCAGACCTTACAGCATCAATCCCCACACATTTACAAACAGTGTTCTAAAAAACGCTAGGCAGCTCTCACCGCCTAGCGCCAAGGCGGCCTAAACGGACACCCAAGCATGGGCGGGGACCGCCTAGCGCCTAGACAGGGCGTAGGCGGGATTTTTAGAACACTGTTTACAAAGCACAAATGAACAAATCTATTGCATTTGCATACATACCCCGCTAGCAATAATAACACCAGTAACGACAGGAATCAGGGTGACATAAGTGAGCCAAGCCTCCCTCTTAAAGGTCATGAGGTAAGCAAACACGGCGGTGAAAAACGGCGTCGTAGCACCAATAGCCTGGTTAAACGAGACCGGAAGGTAGCGGAGGGAGATGTTACCGCTTACAACGGAGGCGCAGAAGACGACGCTGAGAGTCGCGATCTTGAGGAACTGAACCCTAGATCGGACGACCTGGAGAGGGACGACCTTGAGCCAGGCGATGGCGACGTAGCTGAAGAGCGAGCAGGCGCTCATATGGCACATTGTCAGGAAGATCGGGTACTTGAATCCGTAGTTACTCAGGAGGTACTTGTTCAGGAGCAGGACGCCGATGTTCGACGAGTACCAGAGGGTTACGAGCCCGAACGTGAAGAGTTTTCCGGTGGGATTCATCGGTTTCAATGGCGGCGGAGGTGGGGATCGGGTTGGGGGATTGAGGTAGGGCTACGGATCGGGATCGGGGGAATCGGATGGTGCACCGATTTCGGTGCGATTGGGGAGGGAGATTGATCGATCGATTGGTTGATTGGATTGGATTTGATCGGATGATTTTTGAAGGTTAGGGTTTGAGGGGGAAGAAGAGGGAATTTATGGAGAGAGAAAATAAGGCGCCACCTTTGAGTGTTTCGGGATGAATGAATAATAAAATGATTAATGAAATATGGTTAGGCGAAGATTCAAGATTAGTTGACTCTCAACGAGTCCTGACCACGCCAATGAACAAGTTCTTTGAGTTTATTATTATTTTTTGTATAAAATCTTTATTATTCATTCAATTACTTGGTACAAGGATCATCATTTAGACATTTCAAAAATGGAAGCGAATTAGGGGAGTTAATTAAACCTACCTAAATGAAATAACATTCATCGACGATGGATAAGTTGTCTAGGTTAAAAGTTGTACAAGATTTGAATCAAATACATTGAGAATTTGCATTAGTCAAGTATTATAAGATGAATGAAAAATAAACCTATCAAAATCCGACCCAACCAGCAAACCCAGCTCAATCCGAAGTTCCGAACTGATAATTTTGAGTTTCAACCTGAAGATTTAAACTCGAAATACAAAATTTTCCTAGTCTTGTCCATTTGATATTTCTCAGTGTTCTTGAGGGTGGCATTGGTTTGGTCATTTTGATACTCCCTCCGTTTCATAATAAGTGTCGTTTTAGCACTTAAAATTTGTTTCATAATATGTATCGTTTTAGGTTTTCAAAGTGATTTAATAGGGGTGAATGATGATATTTTTTATTGGAATGTGTATTTGTTGACTAAAGTTGTTCATGCATTGGCCAAAAAAATGTAATGAGTGGTAAGATTAAGAAAAAATTATAAGTTTTAAAGTAAATGATTGATTTTCTTAAAAACTGTGTTAAGAACTAAAACGACACTTATTGTGAAACGGATGGAGTATTACTTAACTAAGTCATCACTCTTGGACACCTACCATTGTTTTGGCCATGTTTGGATTATCACTCAAAATACATGGTTGTGTATTATAATTTGATTTAGCTTGGAATATATTACAATGCAATGATAATACGTTCTGAGTGGTAATCTTAACCGGCCATAAACTCATACATTTCCTGGCATTGCATTTGGCCTAATTTAATGCCGAGTTAAATGATAATAGTAATCTAATTAAATACCCAATTGATACGAGTGGAAATGTAACAATCTTGAATTTCTGATTTAGCTTAGTAGTATTTCATAATGAGATAGTCGGGTAGGAACCCATTAACAACAAACCCACAATTGAAGATCAAATCCATCTCATGGGAATCGATCAGCGTTATAATCAATATATGTTCATAAAACCCGGTTTTATACAATGTCATTTGATTATTAATATTTCCTTGCCACTTCTTATAACTCGTGAAGGTAGTCGAAGTCAAACAAAAGCCTCAAGTGATTATTTTAAATCTTTGTATTTTTGCGTACAAATGTGATAAAGTGAAAGGGTACAGTATATTAAGCCATTAATTGCAAATCTTGTAAGTTTTTTTTTTTTAAATTTAAAGAACGTGTTTTTTAGCAGATAAACACCCACTAATAAGCTAAACAAAAATGCTACTGTATTTGGTAAGTCAACGATTATACCTATATATGTGTCACGTTTGCCTTGCCTAGTAGTTGTAAACCTAAAAAGCCGAAAACGTGACATAAGTCTAATGCTAATTGTCATGCCCATCAACTCGAATTACATGACATCAAAATGCACTTGCTTGCTTGTTCACACCACAAAAAAAGAATAAAAAAATAAAAATACATCTTTTGCTCAGGGTTTTGTGGATTGTAACTTACAATTCATGTGATATTTGCTTAAAGAGTAATGAAATCAAATTCACGTTACTTGAGAAGTCAATGGTTAGTGGTTTTAATCCCACACAATTAAGCTTTTTTGACATGCGGATGAGTATTGTTTACGAAAACGTACATGAGCCTATACGTTGTTTGAAAATGTGTTTTTAAGGGTGAAAAGCTCAGTCGTTTTTAGTTTCTACACAAGATGCAAAAGCAAAAGACGCATCGTAAGTGCAATGAGTAGCATGTTCCTCTTGAATTACGCTAACGTTTTTCTTCCTCCGCTCCTGCTACATGTCCAGCCGACCGGAGGCTTGGTACAACCAGATAGTGCAATGACCATTGTACGTACACAACCAGGACCAGGGGTGCAAATTCATCCCACCACAAACGCACTACATGATCCTCATCCATTGTTCTTCTTGATTTCTAAAATCGCTAGAGAAACTCAGAAAACAATGTCTGAATTTGTTGAGTTTGGTTTGTACTTTTAGCCCATTTGTTATTGGGCCTTTTTTCTAACAGCCCATTCTGAGGATGACCATCAATCATGATGCGTGTAAGACAATTTGGGTTAGTAAAACAAGTCTGTCAATCCCGTATTTTAACAACGTTCCAATTAAGCATATTAAAATCGATTAGAGTTTGAATAGGTTCAAGATGGTTCCTATTAACTTAGGTTTTTGGATTAGAAGATGGATTACGACCTTATATGCAACGTGAGTTCTATTCACCCAACACGTCACCGAATAGTCAAATACTCTTGGTCCACAAGGCTTCATTAGAAGTTGGGAAAGCACATGTTTTGCTGACTAAAAACAGAAAGCCGAATGTAGGAGCTTTGTATAACAGCATTAGAGAAAGATGAGACTATATTGGCTAGAGTGATATGGTCTGGAATAAGATTAATACTCCAAGCCTGTCGTTTAATGCATGGAAGATAATTAATGGTGGTGCTCTGACCAAAGACAAACTGAAAATGATGAGAATTACTCAAGAGGACATATGTTTGGTGTGTAACTCTAGAAGTCAAGAAAGTACAGCTCATCTGTGGTTTGAGTGTGATTATTCACGTAGAGTGTTGCATGGAGTATTGAATTGGGCCAAAATAGGAAGAAGAACCACAAACTTGTTGAAGTGGATGAGTCAATCTGCTCGTATGCAGGGGAGAAAGTCTCTGAAGTTTAATTTGTGGAACCATTGTCATTGTGTGGTGATTTACAATACTTGGCAAGCTAGGAAGAAGCTCATTTTCAAAGATGAGTGAATGGAGCTTGAAGATTGTATTAGTACTAGCATTAATTTTGTTAGAAATTGTCTGATTGCCAGATAGAGAGTTAAGTTGAGAGAAGCGAGAGACATATTTGAGAAGTTGGGGATAGATGTGAATGTAACTTGCTAGTTCTAACTATCACAATTTTCTGATGACTCCATTTGTGAAAAAATTACCTTTTATTAAAAAAAAGTTTAAAAACCGTTACACTAATTACCAGTTAAATTAGTTTAAAACCATGTTGTTAAGTATTTGTAATTTTGTTTAGTTTCCCAATGGAACGTTTATTGTCTAGCACCCTGACATACGAAACTTTATCTCAATTATTCCTTCCAATTTTTTCCCAAAATATTTTCTATAAGACCGACCTTAAGGCGATGATTTGTTGCCCTGTCGCAAACACGAGTTCTGTTTCCAATGTACTCCTTTATATCATTAACTTTATCTCTTAAGGCCCTCCACCTTGATTCGTCATTCGATCCACTTTGATTTTCATCCCATTCTCTTATATCATAGTAATTAGCATACGTATCACACTCATCCTCTACTATCATATTATGCAATATGATACACGCTTTCATTACTTTTTCAATAAGATAAGGATCCTAAAGTTTACAAGGTTCACGGACAATAGCAAATCGAGCTTATAGAACACCAAAAGCTCGTTCCACGTCTTTCCTTACCGACTCTTAGGATTGAGCAAATAACTATTCTTTAGGGCCTTGTGGAAGGCTAATTGATTGAACAAATGTTGTCAGTGGTGATAAATTTCATCTGTAAGATAATATCCCATATCATACTCATGACCGTTCACAGTAAAATGTATCGGTGGAGCTCTACCTTCAAATATATCATTGAAAACAAGAGATCGATCAAGAACATTTATATCATTACACGTATCTGGAGTTTTGAAAAATGCATGCCAAATTCAAAGATCACTCGAGGCAACAACTTCAATGATAATTGAAGGTTTCTAGCGACGTCCACTAACATATTGGCCTTGCCAAGCTATGGAACAGTTTTTCCATTCCCAGTGCATGCAATCAATGCTCCCTAGCATTTCACGAAAACCTTGTTGCTCTCTGACATGAAGTAATTTTCGTAAATCATCTTCATTTGGTTTTCGGAAGTAATTTTCACCAAAATGGAGATTACTCCATCCACAAATGCTTGAAGACATCTCCTTGTTGTAGTTTCACCAATTCGAACGTACTCATAAACTTGATCGACGGTGACCGTGTATGCCGACACACGCATAGCAACAGTGCATTTTTACAAGAACGAAATCCTAACTCGACCGTTTCAATTGTTTCCAAATCAATTTGGGTGCTATATTGGGCATTCTATAGCATGTTTATCTTTGGAAATCGAAGGTCGGGAAGGTGTTGGTGTATGATGGTGTTGGTAAGAAGATGTTGGACTTTGAAAAGGTGGTGGTTGATTATCCAACATGTATAAAATATGGATTGTGAAAAAAATGGTCTTCAAAACTTCTTGAAATGGAGGTTGATTGCCATAATATAAAGGTCGGTTCCCTTGAATTGGAGGTTGGTTCCCTTGAAACAAATGGTGGTCACTTGGCAATAGAGGGTGGGTACCTTGAAATGGAGGCTGATTGACATTTTCATTACTCGTTAGAAACTCAGTCCATGAGAAGTTACCAAATGGTTGTTGAATATATGAAAAATGAAAGTTGTATAGATCCATAGTGGATGTTGAAGAACAAAAAGAAAGTAGAATGAAGATGGTAAATGATAGAGAATAAAAGGAAGTGACATTAAATGGATGTTCTACTACAACTTCCTCTATTTATAGAGAACAAAATTAAACAAAACCGCCAAGTTTATAATAACTACACAAATTCTTATTTATTCATGTGTTCAATATTTAGAGACAAGTACAACCAAACCCATTTTCATGTGTCCATTTTTTAGGAACAAATACAATCAAACCCATTTTTATTTATTTATTTTTCTTAAAAAAATATTTTGGATACAAAACTTATTTAATTTTACTCACAAATACAAGTGTATACCCAATTATATTAAAATACAAAACTTACAAACAACTGAAACAAGAGATGGGGAAAAAGAAGAAGAAGGACTTACAAAAAAGGGAAGAGTAGAAATATGAATTTTAAACTAAAAATGAAAAAAAAGTAGGTAACAATGTATGTTGGAACCAAGTAAAGCACTAGGTGAATTTTTACCAATACGAATAACATACAAAAAGTGGAGAGTAGGTAAAATACAATTAAAGCGGAGACCAAATAAAAGATAAACAACAAAAAAAATAGGTGAGTTTTGTTTTTTAATGTTAATAAATTGAAAATGTAAGAGGGGCCACGACAGAGTTTAAAGAGAAACTTGTCAATATATTATTCTTGCCTAATAAATATTTTGGTTGTAGAGAAATATTTCTCTACCATATAATTATATTTTCTGATTTTTTTAGTGTTAAGAAATGAAGCTACTCTCCATTGTGTATGTTCTAACTAATCTTGTATGTACGTGAAAATGATCTTATCCGATCCCACATGAAAGAACCTATCACTTTCAAACGCACATGAAATTGAAAAAATTTGGTAATGTTGAAAACTAATTGATCGATATAAATTTCAAAAAACGGAATTTGAAACTCAACGTACATACATCCTCTCAATTTAAGCTTTCAAATGATTTGTTATTAGAAATTCACATAGCTAATAAACCCTCTTAGTTTCTAGGTCGAGAAATATATCTTGGCTCCTTCAACCTTGTTCGAGGCAAGTCTATACCGAGATGATATTGATGTTGGTGTTGGTATTTGAAACTTAACATATATAAACGTGTAATATTTTGTGTAAGGGATTGCTTCATTCTTTCATTAACATGAATGGTATATATATACAAGTGAGTTGGGATCTCTTCTTGGGGTCCAAGTAACTATAAATAAAATCCAAGTTATATAGTACAGTAGGAGGTTCCATCCAACACGAGTCACATGAGGTGGAGTAATTTCTTAAGTTACGTAGTAGGAGATTTCTATTATATTTTTCAATGTGAGATTCAAAAAAATCACCTAGGTTGGATCATGTTGAAGTTGGGTTTCTAGCTGTACGCTGTCACGTATGCGGCTCGTATGCACCAGAGGGTCCCGGCACAGACCCTCGGTGTCATGTTGCTCATCGGTATTAAGGCTAGGAAGCACTTTCAGCCGAACGCGGCCGACGCGGAGCCACTGTGGGACATGGTCTACCACTATAGGGATCCGTGAGAGCGTAACGGCCTTGCAGCCGAGGCAGTTAGATGCTTCATCTGCCGACTCAAACTCTTTCCCCCTATTGCGAGGTTTCCCATAATCCGCTGCGAGCATGCTCGGCACCATGCGGTCCACGCCGAGTGCTTTGCCCTGAGGGCTCTTGGGCTAGAGCTCGACGTCCACGTGTGCCCAACGTGCGGTTTGGCACGGACCCTCGATGTCATCTTGCTCATCGGTATCAAAGCTAGGAAGCACTTTCAGCCGAACGAGGCCGACGCGGAGCTACTGTGGGACATGGTCTACCACTGTAGGGCTATGTGGGAGCGTAATAGTCTTGCAACCGAGGCGGTTAGGTGCTCCATATGCCGACTCAAACTCTTTCCCCCTATTGCAAGGTTTCCCATCATCCGCTGCGAGCATGCTCGGCGCCATGCGGTCCACGCTGAGTGCTTCACCTTGAGTGCTCTTGGGCTGGAGCTCGACGTCCACGTGTGCCCAAGCGGTAGGGCTCTTTCCGGTCCGGAGTAGCTAGCTAGCATTTGTGTTTGTTTTAATTATACTCCCTCCGTCCCTATATGTTTGTCCTCTTTCCATTTTCGTTGTCTCAAAATGTTTGTCCCCTTTCATTTTATATCAAAAATTTCTTACAATACTATCCTCATTTAATCTCACTTTTTACCCCCATCATTCAACTTTTCTTTCTACTTTATCTCCTTTCAACTTTTTATCCATATAAAAATACAAAACCAACCTCATCTAATTTCAATTTTTAACCACATCATCTACCTTTATCTTCTTCCAATACAACTTTATCCTTTCCTTAATAACCACAAAAATAGTGCTTTAGGAGAAACAAACAGGGACGGAGGGAGTATGACTCAAAATCTGTAATACTCGCCTGACCAAAAAAAATCAATATATATATTATAAAAGCCGACCGTTTTCGAGCTACCACGTTGATTCTGGTTGCGCTTGATTTTAATTTTTTTCCAACTCAAATAGATAATAAAAACTTTATATCTTTTATTTCCCTTCGTTATATAATTCTCGATTTTATCTTTAAAGTCATACTATCCATATTTAATTCGAAAATCACCACATCAATATATCTATCTATCATACTATATAGACTGTACCAAATGTGGCTCTTCTGGTCATGCAATCTCTGGTGACCTAAGTTTGCTAAAGAACATGATCATTGAGACAAATGCAAGATACATTATAGTGATTGAAAAGGTATTTTCCCACTTCAATTTTGATGATTGTTAATTGTTTGTTACTTATCACATTACAAAGATACAACTTCTTCCAATACAACTTTATCCTTTCCTTAATAACCACAAAAATAGTGCTTTAGGAGAAACAAATAGGGACGGAGGGAGTATGACTCAAAATCTGTAATACTCCCCTGATAAAAAAAAATCAATATGTATTATAAAAGCCGACGGTTTTCGAGCTACCACGTTGATTCTGGTCGCGCTTGATTTTAATTTTTTTCCAACTCAAATAGATAATAAAAAATTTATATCTTTTATTTCCCTTCGTTATATAATCCTCGATTTTATCTTTAAAGTCATACTATCCATATTTAATTCGAAAATCACCACATCAATATATCTATATATAGATTGTACCAAATGTGGCTCTTCTGATCATGCAATCTCTGGTGACCTAAGTTTGCTGGAGAACATGATCATTGAGACAGATGCAAGATACATTATAGTGATTGAAAAGGTATTTTTCCACTTCAATTTTGATGATTGTTAATTGTTTGCTACTCATCACATCACAAAGATACAACTTCTGCCTGTTTTCAGCATGCAATATTCCAACGGTTGGTTGAAGACCGCATTTTCAACCAAATCCCAAGCATTCTCATCACGATACGTGTCAACTTTTCATTGGACCGCATCACCCATCTTCATAAAATACTTTAATTGGTTAATTTTAAATGTAGACTCCGCATGTATGTAAAATATGAAAGAATATATATCATTGAAATTATTTTTATAAGTTTTCCTTAAATATATAATTAATTAATCTTACTATCTCAATTGGAAATTAAAATAATAATATAGAAAAATATATGTCAATTTTAATTAAATATATACTTAAAAGTTATAATCCATAAACATTAAAATAAATCTTAGAGCATCTGCAACAATGACACTGTTACAGTGTTATGCACCCCTACTTTTTCTATTTCTCTCTGCCAAATCATCTATGCACCCCATTTTATTTTTTACCCACATCCATGCACCCCATAAACCCAACTTTTCCAGTTTTCAATATTTTTTTCTCTTTTCATATACAATTACACATATACCCTCATTCTCTAATAAAATGACATATATACCCTTCGTATAAATATTTATTTGATTGATAAAATGAAATAATTTATAAAGATTAAATTTGCAAAAAATTATTTTTGTTAGTTTCTGAAGACTTAATTACTAATCTTTATTTTAAATAGTTATTAGTATATAAAATTACGGAAAATAAATATCATAATTGGATAGATAGTGCAATTTACGACTTACAAAAGAGACACGATACTTGATTAAAACAAATACAATACTTAAAGATCCTAATCTGATTCGTAACGAATTGCATACGAGATGTATAACTGATTCAAACAAATATAATAGTCATTCCGACATCGTATGCCCATTTTCCGCCAATCGTGATGAACGCCCGTATAAACCTAACAATATACAACTACTTTTAAATTTAATTTTCCATATACAGTATTAGTGTCTATGGATAGATAAAAAAAAGTTATGAATTATGGTATAGTTTTTTTTTTATAAACCTCGAAATTTCCTTAAAAAGATAATATATAACCTATGTTATGTAATTAATCCCATTTTTCTTGCCCAATTAATGATTGACACGTGACATGCTTTGTTTGTGTTGTTGATGATGTAGATGGCCATGTGTCATGCGTTGATTGGTTCTTCTTCCATGCAACTCTCAATACTTGGGTTGCATGTTTTGCTACTCCGTGCCTGGTGCACTCCCCACTTCTTTATTACTGTATATTAATTTAGCTGACATGATGCAACTCACATTTGAACCGTTGTAGATGGTCTTATAAATCTTAGCAGTATTCAATCCTTATACAAAAACTATAATTCTATAGATCTTTGATTAAAATAATATATTATAGTAGATATAATATATCATTAAAATAAATCTTATAAGAAACAAATTAAATAAAATGATATAAGATTTTATATCAAACTATTTTCTGAATAACTTTATATAATTTAAACTAAGTTTTTAGTTAAATCAAACTCGTGCCTTCAAGGCACGGGACTAATACTAGTCTATCTTTAAATTGAAGGTTAATATTGAATAAAAGATAAGACCAATTATATATATTCTACGTACATTATCACAATTGGACCTGTCAAACGCTGACCCGACCCGACCTGAAAATTTTAGGTTTCAACCCCAAAAATTTAAATCCGTGACCCAGTTTCAACTCGACCCGATTGAAACCTAAACCCGTTGGGTTTAAACCCGAACCCATTGGGTCGGACCCGATTTTTACAGTTTAAGTTATTACAATATATAAAATTTGTTTTAGAAAATTATGTTATATTTTATTATTAAAATATTTAAAAATAATATTTTATTATTTAAATTTTGGTTAAAAAATTGATACTCTTGACCCGTTGGCTGTTCTGACCCGACCCGAAAATCCGAAACAACCCGACCCAGTTTGACTCGTAACCCAATTGACCCGAACCCGAACCCGAAACGACCCGACCTGAACCCGCACGACCTGACCCGATCGACAGGTCTAATCACAATTACTTATCTATCTATCAATTATGTTTGCATTCATGTACGTTTTTTTATAATTTTCTATGATCTTCACATTGGTTTTGATCTACTTATTTTTATAGTACATTGTTTTTTATATGATCTACTTATTAAATATTATGATTAAAACAACTACCTGTTTAATTTGGTTATATCAAGTTGGTGATTTGCATACTATATATAATATAAGTAAATATAATTTGCAAAATAATGTAAGTTATTGACTATAAAATATAAGTACGTGATTTGCATAGCAATATATTCTTAATCGATTATAGAACAATTAAAGACTTGTAATATTCCATGAAATTAAATTATATCAATTTTTTTACTATACATTTTCACACTAATATTCTATTTATATTATATTTAAAAAATTACAAAATACGAATCGTGCATGGCACAACAGGTACACCTAGTCGGTAATAATCCGAGCCCTTAATTACCAAAACCCAACTACTCCGTATTTACTTGGATGAGATCAAATCTTTTGAACGGGTCAGGTTTAGACGGGTCTAAACTTGCAAGCCAATTTAACCAATTTTGTACCTTCAAATTAAGGTAAGCAGGTGTAGGAAGAGGGTTGTAATGGGACTTATCTAGCCCAAATAGTATCGTGAGATTTATGTACTTCCCTCTCAAACCCTAAAACCATCATCTGTGTCTTCACTGTAGAGGTCTGGCGGAGGCAGCAACAGCGGATATGGCGACCAATCCTCCGGCGTCAGGTCTGTCATCTCCGATCCTCTCTTCTTCTTCTTTTTGGTGTATTTTTCTTGCTTGTACGTTATATAGGCTTCGGCTTGTTGAGCAGATTTCGGTAACACGCTCTTGATGTAAATGCTTGATCTTTGTGGACTGTAAATGCTTCATCTCTTGATTTTGTAATTTTTGACATTGCGCTCCCAATCAAGTCACAGTTGCAGGAAAACTTACAGATGGGAAAATTATAAAATCATAATTGACTCCCTCCATCATGATTGACTTGTTCAACATCCTGATTTACTCTCTAATAGAGATTTATCTTGATTCTAAACAGCCCTAGCTGTCCCAATACACATACTGTTGCCTTGCATAAAATTATTCATAATTTGCAGGAGCCAAGGGCTCGCCTTCTGACAAACCTCTCCCTCCAAAACCCAACTTCCCTCCATTGAAGGCTCATGAAATCTCCAACGGCGAAGCCCAGTACAGGTCAATACGGATCCCGGCTCACAGGATGAGCCCGCTACGCAAGGCATGGGAGCGCGACATCTTCCCTTTGATTGCCAACGAGATGAAGCTCGACGTCTGCGTGAACCGTGGCAACTCACGCAGGGTCGAGCTCAGAACCACCAAGGACACTCCCTACATAGACAACCTTTCTAGATGTGCCGCCTTTCTCGAGGCCTTTATGTTCGGGTTCGATGTCAAGGACGCGCAAGTGCTCTTGCGCGTTGATGTGATGCAGGTCGACTGGTTCGAGGTCAACGAGGTCAAGCCGACCCTCAAAGGCGAGCACCTGTCTCGGGCTATAGGGCGGCTTTCGGGTAAAGAGGGGAGGACCAAGTTTGCTATCGAAAACGCCACAAAGACTCGGATCGTGATCGCTGATAAGAAGGTCTACATCTTGGGATGCCCTATGAACGTGACGGTTGCAAAGCGTGCGCTTTCTCGGCTCATTTTGGGGTCGCCACCGGCTAAGGTTTACTCCGAGCTCAGAGCTGTTACTGCAAGAGCTGCTGAAAGGTTTTAGCTCTGTGGTTGGGTTTAAGACCATGATCGAGTTAAATAAACGCTATGTTCGTAGGTGGTTATAAGCCTAATTAGTATAAACATATTTTAATAGTAATATAAATATCTATCTATCTATCTATATATATATATTATTGATTATGATAATTAAGTGCATATTGGACTAGCTTAATGTCACACTGTCACGTTGCCTTGCCTAGTACAGTAGTTGTAAACATAAAATCCAGAAAATGTGACATGGGTTTATTGCTAATTCTCATGGCCATCGACTCGAACTACATGACATCAAAATGCACTCGCTTGCTTGTTCACACCACAAAAAATGCACTTGCTTGCTCGTTCACACCCAACAAATACATCTGTTTTTCAGGGTTTTGTGGTATTTTTACTTCTAATTCATGTGATACTGCTTAAGGATTGATGAACTAAAATTCACGTTACTTAAAAAGTCAGTGATTTTAATCCCACACAATCAGTTTTGACAGGCTGACGAGTATTATTTACGAAAACATGACTACACGTTGTTTGACAATTTGTTTCCAAGGGTAAAAAAGCTCAGCCCTTTTTAATTAGTACACTGGATGCAAAAGCAAAAGAGGCATCATATTACTTCACCAAAAAAAAAAAGAGGCATCATATTATATTATACCACATATTACAGAATACCCGTACCTACTTTCGCCATTGCATTTTCTTCACATGCCATTTTTAGTACAACCAGATAGCGCTAAGACCGTTATTTATACACAAGCACGAGTGCAAATTCATCCCACTCATGCCACCACAAACGCACTCGATGAACCCGTAAAATGCTGAATCTTACCAAACAGAGACTTAGCAGCCCCGAAATGCCGAATCCTATACACACCAGAAGGAGCAGACTCCGGGATCCGCCACTCGATAGTAGCCAAGCTACTCGGGCTAAGCTTAGCAGGCCTATGCCACTTATACCTTAAGCAAAAGTCGTCGTCGTCATATACTGGGACCCACGTGCTGTCAGTCCCGCTAAGCATCTCAACAAGAGCAAACGTCCCCTCAGTCATTAGATCGTTCCTAGGGCAGCCTGTCCAGAAGGTGGCTTCTGCTTTGTCGCCTCTCTTGAAAGTCGAGTTCTTCGGAACGTCGGACTTGCAATCACCCATTTGCACGCCTGCTGGAGCTATGTCCATGACTACTGGTGTGAGGAAGCTCAGTTGCTTATCGAGGAGATCTGGTGGCTGAGGCCCTGGCTCTACGGATTTGCCTTGGAGAAGCGCGGTTGCTAGTTTCTTGAATTCTTGGATGTAGGCGCTTAGCGTGTGGGGCCCGTAGAGAGTGGAGGCACCCTACAAAGACAGTTTTTTAAATCAGGATATGTAATCATTTTGTAAAAATAAGCACATTTTTAACACATACTTGCTTGTTACTTGTGAATGTTTACAAGTATTCATGTGGAAATTAGATGATAGGTTGGCTAACAATCTTAGTAATTTTCTTTTTTTTCAAAAAGCTATCATAACAAAGACTTGAAGATGTAAACTTTTGCAAGTGAATGATATCAACCCACTCAATACTAGACCCTAACAAATCCAAAAAAAAAAATCATCTGTAAATGATAGCTATGACATTTTTGACTGCCAAAAGACGTCTGTAGCATTGTTGAGAGCTTTGAGCTATAGAGAGAACAGAGCATATAATCTGAAATGTCAAGAAACATCATGCTCGTATCTGTATTGCATTATATAAGATAGAAGAAAATAGAAGGTAAAAACAGCAAGATCTACTACGTATCTAAATCTGAGAAATAATGATGTGAAAAAAAAAAAAAAAAGGATCTTACTAGAGTGACGGTGTCAGGACAGTTAAGGGGTGTAAGTTAAAGTTTGGTAAAGTTCCAGCATGGTGGTTGACAGATAATGTGTACTACAATTAAGCCTCTAGACTGGATGATGCAGTGACTTCTGAGTTGTGAAGGTTTTAGGCCTGCCTATGGTGAGGGAGTGGCTTATCTGTGCTACCTCTCTCTCAGTCAGACTCCATTCATAATTTGCAAGTTTCACACAACGAAAATTTAATTCTGGAGGAAATTTGCAGATATCATAATCTCAAATGGGCATACAAACCTCGTATCTTTGGACTTGGTACTCTTCAAAGGTGGTCACGTACTGCGAATAGGTATTTGTCAACCCTGCAATGACTACATGGAGATCTGATTTGAAATCTGAACCTTTGGCACTTGTAAGAGCTGTCTTTATTGCATCTCGGAGTCGCCTGCCAGCCATTGTTGTAAACTCTGGAAAAATGTAAGTTGGATGTCAGCTAATGGATATATCGCAAAAACATAAAACTGTTAATAACAGCCTTTTTCGAAGTGTTTTCCAGATGAGTAAACATGCTAAACAGGACATCACATTACAAAAAAGCTCATACCTGAGGGTACACTGAGAATAACAAGCTGCCCCACCCGAAGAATTTGAACTGGAAGAATTGAAGGCTGCAGAATGGGTAAAGATAGTTGAGGTTATATCACTAGAATAAAACATTTACCAAATCGAACTTTTATCATTCAAAGTGAACTGAGAGAAGCCCATCAAAGATATCTATCATTTAGGGAAAAATGGATAGAAAATTTCAAGCTTCATAGGTTAAATAAAGGCTAGATCCTCCCAATATACCAGCTAAACATGTTCAGAAGACAGCAACTGGAAAAGTAAACTTGCAGAACGCATCTACTGGTGCAAACATACACAATTAGTGAATGTGTCATTGACCTGCCATGCAGAGTTTTGCTCCCAAATGACAAGCGCATACTTGTTGGATCAATGTTACAGACAAGACTAACTTGGTAAAAAAGTTACAAAACAACACCTACTGGCATGGTTTAGTGCTGGTATGATTTCCTTGATATAAACAACAGCATATTAATTAACTCGGTAGTTTTTCCCCAATAATTCCAACCCGAAGAAATATATGAATTGAGTAACATACCACCCAATCATATGGTTGCTTCATTTCACCAGTATCAAGCAGGATAGGCTTTGGACTATGACATTCAACTTGCTTTTTGTCTGGAGTTTTTAATACATTACGCACCACCTTCCAGAAAGGATTTCCCTAAAATCATTAGAAAGGTTAGGAACATAAATCTTCCAGTATATACATACAAAAACTTTCAATATGATGAAGCATATGCACAAATGAAATAAATACCGATTCATCCCCTTGCTTAAAGTCAAAAGCTCCAGGTCCATCTGTGGTACCAGCAGCAAACGCAAAGCCCATAGCAGCAGGACATGTTTTAACTGTCTCACTGCCTCCTCCTGGCTTTTGAATTGTCACCTCAAGGTTGGAGAAGTCGACATAAGCGTGGCGATAATCAATCTTCCCCTTAATTTGTTCAGATGCTGTGTTGAACAGTTCTACAGCTTTCTTAAATTGCCTCTGTCCAATAATACGTGTACTCTCAAACTCGTCTGGGTAACTAGCAGAAAGACAAGAAAAATCATTAACACTCAATGTAAGCATTGCAAGAGAGAATTTTTTCATAAGCATACAAATAAAATATACCCTGGCCCTCTCCCATAACAAAGCTCATTCTTCCCACCACATGTACTATGATTGAAGTCACATGGAAGACCAGTGTCAGTGCAAAAGGCACCAAGAACATTTGGGCTAACATCACCACAGTTTGTCTGACAAAAAGCAGATACAAATCCTGGCTTCTCATCTTGAGGAAGAGCACTTCTGACACGGCTAGAAATACTAGAAGACCTGCTCACTCTTTTGCCAGAAACAGCTCCAAAGGAGGCAGCAAGCTCGAGTAACTCATGACCTGCATTTGAGAATATTAATTAGCAACAAATACTCCTCCACTCATATTGGGTACAGTTTCAAACTTTATGCATATAATTTTTTTAATATATTTGTATTCTTATAATATCCATATTTCATGATAAGTGGAGATAAAATACCATGGAATGCAATAGATGAGCTTCTCCTTAATAGTGAGACTTTTCAATAAACTATAAATAGTATAGATTTTCATACTAACAAAAAAAAAAGGTATCTCCACCCGGAAGTCATTGTTAATTAGGAAAGAAGTCAATACTTACGTTTTGCTTGATGGTTAGGAATGATATTTGAAATTCGCCTTGGAATCTCATCCAATTCAGATTCCGATGAGTACACAGTTTCACCATTTCTTGAGTCAAACCAATCTTCCATAAATCGTGCAGCAGTACCCTTGTTATCACCACTTATCAAGGCATTTGTTCGGCTCATAGAAGTACCATGGGTTGCAAACCAGTTAAAACTCCCAACTGGACCCCATTCATCATCCACAAACTTAAGCAAGGTCATTTCCTTATCAACATCATACTTGTATTTGTTACGTTCTTCTGCAGGATTGTTTAAGTGGGCACTAGGACTACGGTTCACACCAGCATCTAGAATCTCTCCTGCAAGTACAGACGAAATGGAAGGAAGATAATAGTGAGAAGTGAATAATAAACGGATATCTGTTTTGAAAGAAAACGAACATTAATGAAACATGTGGATAATCAAGGATTAAGTGTGATTCAATGATTGTCTTTTAGAATCCAACTCTTTTTTGTAGAAAATATACTTGATAATGGAACTGGGATAACAAGGTAACTTATGCTTGTGTTGAAATGGATGAAACATCATTAATCAAAAAGTTATCTATTCTTGTGCACCACTACTGAGCTGCGCAATGATCTGCAATGAACTTCAACTATTGAAACAACACCAAGTAAGCTCACAAGGGCAAGTTATTTGATCAAGCATTCAACTAACCAAGCATATATTCAGCAGGGCTAAGGTCTTTTCCTAATCTAAAATTTCATGTCAATTCCTTGTAACAAAAAGAACCTTTAACACCAAGCTAGTGTAAAGAAAGAATACCGGTGCCCATCTGATGGATGGCAATGTTAGAATTTGTTCTGAAAATAGTATAGGCCCTCACCTTTGTTTATATATATTGATCCAGGCCTGAGATTGTTGTGGGCTCTTATGATGCTTTGCTCAATGCCATCAACAACAGCGTCAAATGACTGGCGTACAAATCCAAGAGAAGTAACAATGTACACAACGTACTGCAGATAACCCCCTGGACCAGCATGTGTATGAATACCACTTATGGCAACATTCTGTTCAGTATACAAATCACCGTACCTGCCACCAGACTCTACTATCTCAGATGCAGAAAAAAAAAGTTTCTCCAAGAAGAATTGATCCATCAGTAGTTATCACACCAGATCAAGCTACCTACTAACTCATGAAATACAGCTATCTTATGTATGTCCACAAGAACAGTGAATAATCGAGGATAGTTGTTGGGATTATTCATACTAAAGATAATATATCCTGGATAAATTTACTAAGCTATGTAAGATCAAGTCCTAACTCCAAACTCAACCACTTCTCTAGAACTTCATATTCCTCCCGCTTTCTTACAGAATCCAAGCCTATAAAATGCACTGTCCAAATGAACATGGAAACTATGAAATCAATTATTTCTACACTATGATACAAAAACATTTAAACTGGATGCTAATGTCTGATAATTGAGCAATTAAGAAACAGCTTAAACTGATACTCTTCAAAGTGGAAATATACCTAGCTTTCAGCCTCTCCAGAACCTTGATGGTCACGATTTGGGAAGCCATACAAGCATCAAGGTTGACAAAGAGCACTCGTTTCCCCTGTGGCTCAGCCACAATGAAGGCGCGAGATCGCAGCCTGAGATGAACCCCGGACACAATCTGTTCCATGTTAGCATACCCCATCATGTTCACATCCGCAGCTGGCCCCGTAATGTCGTAGCTCCCAAGCCCTACCAAGTAATCGGAATCCGAAACAGCCAAATCCGTACTCAACAACACCAATACACAAACCAGCATCCATCCCCATAGCGAAACTCCTCTCACTCGCACCCCAAACAACTCCATTGAAAAGGACTCTTTCTCAATTTCTCCTCATTTCAATCCTGGTAATCCAACAGCAAGGATACGAAGAACACGTGTATAAGACCCCCCCAAACTACACCAACTACGAATTGATTGCTCGAATTAGGGTGAGCAGAGCCGATGAAATTGATTTCAGCAATAAATGCTTTACCTAAAAGTAATGACCAGGCGAAAACTCGAGCAAGCGATCACTCTCCAGCTCTTGCACGAAACCTAATTGCACGTGAAAGAGAATCCGGATATATAGACAGCGAGAGATGATTGAAGATTACGGAGAAGCAAGCGAAGGTGTCGAACTGTCGATTGCGTAATTGCAACTGCTCGGGCTTGTAACTTGCAATTGCAAGCATATGAACGAGGCGGACGGTGGCTTTGAGAGGAAGACAAGACTAGTAGTTGAGAGAGAGTGGGACCCATTGTAAGCATTTGAAGAAGCTTTGCTCTTCTTCTACACGCGGGTGCACGATAGTCCCCGTGGAATCTAGTGGTAAGAAATGACAATGGTATACGTAGAAAAACCATGTAAAATTTAGAGTCAGTTTTATGATAAAAGTTTTTAAATGACTACAAACTCACCATTAGTGATATGCAACTAGCAAATATTACAAATTAAATAAGTAGGTTTGCCGTTTGCATTGATGGGTTCGATTCTGTTAAAAAAAATGATGAGACTTGTTTTTTTTTTCTATGTTAAAGAGTTAGAAGTGGTAATTGAATCCGTAAACTCCTGACATCCTCATGTGGAGCATATTATGAAAGTCTTGCAATACCTTTTTAATTGCATGAATGTATATGATGTATGAGTGAGCAACAAGATGACAATGGAAAGGATATTAGATGGAAGAATGAGGAAAGTGCGTTTACTTTGTCACTAGTGAATGGAAATGGAAGGGTTTGTTATCCTTTTGTGCTTGTTGCATACATCACATGATTAAAAAAAACATGTAGTACAATGCAAGCTATGATAAAGTCGTAATGCGTACTGTATTTTGTATGACCATTAAAGTATAATATAGTAGGCTTCCGTTGAGTGTGAAGCTTTATTCTTATATGGGCCGGGCCCATCACGGGCCTTTCTGTAATCAGGCCCAAGTTCACTCGGCTAATTTACAACTATCACTCTCCCTGAGCTCGAGGTCGGTTTGGTCTGAAAGACGAAACCTCAGAACGAAATAGACAGAGAACAAGGGCTCGGGAGCTTCCAATTCTTCACCGGCGGCGACTTATCTCCTCTGCCTCGTCCAATTCCACAAAGGTTTAAGCTTCCCTTTATATCTCTCTATAGGATCTCCTCTCGTTCTTCATTATCAAAATCTAAATTTGATCACTTTGAACTTGTCGTTCCCAATTGATTTTCTCTAATGCCTTGTGGGAACTCTTGCCACTGACCTTAATTACCCATACAAGTATGGCAATAAGGGTTTTGTGGATTATACTGTGTAAGCTGGGTTTGACCCTTTGTACAATTTTAGGTTGCCAAACAGTGGTTTGCCATTCAAGACATCTACTCTTTCAAAATTAATTTGTGAGTTTGTACTTAATCTGGATGTGATCAGGACTGTTAGTTTAACCATATGACTTCAGTAGAGTGTCTTATGAAAGAATGTGTGTTCTCTCATCGTGTAATAATGTGAGCGTGTGTTTTGATCAAGTAATACTGATAATATTGTGCATTTGTTTTGTAGGAGCATAGAATTTGTGTTCTCCTAGCAAGTAAAAGTAGGCATGGTATTGTGGCGCCTTCTAGCTTACAACGCTAAACCCTATTCTTCCAATAAAGCCCTTCCAAACCCCATAAACCCCTTGTACTCTTCTCAGCTATTCTCTCCATTTTCCACTTCCTTTCTTGCCACCAAAACACCCAAGAAACACAAAAAAAGAGTCAAGAAGGACAGCCCCCGAACCACGTTAATCCAACCGAATTCTTCCCTTATCGCTCACTTTGAGCGAATCGTCAACCGTGACAATGAGTTTCGGTTCCTTATTCGATCCAAACAGTTCCTCTCCAAGCAACCTGATCACATCCTCCGCCTTGATGACGCCGGTAAGCTCTACAGGGAAATGGGTTTTCCACGGGGCCGAAAGATCAACAAGTATGTTGAGAAACACCCTTTGATTTTCGAGATTTACCGCCATAGTGATAACAAAATGTGGGTAGGGTTCACTGAATTCATGGAGAAGTTGTTGGATGAGGAGAAGAAGGTTATGGAGAGCATGGAAATGGAAAGGGTTAAGGTTGTGAAGAAGCTTTTAATGATGTGCAAGGATAATAGGATGCCTCTGAGCAAGATTTTTCATTGCAGGCTCTTATTTGGAGTGCCTGAGGATTTTAGGGATTGGGTTTTAAGGTTTCCTGATGATTTTAAGGTTTCGAGCGGTGCTGACGGAACCCGGATTCTTGAATTGGCTAAATGGGATGAAAAACTGGCGGTGAGCGCATTGGAGAGGGAGTTTATGGTAGACGAGGAGAAGGTGAAACGAGCGTTTAAGTTTCCTCTGAAGCATGATAAGGCGTTGGACTTGGATTTAGATGACGAGAGGCGGCTGAACTTGTTGAATACTTTGCCTCTGGTTTCACCTTATTCAGACGGGTGGAAGCATGATCTATGGACTTTGGAGGCCGAGAAATACAGGGTTGGGGTCATACACGAGTTCTTGAGCCTGACACTGGAGAAGAGGGCTTCTATACATCATTTAGTGGAGTTCAAGGAGGAGTTTAGCCTTACGAAACACACGTACCAGATGTTGTCGAAGCAGCAGAGAGCGTTTTACTTGGCTGGCACTGAGATGAATTGGGCTGTGTTCTTGAGAGATGGGTATGATGAGAATGGGGAGTTGATTGAGAAGGATCCACTTGTGATTTTCAATGAGAAGTTGTATAAGTATGCTCAAATGCAAGAACATGAACTGAGTTCAGTGATACAACACTAGCACTTGATGGTCCTGCAACTTCAGCTTTTGTAGCCTTGTACATCAATAGCCAATGGTATACACTTTGCAATAGTCCATTCTACACGCTGATTTGGAACTGTTCTTTATATTTCTAGATATAGTGATTAGTGGGTTTGTAAGATGTACCAATTTCAAAATATCATCTGTAAGCTGTAAAACAAAACCCTGAAATTTTGATGGAATTCTTATTTGATGATCTTGTTCTTTTCTTTTTTTGTGGTTTAAAACTCATATTGCAGAGCTCAGTGTACTGGATAGAATTGGACCGTTACTATACTATTATAGCCTCAGCCTTGTTCTCCTCCAAGAGAGCACAGGCAAATTCCTCAGGCCATCTCAATGTAATGTGGGCTCTTCACACTCCTCATCCTCTTCAACCTTCCCTCTACCTCCTTTCCCCAAATCAATTTCCCTCTCTCACCCGAAAACCCTCGACCCATTTCTTGTCACGACGGTCATCACCTCCTCCGGCCACCGTCTCCGTCACCGGAACCACTAGCACCACCAACCTGAACCAACTAATCCAGACCTTATCCAAACAAGGTCAACTCAAAGAAGCCCTAGAAATTCTCCATCGTCACGATTTTAACCCCACTCAGCGCACGTACGAGCTCCTTATCCACTGTTGCGAGCTCCGGAACTCTCTCCTCGATGCTCAGGCCGTTCACCGGCATCTGATTGATGATGGGTTTGATCAGGATTCCTTCCTGGCGACGAAGCTGATCGATATATACGCTGAGTTGGGGTACATGGAGCACGCACGCCAGGTGTTCGATAAAATTCGTGAACGAACTGTTTTTGTATGGAATGCGATTCTTAGAGCGCTTGCGCTTGGGGGTTCTGGGCACGAGGCTTTGGGCGTTTTCCGTGAGATGAATGCTTCTGGGGTTGCATCGAATAGGTTTACCTACACGTATGTGCTCAAGGCTTGTGCGGTCTCTGAGTCGAGTGCTGTCCTGTTGAAAGGGAAGGAGATCCATGGGCGGATTCTCAGGCAGGGGTTTGAAACAAATGTGCATATCATGACCACCTTGTTGGACTTCTACGCTAGATTTGGCTTGGTGTCTTATGCCAGCTCTGTTTTCGACAAAATGGATTCGAAAAACGTTGTTTCGTGGAGCGCCATGATTGCTTGCTTGGCTAAGAATGAGAAGCCTTTGCTAGCACTCGATCTCTTCCATCAGATGATGATGGAAGAAGGCGATAACTTTTCCCCCAATTCAGTGACAATGGTGAGTGTGCTTCAGGCGTGCTCTGCCCTTGCTGCCTTACTACACGGAAAGCTGATCCATGCTTACATACTTAGAAGAAATCTCGATTCTATATTGCCAGTGAAGAGTGCCCTGATGATGATGTATGCAAGATGTGGTGATCTTAGGTCAACACTCAGTATCTTTGAAAACATGGACAAGACAGACATTGTTTCGTGGAACTCCTTGATCTCTAGCTACGGGATCCATGGATTTGGTAGCAAGGCTGTTGAAGTCTTCGAGGAAATGATATCCCGTGGAATCAAACCGAGTCCTATTACCTTTATAAGTGTTCTAGGAGCTTGTAGCCATGCTGGCCTTGTGGAAGAGGGAAAACATATATTCAATTCTATGATGAAAGTTCATGGAATTTCTCCTAGTGTAGAGCACTATGCATCCATGGTGGATATTTTAGGCCGAGCCGATCAATTAGAAGAAGCGGTTAAGCTCATAGAAGATATGAGGCTTGAGCCAGGGCCAAAAGTTTGGGGCTCTTTACTCGGGTCATGTAGAATTCACTGTAATGTTGATCTAGCAGAGAGAGCTTGCACTCGTCTTTTTGACCTTGAGCCGATGAATGCAGGAAACTATGTGTTATTAGCAGATATATATACAGAGGCTAAGATGTGGGAGAAGGTGAAAAGAGTGAAGAGTTTTGTACAAGCTAAGGGACTGGAGAAAGTTTATGGTTGTAGCTGGATTGAAGTTAGGAAGAGAATATACTCATTTGTGTCGGTTGAAGAGTTAAATCCACAAATTGAGTTAGTTCATGCTTTGCTGGTTAATTTGCTGAAGGAAATGAAGGAGAATGGCTATGTACCGAAGACTAAATTGGTTCTGTATGATCTTGACGAGGAAGAGAAGGAAAAGGTTTTGTTGGGTCATAGCGAAAAGCTTGCTCTCGGATTTGGACTTATTAATACGAGCAAAGGGGAAACGATTCGTATCACGAAGAACTTGAGGTTGTGTGAAGATTGTCATTCTGTAACCAAGTTTGTATCGAAGTTTGCCAATAGGGAGATTGTGGTTCGTGATGTGAACCGTGTTCATCATTTTCGTGACGGGTCTTGCTCCTGTGGCGATTACTGGTGACTGTATAGCTTTGAATCCTTGGATTTGTAGTCAGAAGGTTTTTTGGAGAAGCTATAAGCTTAATTTGACATCTGAGTGTATATAGTATTTCAGACTGATGCAAGAATTCTGACAATCATATTCATAACTCTCATCTTCGGATTTGTACAAGCATATTGCAGTGTACTTTAGGTTCACACTTGTATTAATGCAGAATTTTGTAAATGATAGTTAACTTTCAGATAACCGACTATCTTTTCTTGCTAAATTACTGTTGGAAAACTGCAATGTACTGTGGTTGGTTTAACTTGTTTATGTGGTCTTTATGTTGACAGAACTTTGATTTTAAGAATTACTTTGGATAAGAAGCCAATTTTTGGCCTTCCATTCCAGATTTTTTTGCGGCGGATTTCTCCTAGCTCAATTTTGAGCTAAACTAAAGGGTGGATTGGTCTAAACAGTTAAAAAAATATAATTATTTTTTTGGTCGAGATAAAAATAATTATATTAAAACAGGTTTATACGGAAACTACAATTAAATTAGAAAAAATAAAGATAAAATTGTGAGTGTTATAAATCAAGAGAACGATAAACAATTAGAGAGAATTGAGGGAGAAAGAGAGATCAGATCTGTATTATTAGTTCACCCATAAGGGTCTTTATATAGAGAGTACAAGAGATGGGATAAGATCAAATCTAGGGTTTCAAGCTTATCCATGTACATCCATATCCGATAATAATAATATAACACTCCCCCTTGGATGTACATCCCTAACTGCCTCGTTAAAAACCTTGTTTGGAAAACCCAATGGGATAAAACCAAGACGAAGGGAAAAAGAGTGCAGTGTTGGTCTCTCTCTTGACTTGAAATTTATCTTCCATGCTTGATTGAATTGAGCATCCATCCAGCATTTGAGTTGAATCTTGAAATTTGAGAAACTTGTCAATGACATATGTTGTGTCGTATCTCCTTTAATGATCATTTCTTGATTTGAGCAATACAAGCTTCATTATCTTCACATACCTCCGTTGGATCTTCTTAAACTTGATTCGATGACAAATATAAGATCTCATTCTTTTTCGTATCTCGAGCTTCAAGTCGAGATTGTCTCATCATGGACCTTGTATGACGAACTGCCTCATTAAAAACCTTGCTTGGAAAAAACCCAGTGGGATAAAAACCAAAGTCAAGGGAAAAAGAGTACAGTCGTATAATGATGCTCCCCCTCAATTAAACATACATTCTTCATTTGACACATATATACCCTGATGTGTCTTCATTGAAGATTTGGTACTTCTGGACCAACAATCATTATTGTATGTTTAGGGAGACAAACAACTCATTGTCACTTCAAATGACTTTACTGGGACAATGAAGCAAGATACATCAATGCCCATATTGCTTTGAGATAAGGTACTCCGAGACCTAATATCTCTTCAATTCCCACTAAGAGAAGAAGACAATATTTTTCCATACTTAGTGGTCTTACTACTATATGTGGACTTTACATTTTTGCTTCAACCAATCCAAAGGGTCATTTACCCTATTCTATGTATACTCGAACTACAGGCCGAGACAATACTTAATGGTTCATAAGTCCTTCATATCAACTTCTCTTTTTATGTAATCGGTTAAATTAGATCTCTTCTGGAGATCAAGTCATTAACAAAAATAATTACATGAGCATAAGACTCATTTGATCACTCATAAACTTTTTCTTGCAGTAGATATCCGCTAAGGCGATTATACCGCATTCTGTTGATGCAAATCCTTTAAGGAATTGTAATCCTTATGGGATTTTTCACCACATTCATGAGTTGCATCTTAAGTCGCCATTGA
This sequence comes from Polygonum maritimum, assembly GCA_963924305.1. NCBI lineage: Eukaryota > Viridiplantae > Streptophyta > Magnoliopsida > Caryophyllales > Polygonaceae > Polygonum > Polygonum maritimum. The sequence continues at coordinate 5,095,001 of OZ002732.1, forward strand.
CCAAAGCAACAAGAATCTGAGCGTTATTGCATCCATGATGTGTGAGCACATTTTTATGTACTTCACTTGAGATTTTATAAATCTCGTACAATCAGTCAAACTTTGAATCCGAATACTGCATTGTGTTCATTTCATTTTCTTATGAACAACCACTAATATATAGTTGACTGATTTTATACTCTACGGTGTTGGAACTTCAAGCCCAAAAACACCTTGTTTATATAGCAAATGTAGCTATACTCGAATAGCTTCTTTCCAACATTCTTAACCATTTCAATGTCGACGTTACTCCTTTATTCAAGGATCATTATCGCTCGAATTTGATTTGAACTGAACAAGCAAAGATATCAATGATTACATCTTCTTGGTACCACCTAATACCAATACTTAGATTAGTCATCGACAATCACAGATTGTCGCCAATATTATTCTCTTTGCTTTCAAAGTCTTTAGATAGAATTTCTTCAGGAAATCTATCTTCATGTTTGTGTGTAGTCGACATATCATCACCCCTTTTGTGATGTTATCGGCTCTTTTCTTTTTCGAGGAATGATATCTTTAGAGCCTAATTGTCTCTTCACTCTTCCGGTGTGATTGAGAAGTTATTTGTTTTGTTCCGAGTTACTTCTGGAATCTCCAAACGAGGTGGTGCAACCTAGGTTGATGCATGTGACTTGACTTTGTCACTTTCATTTATATCCTTACATATATTTGATAGCTATACGATCCATTAAACTTATAGTTTAGTTATCTTTGGATCTAAAATAGCAAATTGCATCCCATGCAATCGCTTTGGCTTTTAGTCTCACTTATATTCTCCCCCTAAAGTTGGGATTTTCACCTCGCCATAAGTGACAATCTTAATACCGAGCAAAATAGTGATCACCGCTTATAAGCTCATGGTATTCTTTAAACGACAAGGACCCAATCCTCCCGTTTAATCCCAACTTTCCTTTTGTGTGGCACTACTTCAAAATTTTGTAGGGAGACGGAGGACATATGAAGCACTTAATCTCTTCTAGAGACAAGCTTCAAGTAGGAGAATTTTCTATAAGCAGTCGGTCCACGTTGAATTAATTTCATGACCCTATTTGATCAACGACACTTCCAGGTCGTGCAAGTCATGTATAAGCCCTTGCCTATCTTTCAATTATGACTGCATTATTGACGACTCTACCTTAGTTGTTTTGTGAATGTGTGTGAGAGCTACGCAATGCTCAACCACTACAATGATGTGATTCTCCTCAATATTCAATGGAACCAATGGGTTGAGGCATCTTTCAACAATGATATGATAATCCATAATGGTTCACATGGCGATGTGTTTGGTCCTCACATATCACTTGAACCCAGTCAAGGAGTATAGGAGACTTTGTATTAACATACAACATACCGACTTTGCTACTAATCTGCCAAGAGCATAAGCCTTTCATACATACAAGGTCACTCTTAGGAGAGACTTTAGGTCTCAAGATCTTTTGGTCCTAAACCAATCATGGGTATAATTGTTTCACTTGAGTGACCACATTAATCATGCCACAAGAATATCTTGTAATCAACTAACTTCTAGTTAGTGATACTACACTGTTCAATGGGATATACTCTTCAAGAGCCATCTAAACCTTCACACCAAATTTGTCATGATTGTGAAAACTTTTGGTTTTCAAATAGTAGGTGTTGCGACACCATTAACAAATATGGTTTTTTTTACCATTGAACATGTCGGTGATCATACATTAATTTGGGAGCTCATCAACTCAAATCAGATAAACCATTTATCTTGATTTTGATCTTATGATAGAAATAGATGCCTCAAAATGGGTACATTCAGAACTTTGCTTTAGATTAGACCGGTCTCCACACTTATACTCATAAGCTGTGGTTCTTATCACATATGGGATATCCCTTATCTCGGATGTCCTTCTTGACATCAAATTTACCCCTAACGTCCTAGCTATAAGTCATAACCATGACTAGCGGCAACATGCAAAATGTATTGTGACCTCTTTCACACCCTCTTCTGGAGGAGGCATGCTTCAGGCATGCAAGAGGTTGGTCAACCATGACCTTGAACTCCTAGTTCATGCTAGGTATGGGGTTATTTAGGATTAGTTCTGAATATAACATAAACTCATATTTCTTGTACTACTTCTGGAGTACATGTCATATTTCTTGTACTACTTCTGGAGTACATGACTGATATGAGATCTTATAACTCCCCAAGAGTTTACAATGATCTCTTCTTATCCAAAAATCGAGTCTTCAGGCTCGTATAAAAGGAGTTGATGATGATAACTATAATTTTAGCACAATTCTCCTGGAATTTCAAGTGCTGCATAATTCTCCCAAACATCTCATTTGTCAACTTCAGGTGACAATGAATAATTTACCATCATTATGTTCAAGAATGAATTTTCACAAATATTCCATTTGTCAACTCCAAGTGACAAAAAATAGAATATATCTTGAACCATTCTAGAGATGGTATGTTCATCTACTTCTAGAGATGAATTCTTCTCATCACTTACTAGAACAAGTAAATAGTTGTATATGTAAATCCAATTCTAGGGATAATACTCCTATCACTTTCTTCAGGAAGTGATGTTTTCTATCATTACTCACTTCAGGGAGTAATATGCTTTATTATTTCATCTCTTCAGGGATGATTGCAAAATTGTCTCTACGAGGACAATGTCATATATCCATCCGCTTCAGGGGATGATACGTTTTAACTTTTAAAACAAATAAAAATATATGTAAAATAATAACATGAATAATAAAATTGAGAAACATAAATAAAGAAATAAAATATAATCAAAGATTGTCAACTTCTGGTGACATGAGATTGAATGTGAAGTCTTCTAGACCTCGAGACCTTTCAATCACATACTTCAGGATGTGATATATAAGACCACTTAATCGATCACATACTTCAGGATGTGATATGTAAGACTTAATAAGACTGTTTAATCACATACTTCAAGATGTGATTTGGTCTTTTATTATCTACTCCAAGAGATAATATTTGTGGTATTTTATTATCTAATCCAAGAGATAATATTTGTCATTGGTCTTTTATTATCTACTCCAAGAGATAATATTTGTCATAGAACATTTGTCATCTATTTTAAGAGATGACTTAGTACAAACTTTTACTATCTCATCCACTTCTGGGGATGGATTCAGTTGTTTCACCCACTTCGGGGGATGAGAACTATCACTTAGAGTATAGTGTATTGATTATCGCTTCAGGGATAATCATATTCAAGCAATCAATTCAGGGATTACATCTTTCCAACTCTTTGGGAGTTGAATCAAATTATACATCTCTTCGGGAGATGAAAGTATGATTATAATTTGTCGCTTCAGGGACAAATTCATTTATGAATACATTCACTTCAGGGAATATATCATATATGATTATAATTTATCCTTCATGGACAAATATATCTATGATCGTCCACTTCCAGGGACGTTTAATTAGAGTATACTGAACGTATCAGTAGTAGCGTATATAATCATCGATCATGAATGATAGATAACAGCATATGAGTAAAGTACGTTGTATATATGATTCATGCTGTATTGATCAAGTATATAATCACATATGCACGCACTGTATGATTAAGAATCATGCATGTAATTCAAGACATATATGCATTTACGATTCAAAACCCGATAAAGAAACACATTCACATAGGTGCAATCACATATATGCATTTACGATTCAAAAAACCGATAAAGAAACACATTCATATAGCAGTATTAGTTTAATTTATATCATAAACCCATCGATCAATTAGAAATTGAATGAAAGAAGGTTAGATTCAATAATTGCTTGCATGTATTGAATCTGTATACTTGAATCTTCCACAGACCTTCGAGTAATCATGAGGAACATACACGTTAAGATTATAGGTTGTAATCGCATTCAAATTTAATTGAATAACAAAACAAAGATTAATTACAATAGCATATATTCACCAAGGAACGGGAGACGAGTCATGCGTTCCAAATATTAATTTGATCCGATTAAAAAATTCGAATCTTCTCAAGTAATTGATAGAGCAGGAATATTATATCGATCGAAAAACATACGCATCCGATTTAATAGTAAGCAAACAATCATTTTAATCAACAATTAATTGCAGGGGATTGAAAGAAACAGAATTGTAATATGTGAACCTTATGATACCAATAACCATATGTATACACAGAGGACATGATTCAGTCATCATGCAAAAACAATAATCATAGTAGTAGATTCAAGAAAGTAATTAATCAAGCATCAGACATGATTAGGCTTTCAGCCGTATAAATCAACAATTACACATGGATTCATACAAGGGATCAAATCATTGGAAGATCAAAACAACAGATCATGTCGTATGCATATATAGGTTAAAATCACGTATGATATATATAGATGACACGCACGAAGCAAATACATGAGACTCAATGAGAAATAATCAAGATCGAACCATACGTATGCAAAAATAAGCAAGATCGAAATATGCATATACACCTAGAGCAATTCGTGCTCATAACGTGTTATAAATCAAGAGAACGATAAACAATTAGAGAGAATTGAGGGAGAAAGAGAGATCAGATCTGTATTATTAGTTCACCCATAAGGGTCTTTATATAGAGAGTACAAGAGATGGGATAAGATCAAATCTAGGGTTTCAAGCTTATCCATATACATTCATATCCGATAATAATAATATAACAGTGAGTATAATTTATTTATTTTTGGTAAGAAATTGTGAGTATAATTTATTTATCTTAATAGAAAAACCGTAAAAAAAAAACGAGGACCTGTTTATATCTTCCGTGTTTCTATCTTAGGAAATTACACTTTTTAGGTTAAACAATATCTGTGCCCTAGTCCCTTACGAGAGCCCCCAATCTCATTCAGCGGCAGCCTCTTTTCTCTCCTCTCTATCGCACAAACAAACCTTGCCATGGCGCACTCGATGAACAAGGTCCGATGGGGAGAATTGGACGAGGAAGACGGCGAGGATCTGGACTTCCTCCTCCCGCCGAAACAGGTCATCGGCCCCGACGGAAACGGGATCAAGAAGGTGATTGAGTACAAGTTCAACGACGACGGCAACAAGGTTAAGATCACCACCACAACTAGGGTTCGCAAGCTCGCCAAGGCTCATCTCTCCAAGAGCGCCGTTGAGCGCCGATCCTGGCCCAAGTTCGGCGAGGCCGTCCAGGAGGACGTCGGCGCCCGCCTCACCATGGTCTCCACAGAAGAAATTGTCCTCGAGCGCCCTAGGGCTCCAGGTTTGCCTCTTCCTCCTCTTCAATTTGGTGTTTACTTGTTTGTTTCGGTGCAATTTGGCGCTCTATTTGTGGATTTTGCTTCCTGTTGTTGATGATTTGTGCGCAATTCTTTTATGTAGTCGGATTTGGGCTTAATTTTGGGGTTTCTGTTGGTTTGCTAATGCTATATGGAGATAGATTAGAACATGTATGAGTGACAGTCTCTTCAAAGATGCGTTTTTTTTTTAAATTCGTTGTGTTTTGTGGGAGTTTGTCATTGATTTTGTGCAGGAGCTTATTTTATTCGTAGATCCAAGCTGAGATTTAAACCATATTGATCCTATTATTACTGAGTTTTGCTTCGGATTTGCTCTGATAAGCACTTAGCAGTTTGATGAATCATTCCACAATAATTGGACTTAGAAGGGAGTGGAATTCCAATATGCCTCCTTTGTTGTTCTTATTTGTTACCCGTTTGCTTGATTTGTTGATGTTGTGCATTCGCAAGTTTGGGGCAGTTTTTTCCAGCTATTGTCACATTCTACTTACTTTCATGGATAGGTTGAGAAACAATTAAGTGTCATGAATCCATTCTCAGCATCAAGTCTCCATGTCTATGGTTTTTTTCCCTTTCGTTATATCCCTGCTTAGACTATATTTGCTCATTGGTCATGTTCTTCTGGAAGTTAACATGCCCTCTTCTTTTAATTTCTATATCTAACTTGTTCTTTATTTACTGTTATTGTGGTCTCCTTTTTCTCAATCTACAATGCCCTCCCTGTTTGAAATTCATCTTGTCTGAGTTGTTGTATACTATGCATATCTCCTTTCAGTACAAAGTGAATTCACAACACTCTACTTCTTCTCGTGTTATGATTACCAAGGAATGTTCTGCACTTATATCTCAAATTGGCTGATTAACTTGACCTAATATTTTGCAGCTTCACCAATTTATCACCATAGTGTAATCTGCTGGAAACTTTTGACCATGCACCAGATGATCATGCATAATAACATAAATATCTTGCTTTGAGATGTAGTAATATACCAACTGATCATAGGTTGCCTTTTAAGTGTGTTTCTCTTGTCTTCTTAGCGTTTGATCTTTGTTGGCACGTTAATTCATAACCATGAAACAAGCCTTCATCCCCAGAAACACCAAATAAAGCCTTATGCATATGCAGGGTCTCGGTCTGTGTTGATGCCAATTATCTAACACTGGTTTTTGAACAGGAAGTAGCACCGATGAATCAAAGAATTCTTCAGACCCCTTGGCAGAAAACAAAGGTGCTGCTCTCATGGTTTGCAGGACCTGTGGAAAGAAGGGAGACCATTGGACTGCCAGGTGTCCTTACAAGGATCTAGCAACTCCTACCGACACATTCGTCGACAAGGCAACGGATTCCGGCCCAGCACCCCCCGGGAAAGGAACTTACGTTCCTCCGACATTAAGAGGCGATAGACCTGTAACCGACATGAGAAGGCGTAACGATGAAAACTCTGTTCGTGTCACCAACTTGTCTGAGGACACCAGAGAGGCTGATCTCCACGAGCTTTTCAGGCCGTTCGGTAACATTACTCGGGTCTATGTTGCTATTGACCAAAAGACGGGTTACAGCCGAGGCTTTGGGTTTGTTAACTTTGCAAGCAAGGATGATGCCGAGAGAGCTATCAAGAAACTCAATGGCTATGGATATGATAGTCTCATTCTCAGGGTCGAATGGGCTACACCCAGGACCAACTGAGTTTTTTTTGGATTTATTGAGACTGTTACATCAGTTTTGAGATTTTGGAGTTTGGGTTCGGAGTTATTCCTGGATTCCCTGTTTCTAGTATTTATAAAACTTGCTTTGAATGACGGTGAAAACTAAGAATTGCTCGGCTACACTTTCTGAGTTGTGTTGTATGCATGTTCACTGGATTGCTAGATGGGTGTTGGTTCAGCATTCTTCTTTCATTTTCCGATCAGTATTCAGATTTGCAATAGACATAGACACGTATATTAGAGCATCTCCAACAGATGTGCTAAAAGTTTTTCTAAAATGGAGAAACAAAATCAATATTCTCCAAATTTTTTCAGCTTCTCCATTTTACAGTATATAACCTTTCTTATTTAAGTCCAACCACTTATCTAATTTGAAAAATTCAATGTTTATTAATTATTATTTTTATTTAACTGACAGAAATGAAAATATAATACAATCTTACTTTAAATATATTTAATTTTTTATTTAAATAATAATAAAGAAGTAATTATACTAAAGAATCATAATGTAAATAAGAAAATACGTGCATTCACAATTAGGTGTTGGATTGTTTAATGTATTTAGGGTCGGTACCGATCGACTAAAATATTTATGACTTATATACACATAGACTCAATAAAATTAGGACTTATGTGAGCAAAAAGTTCATGCATATACGAGAAGCTATAATAATTAAAAATATATATTTTATAATATATATGATGAATCTGCATTATATATTTAACTCTAAAGGGAAAATTTAAATTTTACACTCAATGTATATAAACCTTCTACTATTAGCATAAGTGCATTTTGAAGAAATGAATAATTACCATAAATGTATTTTGGAGAATGAAGTGCAATTTTAGAGAATCCCCTACATTTAGAGAATGAAGTGCAATTTTTTTTCCCATCTCCATTATGGAGAATGAGATGGAGAAGCTGTTGGGGTAAAAAAATGAGCTATAATCCCCCAAATCCCTCATTTTCTCTATAATAGAGAAGCTGTTGGGGATGCTCTTATTAATCATAATAAACCCTAGTCGTATCTTGCGTATCCAAAGTTTCATATATTTTTGGTTAGTTTTAATTGGCTTCCTAAAAAACAGTTTTTTCAAGTCCACAATACTATTTTTTACACCTATTTCAATTCGAAATTTTTTTTTTCAAAGTAAACTTCATCCTTGCACAATCTTTCGATGACTGCCATGTCTGGCAAATCCATTATGTATCTTTTTCCAGTTGTTATTATACTCCATGTTACTTTTATTTATAAATTTGTTCTTGCTAACTATATGCTCATAAAATACTTTATGATATTTTTTTTTTGGTTGAAAAATACTTTATGATATTCTCTCAACCAAAAAAAAAAAAATACTTTATGATATTCTTAATAACCTAAAGCTTAACATTTTCTTGTTTAAGAATATAGTGAAAGCAAATATATATAATATAATTGACGTCTAGATCTAAATCTAAGTATAATACGGATTATGGAGTATTAATTTTCGGATAATATTACTCTCTTCACGCAATCACAACCTATTTCTATGGAAAGTCCATCGACCAAAAAAAACCTATTTCTACGGAAAGTCCTTGATCCCCAAGTTACTACTTTTTGGAAAGGAAAAAAAAAAACAATCAAAAGATTTTAATAAAATCCCTTGTAGCCCAAGTTTCAATCTTTACACATAGATAGAACATTAGACCAATAGAACAGTCCCTATAAATACTCATTCCTATCGATAGAGAAATCTCGTCCATCCCTAGACCAATTCACGGTGGCACATTGTGGTGGACGATGGCGAAACAACAACAAAACAACGAGCTTACGGCGAAACAACAACAAGACGACGACTCGTCGTCGTTTCCCTTGGAGTTTCCCGTTCGCGTTGGCAATCTTCCCCGTTACCTACGAAGGAATGATCTACGTTCTGATCTGTTCGCGCTCTTCAGGCCTTTCGGTCGTATTACTCCCGTCTACGTTGCCACGGATCGCTACACCCAACAATGTCGTGGCTTCGCCTACGTCAACTTTGCTGACCAGGACGATGCTGAGGCCGCTGCCGAGCAACTTAACGGCTATGGCTATGAGCACGTCTTCTTGAGGGTCCACGCCGAGGAGCCAAGGGCCCGAGTGCCCACTACTCGGGCTGTGCAGCCGAGCAAGACGTTGCCGAGTAAGAAGAACTAAGGGTCGAGTTGCTAGGTCATGAGGGTTTATTTGATATGCTTTTTATGATTATTGTTGCTTTGAGGTTTCGTAGTTCGGATTCTAAGGTTGAGTTTCAATTTTAATAAGGATAATATAAAATTGTCTCTTTCGTAAGTGGCCTGAGTTCTTAATCATAATATTGTGTTTTGAATGCCATGTGATTTTTGTGTGTTTGTTTGTTTAGATGTGGCACTTCTAACATATCGATAGAAAAATGACAAATTAAAGAAGTCCAAATATTCAACCAAAAAAAAAAGAGTCCAAAGAAGTTTTCGGTGTTAAAACTTGTGATTTCAAATGATCAATCTTGTGCTTCTAAACTTGAAGATTAGCTTTGCTATTATGTTAACTTAACACGGACACGAGAGTACAGAGAGTCACACCAATTGATACGAGAAACTACGATAAAATAATTCTTTTCATCTTATCCTTTATTGACATAATACAAGGTCAAATAATTCTTTTCTTCTTATCCTTCATTGACAGAATACAAGAGTATTTATACTCACACCCTAAAACCCTAATTAAGCCCAAAACCTAACGGTTCAAATAAAACGTCCAAATACCTAGAAATGTGTAATCCCAATTTAGTCTTCCATAATAATACATGTTTTTAGCCCGTGGACATATGTAACACACCATTACCTGTTACATATCATTACCGAACCACATAAATCTCTGTGTCGATCTTGTTTATTGTTCTCGTTCGATCTCTCATTACAATTTACAACAAATTTATTAATAAAAATATATTGTTATTTTTTTTTGGATAATGTTAACACGATTGAATGCATCAGTCGGGATATGGCTCTGGAGCACGCTATCATATCATATTACTTTTATTTCAGATTATCTCAAACATAGATGATACAATTGAAGTAACATACCAAAAAGAAAAATGTCTTGTGCTTGTTTTACGCTTGAATGTGTGATCAATGGACTTTTGAAATTAGTTGATTTTCGCATATCGATTCCTCACATTTTGAGAATTGGAAAAATGATCCTTTTTATGAAGTGAGCACTAGTACAAATTCCCTTTTCCGCTTCCTATTAAGCACAAGGTTACGTAATGTAGCACATAAGTTTCAATATCAGTATCACCATTGATTAATATTACATAAAATCACCCTAATCAATAATAAATTACCCCATACTATGATCCATCAAAAATAAATCATGCACCTAAAACTTATTCACCATTTATTCTATGTTAAGTTTGTGTGAGAATAAAGATGGGTGATAAAAAACAAAAATATATCCCTACATATTTAACGTGGATGTCAAGTGAATGACTTGGATCAAATATATCCTCACAAACCAAGATGGTTGATAGCAAGTCATTCACTTCAATAATTGGAATGAAAGCTACATAAATCCCCACAAAAAAAGGAAATACCTTGCTCACTTATTAAAGTGATAGTGACATTCGAGATTGTGATATTAGGTTACATACTTACATCGGATATATTGTATATATAGTCAACTGTTTTTTTTATTGAGGGTACTACATATGAGCAGGGGCGGAACCAAAATAAACATATTGCGGGGGCCAAATCCTTTTAATTAAGTATAGCGAACTTACGATTTATAATAAGAACATAATGATTACTTTGGTTTTTAGCAGAAAAATTTCTTTAGTATATTATAGAGAATAATTTATTTCTTAACTCTTTCAAAATCTCTAAAAAATTTTCTAAAAAATCAATTGTATCTCAAATTTTTGTATAGTAACTAGGACCATAATTATCTTCGTTTTCATTGTAAAAGTCTAAAATATATAATCATCTTTTAATCACCACTTGTGTATAATTATCATCGTTTTTATTAAAAAGATACCAACATGTTTCAGCAAAAACTAACGTGTATGATTCAATATATTTTTTTTTTGGTTGAGTGTATGATTCAAGATATTTCAGCAATAACATAGTAGTGTTTTAAAACTAATATGAAAGTATAGGGTTTTTCGACAAAAAAAAGTATAGGGTTTAGGAAAAGAAAAACCTATTTAGAATAAGTAAATAACTTTTAAAAGTGATTTGTAGAAGTCCAATCTTCCAATGCTCATAACTTTTTATTCAGATATCGGATTAAAGCGTATAATATATCGAATCGAAGGTCTCGAAAAGAGAAACATATATACCTAAAAAAATTTGGATTGCGGGGGCCATGGCCCCCACTGGCCACAACATAGTTCCGCCTATGCATATGAGAGTTAAATCAAAGATCCTTACGTACGTGTTATCTCAGAACCTTAATTAAATGACTAAATGTGGAGAGTACTACTACATCCTATTATACAATTAGGGCCCGTTTGGTATCCATATCTAGATATCAGGTATGGGTATCGATATGACCTATATCCATATCCACTGTTTGGAATTTCAGTATATCCATATCAGGCAATATCTTTTGATATCATCAATTCTTCAAAGGTTTGATATACCAAATTTTTGGGATACATGGGTGATATCTTTCCTCTTCCTACTCCTGGCCTCCTTCTCATCCATATATGTTCATCATCTCATACCACCGACGACCACTGCAGTACCCTAGCCGACCACTTTCTTGCCACCTCCGACCACCGCACTTCCCTCTCCGGCCACCAGGTTGCCCTCCGTGACCACCACCGACCACCGTATTGCCCACCCTAACCACTGTCGACCACCGTATTGCATTTCCTGACCACCGTCGACCACCGTATTGCTCTTCCTGACCACCGTCGAGGTCGACCACAGCTTTCCCCTCTTTAACAGCCGCCGACCACCGCACAGCCCCGCCAACCATTGTATTCCCACCTACAACTTTCAGATCTGAAACATTTTATCCCGTAGCTGCTTGTTCAAGGCTAGTGCTAGAAGGAAGGCTTCATTGTCCATTTGTGTGCTCAAATTTACCAATTGAATATGAGATTTTGGAGTTTGATTTTCAAATTCTAAGAATTAGATGGAATTGGTTACTGGTTTAGAGCAATAGACATATTGGAGTTCAATGATGGGATCTGTTCACTGAAAATAAATAATCAATTTGTAAATAGTATTTTTGTTTAATTTTTTGATACTCAATTTTATTTTGATAAAATTTATGATTAATTATATATTACAGTTTTCATAACTTAGAACTAAATTATTTTATAAAGTTAAGACATTAATATCTCATATTAAAATATAAGATACCAAACAATAGATATATGAGATATGACTGATATCTAAGTTATACCAAACGACCATATACATATTTGATATCCATACCCATACCTGATATCTGATATCCATACCCATATCTCATATCTGATATCTTAGATATGGATACCAAACGAGCCCTTAGTATAGATAACAATTTCTTATGCCAAACTTGTCACAACTTGTATATGATACGCAATGATTACCAAGTTGTGATTAATCGAGATTTTGAATACTCCAATATTTTTATAAATTCTTAACCAAATAATTCAAAGCGCTATAGATAATTTTACAAAACAAGATGGTTGATAGAAAAACAAGTCATGCATTCAGATCACTTCAATAATTGGAATGAAAGCTACAAAAGGGAGTTGGCTCAGGTGGTAAGCGGCCTGCTCTATATCCACAAGGTCTGGGGTTTAACTCCAGTGGATGTCAAAAAATTCTCTTCTCTTTGGGAGACTCGCCCACCAAAGTCAAGTGCGTGATCCGGGTCGAGCTGGATGTAGTTAAGACGAAACTTTGGTGAACCAGTGGAAAACCGAAAAGATAATTGGAATGAAAGCTACATAAACCTCCACAAAAAAAGAAAATACAAAGCAACATTACTCACTTGTTAAAATAATAATGAGATTCAAGATAATGATATGAGGTTAATTATATTGGATATATAGTAAAGTTCAAATATCAAAAATTCTATTTTGCGTCAACCATTCAAAAAATTGATGATGAACGTTCGCCGTTCGGTTAGTTGACCATTCAAAAAAAGGTTAGGAAAGGATTAACCTAGGTGAAATGTACATATACATGGACATACTGTATTTGTCTTCTTCAAGAAAAAAGTTAAGCAAAAAACTATTTATTGTTTGATTTAGGTTTTTAGGATTTTCAATAATCGTTGAATTGGATATGCGCATATGCATGTACATCGACATATACATAGGAATGTAAATTTGCAAACCCTAAATTGGATAAGGATAAATAAACCTTCATGTAGATACATGAACATGTACATGGAATGTGAAAAGTTAAGAAGATATGTCAATCTTTTCCATTTTAGGAATGCTAGTTTTTCTATTTATGTGAATCAAAATTCTACAGTAATTTTTTATCTATATTTCAGCTTAAAATGTTGTTGAGTCAACCATCTTTATTACTCCCTTCGTTTCAAAATACGTGGCTATATGCTAATTTTTTCTTGTTTTATAATACTTGTCTATTTCACATTTTTTTCTCATCTCTTTCCATTTATAGCCCTATCTTTATCATAATCATTACACTTTTTCATATTTCTCTATCTAAATAATTAACTCTACATGTGCTAGGGGTAATATAGGAGCAACACTTTTTTCTTAATATATGTGTAATGTTGAAATGGTCATGTATTTTGAAATGGAGGGAGTATTTAATTTTTCTAAAATCATTTATTCATAAGGATAACTTAGGTTGACCTTATAATATTTAAGAAACCCAAGTTGTCTTGGCCCAGTGGTTAAAAATGGGATTAGGTCACCTAGAGATCTAGAGTTCGAGACTCGAAGAGATCGATCTTCGCTCCTCACTGGTGAGGACCTTTGTTAACCCCTGACAGTACCCAGTCCGGACGTACATTAGCTCCGACTAATCGAACCGGGCAAAAGATAAAAAAAAATAAAACATTTAAGGAGCCTAATGTTAGTAGCTCATTTTTCAAAAAAAAAAAGAAAATAATCGGTTTCAGAAAATTACAAAAAAAGAAAAGAGAGGAAAAAGTAGGAAGAAAAAACAACAGAGCTTCTCGATCCCATCAAGCATGGCCATTGGCCTCCACCACCATTACAACTTGATTGTCTGTAACCTCTCTCTATATATGTGAGGAGGAAAAACCAAAAAAAATTAAATAAACCTGACATTAATCCCTCCCCCATACTTCCGAGCAGCGAAGAGATCGGAGTTCCCCATCCCTACCAGTGTGCAATGGCTTATTTTTTGGAGTCTGGTTGGCAGGTTGTTTCTCTGCTCTATTTGCTTTCTGTTTTTGTGTGCTTCTTCCGCCATTGACATTAGCGTGGTGTGAGCTTGATTCCGAAGTTGTATTCCGACTTGCATTGCATTCTGTTGCCCTAGATTTGATACACGAGTTGATAGATTGGCTTGCATCGGATTCATGCCTGTGCTAGTTTGATTCAGACATTTGGAGACTTTCGATTAGCACCAAAACGGATTTATTGTAATGTTTCATTTCACTTGTTGATTTGTCTGTGTACGGCGATTTGCTTCGTCTTTGCTCTGCTTGTCAATGGCGGTCTAATTTGTCTTTGTGTTGTCTTGCTGAGTTCCTTTCAAATTGATTTTTGGTTGGTGCAGAGGCAGAGACAATTTTGTAACTGCTTTTCTTAATTGACCGTGAAAAGGATGGATTATGCGGTCTAGTCTTTCTTCCTGTCAATCATTGAAGTTGCTTGCGTACTACATTTTTGTATGTTTATGAGAATGAACTGAACATCTGAGCTTGCATGCATGCTTGCAATATGCAATGGTGGAGTTCAGCTGACAATAATTGTAACAGTTTTTGAAGAATCATTTTGAGCTTCTTGGAATCTTCCATTATGCAATCTGTTAGAGTTGCTGGACTTTCTACCTCTCCTTTGTGGATTGCCTGTAAAATTTCCTTTGTGTAGGCTGTTGGCCCTTTTATTGCTTATCATAGTATAGCGATGTTGTTTGAAGGTTGATGTATATTTTACCATCTCGGCTGAGGTATATTATGCCAGTAATTCATCTTGTAATCTTGCATTTATACATTCCAACATGAGCAATATGAAAGAGTATGAAAAGAATCGAATTGCTAATCATTACGCTCTCTCAGTTTTCCTATTATTCTCTATTTTCCGTACTGTTCTCTATACTCTTCCTGAATATGCTTTTTCGATGCTGCAGTACTTGATCACCCACTTCACTGACTTTCAACTTGCCTGCATTGGAAGCTTTATTCTTCATGAAAGTGTATTTTTCTTATCAGGCCTTCCTTTCATATTTCTCGAAAGAGGAGGATTCCTTAGCAAGTATAAGATTCAGGTTTTCATTCTCGACTTATCTTTTTTTGTACAGGCAACGATTTCCGGTTCCATCTGTTTTATATGTAAATGCAACTTTTCTGATGGTATTTTTACCATGTCCTATTCTGCAGACTAAAAATAACACCCCTGAAGCTCAGGAGAAATGTATCATGCGCTTGTTGCTGTATCACTTTTGTGTCAACTTGCCTGTTATGATCCTTTCCTACCCTGTTTTCAGATTTATGGGGATGCAAAGTAGCCTTCCGCTTCCTTCCTGGTATTTTCAGGTCCTTTTTTTGGTTGTATCTTCAGGCTGTTTATATGCTGAAGCTCAATGTTATACTGATGCTCTGTGGCTTGGTTCTTGACCCTGACATAATGCACCTAACACAATGCTTACTTCCGTTCATCATGTATTCTAGGAATGAAAATTGGGACTTTGCAAATCTAATCAATATTGGTTTGCTGTTTTTCCAGGAAAGTAGTTTTGCCCCAGATTATCTTTTACTTCATCATAGAAGATTTTGTGTTCTACTGGGGACACAGGGTTCTGCACACGAAGTGGTTATACCAACATGTTCATAGCATTCATCATGAGTATGTAATAAGATTTGTATTATTCTGTCCATGGTGTTTTAATTTGTAGACCCTTTCTTCATTATAATAATTTTTACGTAATTCTACGATCATCTGTAGGTATGCTACCCCGTTTGGGCTGACTTCCGAATATGCACACCCTGCTGAGATTCTTTTTCTTGGATTTGCAACTATCATTGGACCAGCCCTCACTGGTCCTCACCTAATGACTCTCTGGTTGTGGATGGTTCTTAGAGTCCTTGAGACTGTTGAGGCACATTGTGGATACCATTTCCCATGGAGCCTTTCAAACTTTCTGCCTTTGTATGGGGGGTAAGACTATGAAACTACTTTATCCTGGTTTGAGTGATTTCATAGGTTTCTCTGACTTGCTTTGTTTTGCTTTACTATATTTGTAGATCTGATTTTCATGACTATCATCATCGATTGCTGTATACAAAGTCAGGCAACTACTCCTCAACATTTGTGTACATGGATTGGTAAGTGGTACATTGCTTTTAAATGTATTTTCATGACTAGGGAGGTTTGCTGTTTGTTTCATGCAAATGCATCAAATTTTGGTCTATGGGAAGGAAATATACCCTGATAGCTTTGTTGCCTTCCTAAACATGAATGATTGTATTTTTTCTAGTGACGCCACCTCCACTAAAAGGAAACAAAAAATTGTTGGAAAATCCAATTAGATTTAGGGTGAGATATACAAATTCATGAAGCAGATTATGCCCTTTTCATACATAAGAAGTCTTAGGCTTTGGTTGATTAGCAGGATATTTGAATAGCTTGACTTTTTGGTATTCTTGACAAAATAAATGGTTTTTGACTTTACATAACCTTCTTCTTCTATTGAATATACACCAGGTCTTTCGCTTTTGGTGTGTGGTTATATTCTTTGCTTGCTAATTTAGTTTGATAAGCATATTTTGCAGTTGGTGGTTGACATTGGTGCAGCTATCACTAATTTTGCCGGCCGATAGAATATCCATTTAAGAATTAGCTGTTTTGCTTACCTATATACTCTTGTGCTTGAAAACAAGAGATGCTTTCTGTGGCCAACCCTGTCTTCTCTGATCCATGATGTTATTGTTACAATGTAGAATTTTGTAACTACAACAGTTATGAGGATAAACAATTAAACATATTGGCCTCATTCCTGGTATTTGGTGTATCTGCAGGCTTTTTGGTACTGATCACGGTTACAGAAAGTTGAAGGCACTGAAGAACAATGAAGTTGAAGTCAACAACAAGCAGATGTAATAGTCAGTCAAATATATTGGGAACTCATCTTGGGTAGTGCAATCATTGGCAGGTACCATTAGTAATGTGGTATATTTCTACCAAATTCTTGTTCTTCTAGAATCAAACTCTTGATGTCTTTTAGCTGCTTTTGCTTTTGGGTTGTGTACCCATGAACCTGTTTACAAATTCTCTTTTTAAAAACCCGTTTATCCTATATCTATGAATAAAGGTGGGTGATCTATCTTGTCTTGCTTTCTTCTTTACAAATGGCATCATCTCTGTAGCAACATTGCAATAGAGATAATGCCATTTCCCATGGTTTTCTAGGCATCATAAGTTGTTGCTGATTCATTGGATCAGCACTAGTTTATATATGTATCTGAAATTTAGTTATAAACTGAATGGTACAACTTATATATGAGTATATGTTGATAATGTTACGACACATATAGGCATTAAACACAACATTCAAGCGACTGTATTGGGACTCTTGACATTTTATTCCAGTCCCTCTAATTTCATCTCTACAGCAAGCTCAAACTCTGATCTTACTCATGTTCTTCTACAAGTCAAAGGGAAGCACATCTCAAACTCATTAATGCATCAGACTCAGCACTCAAGAAATTCTATCCAGTCCTATAATTTCATCTTTCAAGCAGGATCTGAGTCTGATGTTGGTGATGTTCTTCTCTGCTGAATCTTCAATGTCACAGCAATCTCTTCTACTTCCCATCTGTTCAACATAATCAAAACAGATTATATACATACACCCACAAAAACCCATTTTCCTTTGACAGCTAAAAGTCTCATATGATCAGTGAAAATGAATTTAGACTATGTGGAGAAAACACAAACTTCACTTACCCCTCCAATTCTAGTAGCCGGAGAAAACACCAAGACCTTTGTAATGTTAACAGCAGAGGACAACGGACAATCAGGAAAAGGCAGCTTGCGCGTGTAGCTCATGACAACCTCGTCTTTCCCTGCTACTTTCGAGGCGGAATCAAAGAAGAAAACGTGTGGAGCTTCACAGGGATTACGAGGAAGCAATCGGGTATTCATCATGTACCGTTCCTTGTGGGGGATTCTCCAGGGAGTAAACGTCTCTAGCGGCCTCATCAAGTGTGATGGAAAGAAAAAGTTTTCGTAGAGCTGCACAGAATATCCCCATGCTGTTGAAATTGACCAATTGCTGCCTCTTTTGTAGCAGAAGCTTTGTTGCAGAAGTCTAGTTTCGTCGACTTTGTCTGCTTCCATGAGGTGATTGAGAGCTTGAGCTCGGGTCATGAATGGGAAGATCGGCTCAACAGAGTCGAGGTGGTGGATGGAGATCAATGGAGTTTGTGGGTGTGCTGATAGAAAGCCTGATAAGTCCCCTCGAAGATCTATCTGTATTCATAATTCCTCATTAAGATGCATTTTAAGATGACTATTATAGTATATTTTTGAAACGTATCAAACTACTACAACCCTAATAAATCCCACTAGCCCATAGAACAAAAACACATAAAAATCAAACACATCAAAGCTAAATCAAACAAGACTTGAGATGGTTTGTGTGCATTTTTACCTGATGGAACCCCCTTTCAAGGGTTAGAGGGACACCCAAATCAGCAACACAAGCTTGTAAAAGAGCATCACTGCCGAAAACATAGGGGTACCTCTTGATACAAACATCCATGTTCTTCGACAACGCTTGAGCCAGAGGGTAACTAAGAGCATAGCCAGCTCCGCCAAACGCCATCTCATACGACATGCCAGTGTTTGACAAGGTACTCTCCGAATTGCATCCTATGTAGAAGTACTTGGTATGGTCATACTTACCTAAGGCCGCAATCAAGTTATCTGGGAAAAACACGGTGTCATCATCCGCCATGACAAACCACCTAATACCATCGTCATGGAGCTTTTCAAACGTCTGTTGTATGATCCTAAACATCCTAATTGCATTTTCCGCTCCGTGTTTATTGTACCTCTGGAACATGGATATGTCTCCATAGATGGAGTATGGAGGAAAAGTTGAAGGCCATGGGAGAAATTGGGTAGGCTCTTTCTCAAAGTACAAGAGGCCTCTTGTCACATTAGGCCTCCACCATGATTCTACGTATGACCTTCGATTCTGCCATATATTGATTGAAGCGGCTACGCCAAAAACTAAGTGGGTAATGTTTGTAGGAACATGATCATTTGGGGTTGATTGGGAAGGAGAAACCCAGTTAGATTTGGAACTAAGGCCAGCCAAGATCTGGAAAGAAGACGAGGGACAACGAGCTAACGGATGCTCAGAGAAGATTATGAAGAAGATGGTGAGGAAAATGCCTATGAAAAGCAACAGTTTGCAGAGCATTTTGATCATTTTATCTGATATTGCAGTGTTTAGTTTTGGTAGGAGATTTGCATGAGGAGTGGAGGAGCTCATTCTCATATAAGATGGATTATCCTAGGCCTTGGCAATGGTGTTGTACTAAACCTAATTGAATAGGGAAACAAAAAAATAGGTTTTTAAATGAAGATTAGTCCGAGTAAATACATGTGATATGAATTTTTGTTGCTTTATAAACACGTTTCTTGAGCTGGTAATACAATGGCATGCATTTTACTTGCTATACATTCACCCTTGAACAGTTGTACCGGTCAATCATGTTTAATTGGTAAAACCCTTTTTGCCCCTGGAATCAGGAGAAATTGTATTATTTTTAAACATGGAGATTGCACCATTAATTGTGAATTAAATGTCCTGATCCATTGATCCTTACAGAGACTATATACCAAACATCAGTTTCTTGCACGTATTCAATTCATACAACTTTCTGCAAAATTTTAGTGCAAATCACAGTTAACTGTATTATTGAGGTTGCTTTCATGTTCGGTTGAGCCAAACGGAACACGTTGTAGCTCATCAGTTAAGACACAATTTTCTGCATCTTGAGAGCAGAGAAATGACCTTTTTGTGCTCTAATGATGAGCAGGATTTCAGCTTGCATGAAATGCTGGTGCCGTTTTGCATGAAAGGCAAAATGTATGAGCAAACAAGCACAAAGCATGCATCTAATTCCCTTCAACTACTTTTTAATCTTTTCTTGACAACTTCATGACATGCACATCTACAACTTACTACCACATTCGATTTAGCCCTTTTCACAATACGACTAGACCTGTCAAAACATGGCTCGACGTAATTCTCAGGTAACATGGTTAGGTTTTGGCAAGAACCTTTTTATATAGGAAACTTAAATCCCAAAACCTAAAAATAAGCAAAAGTTCTTGATGCAATATTATGTAATAATATGTGAGTATTTGTTGTCATCTTGGATTGTAGTAATATATTTGACTTGAAGAGTTGAACGGGTAATTGATGTAGGTCAAAATTTTAGGTATGGTAAAAGGCAATGCCCTTTTGGGGCTTCAAACAGGGGGCTTAGTCGCTTGGATAAGAAAGAAAAATACAATTCGGCATTGATCTGGTATAAGCGGTCGAAAATACCAGAAAATACCAGATTGAGACCCATGTTATATATACTTCTTCTTACTTTATAAATCTTATAAACATTATATTTTATAATGTTTTGCTATTTTCATTTATTTAATGAATTAAATTATTTGACGGGTTTATACTCTTTTTTCTAAAGATTTTAGTTTCTAGATCTGGATTGTTTATCCTAAACCCCTAGAAGATAGGTTAGAAATAACGTTTATTAATCAATGACCGGTATGTCGTTAACTCTAATTAGGGTAACTATACCCAATAAAGGAGGCAACATAAAACTGCATGGAAATCCTCGAGCATGTAAACAAAGACTTCAAAGGGTTAACATGTAAGATTACAATAAGAACACTAGAATGTCAAAATAGTTCTAGACTAACTCTAGGGACGATCTTTAGACAATATCTTTTGATGCTATCAAATGATGCGATATTATAGTCAACTGATAATATCTTACATTTGGTAAACGATCTTCAGACCATAGCTAATTGCATTACGGGAATAATCTTAGACAATAGCTAATCTTAGATCATATCTTACCTGAATAACCCTATCGAATCCATTGGAAATGTAAGATTAGAGGAGTTAACATAAATTTATTAAATTGCATTGAAACCCTTGAGAAAGTAAGCTAAGATACGTTGGAAAAGGTTAAAATGTAAGAGGGAAGGGGACTCTTAACAACAAATTACACATTAACACTTCAATTAACAACCCAAAATACAAAGTTGAAAAACAGTTATTATTACACGAAGAACATCTCCATTCCTTCACTCATCAACATAGATAGTTTCTTGCTTAAACAGCCCACCAAGAATGTTTCTGACTTCCTTCTTCTCCTCCACCTTCACTTTAGCCTCTGGCTCCTCTCTAGGCTTCTTCTGGGGCGTCGGTTTCCTAATCGTAGGCTTCTTGGTCACCGCCTTCTGGGCAGGTAAATTCTTAGCCTTTGCCTGTCCTCTAACAGTAGCAATCTGAACTTTAGGAATCTCAATATTGACAGAGTTTTGCATAGCTGTGGAGAACTGTGAACTGAGCTCATTCCATTTCAAGCCCGACCCGAATCCCTTTGCCTTATTGAATAAGCTCTCAACTGAAGCCGTTTCATTGCCCTCTTCCTTCTTCTCAGGTTCCTCAGTAGTTTCAGGTTTTATTTCAGAGAGCTTCTTTGCAGCCTTGGCTGCTTCTTGAGCGCTCTCTGCTGCCCTGGCCGCCTTTTCCTCGGCTTCTGCCTTTGCAAGCGCCTCTGCATACACTTTCCTTCTTCCATCCTCAGGAATGGCACTACACAAACACATCATACCACATCAAAAAAGCCTACATTGAGGCTGAGTATAATCACTACCAAGAAGTGTTAACTACCTGAAAAGTTCATCTATGGTCTTTCGGGTCCCTTCAGGATCAGTGTAGATTTCCACTACCTGGCAATTCAAGGAAGTTCAAGTGTTGAGAATTTGCCACGAGACTTGAGTTGCATTTGGATAACACATTATAATGTACAATAGTGCATTATGATTCGTAACCCGAACACGGTCTTAATGTTGCAAACAACTTAATAGATGACCAGCTCACCAAGACCAGGCTAGTAAATGTCTTATACTGAAGCCTAATAATATTCTGAAGCTGCATTTCATTCTTGTTACCTAATCCGGATGTCAATTTACATATATGATTGATAAGTTTTTAAATTATCACAAAACAAAAAACTGTATTGCAAAAGTTTATTACCTTGTTCTCTGCAACAGAAGTATTAGAGAAGACATCCGCCACTATCGTTGCCATCCTTGACTTCGAAACCTGATCAGTTAGAAACGAAAATCGGCAAAACTGAGTATTACCCGAAACCAATCTCAGAATTTGGGGGCGAAGATGTAAGAAGCAGTTCAATAGCAATCAAATTAGAGGGCTAAAAAAACATAACTTTGCATACATTATATTTACATTACTTTGTAGTCGTTTTCACCGGTGCTACTACCCTCAGCAGCCACCACCACATTGTAAGAGCTCTCCGGCGAGAAGTCATCAGCCAACTTCGTCTTGATGAACGTATATCTAACATCTGTTTCAATCACTTTTTGCAGGAACTCTGGCACAGTTAACGGCTGAGTTCTTGCAAAAAGGTTGTTAAAGAACGACGTGATGCCATCCAAGACATTGTAGGTCGATGAGTTTGAACCCGACTCATCGTAGATCACTGCTACATGGCTCACTCCGGCCAACTGGGCAGCTTCCACCACCTGTAGAGCGTCTAATGTGGTGACCTCAGCCTCAGGACCGTTTTCCGTGGGGCTAATGGTCACGACCACCTTGCTGGCGTTTCCTATGGACTTGGCTATGGACTCTGGATCGTCGAAAGTGGACTGGACTGCATTTAGGCTCCTTGCTTCTTCATTAGAGATCACCTGTTACATAATCCCCAAGTTTGTATCTTAATTAGTGCTATTCCACCATCAACTATATCAATATAATGATGAAAATATGGAAATCTTGAACCTTATACAGAGCGGCGAAGCGAGCAAGTTCCTGAGCAGCAGACAGATCAGAAACCCCGGCCCTGACCTTGAAACCTTGACGCAGCAAAGCCTGCACAATGCGGACCCCAACTTGGCCATTGGCTCCTGCAACGAAAACCGTGCCAGCGTCTTTGCGCCGTGCAACACCAAGACCAGCTGTCGAGCCATTCACAGCCGGGACCAAAGACTTGATATCTGGCAGCTTCCCGAAGTTGATCCGAAAAGGGTTCGAGTTCCCACCATCATCAGCATCAGCAGCCTTGGCAAGGACTACGAATCTTCGGCTTTTCAGGGATGATGGCTTGGAAGGAGGGGCAGTGGCTACAAGGAATGAGTTCGGGGCGAGACCCGAAGAAGCCATGGAGAGCCAAGAGGTGGTGGGATGTAATGTGGTGTGCACAGGCTTGAGGAAAATCAATCTAGTGGTTCATCATTAAGGCTGAGGTGTGATCTCAGAAGGGTGTGATCACTCATCAGTGTTTGGTTGAGGGGAAAGAGAGGGGAATTCTCTCCAATGGGAATTGTCCACGTCAGCATAATCCAATCCACAGGGGAAAACTCAACCACCAAGCATTCCAGATTTCAGCAAGGATAGAGACGTGTCTTTATTTTGGATAGATTCAACTGTTTCTACTTGATACCCTTTGTGGGTTATTGAAGGCCAGTTTAACAAGTTATAGAACAATTATGAACGGATTCCTTTTTTGAAAAAGGATGCCATCTTTCCATCAATACTCAGAATTTCTCAGGTAAATAGCTTCACATCCATCCAGAATCCAGATAGAGCTCAACTCAACATAGTTTGAACAGATTATAAACCCTAGAATGAACACCAGCTTTACGGAATCATTTCAAGACTCACAATGCTAAAATGTCGAAATCAATAGAACCTGATCTTATATATATATATATCCGCCGATACAGAATTCCAAAGATTAATAATTCCCTTAACCTCTACGAATTCCTTTTCTTTCGTTCTTCGATCATCTCCTCCGAATTTCTTACCGATTGTCAGCAAATTCCATAATCGTCAATTTTCAGCAACTCAGCAAATCCACACAGATTAGACTGATACTCTTCGACCAAAAAAAAGACTGCTACTCATTCCTGGCGTTGCGCAAGATGGGCCCATTTACATGGGCTTTAGTCCTTTCCAATATGGGTCTTGAGCCCGCACGAGTTGGGCCTGAAGGTCATGAACTGAAAAATAATTTTTGAATAGTTTATTAAAAAGTATTCTTATTTCATTGAAATTAAATTTCTCTATGTGAATCGATTTCTCCGACTTCTAATTTTTGAGCAAACTATAAAATCGTTATGTCAGATTTTTCTATCAATACGTTATCAATTCTGCTGGAAAACTCCTCTGATAATGATTTCGGATCGTTTTTTACTTTTTGCATCGTTGGCATTGATTTTCAAAATTTCAATTATTTTTAATTGAAAGTTATATTCTATGGATTATAATTTTTCTTTTAATTAACATAAATTTTTATAAGTAACGTAGAATAGTACTCCGTACTCCATAAGGTAGAGCCGGAGTAAGGCGGTGAAAGAAGAGTGAAAAGGGCCGACGGCGAAGCAAGTAACCGACCTCTTTTCTGGGAAAAAAATAAAAAATAATTCAGAAATCGAACAACGTAGCAGATCTTGACACGTGGCCCCACTCTTACAAACGGATGTAAACCTATTTATAGGGCACTCTTTATTCTACTTTTCTGTTCCGCCCCTCGTCTCTTCCCTCCCTCCTCTCTCTCTCCTCCGTTCCTCAAATCTACTCCGTTCGCTCCTCTTCTTCTCATCGGAAACTCGGAATCCCACTGCCAGGTTTGAGCTCTGAGATCTGGTTGCTCTTGATTGCTGTCCGAAATTCGAATTCTTTAGGTTTTTTTCTCTCGAAGAAACTTCGTTCAGAATAATTCTGTGAAAACCGATTGTTCGCTTTTTGTTTCGTTTTCCGAATCTAGGGAGAAATGACGACCGTGACGACCAGCTCTGTATACATCCACGTCGTTGAGGACGTCGTCAACAAAGTCCGTGAGGAGTTCGTCGGAGACAACGGCCCCGGCGAGAGCGTCCTCGCTCAGCTCCAAGCAGTGAGTTTTTCTTCCGATTTCCCGACTGTTTTGTCTGATTTCGCGTTCTGTTTCCGTAATTTTGACGATCTAGGGTTTGAATTTGTGGTATGTTGATTAACGGAGGCTATTCTGTGGCGTGGTGTTTTTCGATTGGTGTACTGTTTTGTGATCCGACTGATTTCTAGGGTTTTTGTGATACCAAGGCTTCGCACTGAGTTATAGTGATTTTTGAATTCTGTGAGTGATTCTAACCTGTGTAATGGGGGGTTTGTAGACGTGGGAGATGAAACTGATGCAAGCTGGAGTTATATTGGGTCCAATTGATAGAGCTGCCGCTCAGCAGGCAGCACCTGGTGGTCCAATGCCTGTGCATGATCTTAATGTTCCATATGAGGGCACTGAAGAGTATGAAACTCCCACGGCGGAGATGCTTTTTCCTCCGGTGAGTTTTGCCTCTTGAGCTATATGTTTTTGGTATGGTATGTGTCTGTAACTAAGAATTGTCTACTCCATTGCAGACGCCACTGCAAACTCCTATTCAAACTCCTTTGCCTGGTACAGCGGACAACTCAATGTATAACATTCCTACCGGAGGAAGTGATTATTCTGAGAACAATGATATGAAGAGTGCAAGGCCTAGTCCATATATGGTAATCATATAAATGCTGATTGCTCAGACATCTAACAACAAAAACATCTACCCAGACATCAGAAGTGTTAAATTAATAATAAAAACTTAAAGACAGATAAAATTATTGTAATATTAGTGGGATTGTTAACCTTGTAGCGCAGACACATTAATCTTTACGCTTCAATCTTCCAAGTATTCATATCTAGGTTTCCCTGATCCTAGTATCCTAGGAAAGTTGTATTCTACTAAGCAGGGTTGTCATGCCTTCCTTTGCTATTTATAGTCCCTCGTGGGTATGCTCACGGTACTTGAGATGTATTTTGCAACTAGATTGTTCTCTTTTTGCCATGTTACTCGCATATTATAACATCTATACCAAATAACAATAAGTTAGCTTAAAGCTCCCACTTCTTATTTCGACATAGCTTTTGAAAGTAATTAGATAACTTGTAATCATGTCATTATATTTTGACAGATGTCCCTGGCTTCAAACTAGTTTAAATGGTACACAGAACTTCAAAATGTGCCTTTGCTCCCTTCCTGCCCTTAGTTTTGAATGTGGTAGCTATAGGCAATGGCTCACCTTCTGCAAGGAGTTCAGTGTCTTTCTTAGAGGTTTCTAGTGGCTAGATAATTCAGGCTCTTGTGCTAGAATTCAGGACAATTGATTGCACTAGAGAAGTGTTACTTACCATTTTATATTGTGGCAGCAACCACCATCTCCCTGGATGACTCCTAGACCTCCTCTTGATGTTAATGTTGGTGAGTAAATGGACAAGCTCTGTGTAATTTCCTTTTACCTCTGCTCTTTCCTCTTTTTTTCCTTTTTTGCTTGCTTTAGGCAGTAACTCCACTATTTTGTTTTGACAGCTTATGTGGAAGGTAGAGAAGATCCAGATAGAGGGACTTCACAACCTGCAACGCAGGTAAAGTTATCTGCTAGTTGATACTTTTCTAGGACCATGTCCTCATAACTGTAATGAAGGAAATTAAGTGCATAGCTGCTTATATGGGGGGGTGAATTTCAGGACTTCTTCACTGCACAAGCTGGAAAGCGGAAGCGTGAGGATCTTGCACCCCCACAACCATATCGTCCGGGTGGCTACATTCCCCAGCAAGATGGAGCAGGAGATGCCATGCCTGGGTCTTTCGAATTGGAGGTATTTATGCCCCTACAAGCCTGTATGATTATGAGCTGTTGTTGGTGATCTATTCTGCATTGCTAAGTTGGACATATTGGGACAGTTAGAAGTCATAGACGACATCCTGATATTTTTATCAAAATGGTAATTTGTGGTTGTTTTTTTGGTAACATGATGGGGTTGTGTTATGGGGCATACTCCTTGCCATTCATGTTCACTGATGGCTTGTAGAATGTCAACCTTGATTGTTCAAGATTGCCTGTGGGAAGTAGGAAAGAGCTTCAGCAACATATAATGTGTGTTGATCTAATATAAAAACGATACATATGAAAAGAATATTAGTAAGACAGAACAGTTGCCTGGTCACTGATATACCTATTCATTGTGATTATTGCACTTGTGGTCACTAATACTAGGCTTCATGAATTCTCATAAGAAAGAGGTGGATTGTTCAGGCTCGAGTGGGTCTTTTTGTTTCATTAGTAAATTATCCGATCACTTTGCATTAAGGCTGGTATTATTTTGTAATATTGCAGTTCATGTAGCTATCTAAGTGAGAGTGTAGAAGAACTTTGGGACTCGAATAGTTCATAGAGGATTGCAATGATGTGTTCTCGATCTAAGATAAAATGTGCAAGATCTTCATTTAGCTGGAACTTGACTTTGTTTTAGTTGCTCCTATTCAAAAAGAAATAAACAAAGTAAAACAATGAAGGGTCTGTCTTGATTGAGCTGCTAGGACTTGTAGAGTGGGCCCACTCGTCTCATTTGGATCTGGCAGCCATAGAGTTTGCACAACTTCTTAATATAAAAGTTTCGTAATTAAGTAATTTGTGTTTGGTTGCTTGTGCTACGTAAAGTTTGCTGTGCTGCTTGGGCTGTTATTGATCGCAAGGAAGGTCCTTGGACTGGATAGTTTGTTATTTGATGTTTAACATCAAATGAACCTGCCCTTTGATTGGCGTCTATGAGGATGATTTCCATCTGGGTTTAATGATGGAACTGTTGGCTAAGTAGATATATGCAGCAGATGAACCAAATTGTGGTTTCTAAATTTTTGATGTTTATTTTTTAAAACGGTTGTCTGCATATGGTTTATTTTATCCCTAATATAGTTTCCTACCATGACTCTTTAATATGTTTCGATATCTGTGGTCTGGGCATTTCTTATCCCTAATCTGAGCTGGTTTTCTTCATATATTCACTTGTAATAAATTCTAAGTTTCGTGTCAGTGTTTCCTAACATGCTGTTTATGGGTATCTTTTAAATACTTCCTTTCTAGAGTTGTCTGATGCTTGTTTGGGTGTTGGATCTTTCCATGTTCCCTTCAGCTTTATGTGGTTTATCATCTCTGTCAAATCTGAGTACTTAAACTTAACAGGCCTTCTTGCATTTTCTATTCTTTTCTGTAGTTTTATCTCTTGTTGGCTGTAAGTATGATTCATGCTTTCTTGTATACGCAACTTTTGTGGTTCTTCTCTTATATTCATTTCTTGATAGATTATCCTGGACCAATCCTCGAGCAGAAGTGCTGCTGCCAAAGCTGCAAATGGAGAGGAGAAATTTGCACATCTGAAAGACTCTTTGTCCCGAATCCCTCAAGTGGATGGTCCAATTCCTGATCCTTATGAGGAGCTTTCTACTCCAAATGTAAATGACTTGTAGTTCCTCCCCCACACTGATTTTGTTTTCATTCTTGAAGTGAACATCTATCTAGCTCTCCTTGGGCACGTCTAAAACTTCCAAATATAAGTGAACACATTAGATAGTTGATATTCTCATCTGGGCTTAGCTTACTGACTTTGCCTTCTGTTTTTCCATCCTTGAAGATATACAACTATCAAGGTGTTGTGAATGAGGACTATAATGTTGTGAATACACCTGCTCCTAATGGTGAGCTCTTGACAAATTGTCTGGTGTCTTGACAATTTGTTTATTTGTCAAAATGGGGTATCTGACCTTCCTCTTTGCTCTCCCCATTATGCATGTTAGAGATACAAGCTGCTACCCCTGCTCCTCCTCCACCTCCTCAGAACGATCTTGGGGAAGATGACGATGATGAGGAACCACTGAATGAAAATGATGACGATGATGAAGATCTGGAGGACGTAGATCAAGGGGAGGAACTGAACACACAACATCTGATTTTGGCTCAGTTTGACAAGGTAACTTTGTGCCTGTTTCGATGAACATATATCATGTTTCATTAATCATAAGCCCAAAAGATAATGCTTTTATCATACCTTCAATATAGTATATGCTGGGATTAATGCATGTTAAAATAAATCCTGCATTATGAATTTAATGGCTTATAATGTGTAAGATCTCTATAATGCATGACATCCAAACAAACTCAAACGTGTCCCGAGATTTTACACACAGCTTCATCTTCATTCTTCCACTATTTTAGTCTGAACATTGTTGTGTGAAACAAAATGAATTTAATGCTTTGTGTCTGTTTGGATGCACAACACTAGCATTATATAGCATGTCTATAAATTATTAACCCATAAGATTAAGTGTTGTTTGGTAAGCCCAAAGTATACTGATCTATTATACAATTCGTTAACATTAACTGTTAATGAATTGCAATGTTTGATAATGCATTGTTCTCTACAATGTACTGTTTGTTCTGAGATTTTGCACACATCATCACTTTCCTTATTCCACTTCTGCTGTCTGAACATTGTTGTGTAATTTAAAACAAAGGTTACCCGTACTAAGAGCAGATGGAAGTGCACTCTCAAAGATGGCATCATGCACATAAACAGCAAAGACATACTGTTCAACAAGGTCTGCCCCTGCAGTTATATCTGTCCCAATACATTTGTCCTAAATCTTGGCTAAGTTTCTGAATTTTTAGCTGGGTGTTTGTTTTGACAGGCAATGGGAGAGTTCGACTTCTGATCTGCTGGAAGATAAGTGCAATTCTGATTCGCGGTTGCTTGGCCTTGCCCTTGAAATTAATCTGTCCTCCGACTATTCCCTCAATCAATCTTTTCGGTCGTCTTCTTGGGCAGGATTGTTTTGGGGGTAGTGGGGATGATTAATTCATACAAGAACCGGGTTCATTTGACTTCTATCTTGGTTGAATGAACTGTCTTTACTGTAAAAAATGGATAAATGTTCTAGACTTCATTAACTTTTAGATTTTGCATTATCCTAGAAGAAGGTTAGGAAGAGAGCTATTGTGTTTTGTTTTTACATCTATTTATGCAAAACATCAATGGGTATGTTCCTCATTATTCTTTCCTGCTTTGTCATCGCTACATTTCCATTCCTCTCCGGCCAAACGACTCTCAAATTGTATGAATGCAAAAGATTCACCCTGACACTATAAAACGGATCATATTTGTCCAATTGTCATACATGTAATTTTATCAAATTGTATGAAAAAAGAAGGTTTGCTCATGTTTTGTGAGAACCTCAACCCTGGGGCTTCTTCCAACACTTTGCAACCGATATGAAAAGCTGTCTCAAAGCTTAAGGATAAGAATTTCACAAGAACATCACATTTATTATGTATACCAGAAAGGTTGTTCTGTTCCTCATTCACGCTGAATTTATCACAAGCTGATTGATCTGAAATAGTTCATCTACCACATATTGAATTATCTTTATGAGTTGTACTATGAGATTCATGTGGACGTTGACGAGCAAATGGGAAATGATACCAGTATACCACCTTTTGTCAGTCTGAATTTTCTACACAATATTTGGCATTTATATTTGAAACATATTACAAATCAATGGGATTGGATATGAATGTTAGGTCAACGTGTATTAAGCACCAAAATAAAAAGTAGTATGAATTTTTTGGGTGGTTGAGAATTGAGAAGCTGTGATTGAATTTACTATCATGCTCTAGTCAAAATTAATGCCAAACATGATGAGTTGGTTGCTGTTATTATGGTCAAGTAGTACGTGATTTTTGCTCATCCTTTTTGTGTAAGAAAGAAAAAACAATTATACGGTTCTATGATCCCATCTAATATAAGAAACCCCTAATTCGTGTGGAACAATCTAACATAAGAAAGTTTTGAAGACATTGCAAGACACATCACAACCTAGGACACACACACATACACATACTGATGTAACGAGAGATCGAACGAGAACAATAAAGCAAGAACGACACACAGATTTACGTGGTTCGGTAACGGTGTGTTACCTACGTCCACGGGCAGAGAAACCGTATATTATTATGGAGACAGATTCAAGGCACATTAACACATACACTTAGCTCAACGCCCTCCCCTGAGAATTGAATCTGTAGTGCCGTGAGAAAAGCTTGCAGAAGCTTAATTTGAGAACAAGTATGCCGACGCTGATGCCGACGTGCCGATACTATTCACAAACACCCCAAACTCTTCAAACCTCATTGGCAATTCAGGCAACTTAACATCTCCATTCAAAAACTGCTTTGCTTGTCTCATACTAGGCCTTGCCTCAGGCCTTGGCTGTGCACAAAGTAAACCAACTTTCAAGGCCAAATCCACCTCCACTTTATCATATTCACCTTCAAGCCTAAAATCACACACGTCAAGAATCTCCCCTTTCTTCCAACACCTCCAAACCTTATCAACCAAAATCACATCCTCAGGAGGACCCTCAGGAGCAATTGGCCTTCTTCCACAAACCACTTCTAGTACGAACGTTCCATACGCAAAAACGTCGGTGCTAGTTGTTGGCTTTCCCGTTCTTGAAAACTCCGGTGCAAGATATCCAACCGTTCCTACAAGATGTGTTGTTTGAGGATTAGTGCCATGGTCATGTAATCTTGCAAGACCGAAATCGCCCAATCTTGCCTCCATGTTTGAATCTAGTAAAATGTTGCTAGCCTTAACGTCTCGGTGTAAGACAACTTGCTCCCATCCTTCATGTAAATAGAGCAAAGCTGAGGCCACTCCTTTGATGATCCTGAATCTATTTGACCAAGACAGAGTTTTTGTAGCGTCCTTGTTGAAAAGGAAATGGTCAAGGCTTCCATTTGGCATGCATTCATACACTAAAAGAAGCTCTCCTCTTCTTCTACAATAACCAAGAAGTGGTACCAAGTTTCTATGCCTTAATCTCTTCATAGTAGCAATCTCAGACACAAACTCCCTCATTCCTTGTCTTGAATCATGTGAGATTCTCTTAACGGCTACTTCAGCGTTGTTCAATTCAAGTGTTCCTTTGTAGACTTTGCCGAAACCTCCGGATCCTAGAACCTCCGTTTCCATGAAACCCTTGGTTGATTTGTAGAGCTCCCTGTAGGAGAATCTTTGAAGTGAATACTCTTCTTCCCAATCTTCCACTACTTCTTCATATTTCTTCTTTCTCATAGCATATGCAACTCCAACTACCACAATCAAAAGAGTTGATACAATGGCTAGTAAGACTACTACAACTACTAGCACAACACTAATGGGTTTCTTTGATCTGGGTATTGGAGGAAGTTTTGAAAGATCAAAACTTTTTGCTTCCCCGCTTTGGTTGAAGCTCCATCCAAGGATGTAGTGATTACTTGAAACTGGTCCGGTTGACGCAGAAAACCCGACATAGATTGTGTCTAAGAGTACTTCTGAGAGGTCGACTCGTTTTGATAAAAGAACCTGCCTTGGCTTTGGTTCTCCTAATGGAGCTAAAACAACTTGAATTTTCTTCTTCTTTCCATCATAATCTATCCACAGCTGCATTGGCTTACCACTAGCAAGATCCAAGGTAACATTTCTGTGTTGATTATCGGGATGGTAGCTTGCAGAAGCCGCTGCAACCGATTTCACACCGTTGACATCAATCCCTACATGATTATCGTTCATGTCTCTCATTGTAGGAGTGTATGTAGTATCAAGCTCGACGGCAAATACATGGTTGGAAGGATCTCCATTTCTTGTGTTGTTGACGAGCCCAAGGAACACATTTGCAGAAGCCCGAGACATGTTCTTGGAAGAAGAGACGAGAAAGGCTAATCCATAGCCCTTTGTTTTTGGGAGCAAAGGATTAATGGCGAAAATAAAAGTAGTCGAAAGAATAGGCGAATCGCTCAATCTTAGAGGAGGTGGGAAGAAGGCATGACCCATTTGTTCATCAGTCTTGTTGGTAAGCTCAAGAAGGCCGTTCGGCTGGATGTTAGCGATACCGTCAAGATCAAGATTTGCACCCTTGAAGCCATTGTAGATGAACTCCCTTGGTGATTGAGCTGATGGTAAGACTAGTATAGCAAGGGTGGAAGCGATTAAGAAGAGGGAATTCGAGTGGTGTATGGCCATGGGTAGAGATTGAAAGAGTTGGATTTTTGCAGATTTTCAGTGTTCATATGTATTTTAATCGAGTTCTTGTATAAAGAGAAAGGAGGTCACCTGATTTTTGCATCAACTTCCCTGTTCATCAAGTAACTCAGATGTCAACTTGAACGTTCTAGACATCTAACAAAGCGACTAGATTAAGAGTTTTCATGTTTTAGTTTGCACAAGAAAGTAGATTGATGAGCTAGCTCCCAATATTGCCAAGTGATTTATGGATGGAAATTCACTAGTCACATGTATTGAGATTCAACCTATCGAGAGTTACGAACTTTCACTGTAAAGCATACCAAAATGCAAAATAGGGTTAACATGTTTCAATTAAATCGAAGAATAAGCAGAATTTCCTTCTCGTACTAAAATCAAACTTTAGGGATATTTACTATAAGTAGTATGATTATTATGGAGAAATAAAAGTAGACAATGACTGAACAAGAAAATTATAAAAGCTAGTCACTGTACAAGTTTGGTTGTTTTTGGAATATAAAGTTCTCACATTGAAAGTAATAACTAATCTTGATGCCCATGGACTTATGTACTAGACTTACAGACTCTTGTGCATGCCTCTAAATCTTAGTTACCCACACAGAATTCACAAAGCATTTATGCATCAGATGATGACAATCCTATACTGCATAAAACAAACCACATAACAGTATGAAACCCTAATTCCATAAAATAATCCGATATACTCTACATTGAAACCAACCAATTCTATTTGCTTTAGCTACCAATCTACTTCGTCGGGTTGGAGTCAAATAAAATATAGATGTCTGACAACATGGAAAGATAACACAAAGCATTTGCCTCATTTATTTGGCTTATATGTTAAGTTAATCACGACATTTGAATCAAGACACCAGCAGAGAGTACATAGTATAAGAGGCAAGGTCTTTTCAATTGACATATCACCAAGCCAGCACGCGGGTCTTTCAACTGTTACATAACCAAGCTAACACATAAAATCCATTTGCATCACAAAGTGTAAATGTGGATTGTGGAAGCATCATGGCAAACCTGTAGAAGCACCATGTCTCAGCCTGATCAGAAATATTACCAAGTTTGCTAATTCTTGATACTTTCACATTGAAAAATGAAGCTTGAAAGAAGCTTGATAAAAAAAACCTCAAATAGCCTATTGAGGTTACCAACAAAGAAAACAATTATTAACATCAATGGCTACTAATTCAAGTATAGAGCTAAAACACAAGATCTACTTTCCCAGGTAGAATTTCAGCTTGCGCAACGTATAACTTCTCTTTAGCTAGCTGGTTGTATGAGAAAAGTAGTTATCATCCACTGATCAATGATGTACATTTTGTTTTATCACAGTCATGATCATTTATCTCTTATTAACAATCATCATAACAAGTAAAATGGAATGATATGCTGAAGGGTACATAGTTTAAAAATACTATAGCAAAAAGAGTTAACAAACGGCTTCCAGCAAAAAGCAACATT
The DNA here is from genome assembly GCA_963924305.1 of Polygonum maritimum. Lineage (NCBI taxonomy): Eukaryota > Viridiplantae > Streptophyta > Magnoliopsida > Caryophyllales > Polygonaceae > Polygonum > Polygonum maritimum. The sequence continues at coordinate 5,129,882 of OZ002732.1, forward strand.
TGGCTGCAATGGTTCCGGCAAGCAACAAGACTGAATCTTCATCGTCCAAGATAGCTAAAATCCAGCACAACAAAAAGCTCACATTAACATTTTAAGCAGTTGCATTAAGGGTCCACCTTAGAAGAAGCCAATTCAGCCATTTCACCTCTTATACATAACTAAACTAACCCAATTTGCAACAACGAAAAATGCCATTTAAACTCTTATGCATAACGACATTTAGAACGCAATACCAGTATATATAAAGTAGTTGTCAACTAAACCACACATCATAAACAACCAAACAATACCAGCAAGCACAAGAAAAAGAAGGGGACAGCAATTATAAGCCAGAAGTAACTCACCTTCCATATCTTCAGGATACAAGCCATCTCATCTGTCACTAGGTTGAGCATGAGGATAAGACACAGCTGACCCGTTACAATTCCCAGACCAATCCTTCTGTTGCATCATCCCATTATAACCCCCCATAGGCATTCCCATATGCCCATGGCCGTTCCCATGGTGATGACCATGTCCCATCCCATACATAGGCATAGGCATAGGCATCATAATTTGACCATAAGGCATCGGCATCGGCATCGCCACATGCCCATTGGATCCATTGCTCTGCCCGTTCCTTCCACTCTCATGCAGGCTCTGCGGAATCGGCGTGGACGCAAACAACGGGTCCGAAGAAGACGGCCCCTCGTTCGACAGCCCTTGCATTCTCTTCAAGTACAACCTATACTTCTGCAAGTGGCTAGCCACATTCTCCCTGGTCAATCCCTCCACATTCATCAGCTGCATAATCGTCTTCGGAACCGCGCTCTTGATCCCCAAATGCGACACCACGTCCACAAACCTCCTGTGCAGCTGAGGCGTCCACACCAACCGCGCCTTTTTCAAGGTCCTAGCGGACTGATCATCAACCGAATTCGAATTCTCGCCTCGCAAAGCCGAATCGGCCTCCTCTGCAGAGTCAAGCCTCCGAAGCTTCCTCGATTCCGACCTCTCATCGTCAATATCCTCAGCAGCAGCAGTCAAATCCCTAGATCCGTCGTCCTCGTTGAGCGGATTGAAACCGTTGTCACCGAAGGCCGGTTGCTGACCTCCTCGGAGGCCGGAGAGCGTCACCTGCGAAGCTCGGTTGACGTCGACTAGGGTTCGGCTTCGCTCCGGCTTGATATTGAACGCCGACATCAGCTCCGGCGGAATCAGAGCCTGCGAAAGCGGAGTCAGATCTCCGGCGCCGGGGAGTCCGGTCTCCCACTCGAGAACTCGGTCGTCGTCTCCACCACTTCCGCTCCCGCTCCCGTAATCCGACATGTTCACCTCTTCCCCCATCGAGCTCCAGAAAGCGGAGTCGGAACTCGGCTTCGCTCCGGAAATTCACCGGAATCGGATGAAATTAGGGCTTTGAGACCTGAAAATCAGTCCAAACACAAACAAACTCTAGAGTGAAGCGATTGGAATTAAACAGAATCAATCGAAAAGGAGACGAATCGATTATGCAGTCCAAATCGAGGAAGAAAAATCTGAGGGAATTGAGCGAGACAAAATCAGGATTTTTTGGATGAGAGGAGGAAAAAGGGGGAAAGCGATGAGAGGAAAGGGGAAAAGTGCAAATATCTGGCACCAGGGGTTACCAAATCGGCTCAACTTGGCTGCCAACGTGGACGAGTTACGCAGATATTTTTGATCTGCAATATCTCTCTCTACTCTCTAGTCACCGCCTTGGGACGCGCGAGTGGGTCCACGCGCACCACTAATGAGCGCGTGTGGTTTCGATGAAGTGGGTTGGCCAATAAGAGAGAAGGATGTTGGTGCACAGCTGGAGAGTCGTTCTGTGCCGTTGGATGATGCTGAGTTGGGGTTCTTGATCGGACGGTGAGGGAAGGAGTGATGACGTAGGGGAGTGCGCAAGGGACTAAATAAACAAAAATTGCCGCCTATGGATAAAAAGAGCTTAAAGAAGCATATAAAAATACAGGGGGCATACTTTATGTTATTTTATTCCAAAAGGGCAAAGACGAAGTTAGGGGAAGATCACGTGGGATGAGTTGAATTTGCACGTGACAGTCAGGTCAAAACCGTTACAATTTACAGGCTTATCCTGACAACTTGAATGTCTAGTGTTAGGCCGAACCTTGTCTACATGAATTTCCTTCTATTCCCAACTAGCAGTAAATCTTGTATTGCCCTTCGATTCTCAAGCATTTTGTAGCAGTCAAATTTTGAAGCCTTTTATGCTTACAACAAGTTCAGCCAGAAAAAGAACAGGTCATTCCACATAGAAACAGCTTCTACACAGCGCATAAAAGAAATGAATAGGGCTTTCTCTTCACACATGACAACATCATGAAGAACATTGAGCCTCAGCAATGCGCATATATAAGCCTTTTCACAGGGCGTCACGGGCAGCAATCCGACATACAATCGCATCAGCAAGTGAGCCTATACCACCCAATTCCGGCCCGGATATTTTGTAATGCTGCCAAAAAAAACCGAAATGACAAAATGGGTACGTAGCTATGGGTACACATACTATAATATGTAGCTATCTACAAGCATCTAAAAGACCACCTATACCTTTTGTATCTGTGCTGTGTTTGCTCTACTCCCCAGTTCATCAAGACTAAGCTCCTTCCCGTTGACAAGTTTGCCCATGGCTTCCACCTGGGACAGGATTACAACGACTATTAATCCGAGATCAGGAATCACTTATTGTTATATATGTGCCTGCAAAAGGAACTCAGCACTGACCTCTTCAGGAGAAGCATTAAACCGAGCTGAGAGGATGTATGTACTCTTGTCTGAGATCCCGCATCTTTTCAACGACTCTGTTATCTGTGCTAGCTCAGAAAATGTTTCAGGAGTGAGGACTCAAAACAGTAAAGTTCACCACTTGAATAAGAGAAATACAAGTGAGGCTGTATGCGTGATATTACGTACATGCTTGGAGCCTGAATAATTGTACACAAGTTCGGAATGAGGAGTCCGGGTGGTCAAAGAATCCCGGGCCTTTGCCATAAGCGCCTTGTGTGCTGCAGCCAGAACGGGGAATATGTCGGGGATCTGTTTGCATGATCAGATGATTATAAGCGAGAACGAAGAGCAAAACAAGAAGAATGAGGTTGAAAAGAAACCACAAAAATTTGCTGCCCAGTAGCCTTACAAGTGATGCATTCAGAAATGCGACTTCCGGCTGCAGGGTTCCAGCTTGCATCAAGTCTAAAAGCTCCCTGCAATTAAGCAACTACATTAAACAGCTTGATAAATGGCAGACAAGCTTGCGCGTAGATGATCTATGAACTTGTTAGAATCTTAAAGAAAGTCAACGATATAAATCTGAAAGTAAGAATACCACAATCAATACAATATTTAGTCCGAACACAAATGACAGCTTAGCCTATTTTTACAATGATACCTGCATGGAATAACTAAAATTCTCAAAGTTCACTGCGCTCGAATTGGGAAAATAGCAGGAGTCTTTCATAGAAAAGACAGAAACAGGGTAATTCAATAGCACAACTAGAACAATTTGAAAGATTGCTTGGTATATAGACCAATGCCTTATGAACAATAGAGATTCTACAAAAATGCACCGTTTGTAGCTAGCCACTAAGGAGAAACTCTGATTGATAAAATTCAAACGTAATTCTGCTATTGAGCCTCAATGAGGTTAGCAAAAACTTCAAAATTGAACAGAATAAGGCAAAGAAACAAAATTTGAATGATAAAATCTCAAAGGGATAGAGACTAGAAGAAGTATACTTGGAATTAGTGACATCGGTGTAGAGAGAAACAGAGATCGTGTTGTTTCCATCGATATCAAACACCTTCATTTTGCTCTCACTTGTTGTTCCCTGCCAATCATCAGCATCACCAAACACAAACATTATACACTGTTATTCCTGTTATGTCAGATACTTGCTAGAACAGAGGAGCAAAAATTCAAAAACTAAGAACGAGAGAACCTTGCGATTTTTAGGGTTTCTCGTTCTTCCCTCTTCTTCCACTTCTCGCGTTTTCTTTCTTTACTGCCAAGTGTCACGTGACTGTCTTATACATTACACGAATACTGCGGTTTGTAGCCCTACAATTTAGGTTATTCCATTTTGTGCACTACTACTTTTCCAAAATCCGAACGGTACCCTTGTTGTCTGTGCGAAGTCCAATGGGCTTATGGGCCTATGTTTGCCAGGCCCAAAAGAGCCTACGTGTAGTTTATGTAATATTGAGACCCAATTTTATGCATACAAGATTTTCTATCTAACACAAGATGAACAACATTTTAATGCAATAACTGTCTACTTCTGTTTTTGGTTGAAGGAGAGGCGGCACTCTCCGTACCCTCTAGGGACGTTTTATTAATAATAAAAAGGGTTAAGTAGTACGCAAGCGGGGGATAACCCGACCCCTAACATCATCAGAAAGCAGAACGCTAAAAAGTCCGCTACACGGTTTGCTTCCCGAAACACATGACGGAACTGGACATCCCAGTTCCTACGAATAAAGCTTTGGCATTTGTGAACTAAGCTGGCTAATGGATGGTTACAATCCATAGGTCGACCTAAAAGAAGAATCACCAGCTGCGAATCCACTTCAAGAGACACCCTCCTATAACCCTTGTTCCAAACAAGCTCAAGACCCTTAGCAACACCCCATAATTCCGCCATGGGAACCGAACATATCCCAATGTTATGGACAAATCCGAACATCCACCTTCCTGCTTCATCCCGGATAGCACCCGCCGTAGAAGCGAGGCCCCCATCCTTCACGGAGCCATCCGTATTGAGTTTCACCCATCCACTTCGAGGTCTTGTCCAAGCCACCTCCACACACTCAATACGTCTGGCCACGCTAGGCTTCAAAAGAGCCATGGCACCTTTATACTCTTTCGCGTAGCTTCGAACAAACGCTGCTCTGTCGCCATTGAAAGTAACCTGGTCAAACACGAAAGAGTTACGCCAACGCCAAATCCACCAAATGGTGGTAGCAAATAAACTCACCCATGTGATGCCGCCATACACCAGCGTAGAGCAAGTAATATTAACTCGAATCCAAAAGGCAAAATCGGACTCGAAAAATACTTCCCTGGCAAGAGGAGGGTGAAGATCGACCCACAAGCGTTTAGTGATATCACAATCACGCAGTAGGTGAATCAACGACTCCTCCTCGGTAGAACACTTCGAGCAAAGGGCGTCAACAGCTAAGTGTCGTCTCACCCGCTCTTGGTTTGTCAAGACAACACCTTTAATAGCCATCCAAAGGAAGAATTTCTGTCGCTCAGGAACATTGCAATGCCAAGCCGCACGGAACACCGTGCAATCCAGAGAAAGAAGAAACCGACTGCTGGAGACTAACACCATGGCGGACTTTACAGAATAAGCCCCGTCAGGCGACAGGCGCCAGCTCAGGATATCCAAATCTGCAGCAGAAGCACTCAGATTCAAAGCAGCCAGCTGAAGTAAAATAGTATGCGGCAACAGATGAGTAAGAGCAGCCCAATTCCACCCATTATCCAGCAACCAATATTCCCTGACTACTTTCTGACGGTCCAAGTCACCCAAGATCCCAGAGCACAACTCAGCAAGTGGTTGATCCGTCAGCCAGCAATCGAGCCAGAAACGAGTCTCCATTCCGCCTCGAACGCACCACTTTGAACCCGGAATAACTACTCGATCCACACCTTTTTTCACGCTCTTCCACACATACGAAGTGTGACTTCGCTCTGCGGCGGAGACCCTGACATACTTAGTTTTCAAAACATCCGCCCATAAGCAATTCTTCCCCAAGAGAAGCCGCCAGCTGAGCTTACCAATCATAGCCATGTTCACCTCGCTCATCTTTCTTAAACCGAGGCCCCCTTGATTTATCGGGAGACATAATTCCTCCCAATTCACAAGATGGATACGTCGCCTCTCTTCGGAACCTCCCCACACAAACCGTGTCATTAAGCTGTCCAGTTTTAAACAAACTTCATTGGGTAACGAGACATGAGCCATTGTGTACACCGGTAGCGAGGCCAAGATAGACTTCGTGAGCTGAACTCTCCCCGCAATATTTAAAAAATCGCCCTTTCCAGCCACGAAGCCGGGCTGAAAACTTCTCCAAAAGGGGCTCAAAAGTTTGAGCCTTCACTTGTTCATGGAATATCGGCATACGTAGATAATTTCCAAGATTTGTGGTTATTTCAAAACCACTTTCAGCACACAACGCCTCACACATATCCGCATTGACGTTGGCCGAGACGAATATCTTTGACTTTGACGCATTAACCCGCTGCCCCGAATTAACACAAAAATCATCCAAAATATCTTTGACGAGACGGATCTGGCTCACAGAAGCTTCCGCAAAAAGAATGATGTCATCCGCGAAAAACAAATGTGAAAGTTCCGGGCCGCCAAGAGCGAGCTGAATAGGCTTCCAAGTACGCTGCGCCACTGCCTTTTCTATCAACTGGCTGAGCTTCTCCATACACAAAACAAACAAGTATGGGGACATAGGATCACCTTGACGAATACCTCTCGAGGGAGAGAAAGAATCAGTCACCTCCCCATTCCAGATCAGGCGGAACGCCGCAGACCGCATACACTCCGAGATCCAGTTACACCAAGTGTCGGGGAACCCTGCATCCGTCAAAGTATCAAGGACAAAATCCCATCGGATTCTATCATAAGCTTTCTCGAGATCCAGTTTAAGCAGCATCCAACCCTTATTACCAGTTTTCGTCTTCATTGAGTCGACGACTTCCTGGACAATAACAATGTTGTCTGAAATCAACCTGCCCTTGATGAAACTCCCTTGAGTGGGGCTGATCAGTTGGGGCAAAATGTACTGCATTTTCTTAACAAGAACTTTCGTGATGATCTTATATAAGACGTTACAGAGGCTTATCGGTCTAAATTGGTTGATGCGCTGAGGCTCATCCACCTTGGGAATTAGAGTGATAAGAGTATCATTAAGTCCTTCCGGAAGCTGAGCAAAGTCAAAAAAAGACCTAACGAGCTGAATCACCGAAGACCCCACTATTGGCCAACATTTTTGATAGAAAATTGGCTGAAAACCGTCAGGACCCGGGGCTTTTAACGAGCCCATAGAGTTGACAGCCTCCAATATGTCCTTGTCCGAGCATGGGCGCGCAAGGTCCTCCCAAAGAGAAGCCTCAAGCACCGGGAAGGCGCCATGATCAAGACTAATCGGCCTCCTCTCATTAGCAGGCAATCTGTAAAAGAACCCAATTGCGTGTTGTTCCAACTCTTTTCTATCACTAATCCACACATCATCTTGTTTGCAAAGAGTCTCGACACGGTTTTTCCTCCTTCTCACCACAGTAGACATGTGGAAAAACTTGGTGTTTCGGTCCCCTGCTTGAAGCCACTGTATACGAGATTTTTGGAGCCACAAAATCTCTTCTTGTTCAAGAGTTTTTTCAAGTTCCGATTGTAATTCAGCCATACAAGAAATAAGCTGTGGAGATGGTTGAATTGCAAGGTCCTGCTGAACGCAATCAATACGGTGAGTCAGATCATTCTTTCTAGCAGAGATATGCCCGAATTCCTTCTTGTTCCACTCAAGGAGCTGACTTTTAAGCAGAGCAAGAGCCTGAGTAGCCGGCAAATCCGGCCTCCACGTAGCCTTAATAAAGTCCATGAAGCCCGGGTGAGTAATCCAAGCTGCTTCGAACCGAAACGGGCGACGAGAGCGGTCAAATACCACCTTCGGTTCCAAGGATAACAGCAACGGAACATGATCCGAAGCCAATCTAGGGAGATGGCGGATCGAAGCACTCGGCCAAAGGAGCCGACCTGCCGGATTGACGAAACAACGGTCCAGGCGTTTGGCAACGAACGTGCGCGGCGTGGAACCGCGAAACCAAGAGAAAGGCTGCCCCACACAGCCCATGTCAATGAGACCACAACTGTCCACAAAATCCGAGAACTCAGCAGTGTCAACAGAAAGTCTGCCCGAGCCCCCCTTCCTCTCGTCTGTGTGGAGAATACAATTAAAATCACCACCGACAAACAAAGGCTCAGAAATCTGTTCAATCTCAGTAGTCAGCTCCTTCCAATACTCACGTCTCCCACCCGGAGTCGGAGGAGCATATGTAGTGACCAGGTGCATGGTAGCTGATCCCCGCATGAACGTGGCATGAATGAAATTGTTAGTCACCTTAATGATTTGCAAATTCACCTGTCCATCGTTCTAAAGCAGCCAAATACCACCCGCTCTGTTATGAGCCTCAACACGGACAAAATTTGAGAACTTCAACTTCTTACAGACTTCTTCAGCTTGATCGCCTGAGATACGAGGTTCAAAAATAGCTAGAACATCCACTTTGTAGCGCCGCGCCATGTACTTCGCAGCCCTACGAAAGCCGGGTTTACCGGCTCCAAAACAATTCCAAAGAATGCAATTCATTAGCAACCGGGGGAAGAGCGGGCTGCTTCGGACCCGGAAGTAACAACTTGAGAAAAGGGATTAGGCGAAACCTGACCTTGAGTGTGAGCCGAAGAACCAGGAGGCTTGTCAGTATTACCTCCTCCCACTCCAGGGCGCGATTCCAGGGCTGGAAACTCGGTGACATCAAACAAAGTTTCCAACGAATCAGACGTCCTTGCACGTTTACCCTTGGTGATGTCAGTGTTCGGGGTTGGTGCCGAAATTGAGAAGTTGACACTTTGCCTCTCAACATTAGGTCCACCCTTCCGGTTGTTCTTGCGGTTGTTCCGAGGACCGTTCGTACCTGAGGCATTAGAGCGGGCCTTGGGGTCCTTGTCTCCTGCGGTTTTTGACGCCGCTTGGGCACTACTTGGGTTGCCATGCTGATGACATAACTGTCTACTTTTGTTGTACAGCGTAAAACCAGACAATGAAATTCAGGTAATTACTGTGTGACATGATATTTTGTTTTTGGTTGACGACTGTGTGACATGATATGATTACAAGTTGAATCTCAACAAGAAATGGAGATAAACAAATAGGCAATGATACACTAGGTGGACGAAACATTTACTTAGGTATTGGTTATAACTTTTGGGTCAATCAGATGTCAAGTTCAGAATATAAAATTAACTAACCCAATACCTCTTCCTAGATCAGCTAATATTGACACTCCAAAATCTTAACATAATGACAGTTCAAGCCTTAATATCTTCAACATGGTGTTGTACTAGGGCATAGAGCTATATATAAATGAAACCCTTACTGGAAAAAACACTAAAAAAGGGCCACAGCTTGGTTGGACACAATTTACATTTGACGTAAACGTTAATCTCAATTTTGGCCGGGTTAAATATTCATGACCAATATAGCAATATAGCATTCAAGTAATCGCATAATAAAGCATAGCTTAATTGTTTGTTAGACCACATTTGTACTCCGTAGTCCGTATATGTTGAAGGGTCATTTTCGTTCATCCATATTAACGGATAACTCACTTCTTAGTAGAACTACTATTTTATGCAATTCTTACGTGTAAAGTTAGCTTTCAAATGATGATCTTTTCAGCTCTCAAACTCACCGTATCGTATAATATATGTATGAAATTTATTTATGAAAATTAGTTCATATACATGAAATCAAAGATTACTTCTATTTTATAAAAAGTAGTATATCTATAAATTACACAGTAACAATTTGCTAAAAAGAACTAGTTAGATACTTAAGACAAACAATTATAACATGATAGTGGGTGTAGTTATCATGAATTTAGTAATTTGGTTAATGGGGGATATAACGTGTACAAGTGAGCAAACAAGTGAGGAGAATGTGCTATACAAGGACCGTAGTTGGTGTAACTACTAAACTACAAATGGATCTCTTAACTATGTAATTATGGGCATCACTTTTTTTACCCAAAAAAGTTAACTATGTAATTATTATAAGTTAATTAGCATTTTGTAAGTCTGTAGCATGTCAGGACTAATGTATAGAAAATTATCCCTTTCTAAATGTAGCAAAACGCAAAATAATTGGTTCTACACTTGTACTTACGATTTGATTGGTAGTTAATTATATACTTCCACTTGAAGATTAATTAGGTTATTAAGTATGAAAAAAAAAACTAAATTCATCATCGCTATCATTCTTAACTTGCTTGGAAGAAAGAAGGGGGTTTGATCAAATGTCCTTCTCCAGTCTCCATTACCAGAACTTCTCTTTCTGTGTCCCATGCACCTACCTTAAGCTCAATTAATAAACCTCTTATACACTTAATTCTCATGAAATAAACGTAAGTATATGTACATATTTGGTACATGCATGTTGTATCATAAACTTCGGTTTAGAACGATTTTATTACAATTATTTCACATTTCATAAAATGTACAAATAATCAACATTAGAAGTGTTAAGTTTATAAAGGGCAACAATAATGGAGTGACTTACTACTTTAAAACATATGTCATAGCAACTTTGTACAAAAATAACATGATTCTTGGATATTACTAGATAGAGTATATTGTGAGTGAGAGAATTAACTTTGGCAACACTCAACATTCTATAAAACATGTGGGACCCTTCAAGGAAAATCTCAACTGAGTAAACAAACACCACTCTTTTAGTTCTATCTACTGTACTATCTATTTAAGCTGGCCTTTCATAGGCAACTCCAACCAACAAACAAACACCAACAATTCAGATCTCTTACACAAGAACTATGACAAACAACATGAATTGCCCTCTTCTCTCTTTTGCTCTCCTTCTTGCAATCATTTGTCTTGCTCATTGCCCTGGGCTAGCACTTGGAGCTACAAGACGCTACCACTTCAATGTACGTTGTCTAAAATTGCGCGCGTTTTATGTTTGCTTTGTTTTTTCGCTCAAGACTCGTTTGGTTCGAACAGTCTGAAGTGTATTGACACTTCACCACTAGACATATTGCTTTAGCTTGTTGGGTTCTTCTTTGAGTTGATCTATGTCTGTTGCGTTATAGGTTGAGTCAAGAAATGTGACTCGGCTATGCCACACCAAGACCATCCTAACCATCAACGGGAAATTCCCGGGGCCTCGCATTGTGGCTAGGGAAGGCGACAACGTGCTCATCAAGGTCACAAATCATGTCCAGAACAACGTTAGCTTCCATTGGTAAGCTCTTGTCAAAACCCTAAACACTCTTACAAACTCGTTACATGTAAGTTTTCATATACTTATATGTTTGTGTATGTTTCGTAACAGGCATGGAATTAGGCAGCTGAGATCAGGGTGGGCAGATGGTCCTGCTTACATAACACAATGTCCAATCCAGACGAACTCGAGCTACGTCTACAACTTCACGATTACAAGCCAACGAGGGACTCTGTTTTGGCACGCGCATATCTCGTGGCTTAGGGCGACCTTGCATGGACCGATTGTGATTCTTCCAAAACGTAACGAGTCGTATCCATTTCCCAAGCCCCACAAGGAAGCCGTCATAATATTTGGTATACATTTAAGAACAATTTTGTAGACACGTCAGTGTTATATTTAATTTTATTCAAGTTAAAATAACATCAATTTTTGTTATAGGTGAATGGTGGAACAATGATACTGAGGCTGTGATTAGCCAGGCTCTTCAAACAGGAGGAGGCCCAAATGTCTCTGATGCCTACACATTCAATGGGTTCCCCGGCCCATTATATAATTGCTCGTCCCAAAATGGTACTACAAAATTATTGACATCTTTTGTTGTACAAATGTAGTTGCATCTCTGAACCAAAAAATGATTGACCTAAACCTATTTTTTAGTTGATGACAGTGTTAATGAGAGTCGAACCGATGATATCTTAGTACTAACCTTAAAGATTAACCGCTTTATTAGATGTCCGAAGACATACTTGACCTAAACCTTACCTTATAGTCATAGAAAAAAGAAAAAAAAAGAGTACTAGCAATTATGGTGAGCAAATCGTGGCAAGTTTTTTGTGGAATGGGAAACATAATCACCAACTTTGAGGTTAAAGGTGTTTGGTATCACTTTGACCAAAAAAAAAAGGTGTTTGGTATCACTCAATACCTTATTTTTGTTATGACGTGATTGAGCGTGGCATAAGCCACATTAGTGATCACATAAGTACGTGGAGCCATATGCAATAAACCGCAATTCAAACAAAAACCCTACGATATGTATGGTTCATGATACGAAACACACGTAATGTCTAATGTGGTGTTATATTGTACACTTTACCCAAACATTACGTGATTTGATGATGGTCATATTCTTGTATTGTAGACACTTACAAGTTGAAGGTAAAGCCGGGAAAAACCTACCTCCTCCGGCTAATCAACGCTGCACTCAACGACGACCTCTTCTTCAGCATCGCGAACCACACGTTGACGGTGGTGGAGGCCGACGCCAGCTACGTCAAGCCCTTCACCACCGCCACCGTCTTCATAACTCCGGGCCAAACCACCAACGTCCTCCTCAAAACCAAGCCCAATGCCGCCCCGGGCGCCACCTATTTGATGGCGGTCCGCCCTTACTTCACGGGCACCGGCACTTTCGATAACACCACCGCGGGTGCCATCCTCGAGTACCAAACCAAGTCGTCTTCGTCTTCCTCAGCCCATACTACTATCAAGCCTAGCAACGCCGCCCTCCCGCCCCTCCCCGCCATCAATGACACGTCGTTCTTCTCCAACTTCACCGCCAAGTTCCGGAGCCTAGGAAATTCAAGGTTGTAAACCTTATTATGAAAATTTTGCCAAAGTATCGATCACTTATCTATTTATACATAGGGTTGAGCATGGGTCTGCTCGGATTAAAACTTTGAGCCGAACCAAATTAAACCGAAACTGATACTACATTGTTCAGTTTTCGGTTTATATCGGTTCAACTTGTTCGTATTGTTCAGGGTGCAATCATACGAGCACTAATACACCGTATTGTGTTATAGGTTCCCGGTGAACGTTCCACAGACAGTGGACAAGCACTACTTCTTCACGGTGGGGCTCGGCACAAACCCCTGCCCAAAGAACCAAACCTGCCAGGGGCCAACCAACACCACCAAGTTCGCGGCCTCCGTCAACAACGTCTCCTTCATCCTTCCGTCGACCGCCCTCCTCCAATCCTACTTCACGGGCAAGTCGAACGGCGTCTTCACCACCAACTTCCCGGGTTTCCCGGTGAACGTGTTCAACTACACGGGGACGCCGCCCAACAACACGAACGTGTCGAACGGGACTAAGGTGGTCGTGTTGCCTTACAACGCCACCGTCGAGCTGGTCATGCAGGACACTAGCATCGTTACGGCCGAGAGTCACCCGCTTCATCTTCATGGGCATAATGTGTACGTTGTGGGTCAAGGGTTCGGGAACTTTGACCCGGTCAATGACCCGCTTAAGTATAATTTGGTCGACCCGGTTGAGAGGAATACGGTTTCGGTTCCGGCTGGTGGATGGGCTGCCGTGCGGTTCCGGGCCGATAATCCTGGTGAGTTTATGTTCTTTGTTATCACCTATCAATTAGACTAACGAGGCTTTGTTATCACCTATCAGCTAGACTAGCGAGACTTAATAAGTATAAGTAATGATATGGTGTGACGTGTTTTTGGAACAGGGGTGTGGTTCATGCATTGCCATATAGAGATACACTTGAGCTGGGGACTGAGAATGGCTTGGGTAGTACAAGATGGACAACTGCCTAGTCAGAAGCTGCTTCCTCCACCGTCCGATCTTCCCAAATGCTGATCATTCATGCTTTTTCTACGGTTGAGATTGATCTGTTTTCAATAAAGAGATTTTTATGCATTGTTTGGTCCTTTTTTGGACTGCAAATTGTCTAACTTAATTAATTACTTGGTGAATTTTGTGTTTGTATTCTCCACATTAGGGACAAATAAAAGAGAGGAAGACCAAAGTGGTTTTGAATTGTTTTTTTTTTTTTGGTGTGCTGACTGGTGAGTGGTGTTTGCATAAAGGAATACAATCCATCCATCCCTTAATGGAGGCCGGTTTTGTAACTTTGTACTTCAATAAATTTTGAAGCTTTTGCTGCTTATTACTCGTGTTAAGGCATATATCATGAGTTTCGATGCATTATTTGGTTGTTTTAACGTGTTAGTTTTGATGCACATGTATAAATAAGACATACTTATTCACCAAACTCACCTTATATGTGGATCAAAACTATGTATTTGTCAATCCATTTTAGGATAGTCAGGTGGGCTTTTGGGTCTAATTTGCATCATTTTCTTGTGTGGGCTTTTAGGCCCAATTTGATTGAAGCCCATAATTAGGATCCGCAATCAGGTGTGTGTGTGTGTGTGAATACAGGGTTAGGTTAGGGTAGGTATGACTTATGAGACTTTTTCACTTCTCTCAAATCCCCAAAAAGATTTCACCTCTCTTAGTGAAAAAAAATTCCCTTGTACGACTTTCCTCCTGTCATCTCAATTACGGTAGTAGGTTAGCCAACGATACATCCACATCTATGTCGACCTGTATTTAAATCAAAATCAGCTGAAATTCTGTGTCGACTTTCTTCGAGCATTTCCACCTAAAATAACATATTTTCGACCAAAAAAACCTAAAATAACATATTTAAATTTTAGCTTATGATATCTTATTCATGGTTGTTCATTCAATTTTTCTTATTTCAATCATATATACCTTATAGTTTTGCTCAATATGTATCTTCATAATATAAATATTTAAGTTAATTTGCTAGTATAGAACTATCTTATTAATAGTAGCTACTACTATGCTAAAAAAAAAAAATAGTAGCTACTACTATTAAAGTCCCGTGGTCAAATGATACGAAAGATGTGAGTCGTCTTTGTACATATACGCAATAAATATAGTACATAATTCAACAAAAAAATCTAATATATAGAAGAAACTTATATAATAAGCATTTTTTTTAGATTCCTAATTAGACTTGTCAAATGGGGTGGTTTGGACAGATTCAGGTTCGGTAATTTTGGATTTGAGTTGAGTGTGAATTCTATCAATCGGATAATAGGTCAAGTTGTTAGACTCGCTCCCATATGAAACACATTATTCCACAGCTACTAATTCTAATTATGTATTGGTGCTTGGGATATGTGGTAGGTGAAATAGGGTTTGACTTGAGTTATATCCTATCATAACTATATACTAAAGCGGAGGTTAAAAATAATATTTAGCCCAACACGTGTCACTTTCTCATTGGACCGCATCACCCATCGTTAATAAAAGAATTCAATTTGTTTAATTATTGGAATTTCATTATAGACCCCATTTTAGATTTCTTCTTATCTACTGATTTCTATTTTAATTATTTTCTTTAAAAAAACATTTATATAATAGATATAATAGATCACACAAATATTTATAGATTCTACATATGTAAAAAATATATATATATGATTTAGACTTGAATTTTTTTCCCAATATAACTACAAAATAATTATTATTATAAAATAAAAAACTTATCTATATAAACAAATATTCAATCCTTATACAAAAATTAATCCTATAAATCTCTGTTTGTTTAGAATAATATATTATAACAGAAATAATATATCATTAGAAAAACCATAAGTAACAAACTAAATAATATAATACAATATTTTGTATCAAACTAATATTTTGAATAACTTTATATAAAATTCAAACTAAGTTTTTAGTTAAATCAAAATCGTGCCTTCGAAGGCACGGGATTGATACTAATTGGAGTTTCTAAAGTAAGGATATGAATTGTTTATACATATGCTAGTACGTTCGTCATTTCATTAAAACTGAAGTGTTTTAAAATAAGGAGTTCGAGATTCACAATTTACGTTTATAATGAAAATGATAATTTCAAACGATCTTTCTAACATACTACTATGTTTTAAGGACACAGAATAAGTATCCCGATTTAATTTTAAGAACTATCCCAACAACAAACAGAAGGAGAAGATGTATAAATTCTCAAGAAAAAACAGATAAATCAAAATAGCATTTTTAAAAAAAAAAAATTATTATCCTAAGAGAATCTGAATTTACAACAATCACAAACTGACATGTATATGAAATAGATGAGATTTCAATACATAGAAAACTAATAAAGATATATAAAGTAGAACCTCAATAAATTAATAAACACTATACAAAAATATATTTATTCGGTCATGACTCAGCAAATAAAAAATTTGATGAAGTTTGATAAGATAATAAGACAATGAATTTTTAGAAAGCCACCACATAAATATAAGGTCTCATTAAAATCATCAATTGATAATTAAATAAAAGTACTTAGACGTAATTAAGGCAACTTAGTGGAATATAATTATGGTGTGTTTGTTTTTCTTAAAACTAAAATCTGTTTGGAATTTGTCTCTAGCTTGTCTTATTGAATTCAACATTTTAATATCTTCTAAGCTTTGAACCTTCAAATTTTGTACCATTTTCACTCGGATAAGTCAATAAGCTATTAACAAACATTTTATTACGATAACCGAGACTGTTAATCATGAGGTCAAGTTAATTTATTAATATCGTTTTCAGAAGTGTCATTTCAATAAAATTGTATTATTTATGTAATTTTCTTTAAATTAATAAATGTTCATATATGATTTAATAAATAATTTTATAAGTTAATAAAATATCATAGTCCCACTCCCAACCTTATTAATTTATATAAGTTTAACTGTATAAGAAATAGTAATTATGAATTTTCCAAAAATTAATTAACTTAATCAATGACTAAGTTTTCTTTTTATATAAAGGACGACCTACATAGTAAAATACTATCAATAAGCATTCATCAAATGTGAGGCTATCAACTGATCATGAAGTATCTATACTATATATTAAAGCCGGAGAATTTCGAGCCTCCACGTTAATTTTGGCCCCACTTGATTAATAATTTTATATGTTTTATTTTTCCTAATTATCTAATCTTTAATTTTATCTTTTTTCTTACCCATCAAATATCTATCTTTAAAGGCATATTAATTATCTTTAAAATTTCTTTAATTATCTAACCTTTAATTTTATCTTTTTTCTTACTCATCTAATATCTATCTTTGAAACAATATTATCTATCTTTAAAATTCCCTTTTATAAAAGATACATATTAATTAACTTAACTTTTCAATTCTCATTTAAATCTATTTATATATAAGAATTAATATATAGTATAGATTATAGTAGATACACAAAATAACGAAAAAAAGGATCATTACCCGTACATGGTACGGGTCTTCAACTAGTACATATATAATACTTCCGGTTTATAGTTAACAGGTATTGAATTGAATAATTAATTATTGATTGATTGATGATTTTATTGCGAGATTATTTTTGCAAAGGTTGTACTAATGTTTCGTACACAACTATCAATATAAAAATGTCAATTTTGTTTGTTTGGTGTTTGTTTTGTTTGGATTATTAATTAATCACTAAACTCCGAACCATTTTTCAGGAACCACCATACCCCATATGTTGTATTTGAGCATAACATATAGGGCAGGTGCTATCTTCATGATATTAAGCCAACTAATATTATCAAATACTTTTCATGTTTTAAGAAACTATATATTTTTAGAAACCCTTTCAAAAAAAAAAGTAAAAAATCATTAAAAAAATCAAATCTAATATTATAACATCAATTTTAATTATAGAAAAAATCATATATATTATAACATCAATTTTGCTAGCTTGCTTTGTTTACACAATGTAACGGTACGACGTCCTAGCCGGCTAGCCTGTTGCCATCCACTAAAAACGGCAAAACATGAAGGGTAAAAACAAAAAAAACCACTGAACCCAGGTGAAACAGAAACTTGAATACTAGCAGAAGTATCAATTTTACCTTGATACTTTACAGATAGTAGAAGACAAGTTAATATTTTCACTTAGCTTTAAAAAAAATAAAATAACACTTTTGAATTATAATCCAACTGGAACAAGTGGGTCAGGGGGCAGCATCACATGCATTCTCTTCTGTGCACATCTGTTTGCCAAACAAGCCCTTCCCCACCTTAATTTCTTCCTTTCTTTTTTTAAGAAAAAAAGTTTATAAGATTTCTCATGTAAAACAATTAATAGTAGTGTAGTGTAACACAAAGGGAATCTCTGACTTGAACAAGGACAAAACATCAAGAACAAGCAAGGAAAAAGGAGCTAGCTAGCTAGAGTTCATGTATATCTATACAAACTTACATTTACCACACATGTTACCTTAGCTATGCAACTCCTACTCTGTTCGGATATCTAATTAAGCGGTTAATTAAGTCTTTAAGAATACCACACAAAAAATATCAACTCAATTTTAATGAGCAGTGCCTTAAACCAAAAAAAGTTATGTAAGACCTATTAATTAAGTACATACATCCTGCGCTTCTCAACTCATTCTAACGCTTTTTAACTGTTTGTTCAAGAGATGTATATGAAAAACTGAATTGGAATTAAGAGTCGTCCTCATCAATGGGTCTCTTTAATACCCAATCCGAACATAGATTGACAAGAGATTAAGAAAAACTCATATTAACTAAACCCTTAAACACTGGCATATTCTTTTTTGTGCTATGTTTTTGAACATAAAGAGCTAGCGGTTCTGTTTGGCATGAAGTGTTTATCGTTTAACCAATTAAATCATAATTCGGATGGTGTGTCAAACCTCACTTGTCTAACTAGCAAGTAATGATGTCTGTGATTACTATATAAACCAAAAAAAACTAAACAATTTAAAAAGAAATTACTACTTTTTGAAAATGGAACAATGTGGTGAAGTAACTTAAGAATTATAATCATATATAATATGTACTTTTTTTCTTGGACGAGGCATGAGGGCAGGATTGCAAAAAATCACACATACAAAAACCACAAGTTCTACAATGATGCATGCAAGATATGAATAATTATTATAGATATTAATTACCGGCAAAATACGAAGCCGGCGAATTAATCATATCCGGGTTGGGGCCGCCAGTAATAACCGGGGCCGGGTTCAAGTGAGCTTGTAGGCGCGTGTATATATGTGGAGGCGCGTGGGGGCGAGTGAACAAGCTACGACGACTACGAGTCGGAGTCGCGGTGTTTACTCCAGCGAACGAGCATCGAAACGCAGCGTCGCATGATGTAGAACCGGGCCTTCTGTTCGCGGGCGAGGCTCGTGCATTTCCTCGTGAAGGAGGAGCCCTTTTTCGAGAGGCTCGACGGCGAGGAGGTCTCCGGCGATCGGGCGTGGGTAGTGGAGGAGCTCCGGCGGAGGGAGGCGGTGGCGGAAGAGGAGGAGGAGGAGCTCGGGATTCGGACGGAGGAGCTTTTGAGAAACGACGCGGTTTTGGAGGAATGCTTGCGAAACGACGTCGTTTTGGAGGAGGAGGAGGAAGGATTAGGGTTTTGGGTTTCTTCAAAAGTGTAATGTTGGTGCTTCTTGGACGTTGTTCGCCATTTTTTGTCTAAGAAGAGCTCGGGATCGTCATAAGCCATGGCCAGTGGATTGAGAGAGAAAGAGCTAGTGGTAGAAGATGAAGAAGAAGAAGAAAGTGTGAAAATGGAGTTAATGGGTAGGACTCGTACCATATAACAGCACAGAAGAATAGAGGAAAAGTACAATTTGGCAATTATTCATGTAAGTGTACGTCCATGGTGAGTTCAATACTTTGAGTACTATTTTTTCTAGGGTAAAATTGTGCCAACCCACATTTAATGCAGGTCATTTTATATAAAGCTATCTATCTCCTATGAGGAAAAAAATTGCACATAGCCACAACATAATCGATCGGTCCAAGTGGCTATTGGACAAAGCCACAAAACTATATATATGTACATCTCCCGATGTTCTAATTGATTGGGATTGTATAGGTATTTTATTGATTAATAAAGGTGTATTTTATACTCCCTCCGTGAAGTTAAAGTGTGAGAACGATAAGTGGAAAAATCCTAGGTGGCGAAATATGAGAACAACATGTGAAAAAATGCTACTTGACGTGATGTGTTGACTCTAGACCTTATAGCCTATATATATATACATAGATTCTATCATCAATGTAGATATGAAATTGAAACAATATTCTTGGATTACGGATAAAGTCACAACCTCGTTAATTATTTTTTTTGGTCGACAGTGACGACCTCATTATTTAAGTTTGAGGTTGTTCTAATTTTTTATATAAATAGAAACTATAATATTGTGGTTGATAAAATCACCAAATACTTCAATCGGTACAATGAACCACCCAAAATCTTAATTATCATTCAAAGAATGCTCTACGTTGTGTCCCATGTAAAGTTGGTTCGAGTTGGTTAGACAAGAGTCACATGACATATGTTTTGGTCCTCACAAATTAAGCACGATATAGTTGGAAATAGCTAAAGTATTGTGAAGGGGGATAACTAATACTCTGTATAAAAGAGAGGTGAGAAGGTCCTAAGATTTTGGGGTTTTGAGTGTTGTGGAGTTCGAAATTTTCTCTAAATTTAGGTTTTGTATGCCTTGTTGTTAGTTGTGCCATTTTTCCTTTTGTTCGTGTCTTTTTTCGTTTTGTTTTATTTATTTTTTTGTCGAATTTTCGTTTTGTTTTATGCTTTTTCAATTTTTGTTTTGTATCTCCTTCCTAGGTTTGTGGTTATTTTACTCTTTGTTCTTGCTAGGAAATGTAATACTCTCCCTCATATCCCATCAAATACATTTTTGTTGTTGATGTCTTTGGACATTTAGTTCGACGGTTAAGACCTAGAGTAGTACCATGACTTTGAAATTAGACCCCTCGTATGTTCCATGAAAACTAGAGACACCTATAAATTCTCTTTACCATTTAACTTGGTTGGGCTCCTTTGATTTCCATTAGCATATATAATATTTTAATTTCTTAAAGCATTGTATCCAAGATTTAGTAAATGCTTGTTGATTTTTTTTCTCAATTTTATTTTTATTTTTTCATTGTTCAAGTGATTGAATTAAATTACACAATTTCTTTATCGGATTCTAATACACATTGTGGATATGTGTCCAACCAATTGTTTGATTTTTTTTTGGTTGAAACCAATTGTTTGATTTTGACATTCGACCAAAAAAAATTGTTTGATTTTGACACACGTTGTTAGACCTTATTAAAAAAATTAAAATATGTAAAACTAATCTAGGCGGATAGAGAAAATCTTGATCCACGGTTCTTCCTAGTAGAATTCTGAAGGATTTATAACTATTTCAACGATAGCTTCACATATTACATGACAAGACACGAACTTCTTAGTTCAATTCACACATCCAGAAAATGCTATCTCGCTTTCTCAACTTCATTCTATTCAATAAACACAAGACCACCATCGGATCAAAAAAAATAAACACAAGACCACCAAACTCAAGCTTACCAACCTTTATGCGATTCCTTCTCTCCAATGGTACTTCAACAATTTCCAACACTCTGTTGAATGCTCAAACACCCGACTTGTTCTATAGAAAATATCACTCGATCTAATCCTTAAACCGATTTTATCCTACTTTTCTCATATACAATGTCTTTATTTTTTGTCGAATGAGAGATGACAGATTGACGGGTAATTATGCACCCAAAGGTTTTAATTATATTACAATATATAAAATTTATTTTAGAAAAATATGATATATTTTATTATTAAAATACTTGAAAATATTATTTTGTTATTATATTTAATTATTTAAATAATATTTTACTTAAATTTTAGTCAAAATATTGATACTCTCGACCCGTTGGGTTGATCCGACCCGACCCGAAAACCCGAAGCGACCCGACCCAGTTTGACCTGTAACCCGATTGACCCGAACCCGGAACGACCCGACCCGAACCCGCCCGCCCGACCCGACCTGATTGACCGGTCTAGTTCACACACAAGGTTTACATACCCTTAATCAATAACAAATTAACAATACTATACCCATTTAATTTCACAAATATATGATATAAATTTGTTTTAATTACGTATTTCCAGTAATCTTGCACTTGAAAAAAATGAATAAATATGTATCTTTTGGCAAATATATACTATCGTAACTTTTTATATATACAAAAAAAAGTGTACTTTTTAAAGTCGCATTCAAACATTTTGTTCGACGGATAAAGCTTCAATGCTAGTATGAGTGGCGGATACAGAAGAAATTAGAAGAGGGGGCAGACTGAATTATGGTTATTATAGATCGGGAAAAACTAAATATTAGTATAAGTAATATATAGTGAAAAATTAAAACATATATTAATATACATTTTTAGGATTAAAGAAATTAATAAACCAAAATTAACAATATTTGATATTACCAATTTCAAAGAACAGAAATCAAATTATACAACTTGTACAAACAATAACAAAATCATTATGAAATTATTGTGAAAAAACACATTTTAAAAATAATTTAGCTTTAGACCAGTTCATCTGCAATATTCATGCTCTTTACAAAGTGACCCAAAGTTGTAATTACAAATGATTTTGGCCTTGTTCCTTTTCCCATCATAAACTAATTTTTATCCAAAAACTAGTTTCAATGTCATTGAAATTTGCATCCTGCTCTCTATTTTTTACATTTCTCAATGCATCAAAAACTACTAACTCCTTAAAAACTACTTTTCCAGCAAAAGTAGAACTATAAATATATCAGCGAACTACCATTTGTAATATAAGTCGAACATTTTGGTTTTCCATTCAGCATTTTACTAAGATTTTTTGTCTACAAACATAATTTTTTTACATCAAAAGGTAAAATTTGGCATTATAAGTTTATAACTCTATAATGCCAAATCCATCTTGGTTTTCCATTCCCCTTATTATGGATCCAATTGTTGCCGATCCATCTGCTAGCCTTGATCCATCCACATTTATCTTGATTAACCATTACCTGGTTTTTGCCAAGTCTTATTTCTCTTCTGTCGTTTGTGCGTTTTTGTGTTGTTGTTTGTTTGGGGACTATCCTCTTCATTCCAGTGCTTTGCTTGTAGCCAGTTGTGTTTTTATACATTGTACTAAGTCTGGGATCATATTACTTGACTCTAGTTGAAAAAGCATTTTGTTTCGTTGATACCAAATTGCCCACCCGATTGTTGCTACTTCTGAAAATTCTTCAGTTGTCATTCTTTGTCGTAGTTCCTCAATGATTATTTTTGGGCTTCGTGAATTTGTGTTAATCTGTTGAAGTACTTGCATAGTTTTAGTGTTAATTTGTCTTGTGGTCTCTTTTTTATTATTGCAATCAATGAATAAGCGTCTTATGTCTTCATATGTATAGGCATTATTTTTAGTTATACGATTGTCAATTTGTTATCAATGCACATCATTTTGTGCATCAGTCTGACGTCTATCTATATACTTGAGAAATTGCCTCATATCATATATCAGTCGATCTCTCGTGAAATTTGACAATGTGTTGGCCTATGAATCACGTCACATCACCAATGCTCTTAGAAACTAATGAAGTAGATTTCACATTAAGTATCATAAACTTTCTTAATCATTTAAAACTATAATTGTATAAAAATTAAATTGATTTTATAGAACAGTTTAAAAGCAGGTCTTAATATTTCCTTTTATTTAATTACTTTCAAATTTTGGCTTTAGATATGACAATTTACAATACTTTTTTTAAATATAAGTCGTTCATTTCTTTTTGCAAGTACATGTAAACTTCCAACCAAAATTTACTATATGATTTACCTAAAATATGTATATTTATAAAGAATTTGTCTCTAAAATTATATACTAATTCTATTTGACTACACTCATACACGGTACGAGTATAGATGCTAGTAAAAATTTAAAATATTGAATCAAGAGATTGCATACTTGAACCCATGATTTTGTATTTGCATAGCTCATGCGATTTGTTCGACCAACCACAAACTTTTTGGCCAAATACGTATACACCTCCCTAACCTTGTACAAAATAATGACTTTAACATTTTATTTATGATTTTTATCTCTTAGATATCTAAACTATACACACTGAGACCTGTTAAACACTTGCGTGCCAACATGTTAAAAAATTGTCATGTTGGCTCCGCATATACGCTACATTTACATCACATTATTTCTGTAATAAAGAACAAAATTTGAAAACACTCACAATGCTAAGGTCTGAGGCCCTAGAAGTGCTATCTCATGCCAATCCGATGAGTTCTTAAGAGGTCACCCATCTTGGTACTACTCTCCCCTAGTACACTTAACTAATTCATAGTTCTTTTGACCTCTCAGAACATGAAAAAGAAGAGATCTTGTTTGTATGGGGAGAAACTCAATCCCTTATAAATTATCGCTTCCGTACCATAAAAAAGAAGAGTTCTAGTTGACATGATGAATGAGAATTTTAGAAGGCAAAAACGATTTGAGTATATCATGCGAATTGGATCTCGTGTTTCCAATCCATACATCAAATCAATATCTTGCACGGACTTTCACTCAGTTGACAAGACTGACAATAATGAAGCAAGTTAAAAGACAGAATATGAAGCCCATAACCACCAATAATATGCTATCCACACATATGCCTCTCTGTCGACTAATTTCACCACTACAAATGTTAATGACTAGATAAATTTCTAGTGGCTATTTTCTTCAGGTACGTGGTGGCACCAAATCAATGTGTAAGAAAACTTTCAAAAGTGTAATGTTGACCCAAAGTCATCCGAGTTAGAAGCTAGCAATGCCTATGAACTAATGAAGTATCATGTCACAAGTAAGAAATTGTTCATGTTTTGGTGAAGCTCAATAAAAAGAAAAAAAAGGTTATAGACAAATTTATAATATCATAATAAATAAAAACTCTAAAATACATTTTGAAAGAAAAAGATTAATCATTGATTGCATAAAAAGTTCTTAAGATTTAATAAAATCTACCTTGAAGATAAGATAAACATCTCACTATTAGAGATTTACCAATTAGTTAGTTTTTTTTGCTCAAAAAAATTTAAGATGTAGAGATGATGTCTAAGTCCAAGGATAGGGAAAGCCTAAGAGCTCTTACAAAGGAATTTACATATGTCTCGTCAATTAGTTAGTTTTAGATAGAGCTCCATTATCTTATTTATTGATCTCGACATGCATATGCACACGAATGAATGTGTGAACACCCTGTGTTATATAGTCCTATCATAATTTGACATCTACCAATATAATGGATCGAGTTCTCAAAATCATAGAAATGAACATGTTAATACCATATTTCTCCCATCATACATTTTGTAACACTTCTTCTTCATGGAAAGGAAGAAAATAACTTGCATATATATCGTTATGTCATGAATGCAAGATCGAGCTTGGCTAGCTTGCTAGCTCATAGTTCGTTTCATGTATAGTCGTGTATTCACTGATGCAGCATCATCAAGATTCTCAATAAAGTTTGGAGATTAGGATAAATTCCTCTTTGTGAATCTTGATGAAGCTGCATCTGTAGACACTGACTCATATTCATGCTCTCAATGATCGATATGCTACGTGTCGCATATATGCATGTCTATGACTTTGGTCCCACGTACGCAATCAAAGCGTTCGACGTTGAAACCCTAGTCTAGAGCTAGGTGATCGATAGAGGTAAACTAAGCATGCATGTAAATAGTAACCAACGTAGTCAATTTACATGCTGAAGGAGTAAAAAAGGAAGGAATTGTAAGAAATTTAGCCATAGAACATCGGTTAAAAATGGTATTGCAATGGTAGAAAGGAAACTAACTAGCTAGCTAAAGAATTTGGGAGGTTGTGGTTGATGTTGCAATGGAACATAGAACAAGTGTATATCAGTATATATAGGGTTAGGGTAAACAAGAGGAATATGCTTAGAAATTAAAACAATATGTAGATTATTACTACTTTCTTTTTCCCATGGTGCAATTAAAGTACTCCGTAGATTATTACTCCCTCCGTTTCACAATAAGTGTCGTTTTAGCACTTAAAATTTGTTTCATAATATGTGTCGTTTTAGGTTTTCAAAGTGATTTATTAGGGGCAAATAATGATAATTTTTATTGAAATGTGTACTTGTTGACTAAAGTTGTTCATTCATTGGCCAAAAAAATGTAATGAGTGGTAAGATTAAGAAAAAGTTGTAAGTTTTAAAGTGAATGATTGTTTTTCTTAAAAATTGTGTTAAGAGCTAAAACGACACTTATTATGAAACGGAGGGAGTACTTTATAAGAGTGATGGATGAGATTCAAAGTGAAATGATTGATTGAAAGATACTTGTTGAATTTCATGCATTCTCAGTCACCTCACCACTAATTTTTGTTAAGCGAGCATATATTTGGTTTTTTAATTTTTTTTTTGGTCTTCATCAAAATTTCTTTTATCTACCTACCATGACATATGGCACCACTACAATTGAAGATCAAAATGATTATTCTTAACAATAGGTCTTGGAGACTTTTTGGTTCAGCTTTTGGTCTAAATAATGACCGATTATGGCTTTTTTTCTCCAAAACAATTCTCCCTCTCCTTCATTTAATTTATAACTCCATCCGTTAAGAAATACTTGTCGTTTTCGCTTGACTAAGTTGTTGAAAAATCTTGCCTTTTTGGATATTTTAACACACTTTTGTCAATATTGTCCTCACTAATTAAAAAAAAAATACCTAAATCTATAAAAGAAAATAAAAGATCTTCATAAGATAGAGTATATTTAAGTCAAATCATCTGGTTTCTTAATTTTTAAGACAAACCCTAAAACAACATATATTTCATAAGGGACGCAGTATTTTTTTATTACTATGACCAAATTTTGTTCTACCAATGACAATACTCTTACGAAGAAGAACGGAGACAAATCAGAATTTTGTTATTTTTAGAACTACTAGTGTAAGTTCCCGCGCCATGCGCGGATCTTATAAATTTTTTGTTTGAATTTATTTTTTTTAACCATTTCAACTTCTACAACCATTTATAGGTTTAACAAAACATATGTAAATTATCCATTCATCCCTCTTCTTATTACCCACCATCTATCTCTTTATAAGCTAGTGAATAATATTTTATAAAAGAATAGTTTATTTTTAAGTAAATTAATAATATTTATCCTTTAACAATATTACAAAAACTAAATAAATAAAACTAAGAACAAATTAACTTTTTGTAATCTTAAATTATTGATATGAGAGCATTTCAATTACTAATTAAATTGATATAAATATAACAATTTTGTTATAAGTATATCTCACATATTTCCGGCATGAGGCATATTACTTTTGTTAAAGTGAGAGTAATCTAGAAATAATTTCAACATTTCAACCAAAAAAAAAGAAATAATTTCAACACATTTTTGTTAATAATAGAATATTAACAATCCAATTCATGTTGCAAACAAATCGAGTAGAGAAAATAGTTTATAAAAGAGTTGTGAAATAGTCGTTTATAATTTATTTAGCTAGGATCTATCAAAAACAGTGATCTAACCCAAAAAAACTAAAAGATACAAAATGTATACAAAATAAAAAAAACTTATCTAAAAAATAGTATGGACTATGTAGTATTATTGTAAAACCTTTGAAAATTTGAGGTTTTAGGAAATACATGTCAGTAATGTCAAATCTTTTATATGATTGTATATAAAATAATAAAAATAAGGAAACTTAAATTATTGAATGTGAATCACACATCATAAAATCAGTCGCAATTATCTTTCAGTATTATGCTTCATTGAATCATATTTAGGTTAATTTGTTAATTAATTGGTTGAAACTTGATTAATTTTGTTAATTAACACTAAATGGCATAGCAATAATTTGTTTTATACATGAACTGATTTTATACTTTATTAATAATATCTAAATTAATATTATTACTTTCAAATAACAATGCATAAATAACAATGGTTAAAGAAAATGATAAACCAAAATAATATTATTAATTTGTTAATTAATATTATTAATTTGTTAATTAATATTATTTTGTTAATACAACAAATGATAAACCAAAATCAATACTTTCAAAGAAAATGGTTAAAGAAAATAACAATGCATAAATATTATACCAAGCAATCTAGGTATATATATATCAACGTTACACAAAAATTACATTACAGATATTATAAATCTACCACCATTGTAAAATTATGAGATTGTATTCAACTGATTTTTTTTATAACGTTTAACTTCTTTTGGTTACAATTTTGAGGAAAAATAACTAATCAATATCCTATTCTATATAATATTATATAAACTATTTTTATTATAAGATTAAACATGATTACTCAATCCTAGCTAGATTAAAAGATTACACATGATTAGGTTAGTAACAACTATCAATTAGGAAAGTGGTCATCTTTAATTGATATTTTGTGGAAATGCAAAAGCGATTTTTTGTTACAATTGGAGAAAAAATAACGAATGAGAATCATTACAAAAGATTGAGGAATTGTTTGTTAAGATCTCTCCGTAATATTCTCATGAATGGATAGCACATATTTTTTTTCCTAATTGAAAAAATTGCTTAAAAATTGTTTCGATAATTAGAAAACAAACACCAATACACCATATACGTACCAGCTAGTCATTAGGGAAAAAAAAATTCGAACTTAAAATTAGTGAAAAACTCAAAAAAAAAATTTTCTTTAGTCGTAGAGGGGAAAAAAGATGAATAACTTCGATCAAATCTTATTGTTCAGTTAGTAATCAAAACTTATCGTCTTTGCCTTCAACACAACTTTTTAAATTGTAATGTTTGTATTTACGAATTCTGTTCATGGAGTCTTCAAGGAATTTTAACTACATCTTCTTTAAGTAATGATACATCTATTATACATTTGTTTCTTGTTAGCAGTAGCACAGACATGAGGAGGGCAAACCTTGGTGAAAATTTCCGGTGGGCAATCTTCGGTGGCAACCTTGGTGAAGGCTTCTAGTAGAGGGTGATCTTCGAGAAGACGAAAGTTTTAGAGTTGATAGACAATTAATATGATCATAGTAGAGGCGATAAAAGCAAGATAATGAAAATTCGAGAATTGTGAAAATAAAGAGATAGTAGAAATGCTAAGCAATTTTTTACTAAATAAATTATACAAATGACACATGTAAATGACATGGACAAATTTATATGATGTGACTTAATTAATAAATGAATATAATATGACGTGGCTCTACAATATAATGACATGTGTAAAAATCCTATGTGGAGTAATGTAGAAACGCCATGTGGCGTAATCCTACGTGGCACAATGTGGAGGCTTTAATTCTTAGTGGTTTTAAATATATATAATAGATTTTAGTTTTCATTTTTTGGTCTTTTTTTTTCTTCTAAATTTTAGATTTTTGAAAATAAGTTTACAAGTTTCCAAATCTAATTTGTTATCCTATACACAGTAAAACATACCTCTTACCCAATCTACTTGTTGCGAATTTAACTAGGATCAACCTGAATGGTAACTCTAGAAGTACCTTTCTAAATTGAAAAAATGTACTTGCCACAAACTTTTATGACACGTTAATAGATGTAAGTAGTACAAACTCCATATTATGTAGTATAGATTATGTAGTGTGAATATAAGCCCGACTAAATGATGCAAATTTTTCGGGGTTTATTATGGGACTGATCAGGCTGTTTTTTTCTTGTTATGTTATCCTTTTAACAACCAAGTCTAGTATATAGGAGATGCAGCTAATTATAACTCCGTATAAAGATGAATAAGTCAATAAAAAGAGATTGCGATCTAAGAAATTCTTGAGTTTTGCAACACACGTCACACAAAGACAGTCCTGAGATAAGAATGAAATTCTGATAAGATTATGACTAATCATCATTTTAAGTATGATAATTACTTTTGATAAGTGCTAGCTTTATTCTCAGGATGAGATTTTTTTTTTTTTAAAAAAAGAACTTTACTTTTGATAAGTGCTGGCTTTATGAAAAAAGTTCGAATGCCATTACATTGCAAATCAAGCCCAATTACTGAATACTCAAATGGCCCATTTACAACTTCTCCATGGGCTCAACCCAAATAGAAGGATTCGGTTATTTTGCTATTTCTTTCGTTTTTTGCTGAACGCTACTATATTGTTTGACTCTTTTGAATGGGGTCGTAAAAATAAAAGATAATGATAAAAAGTACTACCACTACCAGCATCAAAATCAAGTTTCTAATGAGCTTATACTAAAACTTGAAGTTAATTTTAGGCGATCAACTTCATGTCTATTATATTTATATTACAATTACAAGTTACAATGGAGAAAATGAAGGGCAAAAAGTGAAAACTTGAAAATTAGGGTTTCAACAAGGACTATCAAAACATACATTAAACTTGGTTACATTAATTACATCCTAATATACAATAAGGGTCCGTTTGATACGATATCAAGAATCGGGTTGGAATGAGCAAAAACAAGAATAACTCGTACTTTATATTTTAGATGAGTATGAATTCGTGTACATTTTATGAGAATGAGAATCACCCATACTGAAACCTAATATTAAAGCAAACACAGGTAGGGATTTGGCTATTCCGAAACCAATTCCTGATACCGTTGGTATAGAAAAAACGGGCCGAAAGACATAGCACGAAAATGTGGAGACAAGAAGACAAGGAGTACCAATATAAAAGACTTGCAAAATACAAAATGGAATTGGAACTTTTCAAAAGAGTAGTGGAGATTAATACGTTTTTCCCAAAATCATGAACTTTTGTGTATTGGACGAGTAAGGTGGCAGCGTTACATCGTAGCAAGTACACAGTAACCTAATTAATAAAAAGGAGTTGTCCATTTTTTGATGACTATACCCATATTCGATTTGTTGCTTCTTGGTGGCTACTTTCATTTTAAAATATAAAGTGCATATATGTTCCTTATGTCTAATCAAGCCTGCAAATTTGCACTTATAAGTTAGGAGCAAAGTACTATTAAAATTTTCCGACCCACAAAAGTACACTTTCTTAGAGTATGTCATTTTTAATATACATTACGTACGTTGAGTATATATGTATAGTTAATAGATAGTTTTTGTGTATATTAATACTTGGAAAAAGATTTACCATGTGTTCATAAATATATACATTAACTAGAAAGATCTTTTATTCGAATGATTTTCTATAATTTTGGAATGATATTGTCATCAACTCTTTTATTCAGGAAAATTATAAAAAGAACTTAATTTTTTTTTTTTTTCTATTATAATTGTAAGATTTTAGTACAAAATCAATTTTCTATGTTGTGCACTCGAACAAACTATATAAGAAAAAGTTATTAAAATACGTACGGAGTACATATATAGTACAATGAAACAAAACAACCATCTAAACTAATTAATTAAGCACAAATGATGAACAACATGGTAGAAATAATTGAAGAAAAAGTAGGAAACTTGAGCTTAATTAAGATATCATTTCATGTGATATCAATTAACAACTAACAAGATAGAGCTAGCCTACAACTCATGCATATAAAAAGGCATTTCCAAGTGTCACCGTTATCTTAATTGCTTCCAAAAATGGAAAGAATATGTTGAACCAGCTAGCATTAACACATGCAAGATTTAGCTAGGTAGCTAGCTAGCTAGCATCTTTGAATTTGTTTTCTCTAGCTTGTAATTGCATGTGTTAGCTTTGTTATTGTTATCCAAATGGAATGATAAGGTGAGCCTAAGCTGGAAAGCTTATATTATATTCAAAATTGAACTGAATTAATAGCTTTGAATTTTGTAGTTGTATATGTTGTGCAAATATGCAAATGTGTAATGCACAGGTATACTTTTGTGACACTTGTATACTTTTGTTATGTCTTGCCCTACCCTTACAAAAAGTATACTTTTGTGACACTTGTAGGTTATGTCTCGTCTGGAAGCTGAGGCGTTTGTCCTTCTTGATATGCAGTTCGATGAACCGCTCATCTCCATCTGGATAAAATAATTAGGTGATAATCTAACAATCATCAACAGTGTAAAACGTACATATTTGAAAGGTCCTTTGGGAATTGAAATAACAACCATTATTCAGGACGTCAACCTCATTCTCCAAAGTTTCCTAGAAGTGAAATTTTTTCACTATTATCGTGAATGTAATCAAGCCGCATATTTATTGGCCAAGAAAGTGATCCCCGAATTGTTCTTTGATTACTACACCAACCTCATCATCAGCCACCACTCAGAGATTGTGTGACTTCGGTATCCTCAGAAGCAAGAAACTCTGACCTCCTTCCCCTTCTGAAAGAGTTTAGTTCAATTATTCTTACCTAGACTGGTCATACTTTGGAAAGAGAGTCTAATATTGGTCTGTTTCAAAAAAAAAAAAAAAATCTACTAATTACATTAACTTTTGTGACACTTGTATCTTTTTCAAAATAAACATTTTTAGTGCTTTTTTTATCTCGTTGAATTAGTTAGTATAGACAATAGACTACTCTCGACCAAGGGGAAAAAAGTAGGGCTTTATGTACATCTATAATTGGCCGTACGTAGAAGGGTAATTTGATGACTACTGAAAGTACTATTGGAATTCTGATTGTAAATCACCACTCGACCACAATTTTTTGTTGTCAAAAACTTTTGATATGGGTTTTCATTGGTCATTTTACCCTTTTTTCACCAATACTTTTGAAAAAAGTTGTGAATGATTGATGCATGATTTCGTTGATTTGCTAATTAATCAATACAAACTCTCATAACAAATGTGTATATTTAATTGTTTTCGATGTAACTTTATACCGACAACACTTGTTAACCGGTAATTTGCATAATCTAACCCAATTACTAGCTAGACCCATCAACCTCATCATATTTGCCCTAGCTGGTTTGAATGAGTACTCACTAAGTCACTAGTGATCTATAGCCAAGAAAAGATAAATCATATCTCATTATCCTTTGAAAAGTATGAAAGGGATTTAAACGGAAATTGTATTGAACAAATTTAATCATATAGTTTTATTCCACTCTACTTTTTTAATGGTTAGTCAAACTTTTTTTTATTGAACAAAATTTTGTCAAGTTCTTTTGTTTTTTAACAAAATTTAAAACGAAAGTTGTATTTTTTGGGACGGAAAATGGGTTAAAATAGATTTTTGACTATGAAAAGAAAAATGTATAAATCACATTGATGCCAAAATTTAAGGAAAAACTTTTTTTTCCCGAACATTAAAATGAATTGTCAAAAATAGAGAGTTATAAAAAAAAATTCCCTACTATATATAAGACTTGGTAGCTGTTAAAGTATGTTAAACATACCTTAATTTGCTCACGGTCTTGATCAATCAGCCCAATTTTGATGGCATATATCATCACCAATACATATTTTTACTTTGAAAAGGCTCAATTACATCCTAGCATGTAATGTATGTATACATCAACGTACAACACTACTACACCAATGAAATAAAGGTGGGTTTTAATGAAACCAAGTTTGGCAGAATTTTTAAGACTACCACAAGTAATTCTTGTGTTCTATGTTCTAACATCTGAAATAATTACCAATATTGGGTGAGGTATCATTTTAAGGATTTGAATCAAATGAAAAACTTTCTTTAATTTAGAAACTGTAAACCGTGAGCATGAAATAGATATATGTAAACATTTAATCGATATACGTGAATCCAAAACAAAAATACGTTAACTCTAAAAAATGTTTGTGATTTTGTGTTATTATGTTACTATATGTAGCAATTTGGTCCATAACACATGATATTGGAGAAGTAAATTATCATCTGTATTAATACGATCCTTAATAAAAGTTGATTTTGTTCACGTATTTCATCTTGATGTTCACATATTTATGTATTTTATTCATGTTTTCAGTTTATAGGATAAAAAAAGATTTCACCGTAATCAATCTCATCATTTTAATTAGTGCTACAAACTGGATCGATGTCAAATAATCAACAAGTGGGGTTAGACTTGTCAAATGGGCAGTTCGGTCGGGTTCGAGTTCGATCTTTTCGGATTCGTGTTCGGGTTCGTGTTCGGGTTCGAGTTCGAGTTTGATCTTTTCGGAATCGGGTTATGGGTCAAGCTGGATCGAGTTATGCCTGGTTATTGTGCGGATTCAGGTTGGTCAATGGGTCAATAATTTCAAATTTTATATAAGTATAAAAGTAATATCATTATTAAATAAAAATTTCAATAAAGTATTATTTTTAATATTTTTTATAATAAAATATGTCACAATATTTAAAATACATAATACATCGGGTTTATCGGGTTCGATTTTTTATCGGATTTCGGATTCACGTTTATGGGTTCAATTTACTAATTTTAGGACGATATTAGATGATTTTTTAGATCGGATCAAGTTTTGTCAAGAGTCGACACGTAGTAGACTGCTCTAGTCAAAAATTTTCAAAATCCAAATGTTCAACCCAAAAAGGAATGAAAAGTCAGCCTCCTTTCACCTCGCTACACGTAGTCAAATTGGAGATCTCCAGGCAAGTCCGCACACGTGGCTAGCCAAACCTTTCACACGTGGCAGGTGCGTAGCTTAGTGGAACTTTTAAAATGCGCACCACATGCACACGCGCCAATTAATAACGGACGATGATCCACGCGCCTCCACCTACACCACCGTCAGGCCGATAAAATTGAAACTGAGGCTATAGAGTGGCGGCTGAATGACACGTGCTAGGAAAAATGGTCGGCCCCGGCCGACGTGCAAAATTTGTATACGGCTTACTTAATTAGCATAAACCCGGTTCAGTCACGCCCAGATGTGTGTATACGTGCTAGTAGTCATGTCATGTGCATTTTTGGTTATCCAAAATTGGTATGAATTGCTCTTCAAATTATGCCTTCCATTTCCTTATAAACCGCTAAACCAGCCCTTGTGTTATAAATTTGTGAATGTTTGATTATTGAATACTGGTTGAATTCCTATCCATGTTTATAGATTATTTACTTGATTATTTTTATTTGAGAATCGGTTTAGCTGAATTCCATGGTTATAAATACTAAAAAACAAGATTATTTACGTTAAGAAGACGTCGATCAAGTTTAAGAGTTGTATTTTCATATAAATTTTAACAAGAACACAAAACTATATGAATGAAGTAAATAACAATCGGCCACAAACTGACAATAAGTTTTACGTTTTTTAAAGATATATCGTTTTTGTCGATGAAGGAAGCTATAACACTTCAATTCTTCGCTTGACAATATCCTATCAACAAAGACGTATATTAATAATCGTTTTTTTTTAGAAAACCAGAACGAATCCTGACAATCGAGGCTATATAAATCACAACACGGTTGACCTCATAAGAAATAATTAAGATTACAAAAGTTATAGTAAATGACAATCATGACACTAAGAGTGTGAAGTATATGAATGTAGCTATTGAGAAAGACAAATCAAGGTTCGAATACAACCATACTAAAACCACCGTTATAATACATTTTGGAGGCATGCTATGTAGTTTGAAGTTTTCTTTTGAATGCAAACCATGTAATTAATTTTTTTGGTCGAAAAACCATCTAATTAATTTAGATTTCATTAGATTAGAGCTAAACATAGGGGTGACAAACTCAAGTACCCAACTAATGGTGCTGAATAACGTCGCACTCTCCACGTAGATACCTTCGGCTGTGGTCACGTGTGTTAACGGTGCACTCTCCACTTTTTTAATCTTTTTTTTTTAAATTCAACTTTTCAAACTAAAATTAGTAAATTTTTTTGGTCAAAAAGCTAAAATTAGTAAATTAACATGTGAAACTTAGTGTTTGCCGTTTGACACATCAACTCACTGGTTGAACACTCATTGGTGCACTATAAGGTGTTGGGTTTGAGACGTCAGGACGATGGTTTGCCTATTTTCTAATATAATATAATATAATAATGTGTGTACATATGCATTTGCATGGTATGCGCAATGTACGAGTCTTTTGAGATTTTGTTATAAACACAGCTTTTTTAAAAGAAAATCTAAACACAATGGAGTAATAACTAATAATGGAGTGAGAAGTAGTCTAAATGTTTATATAGTAGACATTTTATCTTTCAATTTATAATATGAAATCGACTTAATCATTTAATACAATCGAACAAACATTAGAATCTAAAATAAACTGTAAAAACAAAGACGATTTCTCTATCTTATGCATGTCCTTGACTTTTCTCATCTTAAGAACTATTCCCTCGTAATAAAAATGATATAGACCTTGTTTTTAAAAACTATGATGCAGCAAATGTAAGATTATCTTTCTAAAAGTGACTTCTAATTCTATGCTCTTATTAAGTATGTTAGAAAAATCCAAAAAAAATGTAACAAAAGTGATGGACACAAAAATAATGTAAAATGAAAAGTCAAAATTCATTAAAACGACGGTGTATATGTATGATGCATTGAAAAGAAATCAGGCATTCTAGCTACTATCATAAATGATACTATGTGCATAAGCCTCAAATTGGTCAACCTTTACTTTGTAAATGTGTCTCGCTCCAATGGAAATCCCATGCTAGCCGTGCTTAACGGCTTTAGGCTTTTTTGGTTAAAGAAGAGGCGGTAATCTCCTTTCAAGAGGGTATTTAGAGAAAATTAACTAAATAATACTACATAAGTAATTTCCCCACCCCAATCCCTCCAAAAAACACATACAGTATAATGTAGAATAACACCCCTCTCAAGGGTCTTAAACGTTGTCAATATGCACAGGAAAAATGTCATAAAAGGGCAATTTGGAACGTGCCCAACAAGAGCACGATAATTTGGACGTGTCTACTTGAGTAGCGGCTCCATCAATTGAGACTATTGCACACGTAACACGTACAAGTTACTAGCTTTCACTACCATCATTTAATCTACTTTTGCCATATTTGCTCATACCATATTTTGTCAAGATGCGTATGTTACACACATGCTATTAACGTATCGAGAGATATACATAGTTTTTTTTTTTTTTTGAAGAGGAGAGATATACATAGTTACTTCTTAGTTCTTGTACATATTTAATGTAGTTATATACTATAATATAGTTTAAAGTGAAATTTGATTTTTTTTATCAAAGTTTACTTATATAATCCATGTTAAATAAAATAATGATATCTGTTCAGTTATATCCTTTAGAATGAACCCTTAATCCACATATATATTTTTGATCGTAACCTAGCCTTAATCCACATATATACTCTTGATATCTTAATTATCTAATTTTTAATAGCTTAAAGTTTTTTTCCTAATATGATTTTTCTAATGTGATGTCCTTATATGACTAAGAAAATTGAAGTGATTGTTTTTTGATAGTTTAACAATTTTTTCTTATCCATTAGTATACTTTCTGTTACTATTAAATCTTGGAACATAGTGAAAAACCTTCCTATACGTCAATAATATATTAAATAATAATATAAATATGAAAATTTAAAGAATTATTGAAAAACTAATTTTATATTAATGTCTATCAGATTTGGTTATACATTCAATATTGAGTTTGTGTCAAAACTCGATTTCGAATTGGTGAATTCGTGTTTATATTTATATTACTCGTATATTGTACAAATTTGCACTTGTTTGGTGACTAATTTATGAACATTTCCCTTTATATTCTAACAAAAATGAGATATCGTACCTATATGCCATTTTGAATTATGACTATTTATACACTTTTAGACTAACTTCATACAAAAAAATATTTTTCATTTCTACAAATTGAAACAAATGGTAATCAGGAAATCACAAAATTTTGACTACATATTATTTTATAACTAGTTTGTTTTCTAGAATAGTTTTGTTTTTGGAGAAGAATATTTTTTAACTTTTTGGATATATTTTTTGTGCAAACTCAAAAAAGAATTGACAAAATATGTAGAGTAAAAAATGTTGCTAAACGAAAAAGGAAGCTAAAATGACAAATAAGGTTGATAACATCGAAGAGTGAGTTAATGGCACCATTTATGTGAAAATAACTATTTAGAAAACCCTTTTTATACGAGCCACTACTTTTCTAAATCCTAAACTAAACAACAAGAATGCATGCATGATTGTAATTTGTATGCGTCTAGCTAGCTAATTAAGCTAATTATTACTCCCTCCGTTTCACAATAAGTGTCGTTTTAGCTCTTAACACAGTTTTTAAGAAAAACAATCATTCACTTTAAAACTTACAACTTTTTCTTAATCTTACCACTCATTACCTTTTTTTGGCCAATGAATGAACAACTTTAGTCAACAAATACACATTCCAATAAAAATTATCATTATTCACCCCAATAAAGCACTTTGGAAACCTAAAACGACACATATTATGAAACAAAATTTAAGTGCTAAAACGACGCTTATTGTGAAACGGAGGGAGTATTGTACTAATTAACCCTTTATCATTATTGAAGTAACATGCATGTGGATATGACTTATAATTAATACTATAATAATAACTGTTTATTGACTTAATTATAGTTTAATAATCAGTTGCAAAATTAAAATTGTCACCTTAATTAATCAGTGGAAGGCTAGCAACGTGCACCAGCTAGCTAGGATTAGTTCAATTTCTACTAATTGCTAATTTCTTCAGGAACTCTTTTTTTTTTTTTTTGAGCAATTCAGGAACTCTTTTAATTTTATTTGCTTTAAAAATGTCATGGCTACCAATTATTTTAGAAAGTTCAGTTCGGCCGTTATATACACCAAAACGTACTATTCGAGTTAAACCAAAGTTATTTTTCATCCTCTAATATTCGAATTACAAACAAAAATGGCCATCGTTGTCCTCACAATTAGCTATAGGGAAAAAATGCAATAAATTAATTTAAAAAACTCTAGGAAATGTGAATGGAATCAAAAAGCAAAGTGAGGGGTAAAAATGTTGCAAGGTCATTTTCCAATACTCTTCCCCACCTATTTCAAGTTCAAGACAATTATTAATTTGTTTCAACCAAAAAAAAGACAATTATTAATTTGTTTCAAATAATTTATTGGCTTATATTCCCATTTCTATTATTCATTCATAATTTTAACCAATATTGTGAGCGCTTAATGGCTAGTTAACAAAGAAGATCGAAAACATATAATAATTGATTGCCAATCTATATATGTTCTATGTTAGAAATTAATTTATACTTCTTCGTGTTAATTACATTTGATGTTGTGGAAGAAGGCTAGAGGCCGTTAAAACCCGTGGTCAATATACACTAGATCCTTATCCTAACTTGCAATATGCTGACTGATCGAATTAGTTACCTTGAATTGAATAGAGTTTAACAACCATGAAACTGAAACACATATGTGTACACATGTCATTGTTTGAAAATTTTCAATCCAATCTCGAAACCCGACTCCAACTGCCCAAAATTTTTGGCATCACAACAAACATAAAAACCAGTAAGTGAATTAACGGTTCAAACCTGACTATATTGAAACCTGACTGTATATCTTAATACAATTTGTTATATTTATCTAAAAAAATACTCGTAATATTTATTTTAAATATCATTGTATTTTACTCGTAAAATATTATATACTAGAGTCCATAAAATGAACTTGACCACATATGTTAATAAAATGTTATTGTCAACTTATATAATTTAATTATGGTATTATTTTAATAATCCTAATTAAGTCTATAGCCTTGACTTATTAGATTGTTCTACTTATATGTATGTATATTAAAACACACCATCCAACCCGTTGTAAACCAAACCTACCCAACTAAATAAATTTACCCGGCCACAAGTATATATACAACCTATATATGTTTTGCTTATATGTTATATATAGTACGTGATATACTTCATTTCAAAATCTAAACAAAACAAGTGTCATAATGATATAGGATTGAACGTTAATACACCCAATATATTGATACGTACAAGATCGATCTGGGGAGTTAATACGTATTATATATAATAATATCATATTGCATATTCATTTATCTTCTATCATTAGTGGGCGGACAGAACAAATCAAAATCTATGCCAGCTGATTTTTTTTCAAATCTAATAATAACATATAGCTATACAACTTACACTTCTCATCTCAATGAAATGGATCCATTAAATTTCCATCGAACACTTTGCATTCCAAACATACACTACCACCAACTTAATCAAAACATATATGAAATCATTACAACTCCTTTATACTAAAACTAAACACTAACATGGGAAGCATGTAAGATCCTACATATAGATGTGAGCTAGACCCGGCCTATACACATTTACATTGAGACGAAAACCAAAATCCTTAAATAAATTTAGGTGGGGATAGTTCATATAAGTTGGAGGGTAGGGATTATTAATTAAGACATGCAATATATATACAACAATTTCAAAGATGAAATGAACTCAAATTGACGCTTGTCATCCAACCCTTTGTTTCCCTCTCGCTATATAAACCCCACATTTCTCCCTACTCCACTTTCACACATCTCTTCTACTTACACTTCACCCACCAGCAATCCTTCTCTCTCTCTTTCTCATTCTATTCCTCTTCTTCTGCCACCTAGCTTCTTCTATCCGTACGCGTACCCCATACCATCATCATGCATTCGTCTCTCACCTCTTCATCATTCATTGTCTTGTTGTTGGTGTTCATTATAACATCACCTCTCATCTTTCTCTTCTTCTTCCTTCAATGGCGAAAACGCCGCGACAATCGCCTCCCACCCGGATCCATGGGTTGGCCCTTCTTCGGAGAGACGCTTCGGCTTTACACCGAGAACCCGAATTTGTTCTTCTCTAATAGACAAAAGAGGTACATATAAAAAACTCGAGACATCTGGTTAAGGGAGAAAAGTCGTTGTCAACTCTCTTATAAGTTTATGGGTTTTTTTTTTTTTTGAAGAGATAAGTTTATGGGTTTTGATAATAACAAACGAAACGACTCTCTTGTAGATAATCTTATTTCTATATGCACATGTTATATATAAATAGGTATGGGGATATATTCAAGACCCATATATTGGGATGTCCTTGTGTGATGATAACAAGTCCGGAGGCAGCAAAAGTTGTGCTTGTGAGTAAAGCTCATCTTTTCAAGCCAACTTATCCACCAAGCAAGGAGAGAATGATTGGGCCCCAAGCCCTCTTCTTTCACCAGGGTGACTACCATTCAAGGCTTAAAAAACTTGTCATGTCCTCTTTTGTTCCCTCTACTCTCTCAACTTCCTTACCCGAAATCGAGCGAATCGTTCTCGGGTTTCTTCCTTCTTGGGAGAACACATCCATCAACACCCTCCAAGAAATGAAGAAGGTATACATTCCTACATACGTATAGGTACTTTGTAAAAAAACTTCTAGTGTCTTGCTTGGAGGACGGTCCCAACTAACGGTCTAACTTTTTCAGTTCAACCGTCTAGTGTATTTTAGAACACTGGTTGCCTATGATAAAGTATGACACGTGAAAACGTAGCCATACTCTTTATTGATTGAATTCCTTATGAGTTTTGGGTCAATAATATTTCTTTTGGAAATTGTAGTATGCATTTGATGTGGCAATGATATCGGTGTTTGGAGGAAAAGAAGAAGTTGAAGTGGAAAAGATCAAGAACTTGTATCAATGTTTGGAGAAAGGCTACAACTCCATGCCTTTGAATCTTCCCGGAACTCCTTACAACAAGTCCATGAAGGTATATATAGCTCAATAAAAATCACAACACTTATTACAAATCTAATGACAATATATATCTCCAACTATTATTTTCAGAAAAGAAGGAAAGTGGCAAAAAAGTGAAAAAAAAGCATGTACATGAAAATGAAACTACATAAACTAAGCTATCTACATAAATATGCTATTTAATTAATTGAAAACTATACGCACTGTTTTGAGGTGACAGTTGATTCTTGGCATGTCCATAAAAAACATATTTAGATAAGAATTAATCTATGTATTGATGTTTTTATATATTCCGAATTAAATTCACATATGTACGTGTAACATAATCTAAGTTTATTTGAATTTGTAGGCTCGGAAGCTGTTGAATGAGACGTTGAAGAAGCTTATAGCCAAAAGGAGGGCAAACATTAACAAAGAGGCAGAAATTGAAGGGTTATTGGAGATTTTGCTAAATGCTACCCATAAGAAGAAGGCGTATTGTAGCGAAGTTTTGAGTGATGCCCAGATCGCAGATAACATAATTGGAGTGATTTTTGCAGCCCATGACACAACGGCTAGTGTCCTCACTTGGGTTCTTAAGTATTTGCATGACGACCAACATCTCCTTCAAGCTGTGACGGTAACTATCGTTTCTCACTTTGTTATATAGTAGTATTTGTCTGGTCTTTTCGTTGGATTTTTACATGCAAGTGTCATAGAAGCTATAACTTTTAGTTGTACGAGCATGGGTATGATTCGTATATAGTCACATATATATGTTATATTTGGTATATAAGATGTCTCAATATATATGTCGAATATTGATATTTAGTATGAATATTAAGATATGGGTATGAGTGTTATTAGCAAGTTTAATAACTGTTATACATATCCCTTAATTTTAGGCCCCATTTGACACTAGTTAGGCCGCTCTCTGCCTAATGTTTTTTAGAATATCGAGTTTATTATACTTTTCAAACTTTGATTTTGCAGCTATTTTGTAGATTTATCATTATAATAACTTGAGGGTGGATTCTTAGGGCAATCCCCAAGATCAACAACCAGCTTACAAGAGTGAGTGGTCTAGCATTTGCATCATAATTTTTAATTCACAATAGGATCCGTATCCATTACGATCATTCATTATAGTTTACAGTTTGAAACTTGGAGAACTCCTTTAAAAAAAACGAGGAAAATGTCAAAAGTTTAGGTTTTGATATTTATGGAGGCGTTTGTGGCGGACGTTTTTTGTTGACATAAGTATTGGTGTGAGTATGTTACCGACAAACCATCACACATTTATTTTACTTTAATTTACACATCTAAGTTGGACACAACAATTTCAGATCTTCTTGGAACTATTTTATTAATGAAAAACCATTAAATAATTAATTAATTAACATCTGTAGAAGGAGCAAGAAATGATCAGAGAAAAGCTGGATCAGGCCGGGGGCAGGCTTACGTGGGAGGATACCAAATGCATGCCGTTGACCAGTCGGGTATGCATTGAATACTTCGTTAAGATAATTGCATAATTAATTACTGTTTAATTAATGATGATTAATTGTTGCGAAGGTGATACAAGAAACGCTAAGAAGAGCAAGTATATTGTCGTTTACATTTAGAGAGGCAGTGGAAGACGTGGAATTTGAAGGCTACGTGGTGCCCAAAGGCTGGAAAGTACTTCCATTGTTCAGAAGTATTCATCATTCTCCCAAATTCTTCCCACACCCTGATAAATTTGACCCTTCTCGCTTTGAGGTAATTTTTTATCTCCTGTTTACCAAAATAGTACTCCAGGTTTTACAAGTGCTACTGCTTTATGTGCTATGTTACAAAAACAGACATGGCTCGTGTGTGAGTACAATATCACTAAACAAAACCTGTAGTACATAATGTACATTCTAATTTACAAGTTACTAATGGGATTAATCAAGCACAATTATAATTCTAATTAGTAAATAAACCTAAGTCAAAACTAGGCAAAAAGAAATTCAATTCTATAATGTGCCTAAGGTCACATAATAATCATTCGGAATTTAAAATCAAAAACCCTTAAGGCATAAACTAGATTTTTTTTACAAAAAAAAACCCACTGTCATAAAACCCAAAACTAGTATTTCCAGATGAAATTAAATCAAAGTTTGAAACAGGGGTAGCCAAGCCACTGTCATTCTCAGAATCTTGTTAGACCAAAAATCAGTTGACCCCCCAGAACTGATTCTTGAATGAATATCATTTTCCAGGATCAGACTCACGTGACCTAAAGTTTGGATCCACGTACACGTATTGTAATGCGCATATGATTGCATCCAAAAATGCCTAAAAGCTAATCAATCATCTAAGTTTTGTATGCACGCCTGTTTCCTTATAGTTGCTGTACATAGTTTGTATTGTAATGCAGATATGTGAAAAAATGGCGGGTTTGTTGTTGCAGGTAGCACCAAGGCCTAACACTTACATGCCATTTGGGAATGGAGTCCATTCATGCCCAGGAAGTGAGCTGGCCAAGCTAGAAATGCTGGTCCTCATTCACCATCTCTCCACAACTTACAGGTTTTTTTTCCTCATCATCCTAGTCACATACACCTCGTCATCGTGTTACCTAATACGCGTCAATGAACACTGCCAATCGGGTCCGACCCGTTGGTTTTACTAGGTCAAGGCTTTTAATTCGACAAGAATCCGAAATGAGAGTTTTTAGTGTCACGGAACTATTATACGATTTCCGAAAAGAGCTTCCTACATTAAGCATGGCCTTTAGTTATAGGTTCACATCATTTCTTTGCATCTTAGTCATTCTCCAGCCTTGAGATAGAAAATCCTAATAAGAAATTTTGAAAGTGAAATATAAGGCCATCACTATTTTG
Source organism: Polygonum maritimum (assembly GCA_963924305.1). Lineage (NCBI taxonomy): Eukaryota > Viridiplantae > Streptophyta > Magnoliopsida > Caryophyllales > Polygonaceae > Polygonum > Polygonum maritimum. The sequence continues at coordinate 5,174,069 of OZ002732.1, forward strand.
AGCATGAGAATGAAAAAAGGCTCCAAAAAAGTGTGCATAATACAAGGGGAAGGTCTAAAGACTTCTCATTCATCTTTGTCAAGGACCACCTCCTTTTTTTAATGGCCATGAGGGTGGGGTGAAGGGTTCTCCTTGAGTTTTGGAAGCAAATGTTCCATTAGAAGAGGTCACTAGGCTTGTAGTTGAAAACATGGCCCAACAAACTTCAACCTTTCACTAAGGTTTTAGGTTTGTAAATGCTATTAGTCAACCTAGCTCCAAATACATGACAAAGGATGGGCACTGGTTTCACATGACAGTACATGTGGCCATGTGGGTTATTCTAGCCCTACTATAACCATAAGTTCATAAATATCTAGAACTGAATCGATGTGCTGTCAGAGTATACGAAATTTGCAAAAGAAGTATAGCATAGAATAAACCACACACCTTTGTTGTGCTTGAAAATTCATCGGAGAAACGTAAAGAGTGTATGAGTTGCAGATTCACCTGCAAGAATGAAATGGTCTTGTGGTAGTACCCATTGAGCTAACATTTACAATATAGCATAGAATAAAACAAGTGTCTAGTTCATACTTAAAATAGATCTCATGACTGTAACATGTTATGTTGGAGAAAATGTTTCTTATGGGTATCTTGCTCTTGCAGGTGGAAAGTCATTGGGGATGAAGACGGGATCCAATATGGTCCTTTCCCTGTTCCAAAACATGGTTTGCCAATCAAGGTAGAGCCTAGAGATTCCAGTCTCGCCAGAAAAAACACACAGAGCTCAATTGCTGGTAAATCAGAGTACAGCAAGTAGAAAACATTTTTTCTGGGGTTCAAAGGAAGCCAAGTAACCCAAGAAAAAACTAATGTTCTTAAGTTAATGAAGTCCTTTTCTAAGACGTGCTTATACTGACCATGTCAACATCTTAGGTTCTTTTGCACCCCTGTTTCTAAAACCTTGTTGGTTCCAGGGAGGCTTTTTTTTTTTAAATCATTTCACCAATAACAGTTCATAAATCATGATGTATGTTTTTTCTTTTAATTGTGAAGAGATGCTTAGGGGCTAAGGGCAGCCTTCTGATCTCTTGAGATGTAAGTAGATGTGCTGTTTAATGCATAGAAATTCAAAAAAGAATTTCAAATGAAAGATTCAGGATATGGCTGATGGTTATGGATTGGATATGTGTGGTCATTAAGGAGAAGAGGAGTTAACTATTCTGGGTGCAAAGATTTTTCACTCTTCTTGTTTTTTTGTTTGTTTTTCATATTTTCAATTGCTTTCTCACAGCCTAGCTCTGGCTTCAAATAATACAACAAATCCTCGTGAATGTGCTAAAGGATGCCACGTATGGAGTACAAGATCATCAATATGAGTGGTAAAGGATTAGTTCATTGACTAAAGGATGTTTCATATCTATCCCTGATCCACCTCATACCTGTCCCATCCCTTCACATGAAATTTTGAAAAATGAGGCAAATATCCACAATGAAAATTCAATATAATGACTATCAAATAGCTATTCTACTCAACTTAAAATGGCCTAGACAGGATATTCAGGATACAGTTTCACTATAGAATAAGAATGAAAGAGAAAGAAGTACTGTAGCAACTAACAAGGTAGAAACATGAAGCATCAAGAAATAGTAATACCTGTAATAACTCTTACCTGATTTGCAAATGTTAAGGATAAAACTTCCAGATTAGATTTGACGGGTAAGGATCTACTATCTCTAAAGCAATTTTTCACTGTAGAGGATTTTCTTATCCATACATCCCATGACAATGACTCGTCAGAAGAAGTGGAGAATTGCAAGAGTATGGATCCCTTGGAGATTTTCTTTGTGCTAGCTGCCACAGCTAAAACAGATTGTCTTAGCAAGAAGTGTTCAGATCAAATGCCAAATCATGACAGTAATAGTTGCCTAACAGAACTAATCACTATGATAAGGGTTTTTTTGACCAAACTTGTTTTTAAGTGTCAAATTTATGAAAGCTTCACAGGTCAAGTGTGGGATGAACAGAAGAGAAGGAATCTCATATTAGATTATTAGATAACATGTCACACCAAAAGGAAAAAAGTTCATGGGAATCAACAAGAGCGCATTGTAAACAAGTGCGTATAATCCATAATCATTCATAATGAATGCAAGTCAAACATGGGAAGTATATTGGCAGTGCATGAATCACATTTTCCATTTCAAGCATGGTAGCAAGAGGGCAACAGTTTTACAGACAAGCTATCAAGAAATTAAATGAAAAGGACATCAAATGCAGCTTATCCATCAAGAGTAGATAAAATAGGCAGAAATCCTGTTCAAGTTGAACTCTTCTTCGAAAAACAAAGAGGGTAATAATAATAACCACTCGGACAATATTTATTCATTCCAATCAATCTCATTTAGTTCCAGAGGTTATATAGGTCACTGCATGAAATTTCTCAAAGCATGTTCCAATCCTGTTGACACCGGGATCTATGATCAGGTGAGCCACTTGTAGAACCATCAAACTCTCTTATACCTTGCCGATAGTTTCCCTTAGGCCTTAGCTCAATACATCAACTGAGACAATCAAAATGCTAGCCTACTAGAAACAAAATATATATACAGATACATTTCCCCTTTGTTTTCTCCCCCCTTTTTGTTTGCAAGTGGTAGGACTAGGATGCAAAAAGAAAGGCCTACTAAAACAAAACAAGAAAAATCAAATTTAGGGGGAAAAAACTAGCCTAGTAGGAGGAAAGTATCGCAATAAAACAAACAAGTTTGCATTTGGATATGCAGTGGTTGTCATAGTAAACCATCATAGTGAGCAAGGTTTCATCTAGGTGTATAATTTACTCTTAGTCTCGAGTTAACCTTTTCTAGGCATCTTTGCAAGTTGCCAACTATATTATCTCTAAGAATATTTAAGTTACGATCCTGCCTGATATGAAATGGAGTGGACTGACACATAACAAAAAAGTAGAATATGGTTAAAGAAAACAAACTAGGGTCCATAAATGAGGGCAGAGAGGCCAACTGCCTTAATGGTCTCAAGAAGCACACAAAATGAAAGGTTTTGAATGGGTGATCAGTCTATAGTAAACACACTGGCTAGTAGCTACAACTACGAGAAAAAGAGCAAAGGCATGATAAGAAATGGATTGGACACAAAATATAGAAATTAAGATAAATAAATTCAAGAATTATAACCACCATACCCAGTTCATCATCTCCGAGTAAAGGACAAAATCAATGGTTTGTGAATGATATTACAGGAAGAGATGCATGCATTTAATGGTCAATGAAACAAAAGAGAGAACCCAGACCCACCAAAATGAATTCCAATGGCAACCATAGAGCAGGCAAAATAATGTCTAAGCTTTCTTGCCAACTGTTAACTATGACATCTATAGAAGTATAAACCATGCATTACAAAAGACAATGGTCAGTACATCAGTATGTCGCCTGAATGTCAAAATTGAGGATAATGCATCTTTGAGCATCAAACAATATCAAACACCAACTGAAATGGACATCTCCCCAATGATAGCATTAGAATCTCAGTGATGAAAAAATCTAGTAAGGTGAAAATTGACAACAATGGTGTAGCCCACATGAGTGCCTCAAATCATGAGATGATATTAAGCAGTTTAATTTCATCAAGCAACATGCACTCATCTAAGATTTTTTCTGCCACAAACAAGAGGAACGTAGAAGTTGGCATAAAACTATCGGATATGGATAATGTATCATTTTTTATAAAAATCCCCCGATCAAAAATCTTAACATACTGTGATTAACCACCAAAATTTGAACAAGACATCTTTCACCAGAAGAGAGCAATCAGATTGCAAACCACTTTTCTCTGCTAGGAGGTCAAAACAGAGAGTCAAATCCAATATTCTTCTCACACAATATTACTATCACTACGTGAATGCTAACAAATTCTATACATAGAAAGGAGAAAAAAACATACTTTTAGGACAAATTATCTAATAACATATCATATCATACAGACTATTACACTTCTAATATATCTCAACCTTCAGGCACTTAGGGTTTACTTCATTATAGTCCCTGATTTTCTTTTATTCATAAATGCAACATTATTAATTAGCAGAAAATGGTCCATATCTTCTCAAATCACTTGAATCACAATGTACCAACAAGCACTTGGTTAAGCCCGAACGGCTGAAGTTAAACTACATTAATAAACAATCATGCTAAAATTTCAGATTCTTAACGATCGAATCAGTACTAAGACTTTGAACAGGCATTAATTTGTGCAAGTAATGAACTTGTACCAAGCGCATAGTATCGCCATGTTGATCTGGTGAAGAAAAACACATGAATCCGTCGCGCCTTCAAAGTGTTTGCTGAAATGCGCAAGTGAAACTCCACCACCTCAATGCTTGTAGACGTCTGAGCGTAGAGAAGTCGCTACTGTAGGGAGGGAGGGAGGGAAAGGAAGAGTTGAGATCGAGTTCCGAATTGAAATCAATTACTGTTTCCATTGTTTCAAACTTCCTCCGGCGAAAGACGGAAAAACTCGATCGCTGGATTTTCCCTCTCAAATCTGGAATGCAAAGCGCCGAACGGGCGAATAAGCATGAAGGCGGTGGCCCGAATTAAGTTATTGGCCCGAGTAACTTATGGGCCCAAATAACTTATGGAGGCTTTTTAAAGCCCGTTAAGCATGGCGTTCCTTTACAAAACAAAGTATAAAGTTGATAAAAAGTTGAATAATGTATCTATCTATATCTATATCTATCTATCTATTACTATATACTAAAGCGGAAGCAAATTCTGTCACCATATTGCGCCACATCATCCCTTTTTAAAAAATTTATCTTATTAAATCTTGATTTTATCATAATCTTATAGATACTTAATTAACATGTTAGTTCTATATTAGAATATGTGTTGTTTAACTAATAATTCTATCCAAATTTATAAATATCTATCTTATCATTATGCACATTTAATTAATACATAGATCTATCATAAACCTTTTATTAAAAAAAAATTTCGCCAAAACCTATAAATCATAATCATAATATTTTACCCATTTAATTAAATATCATATGAAATTTAAATTATTTTTCGTAATTTCATTATAATACTTTTTAAAATCATCAATGATAGCAAATTCTACCACTATATTTAAGACAAATAGTCATTCTATTAAAATAATATATTAATACATGTTTACTATCATATCATATTAAAATATCAATAAAAATAATAGATGTTATATTTGACATATATATCACTAATATTTCATATTGATTACATTTTAGAAAAAAAAGATAGATTTTTTAATCAAGATAATAGTTCGTTCACATTTTCATTACATATTTATATATTTATTAATTAATTATTTTTTCAGAAAATAATAACATATATACGAGATAGTTTGATTTTCAATCTAACTTATTTGAGATTATCTGTATATCTAATACATTAAAGTTATTGATTTTATTATATAATTTAGTTTATATAATTTAATTTAAATGCCAAAAGATTTATATCAATTGTTAATAAAATGTGATAATGCATATATCTTATCTTATTTCATTCTTCCTCAATTATTTAATTATATGTTTATGTATGTATAAAACTTAAATATATAAATAAAATTTATTTATATATATGGTGATATACAAGAATTATGTCATTTTATAATCTAAAAAATAAGCATCGTTTTAAAACAAAGTATACATATGATAATATTTGTAATTGTAATACTAAATTCATACACATACCAATAAATAAATAAATAACACCTCCGTACAAGGTACGGGTCATCTGCTAGTTACATATTAAAGTCGATAAATTTCGATCCTCCACATTAATTTTGGCCCTATTCTATTTAAGAAAATAAAATTCAAAAAAATAGTTTTAAAGTCTTGTTATTTTATTAATTGTCTATTTTTTTTATTAACTTAATATCATTCTTATTAAATATTATGCACAAAATTACATGAAATTAGATGAGAACCTAGAAACAAACTGAGTCCTCGCACCCTTCTGAATACAAAAACTTAACTTATGAAAAATAAAAGCTTCACTCCTAGCATTGTTAGGGTAACTAATAGCGACGGACTTAATACGCGAAAACAAATCCAAGGCCTCCTTATCGAATTCCCCAAACGTAGAGAAAACAAAAGGAATAAACTTGTATTCATTCTCCTCACATTTGGTCACATACTTATTTCTTTTCTTCTCCACGACGTTGTGCAAGGCCACCCTAGACCCCCAAGCATTCGTACATCCACCAGCAAAGGGAGAGACACCAGTCACATCCACATAAACATCCTTACCTTGATGCCAATTAAAGAATAACAAGTCTGTTGGCCTAAGATTGCGCCCATTATCCGAAAGAAAACACATGGGAGCCTCTTTCTGCACCGCGATCCCAACTTTGGAGCAAATGTCAACGAGAATATCACGCACCAAATTACGTCGGAACTTGACCCCCACCTCACTAGAACAGTGGAGTAGTGGACAGTATGATCCCCCCATTGTCTATCATCTATCTTTTTCTTTTTCTAATTTATATATTTTTCACCTATTTGCTAAGACATTCTTTTTTGTAAATCAAAATTACAATTAATTTGTTAAACTTATTTGTCACTTTGAGTTTTTGTTTTTATTATATTTTAATAATCATATATATTCGTCATATTTCTTTGTCAATCTTTTTTTGTCCCATAAATTTATAATTTAACCTAAAAATATCTTTAAAATATATAAACTAATTTTGTGTTATAAATTTATAATATGCATTTATAATTTATATTGATCTATAAATCTACTATAAATATGGTAGTATTTTATCTATACTTTTTATTTAAGTCATATTATTAAAAATTTAAATAGTTTATTATTAACACCAAATCACGATTTTGGATTAACAAAATATTGTAGCGATTTCGGATTAAAAAGACGATATCAATATCTGATTTTTAGTATTATTATTATTATTGTGCATTCCTTTATTAATTGAATAATACATCAAAAAATTATTATCGATCGTGTCCCGTACAAGGTACGGAAAATAATCTAGTAGAGGTAATATATGAGATTAAATGGGGTAATTTTATAATCTAGTGATATAAAAGGTTGAAAAGACATAAAATAGATAAGAAAGTTGGATAATAAAGATATTGGCTCCATTTGACTTTCTTTTTTTAAGCTAGTTTTTTGTTGTTTTTTAGCCTTTTCAGCTACAAATTCACACTTTGGGGGGTAGATTCTTGAAACGCTTGATGATAGGTACGAAAAAGCTCATGCTAGCTGAAAAGCTTGTCTAGCCAAAAGGAGCCATTATACGATATTAGATTGGGTTAATTTTATAATTTTGTAAGATAAAAATGTAAAAACTTATAAAGTAGATGAAAAATTGGATAATTAGACTAATATATGAAATTGAATAAGGGTAACATTCTTTGAAAAAACATGATATATATGAAAAGTTTAAAATGTTGACATTCTTATTAGGGTACCGAAGAAGAAAGAAGGGAAAACTTTTGGGAACATAGTGAATATACCTGGAAAAATAAATAAAAAAAGTTCCACTATTCAACTTAAATTTCCCCTTGGTTTCTCCAGTCTATTTAAATGTTTTATTATAGAAAGGTTTTTAATTAATTTTATTTGGAGATTATAAAAAAACTCAAAAGAGTTTATACGTTTCTTTGAAGATTTTAGTTTGTAACTTATTTTCATTATCATATATCATTTGACATTGTAAATCATTTTGTCTAAAGTACCTGTAACTTAATTTAGATAGATTTATTTAGTGATTTTTTTTTTCGTGATCGATTTATGTATTTCTTTTTAAGGTTTTACTTTACAATATGGATAAACTAATTAAAGTACCCTAAGGATGTAGGATAGAAAAGTTGATTATAAATTTATAGCTTATAAAGAATAATACTATATTGATGTAAACTTTAATATATAGACGGTTGACAAAGGAACCCTATTTGCGGTGACGGTGTGGTGGTTATGGAAGTGGCGGAACGCGAGGGTCTTCGAAGGAAAGGAGATTCCGGGGGACCGGGTTGCGTTTGTGAAGGAGTGGGCCGCTGAGTGTCGAAGGGCGTGGGAAAGGCGGGGGAGCAGGGGTCAAGCAGGGCAGAGAATGGAGAGGAGGATCGAATGGGAGAAGCCGGGGGAGGGATGGCTGGTGCTGAACACAGATGGGTCTGCAACTTCGGCTGGGGAAGTGGCATCGGGGGGGGTCTTCCGAGACCCTGAAGGAAATTGGGTGATGGGGTTTGCAGGGAATGTGGGGGCTGGGAACCCGATCGAAGCGGAGTTATGGGGGGCTATACAAGGGCTGCGCTTGGCCTGGGAAAGGGGGTTCCGAAGGCTCAAACTTGAGATGGATTCCCAGGTAGCGGTGGATTTGATTACGCACGGGGTAGGGAGAACTCACCCGTGCGCTAGCCTGGTGAGAACATGCCATGGCTTATTAGGTCGGGAGTGGATGGTCCAGGTCCGACACATCTTTCGTGAGGCCAATCGTGTCGCTGACGGGTTGGCGCGTTTGGGTCATAGGTATCCGTTAGGCTTTTGTACTTTTGAACATCCTCCGGATTGTATCAAGGATGTACTACGAGAAGACGCTTTGGGAGTGGCTTCTTCTCGTCATACTTATGTAAACTCCCCCAGTTAATTAAGTGAGAGCGGTACTCTCTATTGGATCAAAAAAAAAAAAATAGACGGTTGACAAAGAAGACCAGTTCCCTCATGAATCTTGCGCCAAAAGAAAACGAGGGATGCTAAACATCACCAGAAAACATAGTATCACCATTTTCTTTTTCCATTTATGTCCTCAATATATATAAAAAATTACATATAATTAAACTTCCCTAACCCCTAATTTTCTTCTCTAAGCTAGAGAATTCTATAGGTGATTTCGCAATGGGAGTGCCGGCATTCTACCGGTGGTTGGCGGAAAAATATCCGCTTATAGTGGTTGATGTTATTGAAGAAGAGCCAGTTGTTGTCGATGGGGTTAAAATCCCTGTTGACACGAGCAAGCCTAACCCCAATATGCTCGAAAACGACAATCTCTATCTCGATATGAAGGGGATTATTCACCCCTGTCGTTCCTTGGAACCTCCGCACGAGGCTAGTCGCTTGCCGTGCTCCCGGAGACAGCGGAGGCGCCGGTGGAGATCGGAATTGGGAGTCGTCGGCTTCGCTATATCGAAGAACACGGGCCACAAGATCATATCCTAGAGTTACACAACACAACTCCAAATCTGAGTATATAAATCCAAAAGTGGAAATCCCATCTTCCCCCTTTCCTGGTTTGTCCGCCATTAGAGCTCTAGAGAGAGCTCAAAATAATACAAACCCAAAATAAACAAAATTATAAAAAAAACCAGTCTGGCAAATCCCCGACTTCGGAAATCCCCAATTTCCGAAATCTCTATCGTAATGCTCCACTTCCCCTCCAAACAAGTCCTAGATTTTGCCTTCCTCGCCGGAAAATCTCGCCTCCGCTCAAACCTCCCTCCTCAATTCACAAACTCCCTTAGAATCCTACAGTCTTGTAACGGACTCTTGCTATGCTCCGTCCACCGTGGCCCCCACCGCCGGACTCTCCACGTGTACACTCCGACCACCGCCGACTTCTCCTTCCCGGCGGAACCCCCGTTCTCTGCCAGGTGGACGAATCTCGTCTTCGATCCGGCCGAATCCCCACACCACCAACTGATCTCCAGCGAACGTGTACCACTTCATTCTTTTGTTTTTTGTTTAAATTATTTTTACAGGTTTTTTAAGAAGTTAAGGGGGAAACCTTCAATATTGGAGTTGTTTAGAGGGGAAGTGGAGCATTACGATAGAGATTTCGGAAGTGGAGCATCACGGAAGGCTAATTTCCCTTGATTTTTATGGAAGGGTAATTAAGTCCAAAATATGTGAAATGGTGATGTTGTATTAAAATTGTGGTGATGTTTAGCATTTATGAAGAACACTTATATATTTCATTTGATTTTGTTGTTTCTTAAATTTGGTAATACGTGCTCTGGCTTTTGTTGTTGTACCGGATGCATCCTAAAGAGTTGTGACACATTATACGCTTATTAAAAAATTGTATAATATAGTGTAGGTAAATAATAAAGTTGAATAGGATACATAAAATATGGTAGCTTGTAATTTTCAGGAAGCAAAAAAGGAGTTTGAAACATAAAGTATATACAAAAGTTGAATAATTAAGGTAAATAATAAGATTAAATAAACATAGTTTATAATTCATAATATAGTAAATTTATAAAGGCATAAAATAGATTAAAAAAATGAATAAAGTGCGTAAAAAATGATATCGAATATGAGAAAAAAATATAGCTATAAAAGGTATAAGAAATTAAGTGGACGCATAAAACAAGACCAATGGAGTCTAATAAGAATAGTGGAGATAATCGAACTGGTGATTATTAATTAGGGGAATTAGTACCAAATGCCCCTATTTGATAATCCGTTTGCAAATATGACCTTTTTTCTTTCGATTTGTAAAAATGCCTAACAATATTGCGATTATGCCTAAAAATATTACATTCATGCCCAAAATGACTAATTTTTATCAAATAAAATAAAAAACCGAAATATTTTTTAAAAAATCGAAAATTATTATTTTTATTAATATTTTATTTGAGAAATGAAATATTTTAACAAACTTAATTTTTTATCCAAATCTGAAAATATATAAATAAAAATATTTTATAAATATTTTAATGTTAAAACAAGATTTTGTTTTTTGATCTATCCTTTTTTAAAAATTAAAGGAAAATTGAAAATCTTACCGAACTCCTCTCGGTGGGCCGAACAAAAAATCTTACCTATTACCTACAAAAAGCAAAAAAAATGATAGTATTTTACAAATAATGACAGGATATTTCGTTGAGTATAACAAGATTTTCATTGAGGGTGACAGGATGAGTCTCACCCCACTTTGTGATGAAACGAATACAATAACGTTCAATGTTGAAACGAAGATAATAATGATCCACATTTATTTATGTTTTATATTTTCAAAAAATATTTTCCACCATATCTTCTACAATATGTTATTGTTTCCAAAAATTCTTAATGTTTCAAAAGAGTGACAGGATATTTCGTTGTGTATGACAAGATGTTTACTGAGGGTGACAGGATGAATTTTATTCTACTTTGTGATGAAACGAAGATAATTACGAAGAATGTTGAAACGAAGATAATAACAATCCACGTTTATTTACGTTTATATTTTCAAAAAGTATATTCAACAATATCTTCTACCATATTTTCTGCAATATCTCATTGTTTTCAAAAAATCTTAATGTCTCAAAACTGTTTTCTTATTTCATATTTTCTTTTTCTTTTTTTTTATTTTTTAATTATGTATTTAAAAAGAATTTCCAGAATTTATGGCTAAATATTTTTATCGTAATTATAATGATTTTTTTTAATAAACTTCTATTTAAAAGAAAATACAAAATAATGTAAATTTTATTGCAAAAACGCCCAAAACAGCATGCTTCGCTATTTTGTTGTTTTAAAGGGCGTTTTTGCAAACTGTTATTCTGGGTGGGGCATTTTTGCAAATTGCCCTTATAATTATGAATGTCATTACTTACCAAAACATGGTGAAGCTTGATATGAGGTACTGGACTTCTTTGTCCATTTGAAAATCCTTGTGTTTTTTTTGGTTCAATAGTACTTGTCATTTACTACATAATTCATCACTTTTTTTTTTCCTAATGTTATAATTTCTAAGTAAATGCAGATGTATAAATATATAATTAAAAAATTAAAAGATCTTCACAATAGGATTAATAATATATTTATAAAATCATAGATTTCTTAACTTTTGAGACAAATTTTAAAACGATAAATATTTCCGAATCAAGGTATTGTTTAGTCATTGTGGAGTCGTCTAATTTGTCCTCTCTCTTGTTATTTCCAAATTTATATTCTTTATCAATAAAGAAAATCGAAGAAAAGGTTCTATAATTAAACTACCAATAGAGTGGATTTATGTAATATTCAAAAGATAAGAGCTACAGTTCATAATTTATGTATTTATGTTTTCTCGTTTACGTGGAACCATCGAGTTCCAACTATGGGTTCCCGTTCTTCTATAGAAAATATCCGATCCACGAGTTCATGAAAACCCTAGCCAAGAGCTACACCGACCCTCCTCATCAATCATCCTCCCACAACATAATCCAATCTCAAATTCCACTGTAGAAAACTTCTTCATAACGTATACGTATCCTTCATCTTTGTTTGATCTACTCAGATTCACAATAAGGCGGAATGATTTTCTCAAAGCTAAGCGGTTCCGTGTCCCGTTCTTCTCGAGCGAGGGTAACTCTTTCTCTTCATTGTCGCCTATTAGGTGTATGGTTTTTACCATCAGTGCATAAAGTATTGATTTTTGCCCCTTTTCGATTTGCAGAATGTTATCAATGGCTGGCGTAACGGGAGGCCGGTGGTGGCGAATAAATCGCAGTTGGGATCTTCGAATTTGAGCGAGCAAATCGATCGGCTCGAAGGGCAATTGTCTTTTATGAGGGGCTATTTGGCGTCGATTGGAGCTCATAAGCGACATAACATATCCGATCCCGGCTACTTTCTAGCAAACCCTAGGCTTCGGAGGTTTTTCTCAGATGAAGCCCCAAAGAAAAAGAGTGAGTTTTGTTTGAACTTCGAATTCACCTACCCATATGTCATTGTATATCATTATCTTATTAATCATGCTGTCTTTGTTATTTTTGTAATCTGTTTTTAGCTTTGTTAATCATGGTGTCTTAGTTGTTTTTGCAATCTGGTTAATCTGGTTTGTATGTTTTCAGATTATGAGAACTTCTATCCCAAGGAGAAAAAGGATATTCCGAAGTCGAATGGCCAGAAATCCGATTCTAAAGGTTAGTGGGGTGGTTGCTTATACCTAGGTTGATCTCTGGTTATAATTAACTTTGAGAAGTTCTATAAAGTATGGAGCTTTCATAAGATAAACAAGCTGATGGTAGAGTGCTTAACAAATATAAATTTATTAACTTGGAATGGTCTAGTTCGATGCACTGTCCTTGCTAAATGCATGGCATAATCAATCTTCATGTTATAGTAAATTCGGTTGTTCTCCGTTTGCAGAGGAGTCAAATTCAAATACAGATGACCAAGGAGGTTTTCAAGAAGCCTTCATGAAAAACTTCCAAAGTATGCTTACCCCACTACTTATACTTGGATTGTTCCTCTCCACCTTCCCGTTTGGTGCTAATGAACAACAACAGGTAGGCTGTGAATTTTCTTCTTATCAGCTCTATACAGTGCATGGGAATGATTGGTATAGAACATTCATGCTAGACCATTGTAGGTATAGAACATTCATGGCAACGACATTGTGCTAAGGTTTAGGATTTTACTTTATGCTAGACCATTGTAGGTATAAGGTGAATTTGTGCTTTGATCATTTTGCATGCACATTTTCCATGACAGAAGTAACAGAGCTTTGATCACAATAGCACTTCATATATCTGAACCCTCCCTTAATACATGTTGCCTGTCCTGTAGTTTCTATACTTCTTTTTATCTTTTCCTTTTCTTGATAATAACAGCTTGTGTGGGAATTAAGCCAGGATGAACCGGATGCATATTGACTGTTCTTTGATTAAATATTGTGTTTATCGGCCTTATTGATGGGTATATAGGGATCATTTTCTCTTGATTTAACTTTCATGGCTTTATTTACTGTTCTATTATAAGGTTTTTCTCATGATGAATTTATGGCTATCAGACGCTTGGGGGTATCTATATTGGGGGGTTGAGGATGGTCTGTGTTGAGTTACACAAAAGCTCTGTTTCATGGTTTGCTGATCCTGTGATGTCAGTTAGACTGTCTTGCTTCTACTTGCTTGATGTAAATTAAGATTTAGTACTTGGCTTGAGGTACCTGTTTACGTGTTGAGCATCTTTCTCTTTACAATTTCTAGTTGGTGGCGAATAGCTCTTCATGTTCCTATAACATGACTTCAATCATTTGGAATGGAAGAGTAATAATTTTGTTACTGAATGCCCTATATATTTTTTGATGCAGATAAGTTTCCAGGAGTTCAAAAACAAGCTTCTGGAACCAGGCTTAGTAGACCGTATAGTTATCTCTAATAAATCAGTTGCTAAAGTTTATGTGAGGAACACTCCTCGCAATCAGACCGAAGAAAGCACTATGCAAGGACCTGTTGGTGTCCCTTCACGGGGCAGTTCAGGCCAATTTAAGTACTATATTAATATAGGCAGTGTTGAGTCATTTGAAGAGAAATTGGAAGAAGCCCAGGAATTATTAGGCGTAGACCCTCATGAATACGTTCCTGTGACCTATGTCTCTGAAGTGGTGTGGTACCAAGAGTTGATGAGATTTGCACCTACCCTATTGATTTTAGGCACCCTCTGGTACATGGGCCGAAGAATGCAAGGGGGGCTAGGTGTTGGAGGTACTGGTGGACGTGGTGGCCGTGGTATATTCAACATTGGAAAAGCCCAAATTACAAAGGTCGATAAGAATGCAAAGAATAAGGTTAGAGTCTTCCCTTGATTTGCTTTGTTTTCCTATTACTGAGCTCCGCTTGGATCACAATTGATACTACATTATCTTTCATCATATTAAATTTTGCATTAAGTTGCAATGCACAATGCATTGTAATGTAAGATAATGCATTATCAAGTGTAATTCAAACAGACCACCCTTGGTTAGAGTTTATGCTAACAAAGGTTTATGCTTTATATTATTTGACAGGTGTTCTTTAAAGATGTTGCTGGGTGTGATGAGGCAAAGCAGGAAATAATGGAGTTCGTTCACTTTCTCAAGAATCCCAAGAAGTATGAGGAATTAGGTGCAAAGATTCCCAAGGGCGCTCTTTTAGTAGGCCCTCCAGGAACAGGAAAAACTCTCTTAGCTAAAGCAACTGCAGGGGAATCAGGTGTTCCGTTCCTCTCCATTTCTGGTTCTGATTTTATGGAGATGTTTGTTGGTGTTGGGCCATCTAGGGTTAGGAACCTGTTTCAAGAAGCTAGGCAATGTGCACCCAGCATTGTCTTTATTGATGAAATTGATGCCATTGGTCGAGCTAGAGGCCGCGGGGGCTTTTCAGGTGGCAATGATGAGCGTGAAAGTACTCTCAATCAGTTACTTGTTGAGATGGATGGTTTTGGAACCACAGCTGGTGTAGTTGTCTTGGCTGGTACCAATCGACCTGATATCTTGGACAAGGCTTTGTTGAGGCCAGGGCGATTTGATAGGCAAATCACCATTGATAAACCTGATATTAAAGGGAGAGAGCAGATATTTAGAATCTATTTGCAGAAGATCAAACTTGATAACGAACCGTCATTTTTCTCTGAAAGACTGGCTGCTCTTACTCCCGGTTTTGCCGGTGCTGACATTGCAAATGTTTGCAATGAAGCAGCCTTGATTGCTGCAAGGAAGGAGGGAAAACAAGTTACAATGGAACATTTTGAATCTGCTATAGACAGGGTTATTGGCGGTCTTGAGAAAAAGAACAAGGTGGGTTTACTTTAGATATTAGCTTACTCAATATTTTTCCAATCTTCTTGAATAGATCTTTTGTCACTTGCTTTGATGGTAAAATGTTTAATTCCTTGTTGCAATACAGGTAATTAGCAAGCTAGAAAGGAGGACTGTTGCATATCATGAATCAGGTCATGCTGTTACTGGGTGGTTCTTGGAGCATGCTGAGCCATTGCTCAAAGTGACCATCGTTCCTCGTGGCACAGCAGCCCTAGGGTTTGCACAGTATGTTCCAAGTGAGAATCTTCTCATGACAAAAGAGCAGCTTTTTGACATGACTTGTATGACCCTTGGAGGACGAGCTGCTGAGCAGGTAGATCATCTCAACTTATCTTTTTTACCCTTGTACCAAAATGAAATAATTCCAGAAGCATAACCACCAGCCATGCCTTGTTTTGTCTTGGTAATATAAACTCTGAGAATTTTGAGCATGGTGAGAAAAAAAGGAAATAAAGAAAGGGTTTCACCAGAAAGCAAAGTTCCCACTGATGGTATACTTAGTGTAAGCGAGCTCTAAGATCACATCTTTGGAATAAAATCCAGTTAGAAAAGGAAATCCAATTAGAGATAAGCTGCCCATAATTTTTTTTTCACTGAAATATGAACATGTGAGGACAGAGATATATTAGACAAATTATCAATGTAAAACCGTTAAGCTGTGGAAAATTACTGCATATTTGATTGGGTATACTACAAATACCTTTCAGAAAGGAATGTCATCTTAGCCTTCATATTATAAAATGTTCATTTTAGACTTTTAGGTAATGAGTTATTGTTGATTAACAATGTCTGTTATTTTGAAAGTGCACATATTGACTCTCAAAATTTCCCATTTTCGAAAGTATATTGCAGGGAGTCCTAAGAATCTTTGCAATATCACATAAAAAAAAGTATTTAAATGTAAGAATTTGCTTGAATCGTGTTTAATTATGTCATTTGTCAAATCTGCAGGTTCTATTGGGGAAAATCTCAACAGGAGCTCAAAATGACCTGGAGAAGGTTACAAAGATGACCTACGCTCAAGTGGCAATCTATGGTTTCAGCGAAAAGGTTGGTCTTCTTTCCTTCCCACAAAGGGAAGACGGGTTTGAGATGTCGAAGCCATACAGCAACAAGACAGGTGCAATTATTGACCAAGAAGTAAGAGAGTGGGTGAACAAGG
This sequence comes from Polygonum maritimum, assembly GCA_963924305.1. Taxonomy (NCBI): domain Eukaryota; kingdom Viridiplantae; phylum Streptophyta; class Magnoliopsida; order Caryophyllales; family Polygonaceae; genus Polygonum; species Polygonum maritimum. The sequence goes on from OZ002732.1 coordinate 5,190,787, forward strand.
CATATGAGAAGACAGTTGCTGTGGTTACAGAGCACAAGGAACAAGTAGCCAAGATCGCCGAGCTCCTCCTTGAGAAGGAAGTCCTTCACCAAGAGGACTTGCTTCGAGTTCTTGGCGAGAGACCGTTCACTCCAGCTGAGCTAACTAACTACGATAGATTCAAACAAGGGTTTCAAAAAGAGGAGGCTGATGAAACCCCGACGGCTAGTGAGAGTGCTGAGGACGACGACGGGCCTCTGGGGCCAGTTGTTGTCCCTACTTGAGGAGGTGGTTAATTATGGCTATTAATTGTGTTATTGTACATGGGATTGATTTTCAAATTTACCTCCAATGGATAAAAACAGCCAAAGAGGAGCTGTACAATGGAATATTGTTGTTTATAGGCTGAACAATCTGAGTTCCTGAAGATGTTTCTGAAGCTAACAATGTTTGTGCCAACCTTTTATCGCTCTATATGGCTGGTTGAATTAGTTAAGGGATCTGATTGTTTTCTAATTGTATTTTGGAGATCTGTATTTAATGGCATTGATGGTGAATTTATGCATCTTTGCAGAAATCATTTGTCAAGTGAAAGTGGAGAAGAAGAGAGAGATGAAAGAGGGAGAATCTTTCTTGCCATTTCCATTTAGCAAATAGAATAAATATTGCTTCAAATTTGTCCATTTTGATGGGCCAGACCTTTGAATCTCCTACAATAAATTGTTTCTTTCTTACGAGTGATTTCATGCCATATATTTCATAATAATGACTTATAATTTGAAATTTTTTCATATTCGAAAAATTGGTTCTCTTTTATGAGTGATTTTATGCAACAAGCTCATGACATACATTTGCTACTCAAACAAAAAAGTACACTTGGGGATGATCCATGACCATGGGTCACTGACTCATCGGACTACCCTCGAACCGAGTACGCGTGTAATTTTCGTGGAACCTAACAACGCACGAGTGGATCAGATGACGGATCAAATATGGACGAGCGTTTGAGCGCTCGTCCACCCATCACGCGATCCTTCGTCCATCATCCAAATCACTCGTTTACTACATGGTAAGACCATCAACATAAAACTCAAAACAATTTACTCTTTTCTATTTATTCGTGTCTTTCAACAAGTTATTTCCACAAATCTGGTGGGAACAGTGATGATTTATGCACGATCCATGGTCACATCTGTCTGCCTCACCTTGAACAATTTCAAAAACTGATCAGGGAATATATAAATATACATCAAAAGATATGATAAAATATAATTTGATGATGGAATATATGAAAATTGATATGATAAAAAAATAACCATATCGTGTGGAAAAGGCATGAACCCATCATGGTCTTTAATTGTTACTTTGTTAGGTACGAAATTCGCCTTCTCAACGCGCTTCTTTAATTGTTCTAGCATGTTCTTAGCTTAAAAGAGTTGAGAGCATAACACGTTATAATTGACTTAACGTGCTAATAATTTCTTTTGCCTAAACTTGAGCAAAATATAAAATGACTCGTATCGTATGGGTTAAATTTTAGTTTTTTTTTAAAAAAAAAATTCAACCAAAAAAAAAAAATTTTAGTAAAAAATTATGTAAATCTTCCCTGCGATACAAATAATCTTATGGTGTCAACTGTTAATCTTATGGGTCCGGTCAGTTTGAACCGACGAACTGAACCGGTGGTTCTGGTTTTGCTTGGAGGTTCTCGAAACTGGTGAACCAACGGTTTGGTTCGGTTTTAAACCGTCGATTCTAAACCGGAAAAACCGTTGCTTCACATATTTTTTTTTTCAAAAAAATAAACAAGGAACACAATCCACGATCACAACCTCGTACTTTATTAAAAAATCGATTTGAGCTGAAACTGGAAAAATTGGTTACATCTCGATCCGGTTCTGGTTTATTCCGGTTCCGGATTCCGGGAAACCGGACCGGATCCTTAACTACTGTTATTTGGAGCTATTGTGACGACGTCGTCTCATTCTTCTAGAACTTGGGAGTCTAGAACCCAGTTGCTGTCAACATTTAACGGCTTCCAATTTTCTTCCCCTATATAAACCCCCTGCCATCATTTCTGTTCTCCCACATCTCCGTTCCCCCTTTCACATTCTCTCTACATTTTTCTTCTTCCTCTCAGATCTGGTAAGCGTTTCAGTTTTTCAGTTCTGAATCTTCCGCATTTCTTTCCTCTGTTGCTTGCTCTTCTTTTGCCGAGTGTTGTTTCTTCTCATTACGCCTGATTTCATGTATCATCTCTCTCGCTCATTGTGCTCTTGTATGTCTAGGTTTTATGATCCTTATACACTGAATCAATCGAATCATAAAATGCCTAAAGTTTGTTCTAGTTTTGGTTTGATTTCAGTCGGCGCCTTCTTCAATTGCTTTTCTTCTGTTTGTTTGGCTTGCATGTGTCGCTGTAATTTTGGTTCCCTGGTTGAATTTGTTGGTCTTCTCAGTGAACGTCTGAACGATAATCACGAGCAGCTTTCATGAGCTTTAAGATCGGATTTCTTTTTAAATATGATTTTTGAATTGTAAATGCGGACAGTGGAGGTACTTAATTAGGTTTTTTGCAGTTCCTTTTGTGCATTTTGGAGGTGACTAAGTATAGAATGGAGTACGAAAATCAGCAAGCTTCAAGGGCCAAATATGACTGCCTTCTGTTTGGTATCAAATCCTGCTCTTGTGCCATTATGTTTTTATTCTTCTCATAGCATATCTGATGATTACTGATGTTTGAATTTGTTCTGTCAATTGCACAGATCTGGATGATACGCTATATCCCGTAAGCTCCGGGATCGGTAAACACTGCTCAAGTAACATACAAGGTGAGCATTTTTAGCTTCCTTATGGATCATAACCAAGTATGCTTGAATTTATTCTTACTCTTGCTGCTGATGCGTCCTTTTTTCTGTGTGATTGATTGGTTCTTAGAGTATATGGTTCAGAAGCTTGGGATAGAGCAAAGTGTAGTCATTGATATGTGCTATATACTGTACAAGTATTATGGTACAACCATGGCCGGTTTGAAAGTAAGACATTGGACTCATCCAAACCCCACCTCTTGTTTGTATTTACGATAAGTTCCAGTTGATTTAGAAGCTTTTAGCTAGTTAGTTCAACTGATTAGTAGTACATCAAATCCTGAATAGCTTGAATTCTCTTGTCTCAGGCTGTTGGTTACAAATTTGACGATGATGACTATCACAGGTACATATTTACAAACAATCCCCCTTTGATTTGCAATTCTGTAAACGTTTACAAGGGGTACTCATTTCAGTGGGTCTGTTGTCTTACAGCTTTGTTCATGGAAGGCTACCCTACGAGTTGCTCAAACCTGACCCTGTTCTGAGGAGTCTATTGCTTAGTCTTCCCATTCGCAAAGTTGTAAGTTTATTTTCTTCTCATTAGCTTTGTTCTTTTTAACTCTTGTATTCTTGTTTTTATAATCTTGCAATTGTGCTGTGATCTAGGTTCTGACAAATGCAGACAAGGGACATGCCTCGAGGGCCCTTAAAAGGCTCGGATTAGAGGGCTGCTTTGACGGGATAATTTGTTTTGAGACATTGAATCCAACAGATAAGGGCAGTTCATCTAGCAATGACAGCAACGAAATCTTTGACATCATGAAATATGTTGCCGAAACGAACAGTGATATAGCTCTTCCTAAGACACCAGTTGTCTGCAAGCCTTTTGAGGAAGCATTTGAACTTGCCTTTAAGATGGCAGGAATTGACCCCAAACGAGCGGTAAGTTCATTCAATACTTACCCTGATGATGCCTTGCATCCTTTTATGTTGCTAACTTTTTTTTATCAAGTGTTAACAATGCTTATTACTACATCTGTTTCAGCTGTTTTTTGATGATAGCATTCGCAACTTGCTGACTGCAAAACAAATGGGCCTTCATACTGTATTGGTAAGACTGAAAAAGCATTTTCATTGCAAGCAAACATGTATGTGTGTAAAAGAATACATTAGAGGAGCCTGATTATTTGAACTTCTTTTAACAGGTGGGCAACTCCCACAGACCTAAAGATGTAGATTATGCATTAGAGAGCATTCACAACATCAAAGAAGCATTCCCAGAGTTACTCGAGGCTAATAACAAGGAAGACAACATCGTGTACTCGCAGGAGATTGCCATTGAAACAACAGTGAAAGCATAATCTAATCAATTATATTTTCTCAGGCTACATAAATTATCCAACTTTGGACATAATATGTTGTTGCTCTGTATTTTGTACTTTTTCTTACCCTTGTACAATGGATTCTTTTTGGGTAGAAGGAGAGGCGGCACTCTCCGGCTCCTCAAGGGAGCGTTTTATTAATATATATATATAAAAGGGTTAAGTAGTCAACAAGCGGGGATAGCCCGGTACAACGAATTCTAAACAATGAAAATAAATGCTTAATGTTTACAAAGAATAAATTGAATCACTATCTAAAAAAACAAATGCTAATCTCCTCATCAAATCAGCTGCTCAGTGTATACTTCTTCCCTGTGAATGCTTGAAACCTAGCCTTTTGATCCTTCTGAGAATCTGCTTCAGTTTTCACTTCCTCGGCAACCTACATCAAAAACATACCAAATTTCTCAGATGAGCATGAAAGCACTAGAATAGACAAGAAAACATGACATTAAAAACTCTAACAGTTGAACCATTACATGTGGTTTCTTAGAAGCTTGGCCAGAGGTCGATCCAAATACAAGTTTCCCTTGACGCCTTTTAGGGACAGAGCTCGACGATGGTGGCTGTTGTTGCTGCTTTGGCTGAGGAATAGAGACCGGAGGAACGTTAAAAACCGCCGAAGGCTTCCCGTCTAAGCGCCTTCCTACTCCAGTGAATGCAACACACTTGGGCACTTCCTTTGCTGCCTCTTCTAAATTTCATGTAACACAACAAGAACAAGAAACCGTTAGAACACCTTAACCGAAAAAAAATAAAGGAACTATATTCCAACAAACATGAACTAACAACCGAGACTAACCTTCGCAAGGCGGTCTTTCCACGGGACGTGGTGGCTTCTCAGGCTCTTTATAGTCAAGGGGAGGCGCAAAGTCGACTTCACAATCAGTTTCTATGATGCTGACCGCGGCAGAGGGCTTTGTTTCCACCACATTGATCTTGAAGTTTTTGTTGTTGTAAGGAATGGTGATGGTATCCCCAGAAGTTAAGCATGAAAAGTGCCTCAAAGTCATCTCTAGACTGCAAAGCAACATTGTTTGTTAACAATCTATGTAATGTAACAACAATAAAAAGTAAAAAGTACCAAAGTAGTTAAGCTTTGAAAGGCTTATAGTTACTTACACTGCTTTTGGGTTGGTGATGTCCAAGAAATCCTTAGTGTGAGGCTGCAATTTCACATATGAAGCCTTTGGAAGGCTGACATTCTTCATCTTCAAAAGATCTCCCTCCATAAGCATCAAATTCTCCATCATCTGATCATCCATAACCATCCAAATACAATCAATGTCTACCAAAGGAGTTCAAGTCAATTGAAAAGGAAACGATTCGAACCGAGACTTACCCATGATGGTAGCAATACCGTGCCCTCATCGGCTATGAACTCCATTACCCCACAGTGGCTCGTCTTACCGGTACAGGGATTCGCTATCTCGAAGAGCATTGGGTAGTCAACTCGCATGGAAACTGCATAGTGTAAGTTAAGATCAGTTCATCTCAATTACCCTAGTCATAATAACTCAAAAGGATCATAGAAAGTACAATATAGTGCAAGAAAATATTGTCATAGCACAAGATTTGAAAGTAGTAACTAACCAAGTTGTGCCAGAGCTGATACAGGCATTATAACTGCAAAAAAGAAAGTAGAAGAAACATTGGTGAGATCATTAAAGACATAGCAAAAGAAAAGGCTACACAATCTTACACATAAGATTGATAAAAATTAACCACTTACTTTTATCGCCGTTTTCCAGATGTGGCTGCAAACATGGCAAAAGAAGAACAGAGTTAAGAACGTGAAAAACGATCAAGATTAAGGAAATAGCATGGTTACGTACAAAATTGGCAAAAGGGCAAGAAAAATTTATCAAACCTTGGCGGAATTGGCAGAATAGCATCTGAAAGATCGGACAAAGGATGAACCATAAACATGGTTGAAATCTTGGTACTCATAGTCCTGCAATAATCATCAAGAACGTATAGTGATTAGAACTTGATTGCAATTTGATAATATAATCATCTATTTTCAAAAATATTACAAGGAGTTCAGTTTTCTGATTACATACAATATCCATGTCCAAAGGCGTTAGCGAAGAACGTGAGTTGAAACTTGGAGAAATTTTATGCGATTTTTTGTTGCAGGTTTAATCTATATAAATAGGGACCTTTTCTATTGTATAGTTTTTTTCTTTTCTAACTTGCGGCCTAAGATACCATATTTTTTAGTTAGATTTTTATTTAAAATATATTAGCTTGTCGTAGGGCTTATGTTACAAACATAGAGTTTTAATTTCTAATTCTACATATGGAAACCATTTATATTTTTGTTAGTAAAATTTAAAGATATAATGAACAAAAAAGAAAGTTTCCTTGTTAAAATCACCAAAGTTCTTACGTGGAGTAGAAGGAAAAAACTTAATTAGAAGTTTATTTTAAAGACATTTATAAATTAATAGATTTTGATTTGACTAATTTTTTATTTGTAATAAATTTGTCCAAGAATATAATTAGTCTTAAAATATTGTATAGATCTTCTATCTTGTGGCCTAAGGTATATGATAAGATTCCATATTTAATTAGATTTTTAAATTTTTTGATTAATTTTTTTTTTTGTAGGGAAACCCTGTTGCTTAATATTGACGAGTTCTATTTTTTTTTTTTGCATTTAGTTAGATAATGAACTAGTATTAGTCTCGTGCCTTGAAGACATGAATTTGATTTAACTAAAACATTAGTTTAAATTTTATATAAAGTTATTCAAAAAATAGTTTGATATAAAATCTTATACTATTTTATTTAATTTGTTTCCTATGAGATTTATTTTAATGATACAATATTTTTGCTATAATATGTTATTTTAATTGAACAAAGATTTGTAGTATTATAATTGTTGTATAAAGATAAAGATTTTTAGGATTTATTTTAATGTTTATGGATTATAATTTTAATTGGAGTTGACATATGTTTTCCTATATTATTATGTTTGATCTCCAATTTAGTATATAGTAAGATTAATTAATTATATATTTAAGAAAAACTTATAGATTCAATTCCAATGATATATTTTGTTTATATTTTAATTACATGTAGGGTCTATAATCAAAATTAACCAATTAAGTTATCTTAATAAAGATTAGTGATGTGGCCCAATGTGAAGTGGACAAGTGTCATGATAATTATTATTTTTAACATCCACTTTATTATATGGTTATTTATTTTTATTATAAAGTTTTTACTTATTTTTAAGATGCAATTTTTCATTTTCGATTCTACGTATGGAATCCGTTTATATTTTTTTTAGTATTTAATTTAAAGATATAATTAACATAAATGAAAGTATCTAACTATCGCTTTACCAAGTTAATATTTATAAAGAGTTGGAATCATGTGTCAGTGTGTTACACATTGCTAAGGTGTAACATGAGGCAAGATCTGGGTCATTGGAGGGGGAGGAATGGGCGGCCAAGATCAAAAGGGGAGAAGAATCCACACGATGGCATAATTGTAAATAAGTAGAATTTTTCGGTTGTGCACTGTTAGGTGAAAAGTGCACTCGTAACCCTCAAAAGTGCACTCATAACCGTGAAAAGTGCACTGCTAACGAGCATTGTAAAATTGCATCGTTAACTCTCAAAAGTGCACAGGTAAATCAATTTCTGCTTGCAATTTTTCGCCTTGAAAGTGCAGTTTTGTGGGTTAGGACTACACTTTTTCGATTTAGAACTGCATTTTTGCACAGATACAAAGGCTGCTCATTTACGCTTATACCACCGCATGACTTTTCTCTTCTTTAATCTTTGTCATTGATTACATTTATCCAATGGCTCAAATCTTGCTTCATATTACACATTATAGCAATGTGTAACACATGATCCTAAGTCTATCTATAGAACTATCACTTTACCAAGTTAATATTCAGGTATCTCAAAGTTTGAACTGTGAAGAAGAATGGGAAATGCAATTCCCCTCCATCAACATCAAGGCAAGATGTAATGTAAACACACGGATAAAAAATCATATCACGGCCAAATCAATATATATATTATAAAAGTCGACCGTTTTCGAGCCATCACGTTGATTCTGGCTCCGCTTTGTATTTTGATTTTAATATTTTCTTATTCAATTTAAATGGATATGAACAACTTTATATCCTTTATGTTCCTTAATTATCCCATCTTTAATTTGATCTTTTTTCTTAATCATCTAATATCTATCTTTGAAATCATACTTTCTACCTTAAAAATATTTGTTAACAAATTCATTATTATCTATTTATGTAAACGATATGTTAAAATTAAACTCATAAAGACCACTTCAAAAAAAACCCAAATCAATCAATACATATAATCTTCCGTATACATAATCAATCAATATCATATAATCTTGTCCCGTAAAAATTATGAATTATCACGAAAATTATGAATTATCCCTTACCAAGAATCAGTTGTAATCTTTCGATAAATATTATTATTTAATAAAACGTGATATTTATCGTAAAATATTTTTTGAACAAATCCAACTTATTTAATATTATGAGTTAATTTACTATTGGTAAAAAACATTAATCTCAATACGAAGATAAATATATATGATACACATTTTGATTTTTTGGAGGGCGCATCCGAAAACAATAATTAATAGCTGAAGATTAATTTCATTTCTCGTGTTTTTTTGAAATACACCCATGCAAAACCCTCAACCCTCAACCCTAAACCTTGAACTCTAAACCCTAAACCCTAAAACCCTATACCCTATATCCTAAATCTATGAACTATATCATCCGTATACATAACATAGGGATGATATGCTGCCCACTGAGAAATACAAGAATTTCTTCATTTTGTTGGGGAGTAACCGCGCCCCTAATCCCCAATCGTAAGTTTCACAAACTTTTTTGAGAGACTCACCTAATGCTTTAAACTCATCCACATATCCCACTCAGTTTACTTCACTTTCCATACATAGAAGAAATTTCCCTTCACCATTGTATACGATTAGTATGTCTTGAGAAATCCTCCCATGAAACTGATTTCTTTTGTACATGTCAAGCAAGCCCTTGAAATAGTCTCTGAAGATGGATGAAAAAATCCGTTGGCTCTCTACTCCTATGCGATCTAGAGTCTTGAATTCAAATCGTATATAGCTGGATAAGGGATTGAAGCCTGGAGGATAAAATATATCTTATTTTTGATGTTGTTTTTTTCTTCAATAACATCAGTGATGTTATTTGGAGGGCTCATCTAAATAACAACAATGGAGCAGATCTGATTAGTGATGTTATTGATGGAAAAAGACAACATCAAATATATGGTGCGCGGAAGATGCAGAGGAAATCTCCGCAAAGGCAGAGCGCGCGGAGGCGGCGGAGATTCATTTATTTTTTTACAAAAATAAATCTGATCAATGTATGATTAGATTCTTAATTAAATAACATATCATTATATCGGTTTCTACTCGGATTACTAGCTATGCTTCACATACTAACACATTTAATCATAGATAAGAGATGAGAAAGGCATCGGATACGGTGCTACAAGCCAGAAGCCCGAAGTAATCAAACTCCAAAGCTATACAGATCTCTCAAGTGAATCTTTCTGTAGGAAATTAATGTTCTCCAAGAAGAGCATCCCGTTAAACCCCTTGCAAGCATCACTTACAAGCATCAAACCTAATGTAACTAACCCTAAATGAAAGTTAAATTGTGCCTATGACCTCACATGAAAATGCCAAGTCCCAAACAGCTAGAATGCAACCAAATTCAATCAGCTAAAACCATCCTCATAAACACACAAGTACGGAGCACTCAATCAAGAAATCAACAGAAATCAAGAACAATCAGAAAAACCAAAGAAATCAAGAACAGGAACTCAAAATCTACATGAACAGGAACTCAAAATCTGCAAGAACAGGTACCTCTCCGGCGACGTCAGCCTCTCCGGCGACATGGACGTCGCCTCGACCACCGCCGATTTCGCACGCACGCCGAGGAGGCGGATATCCACATTCATTTTTTTTTGTTTTGTACATGGAAGAATCGTTTCTTGGATTGAATGATGATTCACATTTTGATTGTTTGGAGGGAGCATCCGAAAACAATAATTGATAGCTGAAGATTCATTTCATTTCTCGTGTATTTCTAAAATACCCCCATGCAAAACCCTCAACCCTAAACCCTAAAACCTTATATCCTATATCCTAAATCTATGAACTATATCATCCGTAGACATAACATAGGGATGATATGCTGCCCACTGAGAAATCCAAGAATTTCTTCATTTTGTTGGGGAGTAACCGCGCCCCTAATCCCCAATCGTAAGTTTCACAAACTTTTTTGAGAGACTCACCTAATGCTTTAAACTCATCCACATATCCCACTCAGTTTACTTCACTTTCCATACATAGAAGAAATTTCCCTTCACCTTTGTATACGATTAGTATGTCTTGAGAAATCCTCTCATGAAACTGATTTCTTTTGTACATGTCAAGCAAGCCCTTGATATAGTCTGTGAAGATGGATGAAAAAATCCCTTAGCTCTCTGCTCATATGCGATCTTCTAGCGTCTTAAATTCAAATCGTATATAGCTGGATAAGGGATTGAAGCCTAGAGGATAAAATATATCTTATTTTTGATGTTGTTTTTTTGTTCAATAACATCAGTGATGTTATTTGGAGGGCTCGTCCAAATAACAAAAATGGAGCATATCTGATTAGTGATGTTATTGATGGAAAAAGACAACATCAAATATGAGTTATACTTTATCCTCTACTGTATGAGATGAATCATTATAAAGACACTACATTAATTCAATGACTTCGGAAATTTTAGGTGGTTTTATTTACAATGATTTAGCACATACACTGGCTTAGATTATTGAACGCTATTAGAGTAGTGGTTCTATGACATATGAACCGCAACATGAATTGACCAATTTTAGTCAAAGATCATTGAATATTACATCTTACTAGCTTAACCCGTCGTACCATGTACGGCTATGTTTTACATATTAAAATCATTTTGAATACATTATATTATTGAATTTATGCACGTTTAATTTGACTTACTAATGTAATACACCATGATAGTACCATTATATTTAATTTGAATTAACTTGTTTTTAACATATAAATTATGATCGTAGTATATTTTCTTATTTATAAATTTTTTCTATTATCAATACTTGGTTTCTTATAAACCAACCTAAAATATAAAATATAATAAATATACCGATGTCCTAAAGTTCATATTTGTTTATATAAACTTTCCACAAATAAACATAATATCGATGTCCTAGTAGATCATATTTTCTAATATTCTTTTCTCTTCTCTTGATGTGATTTTCAACTTACAATCATTCATGTATTAATATTTATAGACTTTTTAAGATAAATATAGATTATATAGATAGATATTATTTGGATAGTTTATATACATAAAATATTATTTTGATTGGTTATAAATATAGATATGATTTTGATATATTAATATATAGTAATTAGATAAAACTTCTTTTTTGGATAAATCTAGATTGTATAGATATATATTATTTGTGTAATTTATAGATATAGGACATTAATTTGATAGATTATGGATATAGATATTATTTTAATATATTAATATATGGTAACTACATGAAGACATATGAAAATTTTTAATTGTAAAAATTAATAAGGATATATAATTAATTTAATATGAAATGGAGCCAAAATTAACGTGGAGGCTCAAAAGGTCTCGACTTTAATATATAGTATAGATAGATATATATATATTATAGATAATTTAGTTGTTATGATACAGACTATGATGGTATAATTTGTCTTGTTTTTGGTAAGCTCGTCAATAAATTAGTCATTGATATCCCCTATCTATTAATAATACATAAAGAGGGACGCTCAGGTACAATAGGTTTTGTGGTGCAACATGCGGATTAAGGAGGGACGTTGGATTAGAGATAATCAAGGGTGATTAATTAGGCAACATGATAAGAAAAATATGGGGGGAGTATTGGATTAGTGGGGATAAGTTTTTAAAAAGGAAGGTAGCGGATTTGGAGGAGGAGATTTGATTGCATATTCAAATTAAAAGCCACGTTTTTTTGAAAAGGGAAGTTCCTTGATTTTAGGGATTAACAAGAGTGAGAAGAGTTTTTTGAAAAATAAATAATTTACCATAAAATTTAGAGGAATTAGTACCAAATGCCATTATTTGATAATCAGTTTGTAAATATGACCTTTTTTTCGATTTGCAAAAATGCCTAAAAATATTGCGATTATGCCTAAAAATATTACATTCATGCCCAAAATGACTAGTTTTTATCAAATAAAATAAAAAAAGAAATATTTTTAGAAAGAATCGAAAATTATTATTTTTATTAATATTTTATTTGAGAAATAAAACATTTTAACAAACTTTATTTTTATCCAAATTTGAAAATATATATAAATAAAAAGATTTCAAAAATATTTTAATGTTAAAAAAAAATTTCGTTTTTTGATCTATCCTTTTTTAAAAATAAAAGAAAAATTGGAAGTCTTACAAAAAAAGGCAAATAATCTCCCCGGATATAGATTTACCATCGTCTCTTTACAAAAGGGTGACAGGATATTTCGTTGTGTATGACAAGATGCTTACTGAGGATGACAAGATGAATCTCACAATACTTTGTGATGAAACGAAGATAATAACGAAGATAATAACGATCAATGTTGAAACGAAGATAATAATGATCCACATGTAGTTATGTTTTATATTTTCAAAAAAATATATTCCACAATATCTTCCACCATATGTCATTGTTTCCAAAAAATCATAATGTTTCAAGACTACTTTCTTGTTTTATATATTCTATTTCTTTTGTATTTTTCAATTCTGTATTTAGAAATAAGTTTTAGTGAAAGATGAGACAAAACAATGTTTTTTAGAAGAAACACATGTTTTTAACATGAAAAAAATGATAGAATTTTACAAAAGGGTGACATGATATTTCGTTGTGTATGACAAGATGTTTACTGATGGTGACAAGATGAATCTCACCCTACTTTGTCATGAAACGAAGATAATAACGAAGATAATAACGATCAATGTTGAAACGAAGATAATAATGATTCATATGTATTTATCTTTTATATTTTCAAAAAATATCTTCCACCATATCTTCTACAATATCTCATTGTTTCCAAAAAATCTCAATGTTTCAAAACTATTTTCTTATTTTATATTTTCTTTTTCTTTTTCTATTTTTCAATCTTGTATTTAAAATGAATTTCCAGAATTTATGGATAGGTATTTTTGATGTAATAATAATGATTTGGTTAATAAACTTCTATTTAAAAGAAAATACAAAATAATGTAAATTTTATTGCAAAAACGCCCAAAACAACATGTTTCGTTATTTTTTTGTTTTAAGGGGCGTTTTTGCAAACAGTTTTTCTGGGTGGGGCATTTTCGCAAATCCCCCTAAAATATATTAGTCGGTGTTTGAATAACTCTGTACGATGGCTTGAATAATTATAGAGTTGAACATTTTTTATTGCTTTATGAATCCTATCTAATTTGGTGTTTTCATATATTACTAAAGTTGAGTAAGTACTTGTCTTCACATGAAAATCAATTCGTTATAAGTTGAATCATTACAAATTAAAATAAAAATGAAAATAAGAACCTTATGTAACCATTGAATATGTAAATGTAATGCATTGAATAAGATGAAAATAAGGATTGTTACAACTCGAACACATGCTACAATAAGTTTGAAAAAGTACATCTACTTTTCAATAGACACTGATATGATAAAAAAAAAAAGTAATTGTCTTTGTCTTAAAACTTCATCCATTACTACTTCATATCCCTTCTTGAATAACTGCATAACAAAACACACATATATGAATAACAATCTATGCATAAGTGCATTTTATAAGTTGAATAAGTAGACATCAATGTTGGAAAATGCTGATATTTATGAATAAGTACATATTTTGTGTAGAATAATTATACATGCATTAATGAAAAAGTCAGATCTATTGCATTTTATTAGAAGTTGAGTTTGAATAACGATATGTACTACTATTGTTGAACAAGTGTTCATCATATAATGCAAAATTATCAAAACAAAAAACACAATTGTAAACGTTGTCTTATAATTATTGAAAAACACTATTATACAACATGAAAAATATAGAATAATTAATATCTGTTATTTGAAAAAGTATTATCAATATGTAGAAAAACACAATAGACACACATGAAACGGAAATGAAAAAGCACTCTTTTCATCTTGTAATGAATAAGTTCGTGTAAATATTTGAAAAAGATTCAAAGAGATAAACCATTACATATTTGTAACTAATATGTGAAAAAGTTGTCTTATAATCATTGAAAAACACTGTTGTATAACATGAAAAACAAAAAACAATCTATATTCGTTATTTGAAAAATCGTTCTCAAAATGTTAAAAACACATTAGACATACATAAAACAGAAATGTAAAACATTCGTTTTATCTCGTAATGAATATATCCGTGTAAATAGTTGAAAAAGATTCAAAGAGTGAAACCATACATTTCTTCCCGACGATCTCTTTCAAGTTGCATCCATACATATCTTTGTCCATAAAATCAAATCACAAGAACCCAAATCAGACCCTAACGAATGTAATCAAACCCCAAAAGCAATAAAAATATATATATTTTTTTAATGTAACGGGTCGCGGGTCGACCCGCAAACCCGCAGGTTTAACCCGACCCGTGACCCGCAAATTTAAAAAAAATCGACCCGCGACCCGATCCATTGAACACCCCTAGGACTAATACTAGTTCTTTCTCAAGCCGATGCCCAATGAGCCCCATGATTCCAAAAAATACCCTTATATTTTTTTTTTTTGAAAAGGTAAGGATTAGGAGGACCTCCTTAAGAAGGTTGTCCTAGAGCATCCCGACGGATGAGAGTAGTCAACTCTGAGTGATTCAAAATTTGATTGATAGGGAAATTGTGGCCCAACTTAGCAATTTTATCAGCCACAGAATTGAGATCCCTACCAACATACGACACACGGAGAGACTCACAGGTTTTGCATATAGTCAAGACGTCTGAGATCAGCATACCCTTATTTTATTATGTTCCCCTCTCCCACAACATCCATAATCTCATTTCAATGTTTTTTTTCACAATTAAACCTACCCTATGGTGAGCCTCATGATGAGCCTGACTTTTCGCTTTTCTCAAATTTTACTACATATTATCCAATATACCCTATGGTAAGTCACTTTATATTTAATTAATAATTTTAGATTAAATTAGTGTTTACAGATAAATGAAAAAATTCTAAATTCTAGTATAATTTTACAAGTTCAAACAATGATCGTGTGTAAGGAAATGAATAAATATGTATTTTCACAAAACACATTAATTCAAGATACAAATACAATTTTTTGGTTTATTTTATTAGTAAGTGAAATTAAACATTCATAAATTCCCTATTGTAATATATTTAAAAATATTTTTAATATTTTAGACATGATCATACATGGTACGATGGGTCAAGCTAGTATACATAAAATTGGTCAGTATAATTAGATAATAAAAACATATAAATTTTAGTATATATTTTATTTTGGGTACGAATTCAATGAAAATTTTCCTTAAACTGTAAACCGTGAACATGAAATAAAAATATGTGAACATGAAATAGTATACGTGAACCCCTAACAGAAATACGTCAACTCTACAAATATGTTTGTGATTTTGTGTTATTATCTTATTATGTGTAGTAATCTCGCTTATAACACATGATATTAAGAAATTGTGTTATTAATGTATTGATACGATCTATAATAAAAATTGATTTTGCTCACATATTTCTTATTTTTGTTCACATATTTATGTATTTTGTTCACATTTCTCAGTTTATAAGATAAGAAAAATTTTCACCGGAATGGACCTCTTTCTATTATGTAAAATAAGTCTAAAATGAATGTTTTTATTAATTAAACACCAATCAACAGAATAATCCGGTGATTGAGAGCCACGTGGCGAGGCACTCCTATGTGCTGGCACTTGCCTTTAATTTTGTTCTTCGATGAAACGACCTCGTTTTTATATTCCATATAGGATGAAATGTTGTGTTTAAATTTGAGCAGGATGGAAAGTGGGCTTTCATGGTGCATCAGGCCCAATAAACATAGAAATCGAAATATGATCTGTTGAAGGAATCTTTATGGGATTTTCCTTTTGGTACCTTGAGGTATTGTCAATTCCTCTTGGTGCCCAAAAAAAAATTTAATTCCTTTTGGTGTCCCTGAGCTTTGTAAACTCAATCCTCCGTACCCCAACTACAAACCACGTCCACCAACTACTCTATTTTCAAAACTACCGTTAACAAAATAAAAAATTAAATTAAAATGAAGATTAAATGAAAGGGCTGCCTTTCACGTACCTCTAGCAAACAGGTATTCTTCCATGTCCAAACAGAAGCACCATAATTTCATATTATTCAAACATGCATTTTGTACATTTCAAACAGGTATTCTGTTGACAAAGACACCATAGAATCATGGAAAAGAGAAACCTTCACATTTACAACAACATTCAGTCATTTACAGCAACATCCCAAAAGGAATTTGTTTAGCAATAGATTATTCACTTACAGCAATGTATATCTCCCCAAATTAGAGCTTTCTAATCTCAATCTCCCATTGAGCCCTAATTTCGGATTTGCCCCAAATTACACACCATAATTTCAAGATTTCCCTAAATTAATAGAAACTTTGAATTGAACCCTAGAATCTTGTTAAAACTCAAAAATTAGAGCAAATATTTGTACTTATCGCGTCGATTCGAGGGTGTCGTTGTCTCCCACGTGAAGCTTTCGCGTCCGAATCCACCTGCAACTGGCCTCGCCCTTGTCTCCCCATCGCCGGCTCACCCTTGCCTCCCCGTCGCCTGCTCACCCTTGCCTTCCCGTCGCCGGCCTCGCCCTTGCCTCGTGTTGTCCATGGTGTCCGGTCGTCATCCCAAGAGGAGCCGACAGGGGTACGTGGAAGAGGAATTGGTAGGGACAAGTGAAAGAGGATGGTCTTTCATTTTTCATTTAATTTTTTATTTTGTTAACGGAAGTTTTGAAAAATGAGTAGTTGGTGGATGTGGTTTGTAATTTGGGTACGGAGGATTGAGTTTACAAAGTTTAGGGGTACCAAAAAGAATTAAAATTTTTTTTGGACACCAAGAGGAATTGTCAATACCTCAAGGGCACCAAAAGGAAAATCCCGAATCTTTATTGGATAAACATTTTCTTACAAAATTGGGATACCATTACAAGGATTAGAAAACACTACAACATTACAAAGGGAAAAAATGACAGTAACAACAATATCATCATGAACCAACCCTAGATACAGAGCATTCAAAATTACACAACCTTCAAATATTACAAAAACTCAAATAACAACAGCAACTAGTCCTATGCAGGTCTCCAACAAGAAATAGCATACAAGATCCTTCCTTTCCATCCTTGAAGCATCCAATTCCCATCTTCCCCAAGCACAAAGTCCTTGTGATAATTGGCCTTCACCTTCTCCTTCACCATACTAACCAGCTCCCTATCCAACTCAATCTCCCGAAACCCGGCTCTACGCGTTCTAGTCCGCCACTGCTTATAAGTCTCAGGCCTCTCTAACCTCTCCACCCCTTCACAAGCAATCACATTCAAAGCCGACTTCCCGTACAACTCCCTCTCTATCAACAACCTCTCTGGATCTTCCTTCGGTATCGTTGCCTCCAACATGTCAAAGATTGCAGAGTAGTGAAAAAGCGCCTCCCGAAACCGTGTCATGAAAAACGGAGCATTGAAAGTTCCATTGATTATCCCATGGACGAAGATATCAGGATTCAGACTCCTGATCAGTTTCAAGAAGTGATCTCTTGGACTTTCCTCCTCGATTGTCTCTTCAACCAGGGTTCTTGATTCATACATACAATTCACCACAACAAACTCATCCCTTTCAGCTCTTATATCCTCAAGTGATATATCATCCCACTTTTTAGCAATGAAGTTATACTCAAATGGCACATTGAATCTCTTACAATACCCTTCTAGCCTCTTCCCAGTTTCCTCAATCGTGGCTGCTGGTTTGAACCCGCGTTCCGGGAATCCTATTCCGGTTATTCTAAGCTTAGGTGGACCGTTCTCCCTCTTGGCAAGACATTGTATGAAACAGGGCCATTGGAAACCTAGAAAGATGCCAAAGTCAATTATATGTATAGTTGTTGCATTCTCAGACATCTTTCCTATTGTTTGGTTTGCAAGATAGTATCCTGTCCTTCTCAAGGGTACCGCTTGAACATAGGTTTTATACGTCTTTAGGATATCAGAGCATGATATGCGGTTGTCCACAACCGGGTCTGCAGAGAAGTGGGATCCAGTTCCTACTATACGCGCCTCGAGTCCATCGGCAAAGAAATGGGCAACTCTTTCAATGCCATCGCCATATGGTGAGGAATGCTGCTTTATTTGCCTAAGAAGCTCATTTGCATTCCTAAAATCAAAGCTAGACACTGCTTGAGCACATAAGTTGAGGAGGGTTCTCAGATCCACAACTTCCTCCTTTTGTGTTTGTTGTCTCTTGGCCTTAGCAGTTTTCCTTCCTTTAGAAGCCTTTGAATTATTACCATTCTGCTTCGGCTTTTGTTGTCCGTTTGAGCAGTCTGTTTTCCCTTCCTTCCAGAGCAACACATCATCATATTGTTCCATTTGAACACTGTCGCCGCCATCATAAGCTGCTAACAACTTGCTCTTCCTACCGTTATCTTGGTGATCGGCTTCATCCCTTTGGTGGGTTTTCCTCGCCTTTGATCCATCAGTCAGATCTTCAGGTACATACTTGAGGGCCTCACTCAACCAGTCCAATTCACCATCATTGTCAAAAACCGACAACAAGGGCTTATCAAAAGGCAATTCTTGGATTGTGAGATCAATGGGTGAGGAAGAAGAAGAAGAGTGAGGATTGGATTCGAAGGGTGAAGTCAATGAATTGCTATCAGGTGGGGAATAATTGAGTAGAGAATAGCCACTGCTAATCTCATCTGGGTTTGGCATGACTTGACCAGGAAATGAAGGAAATTGATCATATGGATCATGATGAAGGGCATCAGCCAATGACTGTTCAGTAGCTACAATAGCACTATAATCATGAAAACTGGCATATTTATCATCAAGATCCTCTTCCATGAGAATCTCACTAATGAAATTGAAAACATCATCTGGAAAGTCAGGTACTTGGACAGAATAGTCTCCATTAGAGATATTTGTAGGAAAAGGGGCTAGATCTGTTTTGTTATTTGGATCAGATGATGAGAATAACCCTAGAGATTCATTGTACCCTTCAACAAGATGAGTATTCATACTTAGATTTTGCTCAAAACCCTAGATCAACAACAGCTAATTCCAACCACTCAATTAGCATAAACGATCCCAGCAACACAACAAGTATGAATTCAGAAGAAGAAGAAAAAACCCAAATGATTCAGGAGTCAAAATCTAATGAAATTATTGACTTCAGAAGAAAAAGAAAAGAACTTTACCTCTGAGAACAGGAGCAATGGAAACTGAAAGGGGATAAATGAGGAAACAGTCAATTGGATTAACTTGCAAGTTGGAAGTGATTGAAATCCTCCGACAGAGAAACCCTAGCAAATTATAAGCGGAGCTTGAAAGCGAAAGGGATCCCAATACCCATCACTCGAAACTTCCCAGAATCCTCTTTACTTTGACTGTAAATATAAAATTAATTCAGGAAAGAAGATTAGACAGAGGTTAATGGAGGGATCATGAGTGCATCTGATTTAGATTTTGTCGTGGCCACCACGTTAATTAAAAATGGTTTCTTGGGCAGGCAGAAACGTAATCGTGAACCTAATCTAGCGCTTTATACATGTACAGAAATAAAGAATGTATCTTGATTTGATTCCGAGCATCAGTTGAGTTGGAATTCTTAAGTACTGATCAGGATTATTATAATCACCTGAACTAATCCAATTTGTTAACTTCTTCTAGAAGAAGTTGTGTGATTGGATAAGGGGATGAACTTTGATTTTGACCTGGCTACTTGTTGTTGTAAAGAATGGTCTCAGACTCCCGACCATTTGATACAACTTGTTGTGTGGAGTTTTGCGTATAAAAGTATTGGACAGGAAAAAGGGTCACTAAAAACACAGATTAACGTCAGTTTTCACCTTTCATCCGACAAGATTGAAGTCGTTTTCTTTGGATTTTTTAGTGGGAAAAATTATATCCTCATTTCTCAACTTGTTGTGTTTACTTTATGTTTCTTTCCTTGCAAGGAAATCATATTGCAAGGATGCCAAGTCCATATTTGATGTTACCAACATTGAGTTAAATGTGAACATGAAAAAGTCAGATTTTGTAAGAATCATTATTTGCTGGTTTTTGTAATCAGATTTAGTGTTCACCTGACATGGGGATATGCCATCACTTGACAAAAAAGTCCATATCTCAAAACAGCGTGAACTATGTTTGCCTAGTTCTTAAGGACATGTTTGGTAAATTATAAACTAGTAGAAAACCGATGGAAATTGATACAAGCAATGAAACTGGAGGCAGGGTTATTCAAAACCCAGAAAATGAAGAAAAAAAATGCAATGCTTGGGGAAGAAGGAAAATTGAAGAGAAGCTGTAATTCATTGTCATTCACAATACTACATGCTTTTTATGCTACAAAAGCTGACTGTGGCATCACAAAGGGCAAAATTGCACAAGGAAATAGGATTTAAAAAAAATCTGAAAGCTGTGCTTGCAACTTGTAAGCTAATGGTAAGATTCATTAAACAAAGAAACAACTCAAAACAGGTCTATTTTACAGACTCCAAATAAATTCTAAAGCAACTGCTACAAACTCAAAATCCAGATAAACAATAAAGGAAAACTACTGATCTTAGTTTAGGCAGGTTTCCAACAGGACAATGCATACAAAAGCCTGCCTTTCCATCCTTGAAGGATCCAATTGCCAACTTCATCCACCACAAAATCCTTGTGGTAATTAGCCCTCACCATCGCCTTTGCACAGCCGACGATCTCTCTATCCAAAGCCACCTGTCTCAATCCGGCTCGTTGAATCCTGACCTGCCACTGCTTATAAGTTTCCGGCCTATCCACTCTCTCGGTTCCCTCACACGCCACCACATTCAAGATATCCCTCCCATAAAGCCCTCTTTCAATCGACTTCCTTTCCTCCTCTTCACGCGGCATAGTCGCCTCAAACAAGTCGAAGATGGAGGAGAAATGGAAGAGTGCTTCCTTAAACCTCGTGGTGAAAAATGGAGCGTTATACGTTCCATTCACAATCCCATGGATGAATAAATCAGGTTTCAGCTTCTTGATTAGTTTCAAGAAAGCGTCTCTTGGGCTGTCCACTTCAACCGTATCATCAAGCAATGCTCTTCCCCTGTACAGGCAATTGACAACAAGAACTTCATCTGATTTAAGCGTAAAATCCTCAGGCTGTAAGGTTTCCCATCTCTGTGCAATGGGTTGGTATTCAAAGGGCACTCCAAATCTTTTACAGTAACCAGATAACCGCCTTCCTGTCTCTTCAACCCGGGCTGCTGGCTTGTAGCCCCGTTCAGGGAAATCAACCGCTGTAATACGAAGCACGGGTGGTCCATTAGGCCTTTCTGAGAGAGCTTGAATTAAGCAAGGCCATTGAATACCACAGAAGATGCCGAAATCAATGATATGGACCCGTGTAGCATTTACACACAGTTTCTTTATCGTCTTGTTGGCTACGAAAAACGATGTTCTCTTGAACGGGACAGCCGAGACGTAGAATCTGTAGGCTTTGAAGAAGGAGGAAGCCGAGATTTGCCAGTTGATGAAGTCCGAGTAGAGGTGTGACGCGGTGCCAGCTAAGCGGGCTTCAAGCCCGTCTGCAAAGTAATGGGCCACTCTTTGTGTGCCATCACCAAAAGGCGAGGAGTGTTCCCTGATCTTCTTCAGCAGCTCATTTGCTCCTTTGAAATCAAAAGTTGCAACTGCTTGTGCACATTGAGTGAGGAGTGGACTCAAGTCTAGGACATCTTCATTGTTGCTTTGCTTCTTCTTCCCACGCGATTTTCTGCCTCTAGACCCTTTTGCCTTTGCTGTGACTTCTTCCTTGGGCGATGAGGACTTCTTGTTATCCCAACAAGAAACCGCTCCAGCTTTGCAATTAGCGAGGAAGATATCATCATACTGCTCCATCTGCACATCATCCTCAACATAAGCTGCCAAGTGCTTGTTACTCCTCCCATACTCTTCACCGCCATCACTGTCATCCCTCTGATGAATCTTCCCAACAGCAGAGACTGATCTGAACCCCTCTGGATTAGGCATATCAGTAAAACCAGACAAGGCCTTTTCAATCCAATCAAAATCACTTTTCTTGATCTCTGCATTCAAAAGGCTAGAAAAGGCAGAAGTGTCTAGCCCAACAACGGCGACATCATCAGGGCCACTAACAGAGCCAGAGGATGGAGAACTGGTTTCTA
Organism: Polygonum maritimum; assembly: GCA_963924305.1. Lineage (NCBI taxonomy): Eukaryota > Viridiplantae > Streptophyta > Magnoliopsida > Caryophyllales > Polygonaceae > Polygonum > Polygonum maritimum. Next base: position 5,213,488 of record OZ002732.1, read on the forward strand.
GGAGAAGGGAAGGGTCGAATTGCGTCTGGACGACACGGCTGGATTCAGCAGTTGTTGTTTCATCTGGGATCCCAACATTCGGATCGAATAATGATCGGAACTGATCTGAAGATGGTGGGAGTGAGTATGACTCCCCAATGGCCTCATACAAGGACTTCTCAGTGGCTTGGAGGGCCATGTATCCTTGCACAGTGTTTGGCTTATCATCCAAATTCTCCTCCATGAGGATATCAGTCAAGTACTTGATACAAGCATCAGAGAAATCAGGTGCTGTTGGGCTATCTCCAACACCTGAGCTGAGCTCAGAGGATTCACAAGAACTAGATGGTTGATTTGGAATAGAAAGATGATTGGAATCATAGGAAGGCACAGTATCAGGAGAGTTAAGAAAATCAAGGACGTCAAAAGAGTCACTAGAACCTATTCCACCGCTAGATTCTTGTTGGGTTGAGCCCTGATTGAATTTGTAGATGCTAGTGGCTTCTGAATATCCGTCTATGAGAAACGAATCACCCAAATTTCCAATCGAACCCATTTTAGGGAACTCGTTCTCTCAGACAAAAGATCGAACACCTGATAGGCAGATGTTCAAAACCCGGAAAAGATGGAACCAAACCCTAGAGGGAAAAGATGAGTGAGACCCAGATAAACGGTCAAGCAATTGGAGGGGAAAAATCAAGGCTTTGACCAGGAATGGACATGGAATTCAACCAAGCTTACCTCTTTATAAAAACCGCTAATCCTTGGAGGTGGATTTCCCAACAGTGAATTGGGGAGAAGATAAGCGGAGAGAGGGGACCTTCGAGGAAGCTCGGGAGGGGAAGGAAAAGGGATTTTGAAAAGTGGGTGTTTAATATTGATGGTAGTCAAAGCTGGTCGACAACATAATAAGGCGCAGAGATGAGATGAGAGTGCACGACGAGATGGAAATTGGGGCGGAATTTCAAAGCCCCACATGCGATATATAGTGAGAGGGAGTGATGGCAGTTGATTTGTCCAGAATCTGCTACGTGATTTGTTTTCTTTCAAGAATTGTGTCTTGATTTGTGGAAGTTTGGGGCCATCAATTGTTTTAGTAGTACTCCCTCCGTTTCATAATAAGTGTCGTTTTAGCACTTAAAATTTGTTTCATAATATGTGTCGTTTTAGGTTTTCAAAGTGATTTAATAGAGGTGAATGATGATAATTTTTATTGGAATGTGTATTTGTTGACTAAAGTTGTTCATGCATTGGCCAAAAAAATGTAATGAGTGGTAAGATTAAGTAAAAGTTGTAAGTTTTAAAGTGAATGATTGCTTTTCTTAAAAACTGTGTTAAGAGCTAAAACGACACTTATTGTGAAACGGAGGGAGTATTAAAAAGTTGATATAGTCTTGGTACCCAAGCAAGGATATTCTATAAAAAACATACAGTACTTTAATGATTAAAAAAAACTAATGAAGTTGGCCCAATCGTGTAATGTTGTTACACATAGAGGTTGATATGATTATTGACATATCATAGCTTGCACTATTTTGGTTTATTATAGTTTCGTTATTTCTTTTATCTATCGTGATCCGTCAAAAGGATTGTTGTGCACCCCTCTTGTGTTTGGAGCGTTTTCTATAGGAGGATTCGATCAAGTACTTCACCCACGGGGAAGGGGGGTGGATCGTCCTGCTGATGGGTGAGATCATTGACCTTTGAGTTTGTCTTTTAGAACTTGTCCTATCCAGATTTTGTTTTGAAGGGACTTCGAAAAATTAGAAAAAGATGATGGGACATATTTGTTATTGGTAAAATGTTTGAGGAATGATCTTGATAGACTGCACACCCGATGTCACGCATACTCAATCACAAACATCCTCTCAAATCTCACAATGCGGTCGATGACAGACCATAAAGGTCAGTTGAAGGCAAACCCTATGGGGGGAGAGCACCGCTTAGCACGGTTGAATTGTCAAATGTAAGAATACAAGACGAACATATCGCTAAACTATATGATATTTAGGGTTGGGCACCGGTCCGGGTTTGGACCGGATTGTTATTTTCTATAAAAAAAAATAATAATTTTTTTATGAAAAAATAACTTTTTTACATTAAAAAAATTATAATATAGTTAAAGAAATCATATATGATTAATTAAAAGTATAATATTATTAAGTATACTCCCTCCGTCCCATAATGTTTGTCCAAAAGGACGGTTTTTGCGGGGTTTTTAATGAGAGGTGTAAAGTGGTATTGGAAAGTGAAAAAGTAGAATAAAGTGAGTAGAATATATGATTGAATAGAGGTATTTTTGGAAATTTATAGGGGATAAAACTTGAAAAAAGATAAAGTTGGTGGAAAAGTTGGATAATGGGGGTAAATGTAGAGATTGTGTAGGGGTAAGATTGGAAAAAGTTATTGATATAAAAGGAAAGTGGACAAACATTTTGGGACAACGGAAAAGAAAAGTGGACAAACATTATGGGACAGAGGGAGTATAATATAAATGTGAAACTTATATATGAAAAATATACTATATAGACTGAAAATTAATATAATTTTTTTTATAGCCCTAATGATATTCATGTTGTGCACTTTCTCTAGTTTTGTGGTCTTTTTTGATATCTTACGGTATTTCACATTGTTTGTGTTAGTACACAAAATATGTCAGTGTACAGGTCTCAATTCCTTCTTCAATGATCTTCAATGTTCTTCTTCTCTACCCGCCTCTCTCCCTTCAATGACCTGCAAAACAATGGACCAAGGGGCGAGCGACCCCTAATCCACCTCCGATGCTTAAGTCAGTAAGGGCAATGTTGATCAAAGGCGTCAGGCAAAGCGATAGCTTAGAATACCTTCCACATGGTATACATGTGTATTTATAGAGGAGAGGGACAGAGGGGGGCGCGCGCCTAGGGTTAGGGTAGTGCCTTGCTCCCTAAGTCAACCATATATCTTATTTCAGGCGAAGATAAGATTCTCCTCCATAAATAATATCCTAACTAGAGTAACTACCCTAATAAAGGATAAAGCATAATAAATATGGATAGCAAAATAAATAAGATAGGGAAATAAATGCTAACTAATTGATATGGAAATATGCCCGCCCACAATTGCCCCCTCCGGAACCCTGTACTCGTATACCCCGTACTATCCCGTGTACAGGGGCCGGAGCTTAAGCGATGAGTGGCCATGCAGATTAGGATGCTCTTATTCGTATATTCGTACATTCGTACATTCGTATATTCGTATATTCGTATATTCGTACATCCCTATTTCATAAATACGGGATCCGTGCAACTCCTACGCATGCGTATCGTAGGGCCTTCATTGGTCAAACGCGCGCGTCCACGCGTGACCTGCGCCACACGTGTGACGATGCACACACGGCGCCTTTCCGACCCTGAGTTGAGTGTTCGGCCCCTCATGCTAGCAAAATATTTGAAATCAAGAAGATATGAAAAAAGAGTTCCCGGGATTTTAAAGACGAAATCGTTTGAAATGAGAATAAAAAAGAAGACAAAAAAGGTGGCGCGCCGTTACTAGCATGATGATCCTCGCACTTTCCTCAAGGGTAGAATTTTCTTAACTTCGCTATATTCCATGTGCGCGGCACTGGTCGACCATCCAAGTGCTTCAGCACGTATGCTCCCGTCCTACCACCGCAGCCATAACACACGGACCCTTCCGAGCTTTGCCATCATCGGGATGCGCTCCCCATGGCCAATCGAGGCATTGCGTTGCCAATTCGGAAGGTTCATGGCCCTCGTGGGTGTGCGCACCGCAACATAACCCACTTAATGGCGCTCCGCAGGATGCTCGGCACGTCTTGGTGGTTTTCCTCTTGCACCCACCGCGGTCGCGGCCTGGCGCTCGCGGTGTGCTGCCCGTGCTTGCGGTTTGTTCCATAGGACTAATCAAGGCTCCTCGGGGGTTCCCCGCGCCCGCGGCTCCCGGTCCCGCGCCCTCGGCTCTCGTAGCCGGATTCGAACCCAATAGCGTGTTTCGAGGTAGTCAAGGCTGGTCTTTCGATGTCGTCTCGCTGATCCTGCCGTCAAACTTGAATTGGTAGGAAATCGCGTAACAGAGTCGGTTGGTACCAGTCTTTTGATGTCGGCTCCGGGCATGTAAGTTGACATCATACTGCCCCCGCTCGACAGACCATCCCGCGACTCTTTCTGAGAGACCCGATTTTGACAGCAGAGATCGAAGCGGATGGTATCGTAGTGTTGGTTCCGGGTGCATAAATTGACGTCTTACGCCCCCGCTTGATGGACCGCCTGATGACTCTATCGAAGAGGTTCGACTTCGTCGGCAGAGATTGGAGCGGGTAAGCGGTTACCACAGGAGTCGGGCGCTCGACCACGTAAGCCTTGGAGTCCTTACTTCGTTGTGGGCACACCGTCATTCCGGGGGGCGCTTGGGACTCACAGGTTCGTACCCGATTTCGAGCCAATTGGAGCGAGTTTCCAGCATTGTCTCCTGAAGACGAAAGGTACTATGCTTTCTAAGCTTTCCAAGACATCTTGGATCGTCCCGATCGGACAACCGTAGCTCACGAACGAGCCTGCATAACAAAGCAGTGTGCTGCTGACACTAGAGCGAGACTGCTCTGTCTTAGGCTGCGAGTTCGGGCCAGTTGGGGTGCGATTCGGGTCTGGACGTTAAGGGAAGATTTGTAGGTGACTTTTTCAGCTTTCCAGAGATGCCAAGCCCGCGATTTTTCGACGTCTCCAGCTCCCAAACGAGGGGCTAGAAGCAGGCTTCCCTGTTCTGCGCGTTCTGCAGGACAGCAGCCTTCGGACGTCCTTTTGACCCTTTTCGAGAGAGTTTCTGGGGCTTTCATCTAAAGATGGCCTGAAGATCGCTCTTTCCTCTTTCCATTGATATATGGATCGTCCGATTCCGATGCGCGTAGCTCCTGGACGACTGGTCGGAAGTTTGCCTCGCCATCCTGTTCGTGAAACAGGTTGCGGTCTCTTGCGGCGCGATTTCGACCCGGATGCAGCGAGTCTCCAGTTCTGATGTGTGAACGAGAAACGTAGCATTCGGAGTCTACTCTCCAGCGCTTCTTGAATCATCTCGTTCCGACCACCGTGGAGCTCACACGGACTATTACAGCGTCGTAGGTTCCGCGTTGATCGTTGAGCGGCGATCAAGCCCCTTCGACCCTATGCGCCCGATCTCTTCCCGTCATATTGCTCGTTGGTCCCGCGACATCCCTCAGCCCGACCGCCTCTCTCGTTCCGCGCGCACCGCTCTGGTGGGCTAGCGAGCTATCATGGTCATGCGAAGGCTCTTGGATGTGAAGGGACGAACGATCATGCTCACGATCTCTTGCTCCGGTGGGCTCCGAGCCTTCCCAAGATCCAACACTTGCTTCGTCATGCCCCTGCGTCGGACACCTCAATGGATTGGACCAACCGTTCGCCCGCACCGGGCTCTAGCGATCGATCGCGTCGTGAGGACCGATGGGCGCCGTCGCAAAGGATCGGACCGACCGCTCGCCCGCTACGGGCTCTAGCGATCGATCGTGTTGTGTGGACCAATGGGTGCCGTCGCCCCTACGTGATCTGGCTCCCTGTATTACGGCTCGATCGGTGGCGTAGAACGGACCAGGAGCCGGGTGAAGGGCTCGACTGGGCCGGAGGCGTACCGCACGCTCTTCCGCAACGCGGGGTCAAAGAACTCGATTTCTGGACTGTGCTGTTCGTGCCCAGTTTTGACTGACTTCGAGTAGGATTCTTGCTTCGACCTCTGAAGATAATTTGTAGCTTATCTCCTCCTCTTTCCGGCGATATGTGGATCGTCCAAATCCGACAAGCGTAGCTCCCAGAAAGTGAGTCGGAAGCGCGATCGGTAATCCTGTCAGTCTCCGACACGCGGTCGCGGGTGATGGACCCGCGGTCGCGGCTTGCCCCAGAACAAAGGCTACGTTCTCTGGAGCGAAACCGCGCCCGCGGCGGGGTCGACCGCGCCCGCGGTTCTGCCCCAGACTGCGATTCTTCGCGAGCTCCTCCTCCCTCGCCGCCTTGCCTGCGTCTGCCACCGCGCTCGCGGTTATAGTGCAGCTCGCTCCTGGCGACGAGCGAAGACTTGTGCGGTGGGATCGGCTCCGATCCCGAGACCCTCTTCCGAACTTGCGCCGAATTCGTTACGACGTGGGCCCGCGCTCGCGGGACCCTGGACCGCGCACCGCAGGTCCATGTGTCCGATCCCGAAACCCTCTTCCGAACTCGCGCCGAGTTCGTTATGACGTGGGCCCGCGCTCGCAGGGCCCTGGACCGCGCACCGCAGGTCCAATCATCCAATCGTTTAGGGTTTCGTCGACGGCGTGACCCAGCTCTGTTGGGGTAACGGATCAGACCGACCGCTCGCCCGCCCCGGGCTCTAGCGATCAGTTCCGTATGCTCATACGTACATCCTTGCGTTACGCACATGCGATTGTGATTAGAGTTGCCCCCAATCTAGGGTTTTCATTGGATCGACAATCAACAATGATTTTTTGATTAGGGCAACCTCTTGGATCGACAATCCAAGGTCCGATCGCGATGTGGTCTATCATCCCGAGCGAATATCGGGTTCGACGCGCATTGGGATCCGTTCTCCGAGCGAATTTCGGAGTTGGCGTGCTTTGACCTCGACCCGCGGTCGCGGGCGACGGACCCGCGGTCGCGGGTGGCGATCCGCGGTCGCGGCTCTGGGGCTGCGGAAAGCGAATCGCGCGATTCGCCTGACGCGATTGCCCCAGGGTTGTCTCGTCGGTTCGTCCGGCGATTGTCTCGATCCGGGCTTGTGGACAAGCGATCCATAGCCTCCTCAGATCGGTTCTTGTAGGGTTTACGAAGGTCGAAAACCTATTCGTTCCCCACGGACGGCGCCAAATGTTAGTACACAAAATATGTCAGTGTACAGGTCTCAATTCCTTCTTCAATGATCTTCAGTGTTCTTCTTCTCTACCCGCCTCTCTCCCTTAAATGACCTGTAAAACAATGGACCAGGGGGCGAGCGACCCCTAATCCACCTCCGATGCTTAAGTCAGTAAGGGCAATGTTGATCAAAGGCGTCAGGCAAAGCGATAGCTTAGAACTTACCTTCCACATGGTATACATGTGTATTTATAGAGGAGAGAGACAGAGGGGGGCGCGCGCCTAGGGTTAGGGCAGTGCCTTGCTCCCTAAGTCAACCAAATATCTTATCTCAGGTGAAGATAAGATTCTCCTCCATAAATAATATCCTAACTAGAGTAACTACCCTAATAAAGGATAAAGCATAATAAATATGGATAGCAAAATAAATAAGATAGAGAAATAAATGCTAACTAATTGATATGGAAATATGCCCGCCCACAGTTTGCTTCACGTATGTTAATTTCTTTTTGTTTGTTAAGCTAGTGTGATCTATCATTTTATCATGTCGATTTGTTCGGTTCCGTATCAACCTCTCAATTCATATTTCTATTTCTTATGTAACCGAAAACAATATTAAAAAAACAATGATGATTTATTGATTTCCACTTCAATTAAGCAAACATCTAACATCTAGATTTTCTAAGCCTCAATTAAATCAATGAACAAGGACAGATTTATCAACCGAATGGATCAAGAGAGCTTGGCGACGTGTTGGGTAAATTTAACCACTTTACATACAGGATTAGAGCACCTTTTAACGTAAATGCTTGAATCAATAGGTAAGGACCTTATATATTGTAGTGGATTTTCGATCTATTATTTGTTCGATGTAGTTGTGAAGAGTTGTTCATATGGCCAACAATTTACTCATCACACGAGAACATGGCTAGGAAAAGGCCTTTTGACTTACCATATCATTAATACGGGTGACGTATTTGACCACGGCTCCAGGCACTATGGCTAATGGCTATGCCGGAATTTAATTTATTCCCGAAAAATGCACAATCAAAGTCTAAGTTTGTTTGGTTTGGAATATTTGTTAGTTGACAATAGGGATGCACATGGGCTCGAGGCGGGTCGGGGAATACATTCCCCATCCCCATACCCGTTTAATATTTTCATACCCGTCCCCGTCCCATACCCGTTTAATCCCCGGCGGGGATCGGGGCGGGGAATACCCGTCGGGTTTAATACATTTAACGGGGTCCCGTTTATATAATTTTACGAGATATGTAATAATTTTTTTATGAATATATAACAATTAATGTAAATATGTAATGCATTTGTAGATTATAGTTGGTAGACACATTTATAAATAATACTAAATATCCATACTTTTTGCATTAATAATAAAAAGTTATATTATAATATATACCGGGGATATTTCGGGGCGGATAATGCTCTCCCCGTCCCCGACCCGAACCCGAACGGGTATTTAAAATCCGTCCCCGTCCCCGATCCCGATACCCGATATACCGGGGAATCCCCGCCCCGTTAGGGTCGGGTCCGCACGGGTACCCGACCCCGCGGGTAAAATGTGCATCGCTAGTTGACAATAACTCATTTAGTTTATCTTAATTGTGGTTTATTTAGCATGTGATCGGGAAAGGGAAATGCACTTAATCATCCTTATTCTACTTCTCCCACTTGCAATCTTAGCCAGGAGTCGATCAAACAACCTAAGTTCAAATGGATTGAAGCTATTGGTCAAAGTCATAAAAGAAAAGTATTTAACAAATGACTCGTTATTTAACTATCACAAAAATAACTGCTCTTGGCAGTTTGGTAGATTGATGAATATTAGATGCATCTTTTCCAAAGGCCTTAGGTGGCAGTTGGGAGATGGAAAAACCATTCTGGTCTGGACGGACCCTTGGGTTCCAAATATAGATCTTTCTCCTTTGATTGACTCTGCAGATCCTAATCTGAGGGTTGCTGATCTCATTCTTCCAAATAGATCTTGGAATACTACTATGCTCACCCAAATGCTACCACCTCATATTGTTAATATCATTGTTCATATTAGAATCCCTTTAACCAATATTCCGGATAGACTCATCTGGTTGCCTGCGACAGATGGGGTCTTCTCCGTCAATTCAGCGACATCTCTCTTATCTACCCCGATTAACCCATCCATTGCTAATTTTGATTGGATTTGGAAAACTAAATTACCGCCAAAAATTAAGAATTTCCTGTGGAAATCTTGTGCAGACTGCCTCCCAACTACAGATAGAATTAATCGCTACTATAACTCGGTTCCTAATCGGTGTTCCCTTTGCGATCTGAAAGATGAAAGCCTGAATCATTTCTTTTTTGAATGCCAGTTCACAAAATCTATGATTTCTCGACTGCAAAAACTACTTAATTATTCCTTCAACATAACGACTTCGTATACTTTCCATCAAAATATTCAATTAACGCTTACAAATAACAAAAACACCACATCCCTTGCCTTCCTTTGGTGGTCTCTTTGGGCTCACAGGAATGCAAAATTTTTTGACCCATCCAGGATTAACCCTAAAAGGTTACCCACCGAGTTGGCCTTCTCCGGGGCTCTTGCTTGGGAAGGTTGTGGGACCTCCAAACCGATTTTACCAAACAAGCCCAAAAGGAAGAATCACTCGGTTTGGAAAAAACCGCCGCTTCATTGGTACAAGCTTAACTTTGATGTTTCCAGACTCAAAACAGGAACAACTCATGCTGGTTTCGTTCTTCGAGATCACAATGGTTTCATTCGATCTTTAGGCCGTCAACAACTACCTTCCATGACAATAGTTCAAGCAGAAGCTTCAGCACTACTACATGCCCTTAGGAACATTGATGTTGCTCACATTCAGAACCTCATAATTGAAGGTGATAATTTGATAGTCATTAATTCTTTAAATCGTCTGTGGAAAATTCCTTGGGAACTGTATTCAATTATAGAAGACATTAGAAATATTATTTCGGTTATCCCCTCTGTTATTTTTTATCATTGTTTCAGGGAATCTAATGCTGCTGCTGATTTCCTGGCAAGAAGAAACGTCAATCTTCAAAGTCTCTCTGCAGCCATTCCTTTTCATTCTTCGTCCGTTAATTTTGCAGATTTGTTTGTACCGCAGTCGAGGTGTTTGTTGAGTCAACATCCCTCGCTGTTTGAATTCTTAAAGATCATCCGTCGCGATGATTTAGGCTTTCCTTGTTTCTAATAGGGGGCCTAATTTTGGCTTGTTCGAGCTAGTAGCTCCGCAATAAATAAAAAAAAATGGATTGAAGCTATTGGCGGGGAAAATCAAGAGCTTTCTAGCTTTTGGGATAAAAAACCTTTAAAAATAAGCGTCATTTTAGCTCTTAATTACCACAAGTTTTAAGAAAATTGATCATTAAACTCAAAATCTTAAACTTTTCTTCAATCTTATTACTTAAAACATGTACTGGGACCATAAATAAATAGTTGTAGACAACAAAAAAGACGTTCCAATAAAAATTCTCATAACTCACTCATAATTATTGTTTTGAAACTACACTCATTATAAACCAGATGGTACATCATTCTACAACCCGGAGTAAATAAAACCGAGAAAAAAAAAAAAAGCAAACAAAACAAAGCCAAAAAGAGCCAAAATCCCTAATCCCCTTCAAAATGGAAGAGTTTTCTTAAAACTTTCCAGACTTTATCCATAACCATATATACATTATACCAAAAAGAGAAACTGTTGTTTCTGTCGTGACTTGTGAGAATGTTAAGGGACCATGTCATGTGTATGCGTAGCTTTGCTAGAATTTTAGGCCATGCATTCATTCCTTTCGCACAAAAAAGGGCCCGTACCTAAGGCTTGTTAACAATCGACTTAACGTGTTTTTTTCCTAAATTATAAGAGAGTATAAGTTGCATAAAAATAGGAGCATTACACTCATTTCCAATAATGGCAGATTAAGAGATTTTCGACAAACTAAGTGTGAAAACTAAAACCTAAGCTGGTCGCCTGGTCTAATAAAATTGATAAATTAAACATTAAAGGGACCTAAGTAGAGTACTCCCTCCGTTTCACAATAAGTGTCGTTTTAGCTCTTAACACAGTTTTTAAGAAAAGCAATCATTCACTTTAAAACTTACAACTTTTTCTTAATCTTAACACTCATTACATTTTTTTTGGCCAATGAATAAACAACTTTAGTTAACAAATACACATTCCAATAAAAGTTATCATTATTCACCCCTAATAAACCACTTTAAAAACCTAAAACGACACATATTATGAAACAAATTTTAAGTGCTAAAACGACACTTATTGTGAAACGGAGGGAGTATTAGATTGCTAATTTGATTATTTCTTGAAAAAAAAAGCTTATTTGAATTGATTACCCGATTCATCATCTTATGGCCTTTGAATGTCCCCAAAGCTTGTTCAACTCCACTTTATTTTCAAGTGATATCATGAACCTAGACAATCAAATGTTGCACTTTTATGGAGTAACAAAGGATTAAAAAAACAAAATCAAACCCACCATTTCAACCAAATTTGAATTCCATTCGAGTGAATGAAACTTCGAGGAAGGAGAGCGATCACGAGAGCAACAGAGCCAGCCCAAAGTTCAGTCATTAGTGTGGGTCCAAAGCTCCAACACCTGATCCGTAAATACAGTTTTATCATCATTAAAACCACACTTTAATTAATCATCATTAGTTAATTAGTTGTACATGGCCCAATTATTGACACCTTTCTCAACCTGCCCAATTGCTTGGTACTCACCAATAATACCCATCAATTATGCTACTTGTCTAATCCTTTTTGTTTGTTTTGTCATTTTTATATGCTTTATCTTTTGTCAAGCTCACCACAGACGACTTCTTAATTGTCACTACTACACTGATGCCAAATTCGGCCCATTAGTTAATCTGCAGAACTTCAGGGCTGTTACGTGTAATTTTACATATATTAAGGTACCATGACGAAATTGCAAAACCTCGGATTACACGAGAATACATAGTACAACAGCTCAACCTCAGACGTGGCACGCTTTTCAATTCTCTACGTGATCGGCATTTTGAGGTTTCAAGAGTCATATGGGTCTGCTCTGCAAAAATCCAATCAAACAATATGATAATACAAAAGTTTATTACATACTGTGTTTAGTTTAGCTGTAATTACAGTTCTCAATTTCACTCTTACCGTTGTAAAATCAAGCATACGATGGTCTGTTACTTTTTACAGAAATTAAGCCAGATTAAACCATGATTTTGCAGCAATATGATTGATCATCAAGTTGTGGTACTAGATTGCAACAGACAAAACTAGGTTCCGACCGAAAAAAAAGACAAAACTAGGAAGAAAAATGAAAATTGCAGAGACAATATCGATAATGTTACTTAAACTACATAAATGACAACATTAACAATATCAAAGTGGTTCATCTAGTTCTTATCATCCATATTGTCATCTATGAACAATATGATGAAATTTGCATAGTTACAAAATCAGCACTATACATCTCACTCTGTCAGCAATACAGAATGCTAGTATAAAGGGATTGTTTGAAACAAAAAGAATAATCAGAAATCTAATCAGTCATTTGAATCCATATTTTGGTAACATCAGTAGGTCAGATCCTTGCTATTTTCACTACCCTTTCACAAATCTGCATCTATGCAGGTTTCCAACAGGAGATTGCAAACAGAATCCTGCCTTTCCAACCCTGAATCATCCAATTGTTATCTTCATCCACCACAAAATCCTTGTGGTAATTCACCTTCACAATCTTCTTCGCCCTGTTCACAAACCCCTTGTTCAAAGGGTGTAGCCTAAAACCCGCTCGCTGAGTACGCACTTGCCAGAGTTTATACGTCTCAGGCCTGACCACCCTCTCGATCCCCTCGTTTGCCACAATGTTCAAGATCTCCTTCCCGTGGAGATCCCGCTCTATCAGATTCCGCTCCTGGTCTTCCTTCGGCATTGTTGAGTCAATCATATCAAACACCGAGATGAAATTCAGCAACGCCTCCCTGAACCGAGTAATGAAGAATGGAGCCGTGTAAGATCCATTCACAATCCCGTGTATGAAAAGATCGGGATTCAGCTTCCTGACCAGCCTCAAGAAGGCGTCTCTCGGGCAGTTCACCTCAACCGTCTCATCCAGCAACGTGTTTGACCGGTAGTGAGAGTTCACCACAACGAGCTCCCCTCTTTCGATCTTGATATCCTCAGGCTTGATCGTCTCCCAGACCTGTGCCACAGCATGGTACTCAAACGGAACGTTAAACCTCTCACAATACACTTTCAAGCGTTGGCCCGTTTGCTCCACCTTCTCTGCAGGCCTGAACCCATCAACAGGATAGTCTATTCCTGTGATCTTCAGCTTCGGTGGCCCGTTTGGCCTCTCCGAGAGCTGCTGTATGAGGCTAGGCCACTGAAACCCATGGTAGATCCCGAAATCGATTATATGGATCTGAGTCGCATTCTCGCCCAGCTTGGCTATCATCTGATTCGCCAAGAAGAACGAAATCCTATTCACAGGAATCGCAGAGATATACCGCTTGTAGCATTTCAACACACCCGAAGGCGAAGTCGTTGCATTCACAATGTTAAAGTAAAGCTCGGATACCGTCCCAGCCATACGCGCCTCAAGGCCATTGGCAAAGTAATGTGCAACCCTCTGGATGCTGTCCCCATACGGAGACGAGTGCCCTCTGATCTGGCTCAGCAGCTCGTTCGCACGGCTTATATCAAAGTTGGCAACCGCCTGCGCGCAGATGTTAAGCAGAGCCCTTAAATCAACCATTTCTTCACCTCCTACGCCTACTCCACTTTGTCTCTTCGAACGCGATCTACCCTTCTTCTTCCCCTTGCCACTATCCACTGTCTTCACATCCACCACAGACTGTAACAGCCGATCCTCAGAGCTCGACGTATCGTCCTTTTCGTCTTTCCGAAGCAGTATGTATTCATACTGCTCAATCTCCTCAGACTCAACATCATTAGAAGAGGCTAAAAGCTTGTTACTCCTCAGATCCTGGCAATCACTTTCATCGTCTCTTTGATGAAATCTCCTCACTCTTCTTTCACTTTCACTACCCAAACCCTCAGCAACAGAACCCCCTACATCACTCTCAAAGCCTCTGGCAGACCCCAAAGCTCGATAGTAATCAGAAATATTGACCACATAAGAAAGAGGCTCAGCAGATACCAGATCTTCGTTCGGGCTGTCGACATTCTGAGGGTCAGAAGACCTAGATTGATCAGACGAGGAAGGATAGGGAGATGGGTCACTTAGGGCTTCGTAGAAGGACTTCTCCGTGGCCTGAAGAGCTCCGAAATTGGGCAATTCGGAAGGGGTTTCATCTGATCCCTCCTCTTCCATGAGAACATCGTGGATGTAGCTCAGACAGGCTCCGTAGTAATCGGGCAATTCAGGGGAATCGCTGTTCGAGCTTGTTCCTGAAGACGATGCGAGAAAGTCAAAGGGGTTTAGGGTTTCGAAATTGTAAGGACGGGATCCGAATTGTGAGCAATCCATGGGGAAATTGGGAGGAGGAGGGGTTTCGTAAGCCCTAGATTGGAAAAGGGTGAGCCCTAATTTGATGGTTGGGGGAAAAGGGGTTCAAGAAAGGGGCAGGAGAAAGAGTTGAAAAAGAGGAGGGTTTGACCTTAGGATGAACAGTGAGGGAATTGGGAGGAAGGAAGAGGGCTGAAACAGGAGATTGAATGGGATGACGGGATTTGAGTGGTCAAACTATATAATAGTACTAGTGTTGATGATTGTCAATCTGGAATCTTGGGGAAAGTTGCAAAAAGCTCCTGAGATTCGTTCAACTCTGCAAGGTCCAAGCTTGTAGGCATGGCGGAAGCTTCGTTGCGATTGAGTATGGAAATATTATATTTGTGATGTTTACGTTCCAAAACTGAATTCTTAAATTAGACAGGAAAACAAAAATGGAGGGAAGTTGAGCTGCTCAGTAGAGGACATCTTTTGTTGTGTCCCACTCCCACCTACAAGATTAAGAGAATGTCACATCTCAACTCTCGGTCAGGTGATCGCAACTTGATAAATAGCCGTGAGATTTTTGACCAAAAAAACAATAGCAGAGAGATTTTGTTAAATCATGACATTTGATTTGAGTGATTATTGAGCAAAAAATTCAACAAAATTTTTAGAATATAACTTTTGTAGATCAATCTTAAAGTAAAACATAATCAAGCACCAATCTTATAATACCAAACACTAGAGTATTAAATTTTAGGAGGTGTTAAATAAGAAATTTTCGCACATCTAAAAACGGGGAGACGTCATCAGGCTAAAACTGGACCAGGACCAATTTCCATAAAACATGGACCGATGGTTAGACTAGAATTTCACAATCCGATCCGGTTGGGTTCAACTTTTGATCGTGTTTTTTAATGATTTTTTTTCCGATAAGGAAAGGATTAGGGTCGCCGGAAGTACTACTTGGACTTGCCTAGAACATCCACAATGGATGAGAACTGGTTACTAACCAGCTCTAAAGGAAATAGAGCAAACCGTCGCCTTGGAGTCTTGAACCCAAGACCTCATGGTACTACCATGAGGATTGATGACTAGACTGAAATTACCTCGGTCCGATCAAACTGAAGCCCTATCAAAAGCGTTTTTTTTTAATGATGTTATCTCTCTAGTTTTCAGCTTGATTGTATAAAGTCTAGAAAAATCGTTCATATTTATTGTTAAATGAACATAATTGATAATTGACTTTTTTTATTTTAGGGAAGATATATTATGTACGATAGTTGCTAGTAAGTTTTGATTTCAATTTGATAAACATTTGGAGAGTATCATCTCTTACAATTAAATCTTTATGTCTTATTGAGTGCATTCTACCCAGGTTGGAGTGTCTCTATCCTAATCCTCATATCTTTTGGTCTAGGGGGTTCACCGAATCAATATGGTTATTATTGTTGTATTTCAACTAATAAAAGAACATCACTTTCTTTTGACAAAGTATTTCTTCATGATATTATGAAGAAGTAATATGCCAACAACTTTTTCCTTATCTCCTTCACAAATTAGGCATCAGTATTACATGTTATTAGCTGTGTTGTGCTATTTGATTATTACCATGAACTTTAACCTACCAATAAAAAGTAAATTACGGGGGCACCTCACATATATGGGGTACGTTGCCTAGTGGAATGCATCAGGATTCAGGTTGGATATGCTTTTATTAATCCTTTTATTTCGGTGAATAATCAAGTATCACTATTTCTACCTCCATTGGATCATAAGCGTGGATATGGTGAATTATATTAGTACAATAAATTTTACATAATGCATTCATTAAAACCCAAAGCATTTGGATCAATGCTCGGATGCATTGATTAACATTACTGATACTGTACTATTTATTCTTTTGGAAACGAGTTTATACATTTTCTTTAAGATTTAGAGAGGAAAGACCATTATCTTTGTATCCCGTAGCTATGAATCACACACACACACACAGTGATTACGTGCTAATCAGGTTTTGACCACCTGATTGGCTTAAATTATTTATATATTTGAATAGAATGGTTGAAATCAACCTGTTTTTGTATTCATTCCCTTGGCTACCAAGAAAAGTTTGCTAATTAGATAATTAATCCAAATTAGTACGAGAGCAAAGGGGAAACATATAATAATATAGTCACTGTACCACGACTTGATTTGAAACAGTTATAAAAAAAAAGGTCCTACGGAAGCAGTGACGTCACCCGGTCACCCCCCGGTTGCCGGTTGGATGGAATTATCATGAGTCTTGACTCTTGACTATTTTTATAGTTAAAATCACACTCAACACTGATCACTGATGTACCTGCTTTGATTTGCATTAAACATTACCAAATATTTAATTTTAATAACAAGTATTATCCATTTTTTTCTGGGCCCAAAAATCAATTTGGGCCCATAAATATTTAGATTTTGGAAGGCGGGTTTTGGATGGGGAGATGAAGTTCAGTTAACTTGTGATTATGAGGTTCAGGGATTATACAAGCAGCAGGTCTGATGTGGAGATGATGACACTATTCTTCAAGCTTTGCTATGAAACTGCATTGTACATGAAACTTTTGCTACCATAGGATTCTTTTTTTCTTTCATTCTGACATTGCAAGAACTTGCTCATTCTTCTATGAGACATATTGACAAGTTCATGTCCTTGTATGAATTGCCTGGAAATATAAACAAACTTGTAACTTTTAAAAGCCAATGAAGCTGTGAGTACTGAAGTTGATATTGTAGTCTCCCATTTCTCCTAGGGGAGGGGTCTAGAAAAATGAAAGGATCTCTCTCTGTCATCCCAATCTCTTTTTGTCTGTGAAAGCTTGTCACTATCAAAATTGCCAAATACTATATGTAACAGGATCTGCAGTTGCTGTATTTTGTTTTGATTTTATATGGCTATGTATTGTTAATGGCAGTGTTAATACTATCAACTGATTTGCTTTCATATTTTACTTTGAAAACCAGCTGGTATTACTTGACACAACTAGGTATGAGCTTTTTGGTCCATTATAATTCCAAAGGATCAAGTTTGTGTATTTTTCACCTACACTTAGTTTCCAATAGTATGTTTCTTGTGAAAATTTATCAACTGCATATGCTGTTCATACCACATGATTCCAAGTAACACGTCACTAATACATTTCCATTTGAACCCATACAAACTAACTTCCATTGGGCCATTCCCGGTCACATTTCAACAAGCCTACACAGTTGGGAGTTTTTTCAGTCTTTGATTTAGACAAAATAACAGCAGTTTTTACCAGAACACCTCTTACAAAGTTATCTTGTGCAATTTTCACCTGAGTCAGAGGAATTCATATATATGTAATCCAAGAACAAAAGGTTCATGTCCACATTGAAGTTCATTTAATCAAAGTTCAAGAGCTTTAAGAGCTTTTTGTAGGAAATCGGTACTCGAATGATCGATCAACGCAAGCAATTACCAAACCAAACAATTTGATTCAACAAAACCCCAAAAGTCAAAATTACTCAGCAAAACAAATACTCAGTTGCCAGTGAAGCAACCTGAGGACGACGAGTTTTCTCACTCCGCAAGAAAAGAAAACAGCTAGCTATTACATATATATAAGTCCGGTTCAACTAGACCGAGGCCTAACTTATTCAGAAAAAAGAAAGAACCGGTTGCTGAGCCGGTAAACCCGCTACTGCAGAACTGAGATGATTCTTGCTTAACATTGCCAAGTTCCACGCCTTTTCCTTTCGGCTCCAACTTGACCATGCGAAGAACCCCACAATTCTACATCCTCCCTTCAAGTTGGAGAGACCAAAAGGCCCAACTTGTTGGAAAGAAAAAAATGCTGTTGGTGATTTAAGGCTTTAGTCATCAAATCTGCCAGCTGCAGATTAGAAGGTATATAAGCAGTAACAAGAAAACCTGATTGGACTCTTTCCCGAATGAAGTGACAATCCAAATCAACGTGCTTCGTCCGTTCGTGGAAACAAGGGTTCGCCGCTAATTGTTGCGCAGCCCTATTATCACAAAACAATGTGATAGGCGTTTCCACTTTAATCTTTAGGTCATTCAACAAGTAACTAGACCAAATTAACTCAGCTGTAGCGGAAGCCATACTTCTGTACTCTGCTTCTGCAGACGATCTTGAAACGGTTTGCTGTTTTTTTGTTTTCCAGGAGACCAAGGCATGTCCCAAAAACACACAATAACCGGATAGCGACCGCCTTGAGAACAAGCATGTACCCCAATCCGCATCAGAGAAACCTGTGAGCTTGAAAGAACTTTGTACTGGATAATGCAGCCCCAATGTAGTCGTGCCTTGCAAATATCTCAAGATATGTAATGCCGCTTGCCAATGAGGTACCCTGGGAGAAGAAACAAACTGACTTAGATGTTGAACGCTATAGGACAGATCTGGTCTGGTTAAGGACAAATATAGCAATCTGCCAACTAATCTTCTATATTGCTCGGGGTCTTTCAATAATTCTCCTGTATCCTGGCGAAGCTTCAGACCAGTCGGTAGTGGAAAAGAGGCAGGTTTGCACGAGCTCATGTTGCTGTCCTTAAGAATATCACGAACATACTTTTGCTGGCTGAGTATGATACCAGTTTCATCTCTGTATAACTCCATTCCAAGAAAGTATCTGGCCAGCCCTAAATCTTTTATGGTGAACCTTTCATGCAGAGCTGCTTTCACCTCTTCAATTTCTATGTCATCATTTCCTGTGATCAAGATATCATCTACGTAGACAAGCATTCCAGTAAACTTGTCTCCTATTGCTTTCACGAAGAGAGAGTAATCTGACCGAGATTGGGTGAAACCGAGAGACACAAGGAAACTTGTCAATTCCAAGTTCCATTGTCTTGATGCTTGCTTCAACCCATAAAGAGATCTTTCTAACTTGCACACTTGCCCTGGGGATCCTTTATTATATCCTTCTGGAATTTCCATGTAAATCTCTTCCTCCAAATGCCCATGAAGGAAGGCGTTATTTACATCTAACTGATGTAAATTCCACTCCTTTGCAGCAGCCAGTGCTATAAGCATTCTCACCGTCGGGACCTTTGCTACCGGTGAGAAAGTGTGCTTATAGTCTTTTCCTAACTTCTGACTAAAACCCTTAACAACCAGCCTGGCCTTGAACCTCTCAATAGCACCATCTGGCTTGTATTTCACCTTGTAAACCCACTTGGATTTTATCGCTTCCTTTCCTGGTGGCAGTTCTGTAAGACACCATGTCCCATTTCTCTCTAGGGCATCTAACTCGGCCTTCATTGCATCCATCCAGTGAGAATGCTCCTTGGCCTGCTTGTAGTTATAAGGCTCCTCTACTGACATAACGTTTGCAAGAGATGCAAAATACTCTTGCTTAACACTGCTCAGAACATAATCATTGTGCCATATCGGCGCTCCTCTTACTCTGTCTGATCTTCTCAAATTCTGATGATGAATCAAAGGTGGATCCCCTGTAACAACTTGTGAAGACGATTCTCCATGCCCCTGCAAATCTGATTCCTCATTCCCTGCTGAACTTTCTGTAACGTCACCAGCCAGCTCCATATTTTTACTATTCGATGGAAAATTCAACTCTACCTCATCATCATCCAGTGTGTTGTGGAAATCCTGATGAACTACGGTAGAAATTTTATTGGAAACTCCTCCCTCACTCAGGAAAGGAAAAACTTCTTCATGGAAAATAACATCCTTACTAGAAAACACCATCCTGTTTTCCAAATCATAGAGTTTGTATCCCTTAGAATTAGGTGGATAACCTAGAAAAATGCATTTTCTACCCCTTGCCTCCATCTTATCACTAGGCTTAGGAGCATTATAAGCATAACAAAGACAACCCATAACTCTTAGGTTGCTATAATCTGCTGGCTTGGAATACAACACCTCATAAGGTGATTTCCAATTCAACACAGATGACGGCATCTTGTTGATGATGTGTGTCGCTGTTAAAACACACTCTCCCCAGAACCGCTGAGGTAACCCTGATTGCAACTTCAAAGCCCTAGCTGTGTCGAGTGTTAGGGCAGAAAATGCATTATTTCAGCAAAGAATATATTAATGGAATGATGTGTAAATCAAGTTAGTTAGAGGGGTAAAAAGGGAAGGGTTTATGTGTGCCTTGGGGAACAAGCTGTTGTCCTTGAGCTTAAATAGGAGAGAGTGTCAGTTGAGGAATTATCCAGAGAATTAGAGAGGATCAAGGCTGTGGCCTTTGGGCTCATTGGAGGTTATCTCCATTGGGATTTGGCTCAATCGGGGTTTTGTCCCGTTGAGATTGTTGGTTTCTTGCTATTATCAATCGATTTCAGTGTCTTTTGTGTGTCCATCATCCTCTAGTCTAACATCGAGCAAGTGCCTATGCTTTCTTTCTACCACCCCGTTCTGCTCAGGCCTGTACACCATACTTCTCTGATTCACTATTCCAAAGCTGGCAAGCATGTCCTGACACTCTTTGTTGGCTATCTCTGTTCCATTATCTGAGCGAATCTTCTTTGGAGTAGTGCCAAACTGAGTCTGAACGAATCTGATAAAAGCATCCAAAATTTCAATGACTTGTTGCTTTCTCTGAAGCAAGTACGTCCATGTAGCTCTACTATAATCCTCCACTATTGTGAGGAACATGGTCTCCCCATTGAGAGCACCTACTCTATAAGGTCCCCATAAGTCCACATGGACTAATTCAAACAACTCTTCAGACTTAGATAAACTAGGAGGACTAGGCAATTTATGAAATTTAGCAAGAGAACACACTTCACAAATAAAATTGTCTTGCAAAGAATCTTTGCATTCTGAAATATGATTCATTTTAGAAACAGAAATATGTCCCAAACGTCTATGCAACAAACTGAAATCAAAATCTCCAACAGAAGTGCAAATATAATGTTTGCCATCATTATTATTCAAACCAGTAGATAAAGAAGAACCAGCATCCTTCTTGAACTCTCCTCCCTTGATCCTGAACAGGCCTCCAGATCCATGTCCAACTGCAACAAACCTCTTAGTCGTATGGTCCTGCATCATGCAACAATCCTTGTGAAAAGAGGCAATCAAATTCCCTGAACAAACAAGTTTACTGACTGACAGCAGATTGTATCTGAAATCTGGCACATATAGAACATCTCTCAAAATCAAGTTTTCATTTAATCTGACATCCCCAACAGTTTGGACTGATTTTGTACTCCCATCGGGCAAGACAATATGAACTGGGCATCTAACTGGTCTCGGCTTAATCAGCATTTCATAAAAGGACGTCATGTGGTCCGAAGCACCACTATCCACTATCCATTCATCTACACTATGCTGAACTGCATTCAAAACTGAAAGCGAAATACCTGCAAAGTGGAAATTCTGCCTTCCACTCCTTCCTGTAGAACGGGATTGAGCTCCTCTCTGTCCCATGCTAGCTTGTCCTCCCTTCACTTCTACATTCATTGCTTTCTCAGTTTTAAAACTTTTCATGACCTCTTGGCAAGCATGAGATAAAGTACTGACAGCCTGCATTAACGGACTCTCCAGGTTGTTTCTCTGATCACCCATGCTTCCATGGTCCAACGGAGTTTCAGCGCCTCCTTCTGTTTCAACGTTTGCTGCAACACGAGAACCTCTTCGAGTCTTCTTTCCCTTGTACCAGTCAGGATACCCTATGAGCTCGAAACAGTTGTCTCTGATGTGGCCTTCCTCTTTACAGTGATAACAAACCCTTTTATCAGATCCCTTTGACCTGCGAAAATCTCTCTTTTCACCACTGTAAGGTCCTGGTTTGTTTCCATCATTAGACCCACCACGAGGACTGTCATAGTCTCTTCCTCCAGACCTTGAGCTGTTCCCCTGTCCAGCCATGAACGCTGCTGTCTCATTTCCAGTAACTCCACTTGTTACTTGCTTCTGTACTTCTGCTTGCATAACCATCTTAAACGCTCTATCAATGTTGGGCAACGGATCCATAGCGAGTATCTGACACCTCACACCATCAAATTCATTGTTCAGTCTCATCAAAAAATCCATTACCCTAGATATACTATCCTGCTCAAGAACCTTAGCAGCCAATTCACACTTGCAAGCTTCCATAGCACCACACTTACACACAGGCAAAGCATTCAGATCTGACAATTCATCCCAACACTTCTTCAAGCGAGAGTAATAAGTGATGATATCGGTATTACCTTGAACAATTTGTGACAGCTCTTGCTTAAGCTTGTAGATCAAAGGACCGTTGCTCTGTCGGTACCGCTCACAAACTTCCAGCCAGACTGCTCTTGCTGAGGTGGTGTAGATGAACCCATTCGAGATTTCCGGGGCCATCGAGTTCAACACCCAGCACGCGACCATCGAGTCGCACCTTTTCCATCTTTCCAGATCTGAGGACTTCACGTCGGAAACTTTGCTAGTCCCATCAATGAAGCCGATTTTCATCTTGGCCCTTAGAGCTCTCTCCACCTGACGACTCCAAGCCTGGAAGTTCCGGCCATCAAAGAGCGTCGTCGTCAAAACCATGCCGGGGTGGTCGGAGTTGGTCAGCGCTAATGGATCCACCATTAATGCTGCTGCAGCTTCCTTGTAAGCTTCTTTCTCAGCCTGATCTATCGCCATCTTTAACCTGAATCACCAAAATCGAAATCGCAACTCACAATTGTGCAGATCGGAAACCCGATTTTTCAAACTCTAAGCCAAGGAAATCAAATCGAGCACCGAAAACCTAGTTGCTCTGATACCATGTAGGAAATCGGTACTCGAATGATCGATCAACGCAAGCAATTACCAAACCAAACAATTTGATTCAACAAAACCCCAAAAGTCAAAATTACTCAGCAAAACAAATACTCAGTTGCCAGTGAAGCAACCTGAGGACGACGAGTTTTCTCACTCCGCAAGAAAAGAAAACAGCTAGCTATTACATATATATAAGTCCGGTTCAACTAGACCGAGGCCTAACTTATTCAGAAAAAAGAAAGAACCGGTTGCTGAGCCGG
This sequence comes from Polygonum maritimum, assembly GCA_963924305.1. Taxonomy (NCBI): domain Eukaryota; kingdom Viridiplantae; phylum Streptophyta; class Magnoliopsida; order Caryophyllales; family Polygonaceae; genus Polygonum; species Polygonum maritimum. The sequence goes on from OZ002732.1 coordinate 5,236,813, forward strand.
TAAACCCGCTACTGCAGAACTGAGATGATTCTTGCTTAACATTGCCAAGTTCCACGCCTTTTCCTTTCGGCTCCAACTTGACCATGCGAAGAACCCCACAATTCTACATTTCCCTGCTATTCCCACCAAAGTTCAAGAGCATAGATAAAGATAATGCTAATAGAGTATTAAGATAATGGATACTGTAAAATCTAATCAAAGTTCAAGAGCTTTTCCCTGCTATTTCCCACCAAAGCTGTTCGTGTCAGAAGTGTGCAATCCTCAAAAGTTTTTTGATTTAGTTGGTGTGGACCTTCACATTTTAGCTCCTCTGGAGATCTGAATATCACCATATCCAACTGCCTGCTTAACTTTCACAACCTCTCTTGTTGCTAGAACTGCAATCCAAGTAACATCACCAAATCACTTGCCAAGCTTTGCCCGAATCAGATTGCTAATTTAATTTTTTTGTTTTTGTTTAACCGTAAGGAAACAATAACCAAAAAGACATACCACAAGTCTGAAAAAACAGCTGGGCTGCTTGTTTTCTGTTTAATCCATCAGTCAGGTGGTTAAGTGATTCTGACTGTGGCGCCCCTGGACCCTCGAAATGTGTCTTCAGATGCCTGGTATACAAAAAACGTTACCATTTGGCATCAGCTATATGCATATTAGACTACTTTTGTAGAGCATATTTATAATTGCTATTATCAGTGAAGGAATTACGTTCTAATGGTTGAGGTGGTATATTCCATTTCTTCGTCAACAACAGGACGTTGAGTTTGTGTTTGTGTATGTCCAGTCTCCTCCAACAGTGGTGTCAAGTTTGTGTATGCTGAATGCCAAGAGGAGAGTAATACATTACAGAGGTGAGCAATATTGCAGTATAAAATTAACCTGAGAATCAACAATAAAAGATTTACCGTTTTCTGGTGCTAAGCCCTTTGCTAACTTAGAATTTGGCTCCGGCAGCTCCTCATTGAAGAAGAAATTTGGTTCCTGCTCCATGTCTGCATTGTTTTGGTTCTCAACTACTGTGTTGAGACCACTGATATTGTTATGAGATGTAGAATGGGGCCTCTTCTTGCTGGATCTGTACACAATCATAAAATTTATTGCTTCAATGTTATGTTATATAAACATATAAGTGAGCCAGGACTGAATTATCACTCAAAGAACTGTAGAAAAAACTTATCAATGAAATTGGGTCATGTACCTAGTGTTTCCATCTGAGTTGTTTGTGAATGATCTGTGCACAGAGCCTAAACTGGCTTGTGGAAGCACAGTTGTCAAGTCATTTACTGTAATTTAAAAGAAAACAAAGTTGACAATCCAGGCTCATGATCTCTATCAATAAAGTATTAGAATAACAAATTTACCCAATCGATTCGGAGTTGTGCTATGAACACTTCCAGGTACAATTATATCTTCAGCAGGTGCGAAATTCCCATCCATTGCCTGGACATCTCTCCATCTATCAGCAGAGACATTTGATCCTGATGTGAATCCACTATGACCTCCATGAGCCTGTTTCAGAAACAACCTACTGAGTCCCATTATATTGCCATAACCTATTAACAGAAATCTAACTGTAGAGTGGAAAGAAGTGATACAAAATTATGTGGATCATTTTGTATATCATGTGGTGAGGATGATGAGGGTGCTGCTGTTGCATTGTGGGCAGAATTCCTTCCTGTGTAGAGAAAAATATCATCAAAAAATTAGAGCTCAGCTTGGAACTCAACTTTCTCAATGTCCAGGGTCATGCTTTTACCAGAGGGAGAATTAAGTGAAGACGTGAGGCTCTTTCTCCACAGCTCTTTAAGTTGCATAGGAAAATAATGATCTGAAATTCTGTTTCCTAGTAAATCTGGCAATAGTACCACATTTGGCAGATCCAGGGGGTATTTCATCTTCAGGCTAGATCCAAATTTGGCATGCTGCAAGATTTAGAAGTGTAAAATCATTTACTTGATCTGACAAACACCTACCTAAGTCTGATGCTTTCTTCCACTTTTTATGGCTGATGAATAGATTATTGATGTATCTTTAGATGAGAAATAGACCTTTTTGTTCCTTCGTTCTCTTGACACAATGTCGGATGAATCTTGAAGCCATGAATGGTACACAGTGTTTGGAATGACAACGTGGTCTTCATCAATTATATTTGTGCTAGACCGTTTCCTTGCTTTCTTCTTAGATATATTCTCCTTTTCTGGGTCTTGAAGGGGTATCTGGTACAATACAGTGTGCAGAAAACATTTACATGCGGTTTCTTCCCACCAAATAGCAGAATTTCATATATGTAGCAAGTAACTTCACCTGTCTATTTTCTCTAGCTTCATCATGAGGTTGGTTGAGTTCTGATTCTGGTTGCATACCATGCATTCCAAAATCTGCAAAATGTGTTAGGTTAGTATCAAACAATATAATTTCTTGAAGAAGGGAGTTGATAGTGTGTCAAGTGTATAATAAATATAATCTAAAACTAGTAGGTAGACTGCAATCTGACTAAGAGGAGAGCACAATGTGGATACTTTGCTCATTAAGGAATATTTGTGCAGCATTTTCATACTGACCGTTGTGTGTTTCTTCACGAGGAGATAGAAAGGGTGCAGGACTGAGGTTGACTGCTACATGCTCATCTGAAGGGAACTGCATCTGGATGTCTTCATCTCCTTCCACATCAAACCTGAAATATTAAGCTAGCATGAGACATGGTATATATAAAAAGTTTCACCTTTCAGGCTAGCTGTATGTCATATTGAATATACTTATGAATATTAAACTAAAGGAGACAAGGATATCACCTCTCAAAGCTAGTGTAAGCAACAGTTTCTGTTTGAAATTGATCATATTGGTCTTCCATGGTAATGTCAGCTAAATCAGCTGAGCAAACACACAAACTATCAGCCAAAAACAATATGGCCAGTGAAAGCTTTAGTGTAATATAAATCTGTAAACAGTCAGTGACCTTGATGATGTTGGTGTGCCAAGTCTTCTTCCCTGAGATTTTCATCAACGGCATCCAGATTCTGCTAGAACACGGAGATGCAAAGCAAATGAAAAGAGTAACTTACAAAAGATCTAGGTAAATATAACACAACATAACCACAGAAGACAGTTGCTCACTCTTAAAAAAAACATGGAAGGTGCGCATACCCATGATGTAAATTGAGTCAACAGTTACAAAGCAACCAACCTACTGAATTTGATGCCATCTCTAGTGGATTCTTACAGTACACTTGACTATTGACCACAGAACACATTTGGAGTTTAAATCTAATCATAGTTGCAAACCAAATAAAAGTGATGACAATGCTTGATTTATACTCTTATCAAAATTTCCCCTCTCACTTCAGCCATATACCAGTACACAATTGAGATTAGCATGTAACTGTGTTGTGCTTTTGGTTATAAGCTGATTGACCCTTTTACAATAGAAAAGTTATTGCACCTAATTTGCCAATGATACATTTTATGAATAACAACTGATATGGATGCCATCTATAGAACATGAGTTATCGTATTTGACATCTTATATGTGAAGATGAAAATCAACTTGACAGAAAAGTAGTGTAAATATATAAGCATAACATTTGGACAATCTTGAACGCACCATTGTAAAGTAAGCTGATGGTTGAAAGTCCATGGCTGCAAATGGTTTAGATATAGAGCTATCAATAAATTGCTCCATCTCTCCGAAGTCTGTGTCCTGCTGATTTGGAAGTGTGACAGCTTCAGGCCTACAAAGGGGAACATCAACATCCTCTGAGCAATCTATTTCCATATTTGCATCCATTTATCGGGAAGGTGGAACAACTGTGACCTAGGGAAACTCTTTAATTTCATTCTATAACTGATAAACGTGAACTACATAACACTATTTACTTGGCCTGTCTTTTCCCCTTCGGTAAGATGTTGGGGTCATCAACTAATTTTACTTTCCATGCTTCATTCAGTTCAGCCTGCAGAGCATGAACAAAATGTGGAAAGAATCTTATTAGACATAGCTTATTGAAAAGGACCAGTTGAAGAACATTGAACTCACCAGAAGACGTTGAACATCATCTGCAATTGTTCACACAAACAACAAAAGAACAAGTGATCAGACAACTATAGCAAAACAGGACACAGAACTTTTAGCCCATTTGGTGCTGAAATTTAGGTACAGAAAGCTGACCATATAGGAGTTTGACTTTGCGCTCATACACAATCACCACTCCACCTATATATATATATATATATATATAATCATTAAACACAAACATGAGTGCTGGGAGATGAAAACCATTGAAATTGTTGTATGAATGCATAAACTAAGTTCTCTTGTCCTGTGAAGCTTTCAGAATCAAGAGTGAAAAATTGTAGTAGAATTCACATAGTGAACATACCCATTAGAATACTAGACAGCCTAAGTGCCATGGGCACCTTGGGATTTAAGATTTCATCACTGACAGAAATTGCAAAATACTTGATTAGAGAACAGGTTTAAATCAATAGCAAAGTTTCTACAATAAACATAGGAGACAGCAATCTTACCATATCTTTACGATGTTAATCTTGGAGAGCTTCCTCTTGCTCATTTTGGCATGCATGGTTGCCGCCATCCTAGAGGAAGAGTAGGAACGTAGGCATGTTAGGCAATTGCAAAACCTGGATAAACATTGGAATTCTATATCTGAACTAGCCCTGCGGAGTGAATGAAAGAAATATTGGTCCATGGACCATCTCCACCGAATAGTGAAACCAGTAATTTGACCACGCATGTAAAATGAAATTCACATTAAAAATCGTGACATCTGAATCTCCATTGAACCTAAAGCAATATGCGCTTAAACAGGTTTCAATCCTCTACCAAATAGTCTGTGAAATTTCTGACCACAAAATCGAATAATTAGAAACAAGAGAAACAAGTTGACAGATGAGGTAGGGCCGAAAAAAAGTTGGACAGATGAAATCAAAAGACAACACACGGAATCAAAATCGCCACAGCGCCAAATTACAGATTCATTACTTGCGTAAGTCTACTCTTTCTACCACTCGCCATAAATTCAGGCATCAAAAGCAGATTGCTAAGCCGAAGCTGAAGAAATGGAGCTGTGAACGAATCCTGGAAGGAGATTTAAATTTCTACAAAATCAAAGAATCAAAACCCCCGGAGTAGATACAGAGAGAAAACAACAGACAAAATTCCAACAGAGAGCTCCGTAAAATCAAACTTGCAAAACAAGCCAAGCGCTCGATCATCAAAGAGAGCACAGACAGGGCAACTACAAACTCATCTCACAGAGCTCCATGAAATCCGAGCTTGAAAATCGCTGCAAAAAGTAAAAGTAGAAGCTCAAACAAGTTCGTACCAGATCTGGCCCATCGGAGCCTTGCGAGCAAGCAGCTGGTGTGAGTAGAACATGTCTCCCTTTCGCGGAGCTGGGTTCTGAGGGTTTCAGAGGAAATCCGAGAGAGGAATTGCGATCGTACTTGAGAGATGGATGAATGGAGTTGGCTCTGAATGGAATGCGCGTTTGGGGTGAGGGTTTTGGCCTGTTGGGAAACGGGGGTTCTACACACAGATTTGTCAGAACGAGTCAGTTACAGAATACCCGCCATGAGAGAGGGGATCGGAGTGTGGTAATGGTACAAATTGGCAAAGCGTACTTTTTGGTGGAGAGAGGGCGTTGTGGGCCCCACCTGTTCGAATTCTTTTTCTACACATTTTTAAAAAAAAACCGTTTAATGTAATAGTATACAGTAGTACTTATATTTCTACGAATTAATTTAATACTTCGATTATGGTTGTTAATTACGGAAAAAAAAAATAGATCTATGTTTTAAAATGGTAGCATTGAACTTGTGCATCTTAGAAATTTCCCAACAAAATATATATGTGGCATTGAACTTTAGGATATCCATGCCCAAAAGAAATCAATAACGCATACTACCAGGTCATCATATTGATATACAAGCAAGATAGCACAGGAAATGAGTTGGACAATAATTCATGAGCTCTCTGCAAGAAGAAATAAGAATCACAACACAAGACAAGTGACAATACAGTACTTGTGATGGAAAACAAGTGGAAGGCACTACATTGTCAGTATTTTGAGCTTTACAGAATTTAGCTCGAGGATCATCTCCTCTATGATGCTGACATGAATCTACATTACAACTCTTCTGGCAAACAAACGGCAGTCTCGCCAGTCTCTCACTTCTTCTCCCAGCAAAGAGGCATAGTGCGCTCCTAAATCTTATCTCTCACTTCTTCTGCCAAACTAAAGCTCACTGTTCACTCCCCGAGCAACCAAGCAACGAGAACTATGAGCCATGTCAAAGGATCGTGATGGATACGGTAACTTTATGGTCCCAATAACACCAATGACTGCGGGAACACCCCTTTGAAGAGCAAATGTGAACTTGTGCTTCATATGTACGAATTCATTAAAGTGTGAAGTACCAGTTGGTTCTTGTCTTTGGAATCAGTGGTAAAGGCCTTCTTTACACCAGAAAACCAACCTCCTTTCTTCCCCATTTTTACAATCCTTTTTTTTTTCTCTCTGGAAATTACAAATAACATGGAAGCAAATATGTTACTCAGTTGAAGATCAATGCACAAAAGTGATGTTTGTTTAAGCAAAAAAACAGAATTTAGAGCTGGAAAGTGTATGAGTACCTTTGATTTCGAATTGGACTGATCTCTGATCAATTGAATGTTGCTTTGGTTGTGGAGGTGAGCACCGTTATCTCACCAGCTGTCAACATCTGTTTGAAACAATGAAGGAGACAAGTATGTCCTGTAAATATAGTAGATAAATCAGAATCACACTTCTATCATTCCTGGACAATTGTCTACAGATCAGCCATGGGGGAAGGATTAAGACAAGAGTTAAGCAGACTCAATGAAAGCCATGATAAGTTCAATTTGAAACAGAAACAGTAGAAAGCTACAGATCATTGCATCGTACAGACATCCATAAAGGGTGTGTTCTATGAACATCCATTTTGCCTTATAACGCAGACATACCAGCGGCTATTATTTACAGTATTAGCATTGTTTACGCTTACAAGCATCTTTACTACACAGACACACTAACAAAAGGAAATGCTAGACACCTGCCTAATAAGATCATGGAGTTCGTGATGTAGTGTTGCATATATAGTTTGAAGGTCTATGTTTCAAACTGAACAAACATCATTTCTGTTTTTTATTCTCATTCTTTTTGAAGGAAAATATTGGACTTGGGAAAACTGTTAACAAGTCACATCAATGGAGAAGCTGGCCTTTCCTAATCTCTAGCACTAATTAAAAAACCAGACAAAAGCACGAAGACCTGGAAAGTTTCAACATAAGCAGGTCGAAGTGAATGGAAATCACCAAAAATCTGAAAATCTTCAAATCTCGATAGAGTAATCTGTGTATGTAACTAAAATAAGAAGGGTGAAAAAATATATATCAATTTATGCAAGCGTTCTCTTTCTGTAGAAGTAATGATTCATAATGCATGCATATATGACTGAGAAAAGAGTAACAACGGAAGCAATTTCAGAGATAACACCACAAATCACAAGAACAGGTAGAGCTTAACGAAACAGCCTCTTATTAGGAACAATAACCGACCATACACAGAAATCAGCAAAAACGAGACAGGTATAGATAACACAAAGTACTGTATAGAGCTATACTAAGTGCTTCCTTGTAGCAGTGGATTCTGTAGAATCTGTATATTATGAAACAAAGGAACACAATCGTTGAATGAACAACAACATAGGAACAAGAAGCTATATGAAATAAGTGTTTTTTTGTCAGAATATAAAAAGGGACACAGACATGTATGTAGGCCTATTTTCAGGTATACAAAGCGTCTACTAAAAAAAACAAAACATCAAACCAGACATCATCATTAAGCTGCACCGACAAATAAAAGTAATAGAAAATATGTTGTTGATGTCAATTTAATACTCCGACGAGAAGTCGAAAAAAAACCAAAGTCTTCCAATAAAAATCGGGGAAAAAAAGTATAGAATCAGCCACATAATCCCCACCAACAAGAGGGCATCTCACTAAGTTATTTTTAATAAGCAACGGTATACCCAATAAGCGCCAACTCAGATTTATAGTTTTGTAATGTATTGGCTTATGCATTGAAGAGAGTGGGTCAAAATTTTGTGTAAAAAGAATTCTAAGTGAAAAAAGGAAGACAGAGATTCGGTGACATGGTATAAAAATATGTGAGAAATATATAATAGGAACACACAACAATTTAAAAGCCAAAACAGAACAAAGCTGTATGAACCCCAAAGGAGAACTCGTATTTTCAGCAAGAACATAAGGAAAGTGCATCCACTCTAACACGGGACTTTTGTGAAGCATATGGGTTGTAAAGGCTACAAGGTTATGGTTGTTGCAGATTTTCCAGTTTATAACTCACAATCATGGTGGTGTTCGTAAGTCTTAGTTAATCTCCATGCAATCATAGGTGAGCAATCAAATACGAAGAGTATAGATAAGAACGAACCTGGAGTGGGTACATTTGCAGGCGCCTTTACAAGATCTCTCCCAAAGGTAACACCCCAGTAAACATCCTCAATATAGGTGAGCTTCTTATCGAAAAATGAGGGCCAGCTAGATAAATGTAACAAGAAACCAAAAAAAAAAAAGATTATAAAAGCTAGGTAAAAATTAAAAAAGGTAAGTGTATTGTTAGATAATTAATAAATATATGCAAACAAGAAAAAAAAAACTAACCATGAATATTAGGTTCAACAGGAACATAAAAGAAACTGACAAAAGTGGGAAAATGCGGTATGGATATAGATGTAGACACATAGAAGAAATGGGAAACTTACATATAAAAGTGTTGGAAGATAGTGATCAGCAATGTATTCACCCTCTACCTGGGTGAGGCCTTCAGGAACCTCTATTGCATCATTGAACCCTAAATCAAAATTAACATAAGTATCAAAGTAATTAGAAAACAACTGAACTGTGTCCTTAGTAGAATAAAGAAAGATCGCTCACATATTAATATTCTATCATGAAGGACAGCAGTACAAGTTTGGGCAAATAGTTTGTTGGTCTATTAAGCCCTAAATTTTTTGCCCAAAAACAAATATTAGTATCACCTCCTTCATTTAAGATTAGCATTGACAAACAAAATCAACATTCCAAAACACCAGCATTCAAAAAAATCCATAATCATGGCCATCAATGTATATGCTGATCAGAGGAACTAAAATAAACACAAAATTCCCAGCACATTAGCTCATTGTCGCTGATCATTCATATATGAACTAAAACCTTCGAAATCCCTAGAATACAGCAAACCAAAAAGAAATTTTTTCTTGTAAATCACACCCAAGCGCAGGCAAAAACGGAAGCTGAAAATAACCAGAAATACAGCTTCAGACAAAAAAAAATGAATTAAGGAATTAATCACACCCAAGCAAGCGCGGGCGAATGTTTACCAAAAAAACACAGGTCTCCACAAAAACACCGTAACACAAGTGAAATTAATACAACGTCACGAGCCGACATACGAATACTATCCAGAGCACCAAACCAGCTGATCCACCCGAGAGTAGGTAGGTTGTTGCTGTATTTATGTGGACAGAATAGGGGGTTGTTTGGTATCAGTTTAGTTACTTTTAGAAACATTATTTGACCAATAGATCTTGTTATTTTCTTCACTGTCAATATTTTCTGTTTGAAGTATCCTATTATCTGAATTATCAAACAGACCCTTGGTGCCTACAGCCTACTTTGCTTGAATGGCCATCTACTTAATTGACGACTAATGTACATGTACTCACATTCTTTCAAGGAACTCCTGATTTACAAGAAAAATGAAAAGATTTTTGCCTTACAAAATGTACATATACCGAGAAATACACATGTAATTACAAACTTTCTCTGTACATGCACGAATCATGGTGGAAACCTATAAGTGAATGGTAAAGAAGTGGTATTCAATGGGAATGGTAAAACATAAACGAATGGATAATTACCAAAGGCAATAGCAAGGAAAGCGATCAGGAGACACAAACGAATGGATATACTAAAATCCGTAGCTGGAGTCAAACAAAAACAAAATCCATGACGACGGGAAAACCTAATTTGGCGGCATCTGAATTGTTCGCTAAAACGTATGATTTCCTGTATAACCAAATCGGCAATTTGGCCGACAAAACGATCGAAACTCGGAAATTTGAAATCTGACATATGCCCAATTTCACAAATCGTATGAAAATATGAACCCAAACCAGCAAAATCCAGAGAAAGCAATGAAATCAAAAAACATATATATGAATTAGGCAAACCTTGGAAAACGGAGGAGGCAGAGAGAAGCAGAGGAGGCTAGGGCTCGGAGTCGAAGGCGGCTAGGGGTCGGACGCCAGGAAAGCAAGGAGGCTATGGATGTAGAAAGAGGTGGAGGTAAAGGCAGGCAGCAGATGTGGATGTGTGGAGAGGCAGAGAGAGCAGGAGGTGGAAGCCGAATTCAGAAGGAAGGAAGAGATGGCGGAACTAGTTTTTAATAAAATTTAACATATTTAAATTTATATATGATATACGTATCAATATACTTCTAAACCTGAAGCAGTTAAGGGCAGTTTCGTCAATATGATTTTTTAAACCACCCATCCTATTTTTAATTAAGTGATTTATTATGATAATTTTCTATCCATTTTTAATAACTATTTTTATCTTAATTTTTCATCTATTTGTGTAGCACAAGATAAGTTATAGCCTATCTTAATTGGACGGAAATTTTGTGATCAGATCGTTATTTACAATTTATACGTGACCAAAGACAATAACTAACAAAAACAATTTATACGTGACTTATTAAATTTTTTTATTTAGTACACTATCTGACAATATTTATACATAACATGACCAAAGACAATAACTTTTTCACGTTTTATATTTCTCTAAATATATCTTCTATGTAAGTTTCTATCTTTACTTTTTTGGATAAGCATAGATATGCATATATACACATGTATTAGATTTAGTTGTAATATTTTTAAACAAAAATAAAATGGAGATAGCTTATGCAAATATATACGTGAATTACAAATCCATATTTTTTTATAATAAAGGTTACTTATATCATATGTTTTTGTTGTAGTTTATATAGATATGTTATTGTACCATATAAATATATGAATTTTATGTTAATTTAATGATATATATATATATCGAACCATCTAAATAAATAATATGACATAACCCGACCCGACTTGAACCATTTACTATTAATAATTTTTTGTTGTAGTCTTATATTATTTTTCTCTATTCATCTTTTGGTATTATAGTTTGTCCACTTCAATAGGTTTCGGGTTCCAAAAATACGTTATTTAGTCTAATTTATTACAAAATGTGGTTTTATTATTAAATATTACGTTATTTTATCATATTATTGTCTTAATAATCCTACAAATCGATATTCTTAACTCGCTAACTAATTTGAACCTGCAGAATAACATGTTATGACCCGACTTAACTTGATTCGCTCACTCATTCAAACTTGTGCAATAATCCATCATTATCCGATAACTTGACCTATAATTAAATTTGCCGAACCTGCACTTAACCCGAAATGATCGAACCCGTTCGAATGAACCTATTTGACAAATCTAATTATGAGTAATATTTTATTACATATTGAATTACAATTTTTCACATGAAAAAATTTAATTACACAATTAAGTATAAGGAAATTTACCTGAAAATATATTTTATATATATATGGAGATGATTTTATAATCGATAATTTCATAAAAAATTATCAATGTATCAAGAATAAAACTATTAGATAAGTCAGTTTGAGGAGTCGGTCATTTTGATTTCAAATTAAATAACAAGGTTGGGATATTATCTATGGATACTAAAACCTATTGATGGGGTCGATTCGGTAGCTCATTCATTTTGAGGTCGAATTGGATACAAGTTTGTACCGTTATGTATGGAGAGTAAACTAATTGATAGGATTGGTTCTATGGGTTGGTCATTTGAGTTCGGATTGAGTATAAGTTTAGGTTGTTATATGTGGAGAATAAACATTTATGGGTCAGTTTTTACATTGGTCATTTTTGAGTTTGGATATATTACAAATTGGGGCTATTACATGTCGAGAATATAAAATTATTAGCATGGTAAGTTCAGTAGGTTGGTCATTTTGAGTTCGGATTGAGTACAAATTTGAGTTGTTAAATATAGAAAATAAATCAATTGATGAGATCAGTTTGATGGGTGGATCATTTGGAGTTCAAATTGAATATATGTTCGAGATATTATATATGGTGAGCATATTCATCAATAAGGTCAGTTCGGTAGGTTGTTCATTTGAATTCGGATTGAGTATAAGTTTGGATTGTGTAAATTTATATGTCAATTGGATACGGTCATTGCAAGTTTAGTTTAGCTGGATTTAGGTCAGTCGGTTTGGTTTGAGATTGAGTATAAGTTCACATCGTTAATTTTGTAAGTTAGTTAGGTTAAGTCATTATGGTTGTCTTGCAAGTTTATGTTGACCTATTACTGAAGAGAGTCGACTATTTTATATTTCTATTTGAGTTCAGCATTTTGAGCCAACTTGACGAAAAACAAAAGTTATTATTTAAATAATTATACATATGCAATTTTAAAGCTATATATATGACATTAAGTTATAGTAGTATATATAGATCACATGTAAATTAATACATTATGTTTTCTAATTAAAAGAGTTTTCGAACAAGCATTAGGTCATTAACTACGTTAATACCATCAAGTTTTAGTTTGCTCTACCTAGATTCATATTACTAAAATTAATGAATTAACCTATTCAAGATGTTGTAGTTCTCAAAATACTTACCATATTTAAATAAATTATGTATTTAATTTATAATGTTTGTATCATATCTAAATTAATATATGCTTTAAATTTTATTTGAAAAGGCCCCGGGCAAGGCCCGGGTTATAACTAGTTATAAACTAAATACATAAATTATTGAATTCGATTATTGTGAAAACTCCTACATTTAAAATTGACCAATTGATTAATTGGATTTGAATCAAATGAAAACCTTTCTTAACCTTTCATCATCAAGCTGGTCCAAAATATTGGTATCAAACTGATGCGTAAAATAGTCGACTCCCTTCACCAATTGGTTAGCCGGAAAATGTAAGAAAACCATAACGACTTGGCCCAAAAATTAATGACATGAACCTATATCCAATCTCGAACTAAACCGACTAACCCAAACCCAACTGAGCCAACGTTGCAATGACCCTATCCAATTAATATGTACAATTTTCAATTATAAAATCATCTCCCTACATATACTATAAATGTGCATATTTAGTCTTATGAAATAATAAAACATTTTGTATAATTAAATTTTTACATGTCAAATGTATTAACTCAAAATGTAAATAATCTTATGTATCAATACTATTCATATTAGATTTGTCAAGCGGGTCGATTCGGTTGGTTTCGATCATTTGGAGTTGAGTGCAAGTTCAGGTCAATCGGATTTTTGGTCAAGTTGGATTGGCTAACGACAGGTTATTGTATGAGTTCAAATTATGAATGGGTCAAGTCAGTTCAAGTCATGACATGTTATTTTGCGGGTTCTGATTAGTTAGCAAGTTAAGAAGGTCAATTATTTTGGATTATTAAATACTATGGAGTAATATTTATTGAGAAAACAATACTCTGTAATTATTTATACTAAATAAATTCATCTATGAAACCTGAAACATGATGAAGTGAACATTTGGTATTACCAAAACTCGAATAACGTAAAATAATACCAATAAAAAATATTTATACGACCTTTAATTAAGTCTCATGTGAATACATAGGGACAAATATCTATCTTTATGGTATTTTGTATATGGATAAAATTAACAAATTATATACATGCTATTTATGTAAGTTTTTCTTCAAAAAGTCAAGATAAAAGAACATGTACATGAAATTTTTTATATATATTCAATGTACTTTCTATTGAAAAAAGACCTATTGATACATCATGTATTATATTATGATAAAGAAGATCCAGATGTGTGTATCTATCTTATTTCTCATGTATATTTTTCTAATATAAATCAAATAAATATTTGAATAAAACCATATATCACTAAGATATAGGATTTAATTTTGGGGATACACTTATTTATCTATGTAGAAGAATCCGTATTTTGGTAGTACGTTTTAGTATGTAAAACAAACATGATACGTATTTTTTATGTAAACTAAATCCGTATTGTGTTTGTACCAATATGATACGTATTTTTATTATGTAAAACTAAAATAAATGGATTCATTGGATTGTGTTTGTACCAACATAATCATTTACTCGATATCTGTGTTAGGCCAATCAAAAGATAAAATATGGATTTGTTATAGAAATTATACGATTGAGTTAAATATCTAATTGTAATCTATTAAATCTATTATATATAAATAGATAAAAAAAATCTTCATAATAAATCACTTTTTTTTTTAGAGCCATAATAATAAATCACTTAATTAAAAATAGGATGATTGGTTTAAAAATATTTATTGACGAAACTGCCCTTAACTGCTTCAGGTTTAGAAGTATATATATTGACTAGTAGTCCGAGAGGCCGTTAAAAACGACAACCGAGAACGACTAACTGGATCAAACAAATGAACCACAAAAGCAAGCGAAATCGTCTAGGATTGTACAAATTATCGAAAAGAAAGAGTTGAAAATGAGAGTGGAATCAGGGTGAGTAAAACACTAAGAAATAGTGTCGTAGCCTCGTAGGCAACAAATCAACCCATCTAAAGCATGCATAATGGACAGCTGACGTTTCCTCTACCGAAATAACGGATCTTCAAAAATCTAGGCGCATCACGTGATTTGGCCTAATACAACTCGATGCGATTCCAACCACAACTCCAACTCTTCGAAATATGAGTACCAATTAAGAACGAGTAATTCTGCCAAGAAAATAATTAAAACCTTGCACCGTAAGTAAAAGATCTTACAGTACAAGCAAGACAAATTTGAAGCGTAAGTAAGTCGTACTTGCAAAGCAAGTATAACTAGGCTTGCCCCTCAAGTAATGCAATACTTGCTCCGCAAGTAAAATTCTTAAACTTATTTCCTAACAAAAAGCTCAAGAGACAAATAACACTTAACAACTTTTTTTATGAAGTAAATTGCAGCCTAAGCAAAATAAATATTTTTCTTTTTTTCTTTTCTCTATTTTTTACCTCTCTCCCTTGCTTTGCTTTTCCATGGAGATGAATTCCTCTAAGTTGGGGGAATAGTGACTATAATCTCTTCAAGACATAGTAAGCCATCGCTGGATGACGGTCAACGGTCGAAATCGACAACTCGAGAGGATAGTGGTTGGTTTGGAGCAATTGTAAAGCTTCTTACCCGTGTCCGAGTGCATACATTTTAGATCTAGATCTATCATCTAGTGCTATTCTTTTTTTTTTGGTCAAAAATATCATCTGATATTCTTTGTTTCTTCTCAATCATTTCTTCCAAATTTTGTAAATCCTCTTCGAAAGATAATATTTTCAATAACGAAAAATTGACCAAAGGCTTCGTCATCACTAATAGGGTTCGCCTTTGTTAGCCTCAATCGATTCAAAAGCGGCTTTCTCAACCTTAATCGATTCCAAAAGCGGCTTTCTCAACCTTAATATGGTCCAAAAGCGGGTTTCTCATCCTTACAAGAAAAATATCACCATTTCAAGTCGAGATTGAAGGACAAAAACATCCTATTTATGGATGTGGTTTTACAAAAGGGTCATGGAGCCGAAAGATCAAAATCTTCATACATGAGATTGTAGATGGAATAGAGGAGAGGAAGTCGAAAAGAAATGATGTGGACTTTCTTTCTTCCAATTTTAGTGATTGTAGATGTTTGGTTCAAGAACTTGGGTTTTCATGACAAGGGGCAAGGGAAAAGGTAAAAGGGGAGAGTTGTCATATTCTCTTTAGTGGTACGTGTGACGATCCAAACTCATTTCCTTATCATTCGTAAAAATTTACAAATGAGTAATTTATACCTGCATAGTAATTTATACCTCTTATATTTTTTTTCTACACTTAACCATTTCTTGTTTAAAAATTATTGTATTTCTCTATACTTAACCACCTCTTATTGGTAAATTTTTGCATTTAACCACCCATTTGACAAAAATGATATTCTCTATTAGCAAAAGTAAATTATGTTTTTGCCCTTGCATTTAATTTATATATATTAAAATGAAAATAAATTATTAAGGTCATAGATTTTTGTGCTGAAGTCCGATTCGAAATCAACGGATGAAAGAGAGATCGACCTAATTGACTCAATCATTGATTGGATGAAACTTGAAATCCAAGATCCGATGGGTCTACCCGAAATAATATTTATTAAAATAGTGTATCATTCGTAATTGCATATTATAATATACTTTGCTATAAAGATCAATATATGAATACTTTTACTTTATTTTATTTTATTTTTATAATTTTTAAAAATTAATGCTATTAATAGTTAGGTCAATCCAAACCGTATCGAACTCGAAGTGAACCAAGCTGAACATATAATAGAGGGAATAATACTTTTTAATAAAAAATGGGTGGTTAAGTGCAACTATTTATAAATAAGGGGTGATTAAGTATAGAAAAAATATGCTCAAACTTAAAAACGTAAATTTAAGTGATATAGATAAAATAAATAAATACTGTATAGGTAGATTTTACACAATATATTATTATTATCTTTTTTTAGCTGTAGTTTCACTAATCTCAATTTTTGTAGATGATAAGTGACATACTATAATCCAAGCTTACCTTAAGCCTTAGTCCTAAAATTAGGAGTGAGCATCGGTCAAAAAGTAGTCGGATTGTCCCAATCTTATTATTATGGACCAAATTTTCATTAAACAAAATAATTCTTTTAAGAAAAAATAGTTCTTTTATATAAAATATAATTTGTTTAATGAAAAATAGTTCTTTTATATAAAAAATATATAATAAAGTTAGAGAAATCATATATGACTTATAAAAAAACAATATTGTTGTATATAATATAAGTATAAAACTTAAATATTAAAAAATTATATAACATGTTAAAATTTTCAATTAAATTTTATAAAAATCCGGTTCGATCCAGAACGGAGCCAGCTTTTCCATTTTCCTCCCGATCCAATCCGGTACAAAAATCTGATCGGACCGGATTTTGGCCCGCCCTACCTAAAACCCAGGTTGTAACTTTTTTTTTTTTTTTTTTCTTTACATTTTTTGAGTTGATGCAGAGAATTGTGGAAGTGGAGAAGAGCTTCCATTCTATAACAATGGAGATAACCACCATGACACAGGCGAAACAGCTCCATGCCCACATCCTCAAAACCGGATTAACAGAGAAATCCCGAACCGAAAGCTTCTCCAAGCTCTTCACCTTCACAGCCCATTTCCCCTTCAGGCAACCCGAGTTACGCGATTAATCCTCGACACACTCCGAAACCCCAATTCGTATTACTGGAACACCATGATTCGGGTTTACTCCGACAGCCCCGACCCGTTTCAGTCGCTCTCGCTCTTCCTCGCAATGCACCTTCAAGACGGTGATTATTCAGCTCCGATACCGGATAAGATTACCTACCCGTTTGTGTTCAAGGCTTGTAGCAAATTGAAGGAGGCGAAATTGGGGAAACAGGTCCAAGGATTGATGTGGAAGATCGGGTTTGGGTTGGATAGGTATGTGTGCAACTCGTTGATCCATATGTACTCGGAGTGTGGGGAGTTGGGGTGTGCACGGAAGGTGTTCGACGGAATGTCTGAGAGAGACATGGTTTCGTGGTCGTCTATGGTTGATGGGTGTGTGGGGAATGGGAGAACCGTTGAGGCTTTGGAGGTGTTTCGTGAGATGGGAGGGAGTGGGGTGGAGCCGAATGATGCCACTGTCGAAGTTGGAATGTTTTAGACTTTTAGTGAGGTATCTATCATGGATCACTCACTTTTCATTTAATCAAAACTTAAGTCATTCTGGAATAGAGCCGAGTGAAGTTGCTTAGGAACTCAGTAAATTGTCTTACGTTTATTTTGTACTTCCAACAGGTACAAGAATGCCCTGGGAGGCTGGTGGCTGGTTATGATACTTCTCTCGTGCTACGTCCTAACAGAAACTCTGAGGGTATCAAGTAGCACGTGGCTGAGTTATTGGACAGATCAAAGTGGTCCTAAGCAATATGGATCAGGGTTCTACAATTTAATTTACGCACTTCTGTCGTTTGGACAAGTACGTATAGCATTTCAAGTTTTCATATGCCTTCTCTTGATTATCTTACCTATGTTAAATGGGATGCTTTCATATACTTTATTTTTTACAGGGAGCTGAAAGCTAAATTTTCTTGTTGATACAGGTTCTTGTGGCCTTGACAAATTCATACTGGTTGATCACTTCAAGTCTTTATGCAGCAAAAAGGCTCCATGATGCTATGCTGAACTCCATACTCAGAGCTCCTATGGTTTTCTTCCACACCAATCCACTTGGACGAGTCATCAACCGTTTTGCCAAGGATTTGGGCGACATAGACCGAAGCGTTGCAATATTTGTCAACATGTTCATGGGTCAAGTCTCACAACTCCTTTCAACTTTTGTATTGATAGGAATTGTGAGCACCATGTCCTTGTGGGCCATAATGCCACTTCTTGTCTTGTTCTATGCTGCTTATCTGTACTATCAGGTATGCAATTTTCTTCATATCTTACACAATGCAGTACATTGCATTATTACATATGAAAATGCATTATCCTGCATTACACCCTATACTCTTCTAACTTGTTGCAAAGAAAGTAAATGAACATTGTACTTTTGCTTGCTTGTTTACAGAGCACTGCACGTGAGGTGAAACGTTTGGACTCAGTCAGCAGATCGCCTGTATACGCCCAATTTGGAGAAGCTCTGAACGGGTTATCCACTATCCGACTATCCGTGCATACAAAGCTTATGACCGAATGGCCACTGTTAATGGCAATTCAATGGATAACAATTTAAGGTTCGCACTCGTGAACATGAGCGGTAACCGATGGCTTGCTATTCGGCTAGAAACATTAGGTGGCCTTATGATCTGGTTCACAGCAACATTTGCTGTCAGCATTCGCCTCAACCATGGGGCTGCTTCTTAACTATGCTCTTAACATTACAGGCTTATTAACTGGTGTTTTGAGACTTGCAAGCCTTGCAGAGAACAGTTTAAATTCTGTTGAAAGAATTGGGACGTACATAGATTTGCCTTCTGAAGCGCCAGCTGTTATTGAAAGCAATCGCCCACCTCCTGCTTGGCCTTCATCTGGCTCTATCAGATTTGAGGATGTTGTTCTTCGGTACAGGCCCGAGCTTCCCGCTGTTTTACATGGTGTGTCCTTTTCAGTGTCTCCTAGTGATAAGGTGGGAATAGTGGGCCGTACTGGTGCAGGGAAATCAAGCATGCTTAATGCTTTGTTTAGGATTGTTGAACTGGAGAAAGGAAGGATCTTGATTGATCATTATAATACTGCAAAATTCGGGCTAACCGATCTTCGTAAGGTTCTTGGTATCATACCTCAAGCCCCAGTTTTGTTCTCAGGTATGCTGTTTACAATCTGCTAAAACCCATTTTCATGTTTAGAGTTGGAAATAATAATATGATTATATCCTCCAGGAACTGTTAGATTTAATCTGGATCCGTTCAGCGAACACAATGACGCTGACCTTTGGGAAGCTCTAGAAAGAGCACATCTGAAGTGGACGGGGTGGTGCATGAGTTTATAATCGGGGATTCGGGGATTCCTGATGCGAGAAGCGTTTACCAGAAGCTAAATGAGATAGATGAGCGGTTGAGAGGAGAAGGGTATGGGCCTAAACTATCGGAAGCCTTGCTTGAGATTGAAGAGAGGACAAGGCGTTTCAGTTGCTTCATCATAGTGAGAAGCTTGCAGTTGCATTTGGTTTGACTAGGACAAAGCCGGGGTCTCAAATTAGGATTGTGAAGAACCTGCGTTCCTGTGAGGATTGTCATGCTGTTATGAAGCTGATTTCAAAAGTTTATGGAAGAGAGATTGTTGTGAGAGAGATCGGATCCGATTCCACCACTTCAAGGAAGGGACTTGCTCCTGTGGGGATTATTGGTAACTGTCGGACAACACAATTACAATAGATGTAAATTATCTGCGCCAAAGATGGTTCTGATGTACATCTATTGTTCAAGCTTTGCTATGAAACTGCATTGTACATGATACTTTTGCTACAATAGGATTCTTTTTTCTTTCATTCTGACTTTGCAAGAACATGCTCATCCTACTGTATCTTTAAAGCAAAACCTCTTCCAGCCATCTCCTTCTGCCACGTGTCAAACAATTCGGACATTATTTTTTTCACGTCCTCTTGAAAAAGCTGCTAATCCCACGATCTCTTAAAAAAACTGCACAGTTGTAATTGAAAACTGCCACGATCTCTAGAAAAAACTGCTCAGTTGTTGAAATGAAAAACCACGATATAAGTTGTTCTCTTCAACCCTAATCGTTGATTTCAAACTTCCACCCCTTCCAAACTTCAACCCCTCGATTCCCGGCAAAATCCCTTCCTTCTTCCCCACTCAAAGACCACCCCTTCCAAACAGCCTTCCATCAACAGCGTCGAAAACCCCATCAAATGGAACTGGCTACAGAAGGCGGCCGCCGCCGCCATCGATCTCACGGAGAAGCAGCAGGTGAAGTTCGAGACCCGGCAGCCCCTCCCTCCGTCCTGATCGGCGGCAACTTCGCCCCCGTGCCGGAGCACCCGCCGACCCACTCCCTCCCCGTGGAGGGCTCCATCCCGGCCTCCATCGAGGGCGTCTACCTCCGCAACGGCGACAACCTCCTCTTCTCCCCGGCGGCGGGCCACCACCTGTTCGACGGCGACGGCATGATCCACTCGGTCCGGCTCCAACTCGGCCTCCTACTCACAGAGACCTAGCGCCTCCTCCAGGAGCGGTCCCTGGGGCGCCCCGTCTTCCCCAAGGCCATCAGCGAGCTCCACAACCACTCCTTCGTCGCCCGCCTCCCCCTCTTCTACTCCCGCGCCCTCCTCTGCCTGGTGGACGCCGCCCACGGCATGGGCGTGAATTCGCCGGAGCTCCTCCGTCCACGTCTGCCTTCTTCCGCTCTTCAGTCAGAGGTGCTACTTTGCCCTCTTCTCTTTCCTTTCAGATTATCGTTTTCGCCTTCTTTTCATTTGAGGCGTATAGAAATACAGAGTTTTCAGATTATCCACACCCACGTTCTCCATACCACACCGCATATGCAAATCCCAAAACTGCTGCAACTGCTCTCGTATCATGGCTCTCCAAATTGCTCTCTTCCAGCCCAAAAACCCTACGTATCAATTCAACCAAAGTTCTCCTCCAATTTGTGGCAATTCCAATTTTAGGGTTCTATATGTTCACCAAACAATTTGTGGAACTTTTACTGTTAGCTTTCAGGTAACCAAAGGCATCAACATCTTTGCCTTTTTAGGATTCTATATGTTCTTTTAATGATTTTTGAGTCTAATATTAAGTTGTGCTTTGAAGGTGTTCGATAAAATGCCAGTGTCTGAAGTTGATGATTTTTATTGCCTCTTTCTCTTCAGTTTCAGCTTTGTATTGCTTTTCTGATGTGCAGGATTACAATGATAGTGCTTAGGGATTGTTTCGGTTTTCTGTACATATACATTCGGAGGATTAGGGTTTTGGACCAATCACTGTGAAGAAATGAATATAACTATTTCTATTTATCCCGTTGTTATTTTTGTTGAGTTAAAAAAAACCCTCTCCAATTGCCGAAGTGTTTGCTGATATTGGGAAACCGTCTATGGCACGTTGCAAAACTCCTCTGAAATTCAGTTTCAAAACTGCTCCTTCCAAACTGCTAAGAAAGTTATCTATTTAAGCCTGACAGATGCTACTTGATTGAGCTTCAAAACTGCTCTCTTTGAATCTTCACAGGTGCAACCAAAATAGGGTTTAATTGTTCCTCTGAAGTTCAGGTCGTTTACTCCGCCTACACCTCCGCTTGCAACGGTTTGTCACCTGCTCTGGCTTTCAGATTGGGAAACCGCCTGACGGCTGTGATTGTAGCTTTGAAGCACCGTCGCGTAAGTTTTCGCAATGTCTTTCTTCACCAAACAATTTGTAATTCGTATTTTGTGTTACTACCTTCCTAATAAAGGTGGGTGTTGTGTTGATTTAGGTTTGTGCAAATTTTCAAGGTGGAGAATGAGTAGGGATCGCTGCGATCTTCTTGGTTAGCCTTTCTCTCTCTTTTTTTCAAAATCTTTCCACCTCTGTTTGGCTTTTGGAATGACCTTTTCCTACCTGCTCTTTCGGGATGTGGGTTCTTTTGGGTTTGTGAAAATTGATGGCTTGAAGTGCATATTTTGCAAGCAATGAGTTTAATTTTGCAGAATATGAGTAGAGATTGCTGCTTTTGTTTACTTGAGAGTCAAGGGTCGGGCTGGTGGTTAACGGAATGTAGATATCTTTTGAGTGGGTTAAGGGTGAAGGTGTTTTTGCTTTTGAACCTCAGCTCAATTGCAAATTGATTGAGAAATTGTTGATTACTGACTGTTTGTCATAAGTACAAGTGTACAACCGAGATGGTGTGGTGGGATTTCTTTTAAATGTTATTTTGATTGGTTTCAGTAGTTGAAACGTTTTCTGGTATGGGGAATAAATAGAAGTGGGAGTGAGTGAATTTTTGAAGTAAAGATTAGAAATAAAAGAAATAAAAAAGCAACAATGTGTGTGAATTAGTTGTTTCCTCACGGTAGAACATGTTGTTCAACAAGGGAAAATGCTTGGGCAATCTTATTCATTTGTGTATTGGTTACTGGTGTGAAAATATTGCAGATTTGTCAACTCTTGTCTTTTATAGCAGATGAGCTCCATGACCATGTGGAAAGCGAACAAATTGGGTAATTCCTAATAAATATGGCTTCTGGAAAGGAGATGTATATTCAGCTTCAGGCAAGCTTCGATAATTTTCGAAAAAAGGTCAGGCAAAGAGAAACTAACGATAACAAGTGACGCAAAAGGAGAAGTCATTGAGAGCCTTTTGGCCATGGTGGATAGTTTCGAGAGAGCTAGACAGCAAACGAGAGCTGAAACTAGCAAGGAAGAGATGATTGATAAGAGTTGCCAGGGTATATAGAAGCAGTTTGTGGATACAACAAGGAGGTTGAATGTTTCTGTCATACCCGTAGTTGGAAAGCCTTTCAACCCGTGGGTGAGCAGTGTGCCGAAATAATAACATCAAAGTCAGGAATAAACTTATAATTGATACTGCTATTATCTTTGCTATAGCTGACATGTTTCACATATCTGTTTCATCTGTGCCTTAGATACATGGAGCAATTGCAAGAGAGGAGTATGGGGAATTCAAGTCAGGTATTGTGATTCGAGAAATTCGTCGTGGTCTCCTCCTTGGCAATAGACTTTGTAAGAGTGACAACTATTAAAGTCTCATCAGAATAGTACGATCTAAGCAACAAATTGACTTAAGTAGCTAGCTGGACGCCCACTAATCTTGGGTTCAGAATACTGCATTCCAGTTGCTATTGCTAGCTTCTTAATTTGTTGTAATGGTGTAGTTTGGCTGGTACTGATCGATCGATTTCCCGGCGCTGAATAAAATAACTACTGAGCAGCTAACACTCCGCACTGAGCAACCATGCATGTAGACGATAAAATAACTTAATTTGTCGACTTTGAGCACAAGGAAGAAAGATCTTTGTTATATGCAAGGTGGGAACTAAGGCTTTCAAAATAACCAAGTGCATACGTAACTATGCAATTGTCCTTTTCTCTACCGATCCCCACTAAGTCTATAAATCACCAATAATATATCATGTATGGTTGAATTCTCAGCAAATCCACCATTCCCATATAGTGATATATACGTGTCCCTCCAAATTAATTAACCTCAATATCTATCAATGGCTTCCAAAGCTCCAACGATCCACGTTTTCATCCTCAACGATCCACCTCTTCTTCCTTTTTCAACGTACTTCTTTCTAGACTTCTGCATACCATTTTTTTAACTTCTCTAACTTACTTTTTCAACCATATTTTTTATTTTCAACTTTCGGATAATTACCACATTCATATCTTAGGTTTTTAAACTCTAAACTTTTGGTAAATACCACATTGACTATTTTAAAAACCGGTTTACACTTATATATGATGTATATAATGACAATATAAAAAATAAATTCAAGTTGGAAAACCAATATATGAGGTAGAAATTTATTCAATTTAATTTTGATTAATATATCTATCTCAAGATAAATATTTCCAACATAAATTAAAAATTGATGTTATTGTAGTCTAAAAAAAATATTTTTAATTATTTACAATCAATCAAAATTGTTGAGACCTATCCCGTGCTTAGCACGGGACTAACACGGCTAGTTCTTCTATGAAACATATTGACAAGTTCATTTCCTTGTATGAATTGCCTGGAAATATAAACAGACTTCTGAATTCAAAAGCCAATACCTGTGACAGGCTGTGAGTACTGAGTACTGATTTGATTTTATAGTCTCCCATTTCTCCCAGGGGAGGGGTCCAGAAAAACGAAAGGTTGGTCACCGGAAAGGTGAGAGGCTAATAATATTGGTTAAAAAGATTACATTGATGAACTCTGTTGGAAAACCTACATTTCACCTACCGTTTTCCCAAAGAATATAATTGGATATGCCTTGTGATGAAAGCAAATATGTCACAAAAGGCCTTCAATTTCAGTGCAAGCTTCAATTTGCCATTTGCCAATGCATCTGAGGACCGACTATGATTTCTCCAATCTGCAAGACAAAGCCAAAGAGGCGTTTTGAGGGAATCACAATTGATTTCAAAGGCAAGTTTTCCTTAATGTATAGTTTATTGTTTGAGGCTTAATCTTAATCTTCACTTCGAATTCTTTGTTTTCAAACATGTGCTTTCGAATTGAGAGTTAATTTGAGAGTTTGTTTTCCTCCAAACCTGCCCTATATAAAGTACAGTCTTCGAATGGTTCTTCTCAAGGCTCGTCTTCTGTCCCTATTGCAATCCCTCAAGGTACCTATTCTCATTTTTTTTGCTGTAGTTTAAAAGTTATTACTGTGCTCAAGGAAGAAGTTATTTTAATTCCAATACATTTTTGTTTAGAATGATGATGTTTTACATTTTGTTGCTGCAGAGATCCTGCAAAACTGTTGAAGTGTCATCCACAGGCAGCTCCAATATGGACTTAGTGTGAATCCTTCTTTTTCTTACCTTCAAACTCTTGTATTTAGTGTGTTCATTTATCTTATGAATTGAATAACTGATTTTTCTTGAAGTAATCATATCAAGGTAAACTGACTAAGCTCTTTGGGCATTGTTATGTGCTTTTGACAGTGTAAGGCCGAAGGATCTGTTGCAGATGTAAATGAGAATGTCATTGTCAACCCTCAGTTTGAGGATGGTCTCAACAACTGGTCCGGAAGGGGCTGCAACATCGCCTTATATGGTTCCTTAGCTGGTGGAAAGATTGTTCCTAAGTCAGGCAACGTCTTTGCTGCAACGTCCAATCGCACTCAGACATGGAATGGGATCCAGCAGGAGATCACCGGGCGAGTGCGAAGGAAGTGGCTCTATGAGGTCTCCGCCGTCGTAAGGATCTATGGTAACAATGTTACCTCTGCAAATGTCCAGGCCACTTTATGGGTCCAAACCCCTGATAAGCGCGAGCAATATCTCGGCGTAGCAAGGTTACTTTCATTTCCTTGTTGCATAATGTTGCTACTTGTGTATCATGGCTCACCATTCATCAAGTTACCAAAGCTCAGATGATCTGAACCTAAATAGATTGATGAAGGGTTTAATGCAATGAACTTAAAACTCTAGCTACCTTTCTTGTGCTTGGATTGGTAGATGCATATTCCATATCTAAGTAAGACTGCTTGTGTTGTTATAGTGTGCAGGCAACAGACAGTGACTGGGCACAGTTACAAGGGAAATTCCTTCTAAATGGATCACCATCCAGAGTGATCCTCTATTTGGAAGGACCTGCTCCTGGAACCGACATTCTCCTCAACGGTATGGTGATTAAACACGCAGATAAGACGCCGCCTTCGCCTCCACCTATTATTGAGGTCTGTTTGACACTACATTACTTCTTATGAGATCTTGGAAACCTTGACCCTCCATAATCAAGTACGTTTTAACTTTCTGTTTTACAGAATCCATCATATGGAGTGAATATAGTCCAAAACAGTGACCTTGTCAATGGAACAAACGGCTGGTTCGCGCTTGGTAATTGCACTATGAGTGTAGGAACCGGATCACCTCACATACTGCCTCCAATGGCTGAAGACACTCTCGGACCTCACGAGCCTCTAAGCGGTCGATACATCCTCGTGACAAACCGTTCGCAGAATTGGATGGGACCGGCTCAGATTATAACTGACCAGCTGAAGCTCTTCTTAACATACCAAGTCTCGGCTTGGGTCAAAATACGCTCCGGTGCATTTGGCCCCCAGGATGTGAACGTTGCACTCAGTGTAGATAATCAGTGGGTGAACGGCGGCCAAGTTGAAGTGAGTGATGACCGATGGCATGAGGTTGGAGGCTCGTTTAGACTCGAGAAGCAACCGACGAGAGTAATGGTTTATGTTCAAGGCCCTAGTCCAGGAGTGGACTTGATGCTTGCTGGGCTTCAGATCTTTGCTGTTGATCGTCAGGCTCGCTTTGAGTATTTGAAGGAGAAGGCTGATAAGGTAATTTGATTCACTTTTTTTTTTGGTCGAGAGTTACCCATAAGAGTCGAACCGGATACCTCTAGATACTATTCAGAAGGCTTAAACCGATTGAATAAATGTCCGAAGTTAGGTACTTTGATTTATTAACTTTTCTTCTTGGCTCTTACAGATTCGTAAACGCGATGTAGTGCTGAAGTTCATCGGACCAACAGGTGGCTTCTCACTTGGCTCCTTTGTAAAGGTCAAACAAACAAAAAACTCTTTCCCTTTAGGCTCCTGCATAAACCGAACAAACCTGGACAACGAGGACTTTGTTGCTTTCTTTGTAAACAACTTCAACTGGGCTGTCTTTGGCAACGAGCTAAAGTGGTTCTGGACAGAGCCACAACAAGGAAACTTCAACTACAAAGACGCGGACGAGATGCTAGACTTCTGCCAACAGAACAACATACAACGCAGGGGCCACTGCCTCTTCTGGGAAGTCGAAAGCAACGCCCAGCCATGGGTCCGGTCTCTCGACAGAACCGGCCTCATGGCGGCCGTGCAAAGCCGGCTCAAAGGCGTCCTCACTCGTTACAAAGGACAGTTCAAGCACTACGACGTCAACAACGAGATGCTACACGGCTCGTTCTACCAGGACAGGCTAGGAAAAGACGCGCGCGCAAACATGTTCAAACTCGCCCATGAACTCGACCCGAGCGCGACCCTGTTCGTAAACGACTACCACATTGAGGACGGGGACGACGCGAGATCATCCCCTGAGAAGTACCTGGAGCAAATACTTGGTTTACAAGAGCAAGGCGCCCCCGTAGGCGGGATTGGTATTCAAGGTCATATAGATAGCCCGGTTGGGTCAATAGTTTGCTCTGCATTGGATAAGCTTGGCATTCTTGGGCTGCCCATATGGTTTACCGAGCTCGACGTCTCGTCGGTTAATGAGTACGTGAGGGCCGAGGACTTGGAGGCGATGCTTCGGGAGGCGTTCGGGCACCCGAGTGTGGAGGGTGTTATGCTCTGGGGGTTCTGGGAGATGTTCATGAGTAGGGACAATGCAAGTTTGGTGAATGCTGAAGGTGAGATCAATGAGGCTGGAAAGAGGTTTCTTGAGATCAAGAGAGAGTGGATGAGTCATGCTTGTGGGCTTGTTGATGAGGATGGTGAGTTTGGGTTTAGAGGGTTTCATGGGGATTATGAGGTGGAGATTTGTAGCCTTGAGAGGAAGGTGACTAAGACGTTTGTTGTGGACAAGGATGATGACTCGCCCCTTGTGGTGAACATAGAGATGTAAATGAACTTACCTCCCGTATGGTAATTTCTGTGTGATTTGTATTGACTTGTTTTATGTTATGTTTGGCGTTTTTTTGGGCCGGCCCATGTTCGGATATTGGGCTTTTCTCCATTTACTGAGCTCTAATGTTAGCTTTTCTTAATCCCTTTCTCTCTGTTTTTTTTTAAAAAAATTCTTATGATTTTTTTTTTCCATAATGGTGCCATATTCTCTTGTCAATCTCCTCATACATGTTATTATCAAACCATTTGAAAGTCAATACACCTTAGCGTTCAATTTGGATGCATTCGATATTGTTTGGCCTTTTAGGGTTCGTTCGGCAATAGCCCGTTAGTGGATGTCCGCAATCAAAAACGCTTCTCCTTTAAGGCTCCGTTCGGGTAATTAGCTGAAAGCTGGGACTGAAAGCTGGAAGCTGGAGATGAAAGATGAAAGCTGTAACTGAAAGCTGAATCCGAAAGCTGAATTTATGAAATGGGTGTTCGGTAAAGTAACTAACTGAAACCCGAAAACTCTAATGACAAATGACGAAAATACCCCCGGTCAATTAAAAAACCATTTCCATTAGCATACACACGTGCCATTCACGTGCATATCCCACACACAATTTTAACGTGAATTTGCAAGAGCCCCTGTTCTCAGATCTGGCATCGTTCTTCACCAACGTTGCCTCCCCATTCCAGATCTAGCCGTATCCTCTGCTCATCCTTGCCCGAGCTCTCGCCGGAGGCGGTGTGGTCTCCAGCTCTCGCCGTCGTCCTTTACCCACCCTAGCCACATTTATAGAACTGCCCAACTCGAGCTCGAGCTCTCGCCGTCGGTGTCGTCTCCACTCTCCAGCTCGAGCTCTCGCCGTCGTCCTCGTTCGTCGTCGGGGCCAGATCTGAGGGTTTGAGCGACGGGGAAAGGGCACAGCGAGAGAACGAAAGTCTCAAATCGCAAGGGTATTGAATGGAATTTATGGTACGGAAGCGGAACAAAAATCCCCAAAACGCTACCTTGAAACGCTTCCCCTTGGGGGTACTAGGGGACAGCGTTTAGCGGAATTCGGCCCCCCGCTCCCGCTCCCGCTACGTCGCCCGCTGCGCACCAAACACCCCTTTAGTGTAGCGTCTCGCCATCGAATCCGCCCCCGCTGCCCAAAAACGCCACTACCGAACGGACACTAAGAGTAGCCGGAGAATAGTGAATTTCAGCTCTCTCTTTCTCCGATATCCCGTTAGTAAAAACGCTAATGTAAGACGGAGTACTAATCTCTTTGTATGGATGCAAGTGTTTCATCTTTAGTACTGTAGTAAAAGAAAGAGCACAAGCAGAAGGTCCCACAAACATCAAATCATGATGAAATGACTCCAACCATCATCCTAACTCCACATGATTTAGTTTATCTTAAAAACACTTAACAGGCCCGTAGGCCCATAATCACCTTACCCGGCCCATCTAAAATTTTGGATCTCAAAGTAAAAAGATTAATTGTAAAAAAAGAAAAAGGTAAAAAGTGATGTGGGACCCACTTAGGGGAGTCAGAAGCATTGGGAAACAGCTCCCGCGCTGTTCTCGGGCGCTCCTCTGCACCTGCTCCACCTGATTTTTTCCACTCTTTTCTTTCACTCTAAAAATAAAATCATTTTGTTGTTACTTGTAATTTATTTCATGTTGGAAAAGTTAAACTCCATGTCATTAGAAAATTTTAGCTCGGACACTTGGTTTAATAATTAAGTTTTTGGTAATAAATTGATATATATATCATTGTTCGGAATTTGATGGACATCGGTTTGTCTTTTATAGTGCAGTAGAACCTTCATAAATTAATACTCGATAATTTAATAAACATAATAAATTAATATTTTTCTCCGATCCCGACTTGGGGTAGTGTAAAATTTGATGATTTTCGATAAGATAATAAGTTAATAAATTTTCAAAAAACCACTATGGAAATATAAGGTCTCAATAAAATCATAAATTATTAATTATTCAATAAAGAATGTAAAATAATGCCAAACATACAAAATTTGGTCAGAAATTGTCCATATTTTATTTTTAGTAAATCCGTTAATAATTTGGCTCTACTTTTATGATTTTTGTAGTTGGTATTAATTTGGGTTCATTGACAATACTTGGTATTATTTAATTGGAAGTATTTCTATCACTAAAATCTCTATAAATTAATAAATATTAATTTATCGATGAATTAATATCTCTATAAAATAATAAAATACTCTGGTCCCGACCCAATTAATTTATAGAGGTTTAACTGTATTTCGTAAGCAGAAAAAAAATTGTAAATTCTAAGTGAAAATAACAGTTTTTCTACCCTATGGCCTAAGCACATATGACAAATAATACTCTTTAAAGAAATTTATTTACAAATAAATATACTTTTTTCAAATTTGAACTATTATTATAGGGTACAAGATGAAAAAATCAATATGCGTAAAATCAATAAATAAATCATATTCATTCTGACCAAATAAAATAAAATACATTCATCTTGGGAAATTCCGTCCGGAAACCATGAGGTTTTACAAATTCCGCGGTGGTACACAAAGTTTTTCGGTATTTCGTGTGGTAACCACGAGGTTTTACAAATTCAGCGTGGTAACCTTGGCTAGTTGGCCCATATCTTCAATTTGTTTTTATAAAACACCTAACTTTGTAATTTTAGTAATATATATGTTTTTTATTTAATGTTTTTCCATGAATCTATATATTTGAGTATTATTTTACAAACTCTTCTATTTTTTTATTATTATAAAAAGAACCACATTTTTCAAATTTGTATAAAATAATAGTTCCTTTTTTAAATTAACAAAAGCATACTTAATTTAAAAAAAACTACCGTTTCTTACTAACAAAATATAAACTTGAATTTTATTAATAATAGTTGATCTTGTAAGGGGGTGCTCTTTAAAAGTGGGTGCACTATTTCAATTAATTTGTTTTTAAATAAAATAATTTTTTTCTAAACATAATGTACATATATCATGACATTAAAAATGTGTATAAATTATAGGTTTTTTATGACAAGTACCACTTTAGGCAGTTTTTTTTTATAGTAAATCAACATTTAAAAATAATAAAGATTATGTATTAAGTAATACTTCTCATTAGGTATTTTAAGAAAATAGATTTGATAGTTTTGTTGAAAAAAACTATTTAAATGATACTTACTTCCCGTTAGTTATAATAAGTTATTTTTTTCTTATTTTTCAACAAACCTATCAAATCTATTTTAATTTTTTAATACAAAATTGAGAAATGTGGTTCTTTTTATAATAATAAAAAAATAGAAGATTTTGTAAAATAATAATAATAATATAGTGTCATGGAAAAAGAGTAAATAAAAAAAAATATATAATACTAAAATTATAAAGTTAGGTGTTTTATAAAAATAGATTTGATAGTTAAAAAAACACTAAATATAGAATGATTTGTGTAATTAATTAGAAAGTATGGGTAAGTTTTTATATAATTTTAACTTTTTATAATAGGCCAAGGTTACCATGCGGAATTTGCAAAACCTGGTAGTTACCGAACAGAATTTCCCATTCATCTTAATATCAATTCTCATCTATACAACTTGAATAAGGCAACACAGCCTTTAGCTTTAATGTTGTTAATTAACTCCATTTCCTTTTTTTTTGAAATCAAATCTATAATCTATCTATATCTAATGAAAAACTGGGTTCTCAGTTAACATAAATGGTGATCATTAAGGATGGTTTTTTTTTTAAAGTGAAGGAAATTAGGTCTGCGTTGTTGGTGTTTTCTATATGAACGTATTGATTGATAATTGATGTCCGCGTTTTTAGGTAGATTTTTAGGGTCTAGATAGGTTAGTATAAGTTGTTTTTCGTAGTTGAGTCTTGTGTTTTTGAGTCTTTTTGCATGAGTTTTCGTATTTCCTTGAGATTCGGAAACTACGCGCTTTTGTGTCGTTTTGTAGGTGTTTTGAAGCTTGGAGACGGGTTTTGGAGCGAGACTTGGAGAGGATGGTTGAGCTAGGAGGAAGATTCAAGTGAAAAAACCAAGGAGAAGAGCTAAAAAGGAGCAAAATCAAGAAGAGAAGTCAAGAAATCGACCCCAAGATCGAGCCCAAGGAGGTCGACCTCGAGCCATTTGACCAAACTTAGAGCACAAGGAACCAGAGCCTCAGGATCGACCCTTAAGGGGTCGATATCGACCCTATGGAGGGTCGATCGCGCGTTACCGACTTCCTTTTATCCGGATTGCAAGTTGAAGTTTCCTAGTTTGTATTTTAGGAAGGTGTTTTGCTTGTGTTTCCTAGTTAGATTAGGACTCCTTTTTGTCTATAAAAGGAGGTTGAACCTATAGTTTTTAACATATCATACTTTGGATACTTGGAGTATTAAGGAGAAGACTTGGAGAGCAAGTTTGAGGTTTGTAAGATTGATCTTTTGCTTAATTTGAGTTTTAGTTTGGTTTGATGATGTCCTCTTCTTCTTCTTCCTCTTCTCTCTTTGTTATGTGTGAGTAGTCTTCTTAAGTTCTAGGGTTGGGCAAAAACCCAACACAATCATGCATGTTTAAAACTTGAATTCATGACTTAAATGCTTAAGGATCATATCTAACCTATCTTGTGCTTAATCCTTGGTGAAAATTGAGGCATGACTTGTAATTAACCCTAGCGAAAGTGAAAAGTTAATTACTTGACTAGTTCTAATAGGATTATTTGCGAAAGTTGATATTCCTAGGTTGAAGGATAGGTAGAAAGTTGTTTAATTTGCGAAAGTTGATTGAATGGCTTGAATTGTTTGCGAAAGTTAACTTTTCTATGATCTAGATGGCATGATAGTTGTGAATTCTTGTCAAAAGCATGTATGGTTGTTGTTGTGGTAGCCCTAGCCCTAGGATTTGCCTTTTTATTGATTGAAATTCGTATCTTTTGCCTTGATCCCGACTCCCTCCATCGTGTTCGAGTTAGTTGCTTGTTATCTTGTGTTCGTGCCTCTTTTTACTCTCAGGATCGACCTCCCTAGGGTCGAGATCGACCCTCTTTGGGTCGAGCCTGAGTTGTTTTGCCCTTTGTTTTCTTTGCTTTTCGTAGTTATCGACTAATCTTAGCACTATTCTCACTCCCGTGGACGATCCTGACTTCGCTATACTCAGCGGGGTCTTGACTACAAATTTATTTGTTCAAGAAACCCTTCAACAAATTGGCGCCGTTGCCGGGGAGTGTGCAATAGTGCCGAGTTTGGTTGATATTTGGGTGAGGGACTAGCCCAAACCCTTTGTGTGTTTTTGATTTGTTTTGTTTTTGTTGTTGTTTTTAGGTTAGATGTAGCCATGGAGACCTTTGAGGACCTTGAAAGAAAGTTGGCCGATCTTGAACTTCAAGTGCTAAACCTCCAAAGAAAAAGAGAGGTCGAGGCTTATGCAAGTCAAAGAGAATGGGAAGGCCAAGCCTACCCCAATTGGGGTTATTATGAACCACACCATACTTATGCAAGTCAATTTGAAGAGACCAATTACGCTTGGGATCCCTATTGGAGGAGTGATGATTATCCTAACTGGGGTTATTATGAACTTTCTAGCTATGAAGAGCAACCACCGGCTTGGGCACAAAGTCTCTTTGGTGGACTCATCGATAAGCTTGATGAAGTTCAAAACAAATGGGGAGACTTCGAAACATGGAATGACAATTCCGAACTTAGTGATCTAGCGGCTCAAATTCCACAACCTCAAGGGCGATTACCGGGCCACCCCGATGAGAACCCGAGAGGCCACATTGCCGCAATTCACCCAAGGAGCGGAGAGAAGTTGCCGGAGCAAGATGTGAGTAAGAAGACGGCGGATGAAGAAGACCGACCCAGCCCAGGGGAGGTCGTGTCCGACCCCCACATGATCGACACCAACCCCCTCCCCACTACGGAAGAGGCCGTCACCGACCATCATCAGGTCGCGGCCGAACCTCTTCCTGGAGTCCCGCTATCCAAGACGGCTAAGGAACCTTCCATTGTGCATATTGAGCCTCTATCCGAGTCAAGTCCTCCACTCATTCTAAGCCAATCATTCCTCATCATGACCGGAGCTATCATAGATGTTAAGAAGGGACTCGTATCATATTCTAGTGGTGAAGAGAAAGTAGAGGTCCGCTTCGACAATGCTTTGGAAGAGGACCGTGAAGAGGAGAATTTGGAGGATGATCCGGAAGTGAATTTCTTGCTAGATGAGGCCGAGAAAAACAAAGTCGAGACCCAAGTGGAGAATGAGAGTCTCTTTCTAGGAGAAGGCGAAATTGAGGAGGTTAAGGCCCAAGAGGATGAAGGATGTACGGGGTCTTTGCTACCAATGTTGAAACCAAACCCACTCGTGGAGGAAAGTGAAGAAAAGGTGGTCGGGTTTGGACCTTCATTGACCCCGGATGCTAGCAAAGAGTGGGCCAATCATGAAGAGATGAAGGTCGTCACCATGGGTCCTTTCGACTTTCTTAAGTCAATCATGGTCCCTTATCTTGAAGGTGCCTACAAATTCTATCATTTTCCCTTCAAGCTAGGACACAAGGAGCTATGGACCTACAAGGATCCCTTTGTTGAGTATTGTGAGGCACCACCGCACCCACCAAGTTGGTTTTATCCTAACCCTTCTCACGAAAGTTATTCTTGCGCTTTTGATAAGTTGAAATAATCTTTGAGTGCTATATCATTATTTTTCAATTTATCAATATGCTACATATGCTTTCATGAGGTGTCTTCAATGGACTTTGACAGGTTACTTAGAGCCTTGACGATGTCCGATCATAGGGATTGAGCTAAGGAACTTCTCGTCAAGCTAACGACGTAAAACAAGCGCTTACGGGAGGCAACCCGGTTTCTAGATTAGTTTTTCCTTTTTATTTTTATTTTTTTTTGATTTTCCAATTTCTAGACTAGATTTTTGTTTCTTCTAACCTTCCTTAGATTAGATTAGGATATATTTTGCTTGGGATAGGATCTTTGTGATGTTTTTGCAGGACTCTAAATTGCAAAATGCGAGCTCAAAAAGGACGGGAAAAGACAACTTGACATGAGGTACATGAGCCCTCAGGACCGACCCCATGAGGGTCGATCACGACCTCCTCCTTGCTCTTCCTCCCCTTCATGCACCTCTCAGGATCGACCCTAAGGGGGTCGATCTCGACCCTAAGAGGGTCGTGCCAGCACACTATGCCTTCTATGCTCCTTCTCCAATCCAAGCTTCAATAAGTTCATTGTGAGTTTTCTTCTTCTTTTCTCTTTACCTTTTTCATGTGTTTTCATGCATGGGGACATTGCATGATTTAAGTATGGGGTGGGGAAGAAGAAATCTCACATGTTGTATATAATTGAGTCTTTGCTTGCTTTGTTTGAGTAGTTTGATAGTTTGCTTGTTAAGAAAAATCTTGAAAAA
The DNA here is from genome assembly GCA_963924305.1 of Polygonum maritimum. Taxonomy (NCBI): domain Eukaryota; kingdom Viridiplantae; phylum Streptophyta; class Magnoliopsida; order Caryophyllales; family Polygonaceae; genus Polygonum; species Polygonum maritimum. The sequence continues at coordinate 5,272,209 of OZ002732.1, forward strand.
TTCAAAAAAAATGAGAAAAATGTCCAAAATCCAAAAAAATTGCAAAATGTAGAAAAATCCAAAAATATTTGCTTCCTTGTTTGTTTTAGGATAGAAGAGCATTCCATCTTAGGCGTCCTATGATGAAAATTAATTTTCATGCTTATCATGTAATTCCTTTGGCATAATTGGATAGTGTAGCCCATGTTTTTGAGAAATTGCTCTTGATTGTGAAAAAGGACTTGTGATGAAATTGAGCATATGTGTTTTGAGTGAACGTAGTTGCAATCCAACAAATTTTTACCTAGTAAGAATTTTGGCCTTGTAGGGAGAACATCATTGATGCCCTCTTCTTTGTTTGTGTGATTTTGCTCTCTTTATGCATATGTTTCTTGTCATTGATATGGTTATCTATTTCTTGAAACCGATATGAGATTGTTCATGCATGTTGATTGTGATTAAGAACTTATATTTTTAGCCCATGTTCTTCCATATCTACCTTGAATTGTCTTTGCTTGAAGCCCCGTTTTAGCCTTAGCCTTTGTTTGAAGCTCCACAAAAAAATTATCCCTAACCTATATTAGCTTGACCCTATTCCGGGAATTAAACTTAGATGAATGTGTTGGGAATAATTTTTGTTGAGTAACATTTGTGTTGGGTTTGAAAGAGGTGACATTGTTAAAGGGTAGAAAACAACTTGTTGAAGTGTAGTGTAATAGGATTCTTGGCTTGGAATGCACATTGTTGAAAAATTGATGGAAAAAAAAAAAGAGAGAAGAAAGAAAGAAAAGAAAAGAGAAAAATGTATAAGTGCAAAGCCAAGAATTCCTAGTATTTCTAAGTTGTAGTATGGAAGTTTGGGTTAGAAATTGATGGGTATGAGTGTCATTGATGAAGTGTTTGGTTATGAGTTGAAAAGAGAAAAGAAAAAGTGAGTGAGTTGTTGTGGTTTGAAGTGTTGTATTTAGGAGTTTGATTCCCGGATTTAGCACCACATGGCCAAATAACTTCCTTACCTATTGTTATTACCAAGCCCCATTACAACCCGGCCGAATGAGTCTTCTATGAAGATTTCATTGAGCCTAAGTTCTTATGAAGATTGATGTGTTTTGACTTCTCTAGGTAGAGAGATTGGTGATATAAGTCTCAATGATGAAGTAGATGTTGCATAAAGATTGAGATGAGAGTTGATTTGATAGCCTAAACACATGAGAGATGAGAGAAACACATTTATATCCCTTGTGAGGTTGGATTGTGATTGCCTAGCTCGAGACTTATACATATGTGATGACGTTAAAATTACTTGTCTTCTTTTCACTTATGTTTAAAATGTTTTGACAAGGGCTATGCTTGAAGATTGTGTTATTGGTTTTGATTTGCATGATTATTGCTTGAGGACAAGCAAGTCTAAGTATGGGGTGTTTTGATGTCCGCGTTTTTAGGTAGATTTTTAGGGTCTAGATAGGTTAGTATAAGTTGTTTTTCGTAGTTGAGTCTTGTGTTTTTGAGTCTTTTTGCATGAGTTTTCGTATTTCCTTGAGATTCGGAAACTACGCGCTTTTGTGTCGTTTTGTAGGTGTTTTGAAGCTTGGAGACGGGTTTTGGAGCGAGACTTGGAGAGGATGGTTGAGCTAGGAGGAAGATTCAAGTGAAAAAACCAAGGAGAAGAGCTAAAAAGGAGCAAAATCAAGAAGAGAAGTCAAGAAATCGACCCCAAGATCGAGCCCAAGGAGGTCGACCTCGAGCCATTTGACCAAACTTAGAGCACAAGGAACCAGAGCCTCAGGATCGACCCTTAAGGGGTCGATATCGACCCTATGGAGGGTCGATCGCGCGTTACCGACTTCCTTTTATCCGGATTGCAAGTTGAAGTTTCCTAGTTTGTATTTTAGGAAGGTGTTTTGCTTGTGTTTCCTAGTTAGATTAGGACTCCTTTTTGTCTATAAAAGGAGGTTGAACCTATAGTTTTTAACATATCATACTTTGGATACTTGGAGTATTAAGGAGAAGACTTGGAGAGCAAGTTTGAGGTTTGTAAGATTGATCTTTTGCTTAATTTGAGTTTTAGTTTGGTTTGATGATGTCCTCTTCTTCTTCTTCCTCTTCTCTCTTTGTTATGTGTGAGTAGTCTTCTTAAGTTCTAGGGTTGGGCAAAAACCCAACACAATCATGCATGTTTAAAACTTGAATTCATGACTTAAATGCTTAAGGATCATATCTAACCTATCTTGTGCTTAATCCTTGGTGAAAATTGAGGCATGACTTGTAATTAACCCTAGCGAAAGTGAAAAGTTAATTACTTGACTAGTTCTAATAGGATTATTTGCGAAAGTTGATATTCCTAGGTTGAAGGATAGGTAGAAAGTTGTTTAATTTGCGAAAGTTGATTGAATGGCTTGAATTGTTTGCGAAAGTTAACTTTTCTATGATCTAGATGGCATGATAGTTGTGAATTCTTGTCAAAAGCATGTATGGTTGTTGTTGTGGTAGCCCTAGCCCTAGGATTTGCCTTTTTATTGATTGAAATTCGTATCTTTTGCCTTGATCCCGACTCCCTCCATCGTGTTCGAGTTAGTTGCTTGTTATCTTGTGTTCGTGCCTCTTTTTACTCTCAGGATCGACCTCCTTAGGGTCGAGATCGACCCTCTTTGGGTCGAGCCTGAGTTGTTTTGCCCTTTGTTTTCTTTGCTTTTCGTACTTATCGACTAATCTTAGCACTATTCTCACTCCCGTGGACGATCCTGACTTCGCTATACTCAACGGGGTCTTGACTACAAATTTATTTGTTCAAGAAACCCTTCAACAATAATAGTAGTCCAATGGCCTTCCACTGGGGTTTTTATTCCAAAATTGAAGTCAATGGAGATAGAGAGACGCAGTGACTAATGTCTTGCTCTCGACCGCCTACCCCAACGTCTTCGCCAAGCCCACCGATTCCCCCGGCTGGCTCGATGGAGACGACCACGACCTCCTCCTCCCCGACAAGCCCTTCGAGCCCCGCCTCGGATTGCTCACCTGCACCAGTTTCAGCGACGATGCGGACGAGAAGCCCTATCCCAGCCCCCCATGTTTGACAACCACAACGACAACAGACCGACAATTTCTGCTACGGGTTCCCCATGGGGTTAGGGTTAGGGCTAGGGCTGTTAGGTGGGAGGTTCGATTTCGGGTTCAGTATCACCAGGGGGGTCAGCGCCTTCCGGAACTCTCCGATTGGCGGATACGGCGGCTCCGGCGAGTGGTGGGGGTACCCGGCCATGACCACCGTTGATGTCCAGGCGATTTCGCCCACGCTCGACAAGAAGATCAAATCCGGTGGCGGGAGCACCAAGAAGAAGAAGAAGGCGCCCGAGGAGAATGCCAAGGACGACAAGCAAACGGAGGCGTCGGTTGCACCCGTGGTTTCGGATTGCCGGATTCGGCTCAAGTTGGACTACGACAACGTCTTTAGTGCTTGGTCGGATCGTGGCTCCCCCTTCTCCGACGACTCGCCGGCGTCCGAGCTCAGAGGGCGCGACGTCTCGGTACGTAAGCCCTTCTCTTTTGACTTCTGCTCGCTCTTGTTTCGTTCTTTGTTGGAGATACCATTGATTGGTTGAGACGCCTATGGGTACTTTGCTAAGGGGATTTTGATTTGTGCTTATCCATCTAACGAGCTAAAGTGATTAGCCTTTTTTTTAAGAATCAGTTGAATGAAAGCTTGAACAAAATTGACCCCTTTTTTGTGTTCTGATGTTCAAACTCCATAAGGAAGTGGAAAGTCCATTCAGAAAAAGGAAAAAGGAGATTGTTGTGACTTGTTCCAGCAGCTTTGATTTTGATACTTTGAACCCAAATCCACATTTGAAACCTCCTTTCATGACCACTTTCGACTAAGATAATTCGTTTGAAATAGTTTATCCGGACCTGGGTGTTTGATATTGTACTACGTTTTTGATATAGGAATACTTGACGAATTAGTAGCAGAAATGGGGTTAGCTTAGATGATCGTTACTACAAGTTGATTCTGTTCATCCACCATGATTGCCCTGGGTCCACTTGTGGTATATTGCTGGGGTTTTTTTTCATCCATGTATTTGGTGTTGCAGTGTATGATCCTTTTGTAATTAGTAGCAGAATTTTATAATTACTGTGGTGTAAGTGTGTATTGATTTTTTGTTGCTTTCGCACGCAGGATCAACGCTAAGTTCAAGGAGATGGGATGCGTCATCTTCTTCGGATGGCTATTTGGACATTGCAAAAGCTGTAAGGCTGATTTAAAGACGGGTTAGTGCATTCTTTAATATTCCCTCGCTTGACGGGTTAGTCTATTTTCAAAGACATTGTCTGACACAGTGCCAAATGTACTTGGTAAATGTTACATGTGCCTCCTTTGCATATGGCCATTGACATATGTTTGCAAACCCAAGCAAATAGTTTATAGGTGCACAACATATTGTAACTCATGGACCTGTGGATTGTATGACATCCTTTAATTCGAACAATATTGTAGGAGATCAATTGGATGCAACAATTGTAGCTTAAACAAGTTCTATAGCTTGTATGATATGACAGTGTGCGCCAAGATTAACTAAAGACATATACGATGATAAAAAAGGATGTAGTAAGAGATAGGCAAATGCAACAGCTATGCCCATTCAGCCAGCTTGAACCAACATTTTTCACGAGGCAGCAGTGGCAAAAATATCTTGACTTCTTCAGTAGGCAAATATCTTGACTCATGGACCTGTGGATTGTATGAGCATGTTCCAGCAGCTCTGATTTTCATTTCTCTTACCTTTTATTGTTCATATTTGTTTGTGCTTACAAGTTCTTTGTATGAGTTCTTGTGCTTTAGATCAACATGGAACTCGAGGGCCGATACGCGCAAGCATCTAAATACGATTGCCTTCTGTTTGGTGAGCGTCTCTTTACTTTCTTATAACAAGGCTATGTTGTTGAGTTGCTGATAATGGTTATTGTTTACCTTAAGATTAATGAAGAGCTAGATTACTTATTGTAGTGTTTTGGATTGGCAGATTTAGATGACACCGTATACCCTCTAAGCACTGGTCTTTCAAAAGCTGTCTTAAAGAACATCCAAGGTGGGTCTTTGTCGAACTTTTAATTTCATTTTCCTGTTGAGATCTTTAAAGTTTGGAGTCTAAGAATTATTGTATTTTTACCAATACACTACATGGTTGAAAAGCTGGGCATTGATAGGAGCAAGCTTGATGATCTGAGCAACTACTTGTACAAGAGCTATGGGACAACAATGGCTGGACTTATGGTAAAAGTCTTAACTTTTCATCTGGATTTGTCACTTTTTGAGCATGTCTTTTCATATGAACTTCGACCACTCTGGATTTGCCTTGTTTAATCGCATCTTTCAATTAAAGTTTTTGTCTATCTGTTATTTACAATTACATGTTTAGATTCCGATGTTGCGGTTTTGCTGTCTTTTCTATTTGTTGCTGAGTTTCCATTAGCTATTGCTCTTCAATTTGGCCTGAATTGTTATAATGATATTATTAAAGAATTTAGTGAATTGACCTAATTTTTGTCTGATTTAGATTTTGCTATATGTTTATTGGTTGATTTATTGTGCTTAGTAGAATTTGCTCTTTTGCCTGTGGTTTAAAGGGGAGGTTGTGGATGGCTACTGGATAGAGCTGCTAGGCAGTAGCCATAATGTGTGCACAGTGGAGTAAGGTAAACACACAAACTTAGTTTGTGAACATGGTAACAACCTGATTGGAACCATTCGAATCAGATGCCCTTTTGAAATAGGGAATATGATGAATTTGGTGAAAATGTACGAAATTCTTTCATTCATTTTACCATATTACTATCGGTTCAGTTAACTGTCTTAACTTTGTTCTCTGTATGGCAGAAACCTTCAGTCCAATGAATTAACCGGAACCATTCCGCTTGAACGTGCCAACTTGAAAAAGCTTCAGGAACTTAGCTTGGACAAGAATAAGCTTCAAGGCATTTTTCTGGGTGATAATATTACAGAGTTCTCATCAAATGCCCATGGAATGTAAGTAGGGAGATTTTCTTGTGAAAAGCATTCAGCTTGGCTTTTTTTCATACTTGAATTTTCATTTCTCTGATCAAAACTAGAATGTAATTATCAAAATATTTAACTTTCCTTGGTATTGTTTGGTTGTAAATCCCAAGTATTCATGTGAATCTAGCCATTATTCCCCTTTATCTTCTAATCTACTTGGATGGCTCACCCGAAATAGATATTATGTATTTGTAATGTAATGCAAGCAGAATTATTATGTTTAAGATGCCTGTTTTCTTATCAGCTAATGTGGGATCATCAGGTTTGCATCTGCAGGAAATGGGGGTAACTTTTGTCATTCACCTCAGCTAAAAGTTGCAGACTTCTCCTACAACTTCTTCATTGGCAGAATTCCCAAGTGCTTAAACTATCTTCCAAGGTATCATATTTGATATCTTTAATCATCAATTCCAACGATCATCATGTCTGAAATAAATTAACTCCAACATCCCATCTCAGGCAAGTTTTCAAGAAAATTGTCTCGAGGAGAAACATGTCAAACAGCGGCCTGGTTCAGAATGTGGTACGACCCAAGCTGCCTTACCTATATATTGTAATGCTAGTATATAACAACAGAAAAAGTTATCCGTCGAGTCTATAATGAGAGTGTCAATACTGCAGGTACGGGCGCAGCTCCTTTGTCACGAATCAGAAATCATCCAGCTGATAGTACTCCAAAAAGTAAGAGAAAGGCAAACAGTACTAAGAATCTAGATAGCTCTCTCGGTGGCAGCACTCTCCTATTGGCTCTGCAACCGCCATCTCCGGGAACGAGGAGAACCAAAACGCCCAATTCCAAGAAGGTTAGGCCAGGTGTGGTCGATGCGATTGGAAACACCCCTTTGATTCCGATCAACAACCTTTCTGATGCCACCGGCTGCCAGGTATGCATATTTACCAGATCAAAGCTCAAGAAATTTATGGGGGAAAGTATGTGGGAGAGAGAATGATTGTTTATTGTGTGTTTTGTGTTTGATTTGGTAGATTTTGGAAGAAAGCCGAGTTCCTAAACCCTGGTGGAAGCGTCAAAGATAAGGTTGTTGTTCATATCATTGAAGAGGTATGTTTCTCATCTGTACTTGAATCACTGAGGTGTTATTGTTTCCCAAACCCTATGTATATGGAGCTCTCATTCGTTTTCTGCTCTTTATAAATTAGTTTCTCCTCCTTTTTTACACAGTCGTCCATCTGACTTCGCCCATGCCTAAGAGAGAGAAGGGGATCTGGCAATTCCTCTGTAAACGATTTAGGGTCGTCTTGCGTTCAGCGCTCTTCAAGCCAGGTTCGGTATCCCACTCTATCGTCTTTAGCCTCTTGAATTTTAGATTAGTTGCTGATACTTGGACTTCCAACTTTTGTGTTTATGCTGATATTAGAACCTGAACTGATCTGCATGTGGCTTTTCTATTAGGATACCTTATGTGATACGAGGAAACTCCTTGCTGAACAAACCATGAATGCTAGAGGTCTCAAGGCAGAAATCATTAAGAAGATCAGATCAGACTTGGGTAGTTTCAAATGTTCTTGATCGCTTTGCTTCTTAGGTTCTGATTTTTCGTTCGAATCACGCATATGTAGGTGCCCGCAAAGAGGAGCCAAAAATTAAGTGACAAGATCACATCTCTTCAGAGAGTTGTATCTCCCTATGGAAAGGTCAGTTCTTTCTATTGACAAATGTTGAATGATGGCCGATTTATTCTTGAATGTATGTTTTGAATGCAAACAGACACAACTTCAGTTCTACAAGAAACTTGTACCATTATAGCACATTCAATTAGAATATTACACTTGCTGAATTGTTTTATGTCTTGATGGATAGTGGTGAAGTCTTTTGGACTGATGGAGTTATTCATGGAAATTTTGCTGTAACGAGATCAAATCGAGAATAATAGAACTACAAAAAAACCAGTGGATAGCAGCAATGGATTTGGGCCTGACCAAGGTACAGCTGGTATCGCACGGAAGGCCAACAAGTATGTATTGGAGCATGACCGGAAACGGCAGATTGAGCTTAAGCTTACCATTCTTGAAGCCAAGCAGATTGATCAAGGTTACACTGATGCAAAGATTATGGAAAAGCTCAAGGAGGCTCGGATTTCTCTTGAAATTGATGTTTCTATATATGGATGGTGACAATGCTGCCATTGCTAATGAGAAAAAGTATGATCTCTTTTTTCCCTGGTATCTAATTATGAAATTAATTGCATTCCTTCGGGAGAAGAGAAGGTCACCATAAAAAATGAAATTAGTAACAAACAAACAATGTTGATTTGGATTTTCTTTTAAACTGACACTTCCCCTTCTTACGTACCTACATTGTTTTTGTAGGTCCTTGGGCTTGGTTTTAGGAGAAAAAAAACTTGTTGTCAATGTCTCTGAGTCTGCCTCGCAACCGATTCCGGATACCCTTTTTGGTATATTCTTTGAGGTGAAATTTCAATTCCCAAATAATTTTCAGTTTCTAAACTCCAATTTCATCATCTGTTTCTAGAGTTATCTGAAATTCTTGTGCAGGAAATCAATCACGCCGGAGCGTGATGTTGTATTTAGATCCCACCAATGCAAGATCTTCGCCAGAGTAATGGTTTGTTTAACTTGAATTCCTTAATTCTGCATTTTCTGTCTATGCTGATGTTGTTGTTTTTATTTTTTCCTTTTCTCAGATGTCGAGTTATGGGTCCTGATCCACTTGTAAACTCATTGATGAAGATGTGGAGGAGAAACGTCAAAAAATGGTATGTTCTGTTGTTCCCTGTAAGCCATTGTTTGTTTCACTGTTTTTGCTTAGCCTGATAATGCTGAAGTACAAAATGCTACACTGTTTGATTAGTCAACTGTTACACTGCTTGCTTCCCTTAACATTTTGGTTTGGCTCTTACAGATTAGCTTACCACTTTTTCAATAATAGCATCACTAGCTTTCTATGAGAAGCTGATGGAGCAGTCAAGTATGTATTCGCAATTCAATATCATCATTTACTATGCAGCTCCAATTAGTTATTGCACAATGTTTATTAATTCTTCTTTGGTGCTCAGCTAGAACAAAATTTTTCTGAATTTTTGTTTAATAAATATTTCCCATGTTAGTGTTTTAGGCGATTAGTTATTTTTGAGCCCAGGTGATTAGTTATTGGTTATGAGAAACTGCACATATTAGCTCAAAGATATTAAAAAAATTATTTATTGGATTAAAAGGAGGTAGTTTGGTTTAAAAAAGTTATAATTTTCTAACGGGTTTAATATAGTGTGTCCTAAGAACACACTACAGGCATAATAAATATAGAGAATAAAACCCTTAAAAAAGTAGTAAACTTGTTATAAAAAAGATTAAAAAACTTAAAAGTTAAGATTTAATAAATCTTTTCATTATTATCTGCTTATAATGTGTTTTAGGAAACTTAGAAAAATCTTTTTTTAGAAAGAGGTTCTTATATGTATTTTTTTGAACGTTAATTGTTTACAGCTTGTTGTCATGGCTGGGCTCCTTTGGAATCCTCCTACTTCCTGTGCGTATGTACCTCTTTAATCACTTCAATTTCTTTTGTTAATTATGATTTGAGTGACTATAAGCTCTTCTTCAAAGAACCAAAATCTCAATTTATGATACACAATTTAGTGCTTATGGTGCCTTTTTTGATACACAGGGATTTACATAACACATCATTAGAAGGAGAGTTGAAGAATGATCAAGAAGAAACAAGCTGCCGGAACAGATGTAGCTATAGGTTTCAACCGTTTGAATTCATTGTTTGGTTCAGCTTACGCACAAAGCCCGTCCAACGGACGGGCATAACTGGCTAGTATCTATAAAAAAAAAGGTTTCTATATGTAATCAAGAGAACGAAGATCTAATTTTGGTTCTCTATTTCTCTTCATACTTTACTGAGAAAGTAAAGCCATCCATGATGAATGATGTTACAAGTTGTTTGAAACCAAAAGTGAAGGTCTTCTCCTTGTCTTATCATTGTACGTACGAGTGGCCAATTAATGTTAAAGCTGATTTCTTAGCTTTAATTAACGCCAACAACCTAACACAGGACACAAGACAAGGTAATTGCACAGTTCTACTTCTACGACCCTACGTTATTGCCATAGTTTCTTTTCTCTTATTTTGTTTAGATTTGTATCCGTCTCATTAGAGCTGGGTCCGCCGGAACAGGCGAACCTACCGGACCGGATCAGACCGGTCAAAACCGAAACCTACCGGCACCTTAACCTAAACCGCCAAACCGGCCGGGCTAGGTTTAGGTTAAGGTTCGGTGCTAGCCCAAACCGGTGAACCGACGGTTCAAACCGGAACCGGATAAAAATCGGCGGTTTACGAATTTTTTTAAAAATAAATTATATATTTAGTGACCGTTGGGCCCGTTGAACCGGTCAACCCACGGGTGCGGCCATAATACCGCACTCGCGGTTTCCTTTTGGATGAAAACCGTTGTCGTGGTATTGGGCCCGTTCCCGCGGACTCTCAGGAAAACAATAAAATATAAATAAACCGGAACCGGAACCGGCACCGAAACCGGTCAAAATCGGGAGGAAACCAGTCAAAACCGGAACCAGCTTACCGGGTCCTCCAAGGTTTAGGTTTAGGTTTATCCTAAACCAATAAACCCTAACCGGACCCAGGTCTACGTCTCATAAGTTTATCCGCATTTTAATTTCGAGCGTGAAATGTAAAAACCATTTATAAAAATAATATAGGAGAAACCATTAATATATATAAAATGTTAAAATGGACAACTATTTTGAAAGAGACAAGGAGTACTAAAAACCCATATTTATAACACATTTTTACCTTGATTAATTTTATTTATAGGAGTAATATTGAAGGAGGCAAAATAATGATCGAACAAACAACATGTCGACACATGTCATATCGATGAATCAATCATTTAAAAATTACAATGATTAAAGAAAGATTAGGTGAAAGAGGAACCATCTTTATGAATGGGTTTTGCCGTTGCTTTGTCTCCAATTAATTAACGCCAAAAGCAATGGATTAGCATCCTAATCTATAATGGAATCGCCACTGATCTTGACTCTTGTGGGGAAAATTCCTGCCGAAAACTCTATAGCGGTAAATATATTTTTCCATATATAGAAAAATTAATAAAACTTATTTTCGTGGTTGACTTTGACTTGTAATTGCCATATAGTAGTAATTTACCGATATGTTTCCTCTAAAGCAATGGTTGACATTTTCACAAATATGACTAATTGTAACACTAACAAACTACTTATACGTGCACTCTACCCCACCAAAAAAAAGCTACTTATACGTGCAATATCACACACAAATGAATGCAGTATACCTTTTGGAGGAAATTCGTTACAAAACCTCTAGAGAAGAATTTGAAGATCTCTCATACTCATGGTGGAGCATTTGGTACTTCAAAAACAAAAAGGTTTTTGACAATACCAATAATCCAAACAACCAAGGTAGTGTCTATGAATTTATCCAAAAACAAAAGGTTTACTAGAAATCGGCCCATTCCTTTGAATGTGCAATTAACCAACACTACCATAATTAAGGCCTAACGAAACACTTGAATGAAACGGTATCAATTTAAGGAAACGGTTTATTGAAATGGTTAATTCTAATGCATCAGCTCATGAAACGGTCAATCCTAATGAAACAATTCGTGTTCAAATGAAACAGTTTAAGAAACAACCTATATTCAAATGAAATGGTCATTACTAATGAAGCGTTCTCTTCCACCTAATGAAACGGTCATCGAAAAAAGAAAAATTATCGCGCCCGATGATATACCCCCACAAGTTAAAAAATTTGTAAACCCGCCTTTTGGTGATAAAATGCCTAAAAATACTCAAAAAGAGTTTCAAAGCCCTATAACTCCTTCCATCCTTCCCCGCCGCCTGCTCGATCATCCTCGTCCTCATCCCCACTCGTTGTCGTCGAAACTCCTCGTCGTCATTCCGGCCGCCTGCTCGTCCCGGTGATGTCCCCTAGCCGTCGGTACAACCAACAACCATTTGCAATTGCAGATCCGAGCCCCTCTCGAACCGAACCCTAGAAGATCGCCTGCTCGTCCTCGTCGTCGTCCCCACTCCTCGGGTCTCCTCGACTCCTCGCTGTCTCGTGCCGCCGCGCACCTCCTCATCGTCGCCTCCTCTCCACTCCTCAACAAAACGTACAAGTAAAAACAATTAAGAAAAAACAAAAACAAGGTGGGGTAAACCTCTTGAGAACTTTATCAAGCTTAATTTTGATGGTGTAGTAGTTCGGAAGGTGTTTCTTCTCTTGGTTTCGTCCTCCATGATCACTCTGGTTCGCCACTCCACTTTGACGAGGGACTGATAGGTCGACAATCCGTTTTGAACACCGAGGCCATCGCTCTTCGACAGGGAATCCTTGAGGCCATTCGTTGTGGCATTCCCCGCCTTCTGATCGAGGATGATTTGTTTGCAACTAGTCAATACCATTCTTGGCGATTGGCGATGTCTGTGGGAGATTGAGCAGATACGTGCGGATTTTTTTATTGCTTTTCTGAGCCATTCCAGAGTTGGGGCATTGTCCATGTATTCCACGAAGGCAATTCTGAAGCCGACTATGCAGCTGGTTCCTTCTGTCATGTGTCCTCCATTCCTTCATCCTTGATGATCTGGGAAAGTCTATTGTCTCTTAATTAGATTTTCCTAATTTCTTTCCTTATACAAAAGTGCAGTTTGGAGGGCTGTAATGAGGATTCGGGATGAGTTTGCTGCGTCTGTGGAGGAGGGGAGAAGCCCTGCTGTCCCGGTTGCCAGATATGGCAGATTGGATGTGAATGAGCTGTATAACAACTTAAGAATTCGCGGTGAAAGGCAGTAGTGGTGTGACTTGGTTTGGCTCAAGCTGTACACGCCGAGGCTTGCATAAGGAGCCTGGACCTTGGATAAGTTGCTCGGTATGGGATTAGTGCAGTCCAATGTTTGCCGTCTTTGTGAGGAAGGTAAGTTGGAGAGTGAAGATCACATGTAGTTTGAGTGTATATATTCTAAACACGTCCTGCAGGGGGTTCTTAGTTGGGCGAAGATTGGAAGGAAAGTGTCTAATATTGAAGACTGGAAAGTGCAAGCTGAAAGGCTCAAAGGGAAGAGAAGTTTTAAGTATGGTATATGGAATTTGTGTCATTGTGCTGCTGTGTATTATATCTGGATGGCTAGAAATAGCAAGGTGTTTAAGGGAGAAAGTATAGAGAAGGATATTAGTTCTAGTATTTGCATTAATATGGTTAGAAATTGCATTATTGCTAGATGGAGATGTAAGAATAGAGAGACTAGAGAGGTCTTTGAAAAGCTGGGAATTGCAAGCCTAGAAACTTGTTGGCTGTTCTAGCGATTTTGTAAATCCCTTTTTTTTTGAATAAATTTACCCTTTTATTCAAAAAAAAATACAATACACCTTTTGTTTTTGTTTTCGTTGTGTATTTATGAAAATTATAATTTCAGAAAATGCTGAAATAATATTTGATCCAACGTTGAATTCAAGTACATGTATTAATGTAGAAGGTGAAATGCACGTGGTCTAGGCACTGCAAGCTGCAAAATCCGTCAAATCTTCTAATTTGTGTTTACCGTTGAATGTACGAACCATTTGTGTGACTTGTAGTTGTAACTGTCGTACTCATTTACTCCTTTTCTAATTTCATTTTCCATTCTAAGTCTTTATACATATGCCGATATATTTTTATCTTCATTTTCTGTTTCTAAAATATGTGAGGACCTAATCAGAGATACAGTATATGGGTAGCTTTTATACAGAGAAGGACTTGTATAATGTCCTTGTGTTAGCGTATAAGAATTCGTCTTTAATACACTAATTGATTGGTCCTTTCTTCATCTTCCGCTACCTAAAACCTGCAAAACATTGGAAAAAGAAGATGGGACCCTCCTAATCCATATTCAATGCCTAAGTTAGAAGAGCAGTTGTTCGAGTTGAACGTCGAGGGTAAAGGAGAAGAATTGTTAAAAAAAAGTTAGAAGATGCAAGTTACCTACATATATGGCGAAGACATGTGTATTTAATTATAATGGAAGAGAGAGGGTGGGGAAGGAAAATTGTACCCCGAACGATATTTTGCTTCCAATCCAACCGAGAATTCTATCTTTACGATAAGATAAAATCTTCAGCTATAATGCTTAACTGTTGCATTTAATTTTAATAATAAAATATTTAAAGATAGAAAGCTTAATAAATAAACATACCTTTATGGAGGAAGATAAAGAAAATATTTACGATGATTATTTTACCCGCTCACATTGTGTAATCTTTATTAGAGAGATGATGATTGTATTTTTAGAAGAATACATCACCTCTTACGAAACCCTAGTACAATATTCTATATAAGATTTGCCGTAAGTAAAAGATACAACTACCTTAACAATAAGATATCATACCTAATACAAAGATAAGGCTAGATGCTTAATATACTAGGGTTAACAGGCCCCGTCAAATTGAACGGTCAAATCGGAAAAGTCCTAGTGAGCTCTTGCTAGTATTCTGTTAAGAACCTGCTACAGGTCCCTAACGCTAAACTACGCTAACACTACAACTAGGGATAAAAGTTAATGAATAAATATTGATTGATTTCATGCCTTCCAGAATAACAAAGATTACAATATATAGAACTACGGAATAATAAACCCTAAACCTAAGGCCCAACAAGCGGCCCATTAAATCTACTAATAATAACTTAAATCAATAAATATAACGTATCAACTACTCGCCCGATCAGAATCGACTCGTCCTCGAGGCGGAAATCCAGAAAAGACCCGTAAAACACCACATCCCCCGGGATCAAAGACCCGAATATCTGATTGGACAATACCCAATTGAACAGAGAGATCTCTTGCATTGAAATGCCTCTTAGACATTTCATCGAACACTTGGTGTGCAACTGGAATTGTGAATGATTCAAATGAATTTTCCTTGAAATCACCCAACCCACTATCACCAAAGGCAAGCAATTCATCAATTGCCCCAGCCTCCTCAACCACCAAGTTAATAGTTACCCCACTGAAAGTGTCTTCAACAAAAGCTCCTCCAGGGTCAAACTCCTTGAAATTTCTTCCCTGCATGTGCTCGAACAGTTTTTGTGCAGTAGAGAGTGTGAAGAGTTCACATGAATTTCCATTGAAATCAGCCAATCTAGAATCACTAAGGCCAAATGAATTGAACGAAAGACGAATCACTTCACCTCTTGAAATACCACTCAATATACCCCTCATGTTGAAATTACTCGGCTGATTGGTGGACAAATTTGTGTCATCTGCGGATTTTGCAGCCAGCTTCAATCTCCTGTTCAATGTCCTTGGCTCAACCTCCGAACACTCACTTTCCTGATTTTTCGTAGGTGCACCCAGCGGTGGTAGAGGTAAAATGGGCGGCCCAACGTGTTGTGGTGGCGGCAGGCCCGGAAAGGCGGCGGAGTTGTGGTGAATCGGTGGCTGGAGGTCTGGAGACAGGAGCAGCGGATCAGGCAGACCCGCGAAGGTCGCGACTGGCAGATCGAGGGCGGCAACAGGTGGGGCTGCGAACGGCGCCGGTTGTGTCGTCTTCGCTGAGAATGGACCGGCGAACAGCAAGTCGGCGTCTGCGCTAGGGTTCGACGTTCGGGGATGCGCGACAACCGCGACCTGGGCAACTTGGGGAGCGGCGGCTCGGTGCGGTGCGAACGGCGCGGGATCTGGAATCTCCGTCAACGGCTTGGTGAACTGGGCGACGGGATTCGCCACGAAAGGTCCGGTCGGGGTCGCGGGACTGGTGGCAACGAGCGTGTCCGATCCGGTCGGATTCCCCACAGATCCGGCGACGGTATGGTGCACGAACGGGGAGCCGTGATAGGGTTGCGGAAAGGAGCACCGCGGGATCGCTGTGATGGGAGCGATGTACGGGACGCCCGCAAAACCCTGCGGTGGGAGGCCCGGGAAAAGTTGTTCGCCGTTAGGGTTCGGGAACGGGCGGAGCCCCGCGAAGTCCGGCGGGTAAGCGGCAGCAGCGTTCGGAGAGAGACCCGCCCGCGGTTGCTGAGGATGCCCGCGCGAGTGGTGGTGGCCCGGCGGCTGTCCGAAAAACGACGGGGGTGGCCCTGTCGCGCCAAGCGATGGCCCGGCTGGCAACGACGTGGGTTGGGGCGCGAACGACAGCGGCCCTGGGTTAGGGTTCAGGGGCGGCGGCCATCCGGCATGTGAGGGCGCCGTCAACGGGGCGACCGAGAAGGTGGTAGCCGTCGGCGAGGGGCTGGGCATGGTCGTGCGCAGGGCGGAGAGCTCGGCTTGGGTCCGCTGGCTGTCGGTATTTAATCGCTGGGTGTCGTTCGTCACTTGCAGCATCATGTCCTGGAGTTTTGCGATGTCCGCGGCCAACGGCCGCCAAATGGCGGCCGTGACGGCGTCCGGCGAGGCTGGCGTGGCGCTGTCGGTAGACATGGCAACTCTCAATGAAAGCACCAGTTGTTAAGAACCTGCTACAGGTCCCTAACGCTAAACTACGCTAACACTACAACTAGGGATAAAAGTTAATGAATAAAAATTGATTGATTCCATGCCTTCCAGAATAACAAAGGTTACAATATATAGAACTGCGGAATAATAAACCCTAAACCTAAGACCCAACAAGCGGCCCATTAAATCTACTAATAATAACTTAAATCAATAAATATAACGTATCAGATTCACATGCCCCTCAAACTGGACATACACAAGCTTGCTAGTGATCGAGCCCTTTTATGTAAACTGGACATACACAAGCTTGCTAGTGATCGAGCCCTTTTATGTTGAGGAATTAAGGAGATGTAAGTTAACAGGAAGAGCAGAGTTGAACTTACACAACAAGACTGTATGGAGTTTCTGATCGAAAAAAAAAAAAAAAAAAAAACAAGACTGTATGGAGTTGGACTTCCACCTTCTTCATGTCTTTTGTTTTTGTTTGTTTGTTTTGTCACAACAGGATTGTTGATAAGAGTTTGAGAGAGTCAGTGGAAAATGTACTGAGATGAAAGAAATGACACATCAATATAGTACTAGTATAATTTCTATACAAATTATAATATACTTATGTTACGCATGTATAAGCCGTGGGTTTCAACTTTCAACCTTTCAGAATGTTTGCCCTTATCTTTCAGTTCCTGTGAAATCATGCATTTAGCTTTCACTTCTTTTTCTTCCCCTGCGTGTGAGTGGTATTTTATTTACACTATTCATTCTTTTTTTTTTGGTTGAAATACTTTTCTTTTTCTTTAGTTCGAACAATCTAGTGGCATTTTAATAGTATTGCAAATCATTTTGCATAAAAAAAACTATTGAGGGCTTGTTTGGTACGACACCAGGAATCGGATTGGAATGAGGTATGTGCTTGGCATAGAAATGGCTCATACCCTGAGTTTTAATAGAGTATGGAATCATGTATATTTTATGGGAATGGGAATCACTTATACCCAACCCCGAGACCAAAGCAAACACATTTATGGATTTAGCTCATTCCTAAATCGATTCCTTATACCAGTGGTATAGAACAAACAAACCCTGATAGATTTAAGAACTTAAAAATATGAAGACAAAAGTAAGCCAAGGTTATTAAAAAGAAAAAGATTATTTGCGGTAACTACTATACCTGAGCAAACATGAGTTGAGTTGACCCGTCCGTCCTCTATTTGGGACAATTTGAATGGCATATATACTTATAGTTTGTCGTACCGAGACGACCTTAATTAATTAGAACAATAGATTGAGAATCGAGTACAGGTATCGATTGAGATCCATATGAGCTTTAAGTGTTATCCGACTCTTATATGTGTAATTATGCATATATATGATATAAATATTAGACATTCTAGTAAAAAGAAAATCCTAAATCTCTATCCTTCGACTCCATCCACCTTAGTTCGTGTGTGAAATTTGTTGTGCTTTGAAAGTCTTTTTTTTTTGTTGAAATACCAAGGAAAGTCTTTTTTCTTTGGTTGAGGGTACTGCCCATGAGAATCGAACCGGTGACCTCTGGATACTACCCTTTGAGGCTTAACCGTTTTGACTAAATGTCCGAAGGCCCAAGTAAAGTCTTTTGTATATACAGTATATAAGTCTTTTGTATGTTTGTAGTAATAGACTGATTTTTATAATGTATTATAATTTACATAGCTAGCTTAATTGTACTCGCTCTATAGTAAAAATGATTGATCATCTAGAAGATTCCCACTTTGAGAAACATTCACGATGATTACTATAGCTTTACAAGGAAAGTTTATAGCTAGGATCAATAAGTTACAAAATTTATTAAGTCTGAAAATACAAGTATTTAATACTGTACAAGGTATCTTTATAACTTTAAAATACAATATTTTTGCAAAGCTTAGCTTCAACACTTTCATCAAATAAAAAAAAAATCTTTCCAGAAAAATGTATAACAAAATTTTCGTGCAAATTCCATATGTAATAATAATAATAATAATAAATCAATATTTATACTTTTCAGTAAATAATACTCCAGTAATTTCTAAATACTCGTATGTAAATAATGTAAGTATGTAGCTGTATTAAATTAAACTATTGTCCTTTTTTTTTGTTGTAACAGTTTGAAGCCTAAATTAAAATATACTGTAATAAATTTCCCATCTGTAAATTGACAAAGAAGAAAGAAGAAAGAAGCAGAATCTTGTCGCCCTCGAAACCTCAACCACTCAACACTTCCTCTTTCTTCTTCTTCATCCTCCTCCCATGGAAGAAACCTTTCCTTGTTAATTTCTAGCCCAGTTTTAATCAGAGCTCATTATTTAGAACCCAGAATTATTCCAACCTAGCTAGGTCACATGCCCTTTGCTCTTTCCAATATCATTTTGTGTGTTGAAATACTATATAAATATGCCTAATCAATAATTATTATAGTTCCATCTAGGGTTTGCCTTATTTTCCTCTTTTTTTCTAGGTTAATTGATTCCCACTTGACCTAAGATCCTTCTTTGAGGGGGAGAGAAGAAAAAAAAAAACAAAAAAAAAATGGAGAATTTTTTTGGGCCGTACCCAAATTGTTCATCCTCATCCTCCTCATCATCATCAGCCATGGCTACACTCCTTACGCACAACAATACTTCAAATCTAGAGCCTAGCATGGGCTTCCATGGCTTCCCTTTGTCGGCCACGGATCAAAAGAGGAGCCAAGAGAAAATCCTGGCCGTTGGATCCGCTTCATCTTCGAACAACAACAATAATAGCACTAGTACGACTACTAGTGCTACCATTGAAGTTGAAGCCATGAAGTCTAAGATCATGTCTCATCCCCAATTCTCCAACCTCTTGCACTCTTACATCGAATGCCAAAAGGTACACAAAAATAAACCCTCATTTTTTTTATTATAACATTAGGAGATCAATTAAAAAAATGACCTACTACATATGCTTATTAGGTATAATATAATAATGGAAAAGTAGGATTATGATAAGCATGAGGAATAACAGTACATACATCTTGGATTCCCTAAATTTGCTATAAAATATAAAAACACACATTTTTTGCTTTAGCACTTAACTACTATATAAAATGTTATTGTTGTTACATCTATAAAAAAAAAATGTTGATTTTGTGTTTGATTGGGAGGTGGGAGCACCTCCGGAGGTGGCGGCGAGGCTGGCGGCGATCTGGCCGGAGTTCGAAAGCCGGCAAAGTTCTTCTTCTTTGGCAAACAAAGAGCTTCCCAAAGATCCTGAGCTTGATCAGTTCATGGTTTGTTAATAAAACTTGTTCAATTTTCTTAGGATATGTATATTTTTTTAGCACTATTGTTTTATTTATGGGTATAAGGTTAAAATAAAATACAGGAAGCCTATAGTGACATGATGGTAAAGTATAGAGAGGAGGTAACAAGGCCAGTGCAAGAGGCCATGGAGTTCATGAGAAAGATTGAGTCTCAGCTCAATGTTCTTACCAATGGCCGCCTTCGTGTTCTCCCTTATGGTATATTTTTAATCTCTAAGTCTATATGTTTTGCATCTTTTTCTCTTATTGAAAGCACTGTCCATGATAATCGAACAAATAACCTTTGGACGGTATATTTTAACGGCTTGATTAGATGTCTAAAGTCATGGTTTTGCATCTTTTATAAGTTGGTTTTGTAGATTTGATTAATACGTGTCTTGTGTGTGGATATTGGTTAATGGTAATGATATTTGAGTTAGACCTGATTTGTCTTGGTACTATTATTGAGGATATACCCAGATTTGGGAAACAAAATTGGGTAAGCCTAGCAAGTCTGAGCGTACGGATTATCAGTAAGAGTCTGTGATTAAGAAAAGTACAAGTTGGAGTTTGTGGACACTAATTTTGAAACCCTAATTAATCATACGTACATCACCCTACAATGTACTTTATGGCTCATAATATAAGTACATAGTAGTTTTAGGATGTTTTTTGTGGGTTGTGCCTTGCAAGATAATGTATGAACATTAGTAAATCTCTTTGGTAATTAAGGGTGCGTCTGGTGTTGATATACACCAAACATGCATATCGGGTACCCGAGCCAATATTAATGTTAAGGTGTGACTACAAATGATTTCAAAATATCGAGTATGGGTATGAGTATGATTGATTATGTTCGATTCAAACTGATATCGATATGCAATAGACTAAACAACATATATCAAAGTTAGGTCATCGATCAGTCATCATAATCCATGTTTATATACAAGATTTAGTTTTGTACATTGCGATCCAAACATACCCGTTATTTTCTTTTTAAAGTTGCATGTTACTTCTTGTGGCCTAACTTCTTGCAAGTTCTTGACCAACTTAAATCTATTGATTAAATCGAGGAAATGAAAGTGGGGGAATGGCATAGGGAAAGGGTGTGACAGGTTATTGAAAATAAGCGAAATTCCAGTGTGCACTCTTTTTAGACCATTTCCCTAGCTAGCTAGTGTACGTTCAAATGTCTGTCATTTTATTTTCTTTCCCAATTCATACTGTTTTTGTTTCTGTTTCTTTGCCCAATTGATTAATGTTGTGTACATTATACTCTCCTACACAATATTAATATTATTGATTTAATACTACTTTTATAGTTGGACAAACATGCATGTTGCATGTCTAGTGATTCTTCTTCTAGCTAGCTTTTTTCTTATAGAAATATGTCCTTGTTTTTACCCTTCTTTCAGCTTTGCTTCTGTTTATGTTCTTCATTAATGGCTTTGAGCCTTTGACCAAAAAAATGTAAGTTCTTCAAGGGCAGTCAGCGTTACTGTTCAATTCATTAGTTTGATTCTCTGTTTGGTAATTAAATAAAATACTAAAATTGTATATGTACAATTCATTTGGATATGGTCAGGCCATACATACTATGTTATTAATTGGTTATTTTTACATTTCCAATTCCCACAATAAGGGTAAATTAATTCGTTATTTTTTGGGTCTTTCACTTTTATTTTTCTTAGGTCTTTTGGACACATGCTTTTATTTTTCTTAGATCTTACGTTATTAGAGTGACATGTGATATCATATACATGTACATTTGTACTGGATCAGATGAGCGGTCAGAGGTTGTGGGTTCTTCAGAGGAGGATCAAGAGATCAACAGCGGAGGCGAGACTGAAGAAGTTGCACAGATCGATCCTCGGGCCGAAGACCAGGAGCTGAAGAAGCATCTCCTGAGGAAGTACAGCGGCTACTTGAGCAGCCTCAAGCAAGAGCTTTCCAAGAAGAAGAAAGTCCGAAAGCTTCCGAAAGAGGCTCGTCAAAAGCTTCTCACTTGGTGGGAGTTGCACTACAAATGGCCTTACCCTTCGGTATGTAAACAGACTAGTATATAAGCTTGCGAGTTACTCTTTCTATTGCCAATGCTAATAAAAAACAGGCGCATCAACAAAAGCAACAAGCCTAGACCAAAAGGCAGATAGAGTAGATTACTATATAAGCTTATTATGAGCTACTCTTTCTATTGCCAATATATTAGTTGAGAGACCGAGTAAGTTTTGTCATGGAACAGGAATCGGAAAAGACGGCATTAGCCGAAGCAACAGGGCTAGACCAAAAGCAGATAAACAACTGGTTCATAAACCAGAGGAAGCGCCATTGGAAGCCGTCGGAAGACATGCAGCTTATGGTGATGGAAGGCGTGCATCCTCACAACGTCAACCCCGCGCTTTACATGGGGCCTCACTTCACCCTGGGCGACCCTCCGTATCGTTTTGGCACTTGATCGAAGACGACCCGGTTTTCTCTACTTCGAGGAAATCGCCCGTGTCGGATGAGTATTGCTTTTGTTGGTGCAGCTTGAGCACTTCTTGTCAAGCAAAAGTTGTTGATTAGTACTGAGAGGGCCAAGAGGGGTACGTACATTCCTCTGAAAGAATTGTTGTTTAAGTGTACGCTATGCATGTATTGTGTATGTAGTGTTGATTTGGTAGATGAGACTTGATCATCATTGTTTGAATTGGCAAGTGTTTGGAAGAATTGTATGAAAATGTCAGTCATCAGCTTGTTGATTAGTATGGACTAGCTAGCTCCATAAGTTCTTAATGATTGGCGTGCAAAGATGTGTTCAATATCTTGCATTTAATTGACAAGAATAAAGGCTCGGCCTGGTTCATTTCAATCTTTTGGATCAATTTTTTTAACCAAGGCCTGGCCCATCATTGATTAACAGATTGCTAGTCAAGAACACAAGGAGCAATAGAAAACCAACTACAATTTTTCATTTCGACCAATTAATACTAAATTACCCTTTCATTAAAAAAACTCATTTTTAATTATATTTCTTTGCCAAAAAAAAAACTTAAAGTTGAGGAAATGAATGAAAAGATCTAAAAGAACATTAATTTGAAGTTGATTTTGTTAACCTGAGGGTAAAGTAATTGATCAAATTATCATGATGGGATTTGATATTTATTTTTTGGATAGGGTGGCAAATCGTTGAACATTGAACATGTTTTACAATCCAACTAAAACAAACAAATCAGTGTGAAGGTAAAATAATTGATCAATTTTTCTCAATTAACAAAGGGAGATCTTAAATAGTACTGTATTTTTTTGGTAGAAGATCTTAAATAGTCTTTGTTTTGCTCAATTTCACGGTTTATATATTACACATTAGCGTTATGTTTAAAAGTAATTGATGTGGTGTCAAATGTGGAGGAAACACGGCAAAGTGAACACTATATATCCGTGATTCCGCGTTAAGAGGTGACATCAATATTTCAGTTAGTCAATGATCCTCATAATCATGATTAAAAAACTAACAACCACCTACTTTAATTAAAATATACTATAAACTATTGATTATGTAACACACTTTATTCGAATCCATCCTAAATTTTGTCTTACCCGAAATTGTAGGTCATGTGTGACGGTCACCGGACCTAAGGCTAAGCAAGAGATTCGGCAAATGGATTTGATCACCAAGAGAGAAATTCGTGTTTTCGAATTGTGGATTTGTAATAATGTCTTGGGATCGATCTGAAAATGTCAACATCCCGGCCCCAAATGATGATTGACGAGCCGATCCCCCTCTTTCGTATCCCACTTCCCTTATTTATAGAAACTCTAGCCCCTCTTTTATGAGATGGACAAACGGCGTAAAAAATGACACACGTCAATGATTTAGTACCACATCTCCCTCTCGAGCGTGTGACGGTGACGCGGTAAGTGAGTAGCTATTTGAGTCAGTGACGCGGTAATAACAACGCGCAAGACAAGTATCGTCGATGTGAATGCAATATTTAACACCCCTTTGAGTTAAAGATGTGGCATATATGCTTTAATAGTTGAGTAATTATGTTGAGTTGATAAAATGTTGAAAGACAACAAAATCTCCATGTAAAATCACACCTAACTTAACCGACTGAGAAACCATGTATTGATTAAAAAGCCCAATCAGTCCTACTGTATTTGAAAGTGGCCACGGATCAATTAAACACTACGATTGATCGATCGAAAAAAATAGACAAATCAATATAGAAATTAGTGACTCATCCTCAAGTTTGGTCAAAATCACTGCTTTTTGATGTCTCGTGCTTTGTTCCGAGTCACCAAATTAGACATTAGGCACTGATCATGGTGATGACGAGGACGATGGCAATAATAATCATGTGAGTGTGAGCTTAATTATTGTGACAGTCTATGACCCATAGATTGGTGTTCGGACACACATACTATTACGAGCACACATGCGTGCAAATAATTTATAAAAAAGTAAAAACAAACAAGTGAGTACACAATCAGGTGTGCCCAGGAATTATTATTAGGATCTTTTCGTTTGAGACCATTGTTCTAAGAATCCCATCGCAGGGTATTCCGTTTTGAACATGTATATCTTGGACTTTTAAGATAAGTTTGGATTTAGATATTGTGTCGTATATTAGGTTATTTTACCTCGGACCTCATGTGAGATTGATAATCGAATACACCATTATTGAGTGTAATGAGTCTGTCTACTTAACACTTGAAAAATATCATGCCTAACATCTCAATCTTTATATAAATAGTTTATATAAGTGGTAGTTGATGGATGTTATGTTATTGGGATACACGAAACTGATCAAGATGCAACGAAAATGGAGAAAAAAGTCATTTTTGTAATTTCACACCAAGAACGTACGAGTTTTCCGTTTTTGAATTATTGTCAGAAACAGAAAATTATCCTATTGAAACTCGGATGGCATAGCAATGACAAACCCAATCAATAAGCGAGTAGTACCTTGCTAATCTATCCCACGTAATTCAAGTAGTGGCGGAGCCAGAAGAAATTATAAGGGGGGGCAGACTGGACTGTGGTCATTATAGATCGGGAAAAGCTCAATATTATTATAAATAATGTGTATTGAAAGATTAAAACATATATCAATATACATTTTTAGGATTAAAGAAAATTAATAAACCAAAATTAATAATATTTGAAATTACCAATTTCAGAAAACATAAAATCAAATTATACAACTTGTACATACCAAAATAAAATGATTATGAAATAATTGGGGAAAAACACATTTTAATATGCAGGTGCATGGCAGCAGATATAATTATGAAACTTGTACATTTTTTTTATCATAACATTACAAGTAAATATGCAGGTGGGGCGCTAAAAAAATATATGCAGGAGATTCGAACCCTGGTTACTTTACAAGAAGGGTGGACACTCTACCAACTAGGCAAGAGAGTTTTACTGACATTTAATGAAACATTATTAATTCTACTTAGTGTAAGAGGGGGCAGCCACAAAAATTACTATAATTAACGTATAGTGGGCTGGAGCAAGAAGGGGCGGCCCCTTCGCCCCTCCCCCACTCCGCCACTGAATTCAAGAAACAAATTAAGGACCAGATTTGTTGGAACAGTGATGGAAACATCATTGGAACAACATTCTCTCATATAAGAAAACGTTGTGAAAAAATGATGGGAATATCATAAAAAACAACGCTGTCCTTGGTTTAGATGATCGACAAACTCATTTGAGCCAACTTGTGTAAATAAGTACTTCAGAAAATACGTTTGGAACAATTCGATTAGTGTAAGAATTGAACTGTTCTATAATAATGGTTGACAACTAAGAGTGAGCTAGCGTGTACAGACTTGGGCAACAAGCCAGGAATGGCAATTTCACAATTGGTTGTGCAAAATCAAGGACAATTACGTCTCATCCAAAGAATATCATTTCATCAATCCAAAATTTGAAAACCCACGAAAGCACACAAAGGTGATGATAAAGACAAATGCACGCTATCCAATGGTGGATGAAGATCAATGTCATTTTACCTAAATGGCAAGGTTACTTTGGGAAAGCAAAAAGAAGGGCTTCTCTAAAGCCTATAAATATTGAACGGTATATGCACTCTTCACTCAAGCCTTCAAGCACATCAAAGCAACCCTAAACAAAATTGAAAGTGAGAAGAAGAATGTGATCGGTGTCGGTGAAGACGGTGGTCGGAAGTTGAGAAAGGATTTCTCAACTGGAAAGGAAGGCGAGTCCGCTTGCTGAAGGAACAACCATAAACCATTGAGAGGAGAGGTTTTTTAGCTTGTTTTTAGTTGAGTAACGTTGTTACGAGATCTAGGGAAGAAAAAGTAAGATCAAAGTTCTAGAGTTAGGGAGAACGCTAGAAAATATTGAGTTTGTACTGTACCTGAACGATTTGTAAAATTGCTATCAATAATAGCAAGGGAAAGGGATTCCAAAATCGTCAAGGGAGGTAGAGGTTTACTCGATCGGACTAGTTGGTCTGGTAGATCGAGGTTCCTCTATAAGAAAACTTATCCATCACTTTTCCATTGCATGCTTAAGTTTCTTACAACTTGTTAATTATTTGCTTGTCTATTATTCTGCTGTCTAAGAAATTGTTCTATAACAGAATCTTATCTGACTAACGTGTGCAATCCTACGAAGACCTATTATATATATATAAGTTTGAGGTTGACAAGCCATAGTCATGAACACATGTAAGGTCAATATAAAAGCCAATGCTTAAAACATTCATATACACATGAACTTGTACCATTTTGGTCATTTTGACATCTGACCTTTGAAACAGACCTATTAAGCTGTAACACCTCGATAATTTATAAGGGATCATGGATTGAGGTGCTCCCCATGCAAAACAAGAGCTTGTCCTTTTCATGGTTTGAGAAGTCAAAAGAACTATGAAGTTAAGCGTGCTTGGGCGAGAGTAGTACTAAGACATGTGATAGTGCTTCTAGGGTCTCGGACCTTACAGATGGTATCACAACCGACTTTGGCTTACGAGTTGGCTAGTTTAGAAAATCAGTCTCTCTACTCAGGGGGTGGTCCTCAAGCCTTGACGAGGTCGTCAAATGCTTAAGTGAGAAGATTGTAACACCCAATAATTTATAAGGGATTGAGGTGCTCTCCATTTTTCTTAAAAACACGAGATAGAAATAATGTCATTTAATTTGGTTATTTTATAAACAAAAACGTTATAAATTAAAAATGACATTGGTCTTCCCATTTTTTGTAATAATTATAAGACTAAGATTTTTTGTCATACTTAGGGCCTGTTTGGTATCCAACGGCGGAAACGTAAACGAAATGGAATGGAATGGAAATGAACCTAGTCCACATTAGCATCATGATATATGATGAATCACCTCAATTTTCATTCAAAAACTATCGTATCGCGGCACTCAATTTGATTCCCCAATCTAAGGGTAGGGTAACAAATTAAGACACTTTAATCATTACCTTCATCCCTTCTCTAGACACACAAATTTTAAAGTTTAAAGTTAAAATATTTTTTTTCAATTAATGTATAGTGACTCATAATTGGACTAGGTTCATTTCCATTCCATTCTATTCCGTTTGCGTTCCGCCGTTGGATACCAAACGGACCCTTAAATGATTAGCAATGTCATTATCGTAAATAAAGAAAATGAAATATAGTAAATATTTTAGAGGACAACCGACTAAACCAAGTCATGTTGTTAACCCGTTGGACGGACCTAGTACCTGTCTCGACCCTTCTTGATCCCCTAGCTTGTATTCGTAGTTTCTTCCAAACAATTAGTAATAGGAAAAATTCACAAGCATTAAACTTATTTTTTTTTGCTTGAAAGCATTAAACTTATTTTGGGTCTATTTAGTGGTGGTTCATTTCAAATCATATCAAATAGGTCCATCAGAAAGATAAAATAATCTCTCGTAAATACCCCTTCGATCCTTCTTACGACTAAAACCTAATACCTCTAGTTAAGAATCTTAAAATAGGCAGAATACATATACAGACCCCTGTATTTGAACGTTTTTTCCTTCCTATCAGCCTCCGTTTTTACACTCGCGATGATATGGCAAAATAGATGCCAGGTAAGACATTTTAGTTTACACCTTTATAACTTAAAAAGAAATAACATTGTGGGAGGGCGCTTGGCCTGCCGGAACCACGCAAGTACTCGGCAGGGAGGGGTCGCACACAGAGCGGGTGCACTCGGCCATGTTGTGGGAGGCCTGGGTCTGCCGGAACCGAAACCCCGAGTGGGCGAGGGTGGACGTGAGGCCGAGCGGAAACCCAGATCTGGGAACGGAAGCCGATGCTTCCTGATCAAGCGAACGCACTGGATGGCGTCGGAGAGCAACCCGGAATCCAAATAGGCGTCCATGAGGGCCTTGAAGAGGGAGGCGGAGATGGTGCCCTTGCGAGAGACGAGGGGCCATGGAGGAGTAGGAATGGAGAGGGAGGCGGAAGGCGGAGGCGTCATGTCTGTTTCATAACATAACACAAATTATTTCCCCTCTCTTTAATTGAAAACCCATAAAGTTCCTCTCTTGATTAAACGACCCAACTCTTAAAGCAAAAGTCAATATCTCCCCCAAATTCAATTTTTTTGCACCAACAATCTGAAAGCAAACCAGACACTAATTTGTTGGTGTAAAACCAAAATCATAGAGACCAACTACAGGTAACTTGAAACGGAACTTTCAGTTTCAAAATCACAGAAAACCAATAAGTTCAAAATGGTGTCTTTGAAGCTGAGTTTTTGCTATCTGGGTCTGATGAAAAAAACCCTCTTTTTTCTGCTTGTTTGTGTGATTTTGCAGATGGAGGATGATGATGATGACGACCCATGATCCTCCCTTCCTCGGATTCTGGTTTGCAGATTTAGTTTAAATCTTCCCCCTCTTTTGGAGAAATTTTTTGAAAGTTCAGAAGAGGGTCGTGGCGGCGGAGGTTCCGGTGGGACGGAGTACCAGAGAACGGTGGAGAATGGGTGGCGGGTGATTGGTGTGAGCCGATTGGAAGCTGCCATTTCAGGCTTTGAGGTGGAGGAGGGCGGCCGAGGAGAGGAGCGGGAGGAGGAAGACGACAAGGAGGCGGAGGGTCGCCGGAGCCGACGGAGGCCTCGTCGGGGTTTGAGTCTAGGTGGAAAATGAAAGTGAAAATGGGGAAAAGTGACGGAGGAAGCGGAAAGGGATAGAGCCATAGAGGAAGGGGAAAGATCACAGTGTTCACATTATTTAGTTGTTTTTTTTTTTCTAATTGCTGACTGGACAAGGCACACTCGCAATACATGTGTTGAAGGAACACACGCTTGTCCACGTTTAACAAAAGTGTTCAATGGATGGGCACAGCTCGTCATTGAACGTGCACTATGCTCTCTAAAAAAAAAAACGCTCTGATTTTTGCTCGCCAGTCTGTTTGTCCTCCCTCCGGCCCCATGTCGGAGAACTCTCCGGTGGTGGGCGCACCCTCGGGTCCCTCACCACCCCCTCCTGCTCCACCTGGCTCTGATCAGTCAACTCCTGGGGTTCCTCCGGCTAGAACTTGGAGAGACCTTGTGGTTAACGAAGCCGGGATGCAACGCCCTCGGTTAGCGGCTGATTTTCTTGAAGGGAAGATGAGTGTCGACTTCCCTGGTGGTGCCAACAGCGATCCTGTCGTCTCTCTGACCCATGAAGCCTACACCGTTCTTACTAACGTTTGGAAATCGTCGTTGATCATCAAACTGCTGGGCGGTTTTGCTCCCCTTCACATTATGGAAAGAAAGCTACGTGATATGTGGAAGCCGAATGGGAAGATGATGCTAGCGGACCTGCCGAACGGTTACTATGTGGTCAGATTCGAGCAGGAAAAGGACTACATGCAAGCTCTTACAGGGGGTCCGTGGACTATCTTTGGTCACTACCTTATTATCAAAGCCTGGTCGCCGGATTTCGACCCCGAGACCGATGTTATCACCACTTCGCCGGTTTGGGTTCGCATCGCCAAACTCCCCATGGTTTTCTATGAAGAAGAGTTTCTTAAGAGGGCCTCCGCTGGTATTGGACGTCCGATTAAGGCCGACACCAAGACGCTATTTTCTAGTAGATGCAGGTTCGCGAAGGTTTGTGTTGAGGTTGATTTGACGAAGCCATTGAAAGGGACGATAACGATCATGAACAAGCGGTACTTCTTGGAATACGAAGGACTTCATTTGATTTGTTTTCGCTGTGGTCGCTATGGGCATCTGGCGGCTAAGTGTACCGAAGCTCCGGTGGATACTAATACCACTCCTGCTGAGAGGACTTGCGCTGCGGTTCAGGGAAGCTCTACTCAAACGGAACCTTTGGTTGCGACTCCGATCACGGCCTCGGAGGCCACGGCTCAGCATGGCCCTTGGATGGAAGTTCCACGAAGACGTAGACAAGGGAAAGTTAAGGCGAAGGCCGGTGATGCTGGAGCTCCGGTGGGCGATGGCCGGAATCAAGCTCAGGCGCCGAACACTGGAAACCCCTCTTCCAAGACTGCAGTTAAGGTGGTTACCGTTGGCACAGATACAGAGAAGATACATGGGAAAGGGAAAGAAAAAGCCCTTGAGCAATCAAGCGGTGCCTCGGGATCGAAGGCGTCCTCATCGAATGCGGCGGCTAGCTCTGGGTCCAAGAATGTAACGCTCATCTTCGGGGAAGTTAAGGACACGCCTAAAATCCGTAGAAGAAAAATAAAAGGAGCAACAAGAATAAAAAAGAAGCAGGCCCAATTTCAAGCATTAACCCTCTTGTGAATGGCCCAACTAAAAGGCCCAGGAATGAAATTGCTATTGTTTCAGCAAACCAGTTTGAAGCCCTAGGCAACGACGAACAGGTGCCATCCCTGCCGGAGACCAACACCAATGCTTGCGCTATGGAGGTTTTGGCTGCAACTGTCCCGTCGCCGGAGGCCTCGTCGCAACTTCAAGATGCAAACGAAACGCTTGCCGGGCTCCGAAATCAGATTATGGCGATTGATGGCGAGAACGCCGCTTCGGCTTTGCCACAGATGGAAGATTCGATGGTGGAGGATGGTGTCCACAGTGATGTGGTGCCATCGTCCTGAGCCGTTAGGTCGTTCGTGTCTGTCGTTTCCCCATGAATTGCCTAATATGGAATTGTCGCGGAGCCGGTAAAGACGGGTTCCGCCGCGCTGCTCGCTATCTTGTGAGACATCATAAGGTGGACATTCTTGCGATCCTTGAGCCGAAGATCTCTGGCCCTCGGGCGGACGATGTTTGTAATCGCCTCAACTTCCAGCACCAGCAACGTATCGAGACTATCGGCTTCGCGGGCGGGCTTTGGGTTCTGTGGAATGATACTAATCTACAGCTTCGGGTTATCCGTTCGTTTGATCGGTTCATTCTCACTGAAATCCAAAGCCGAGGTAAGAAGTTCCATCTCGTCTTTATTTATGCTCCTCCTAGTGAGACTAAGAGAATCTCTTTCTGGCAGGATTTGAAGACGCTCACGACGAACCTGCAGGGGCCTTGTTTCTTCGGGGGCGATTTCAATTGTGTGCTTCAAAGTTGGGAGAGTATGGGTACCGTCGAGCCGCTGTCGCCTGACTCGGATAAGTTCCAGGAATGGGTCGATGATGCTGATTTGATTGATTTGGGATTTACTAGTGGGGATTTCACTTGGTCTACTGGCATTGATGCGCAAAACTTCAAGGCTCGTAGGTTAGATCGCATTCTTGCGGTTCCCTCGGCTCGTCTTGATTGGCCCAACACTGCTGTCAGACATCTGAATAAGTTTGGGTCAGATCACTCCCCCCTCCTCCTCGAGCTCGAGCCTAGGCGGGCTATCAATCGTAGACGTCGGCCATTCCGCTTTGAAGCGGCTTGGACCTGTCATAGGAGTTTCAAGACTCTGATTAAAGATAACTGGGATGGTTCTGTCTCTGCTCCTGCTACTCTTGGCTCGATCAGGGACGTTCTTCTAGACTGGAATAAGAACATATTTGGCAATATTCACTTGAAAAAGCAGGAAACTCTCAAAAAGCTAGCTGAAGTGCAGAATGTCTTGTTTCAAGGTGTTAGTAATGGTGTCATCGATATCGAGAAGACTTTGCAGGAGGATCTGGCTAGTATTCTGGAACAGGAGAAACTTTTATGGTTCCAAAAATCCCGTGAGACTTGGCTCGCCGCTGGTGATAGGAATACGTCTTTTTTCCATCTCTCCACTGTCATTAGACGTCGCCGGAATCGGATTGACCAGCTCCTAAACGACATGGGTGTGTTGCTGACTACTCCGGCTGATGTTGAGAACCATGCCGTGGCCTTCTTCAATGCTCTGTATACTCTCCCAGTTCATGAAGACGTTGAAATTCGGATGCCTCCGAGTCGTTTCCCTCCAATCACGCCTGAGGTGTGGAGCCTCCTTGGGTCCGGTCCGACTGACAAGGAAATCAACGTTGATATTAAAGAGATGAGTTGCTTTAAGGCGCCTGGAGTGGACGGGTTTCATGCAGGTTTTTTCAAGCACTGTTGGACCGAAGTCGGTGTCTCTATTAGGGGCTTTGTCAAGGACTTTTTCGTTACTGGGCAGATTCCTGATGGTGTCAACGAGACGTTGATTGTCCTGCTTGCAAAGGTTGCCAAACCGAATTTGATTGGTCAGTTTCGCCCCATTAGCCTTTGCAACGTGATTTATAAATTAATTACCAAGGTTCTTGTCAACCGCATGCGTCTGCTGCTGGACGATTTGATTGGGCCTATGCAAAGTAGCTTTGTTCCGGGAAGACTTATTTCTGACAACATTATTCTGATGCAAGAAACTGTCCACTCCATGAGACGGAAGCAGGGTCGTAAAGGTTGGATGGTTCTCAAAATTGACCTTGAGAAGGCTTATGATCGTCTGCGGTGGAGCTTTGTGACCGATACTCTGTCCGAGGCCGGATTTCCGGGGATTTGGGTGGATTGGATTCGCTCGTGTATCAGCTCAACTACGATGCGTGTCTTATGGAATGGAGAGATGACGGAGGCCTTTACGCCGACGAGAGGCATCCGGCAAGGGGACCCGATCTCGCCCTACCTCTTCGTCCTTTGTATGGAGAGACTTAGTCATCTTATTCAGGATGCTGTCGACCGTGGAGAGTGGAAACCTATCAGAATTTCCAGGCGTGGTCCGGATATCTCGCATTTCTTCTTTGCCGACGATATTGTGTTGACAGCGGAAGCTTCGGTTCAGCAAATCAGGTGTATCATGGAGGTGTTAGATCTGTTTTGCAAAGCTTCGGGTCAACGAATTAGTAGGGCTAAGTCGAAACTGTTTGTCTCCGGCAATGTCAGTGACGATTTGGTGGAAGCTCTTGAATCGGAAAGTGGGTTCGAGGTCACGAAAGATCTTGGTAACTACCTCGGAATGCCAGTTCTTCACAAGCCTATGTCGAAAGACACCTTTGCCCCTATCATTGATAAGATGAAGGCTAAACTAAGTTCTTGGAAAAGCAGTACCCTCAGCCTGGCTGGCAGGATTACCTTGGCGAAGTCCGTCCTTTGCTCCATCCCGGTGTATTCAATGGCTACGGTAATCGTGCCTAAGGACACTTGCGATAAGATTGATAGCCTGATTTGCAAGTTCGTTTGGAGCAGAAATGGAAGTGCTCGTGGCCTTCATCTGGTGAGCTGGAAGGAGATGTGCAAACCTAAGGCTATTGGCGGTCTCGGGCTTCGCTCAATGCAAGACTTGAACTTGGCAATCATTGGGAAGCTCAGCTGGAGGTTCCTTCATGATTCTAAGGGTCTCTGGAGTAAGGTTCTGCAATGTAAGTACACGAGAGATTCTGGGCGGGAAATTTCAGCCTGCTCGGCTGTCTGGAGAGGGCTCCGTCAGGGGCTCCACAAAGTGGTTATCAAGGGTAGTTGTTGGAATGTTGGCAATGGACTTCACATCCGTTTTTGGGTGGACCGGTGGCTTGGCAACACTGTTCTGTTGGACGTCGCCCTTTGTGACAGCAGTGGTCTGAATTTGGATGCCCTTGTGCATGATTTCTGGATTGATGGTTTGGGTTGGAATTGGGAGGTCCTTTCCCCCCTTTTACCCTCGAATTTCCTCCACCAGCTCGCGGCACACAGTCTCGCTGATGTCGTGGGTTTACAGGACTCCCTCCGTTGGTCGGGGACGCTTGATGGGTCGTACTCCATTGGTTTCGGCTTATCGGCTCGTTTCCGGCATCGGCTCGCTACAATGGGCTGACAACAACCTGTATAAGGCGATTTGGAGTCTCAAGGTGCAAGAGAGGGTGCGGGTCTTCCTTTGGCTGGTGGCCCGTGGGTGTATCATGACCAATGCGGAGCGTTTTCGGCGGCATATTGCGGCTTCCAATCGTTGCCCTCTATGTCTTGTCAGGGAAGAATCTTTATCTCATCTTTTCCGTGATTGTTCTACCATCAATGCTTTTTGGTCTGATCTTGAGTTTCCTAGAAACTGCCCTGACTTTGGTTCTCTCCCTTTTGCAGTTTGGTTCCGGAAGAATCTCTTCTCCAGCTGGAAATCGAATGATGGGATCGGCTGGCCTGAAATCTTCTCCACTGCTCTTTGGTGGACTTGGAAGTGGAGGAACGAGGTCGCGTTCGGGAATCCGAGGAGGACGGTGGCTGCTGCTGAATTTGTCTTCTCAAGAGCAAAGGAGTATGCTGAAATTTGGAGTCGTCAGAATGCTGATTTTGCTAAGCCTAATCGGGTGGATGTGATGGTGGCTTGGGAGAAACCCGTGCACCCTTGGATCAAGGTCAACTCGGACGGTTCAGTGAGGATCGACAGGGCTACGGCGGCTGGAGCCCTTAGAGGGACGGATGGCGAGTGGCTCGGGGGCTTTGCCCGTAATATTGGGCGTTGTTCGGTGCCCTCTGCTGAACTTTGGGGCATTTTGGATGGGCTGTCTTTGGTGTGGGATCTTGGGTTCCGCAATGTCATAATGGAGTCGGATTCGATGCTTGCCATCAAGCTTCTCCAACATGAGATCAGTCCACACCACCCTCTTGCTTGCTTGGGTGTTCAAATTCAAGTGCTCCTCAGACGGCATTGGGATGTCCGTCTTCGTCACGTCTTCAGGGAAGCGAATTCCATCGCCGACTCCCTCGCCGGGCTTGCCCACTCCTTTCCTATTGGTCTTCATATTTTTTCGGTCCCTCCTAGCTCTATTTATTCGTTACTTGAACTTGACAAAATGGGAAACGCGGTTGCTCGGGCGATTTGTGCCTGAGCTTGCGCTTTTCTCTTTGTTACTCCCGGGGCTTCCCCGTGGTTTCTCACCAAAAAAAAACAAAAGTGTTCAATAGGCAAAAATAGGGGTAGTGCAGGGGTTTAATCGAACAATTTTAAGTAGAGGAAACTGATAGGAAAAAACGTTCAAGTACAGGGGTCTGTATATGTATTGTGCCTCTTAAAATAATGAATCCCTTACAAAGTAATAAACCCAAATCGGTCAGTTTCAAACTTCTTACGTGAAAAGTTATGTATCAATTAACATCCCCACAAAACTTTACTACGGAGTACGTTAATTTATTTGGATGGGTGATATTCAAACGACTATATATTAAAATATATGTGGGATATGGAGCCTATGATATACGGAGTATATTATAGGAAATTAAAAATGAAAGCCCTTTCTTTGTAACGAATACAAAATGTAATTAATAATGTCATATCATCCCTTTGCCTCCTTGAATGGAGGCCGTTGGGCAATGCTACGCAGTACCTCCCATCTTGTTACGTGCAATTTGAGGGAACATTTGCATCATACGAATCAGCCCAACTGTCGATAAACTTTTTTGGATCCCATAAGAGACGACACTCTCCGACTCCTTGAAAGAGTGCTTTATTAATAGTGGGAAAAAACGTGTTAAGTAGTCATCAAGTGGAAATAGCTCGACTCCATACATCATCAGACAAAAAAAAAGAAATCTACTCCGACGGAGCACACAATACATGTGGATGCTTAGAGGGAAATTGAAAGCACTAGACGCTAGGCGATCCACAACGATATTCGCATCTCGATACACATGACACAATGGATGATTCAATTCCTACGAATAAAACCTACACAACTAGGGATTAAGCTAAACAACTATGGACTAAGCTAAACAAAGTCCGTTGGCAGACTTAGATGAATGTACGTATAATATGGTAGAATGATTGTCATTATCGGTACCAGATTCAATTCTCTTCACAAAACTAAAACTATATATGTTCATTGAACTCGATCAATGATAGATCGATCGGTGGGAAATTGGGAATCGATAGATCAGATGAGTATCTATGTAATTTGTACGTATGTGGTACGTTACGTTTGTGCTCCTTCAATTGTTGAGGGGCGAAGGTTGTTTGTTCCGTTTTGTTTTTTATTTATATTAGTTGTACCTGTCGTGCCATGCACGACTTGCATTTTAAAATTAATTTTTGGATATATGATAAATAGAATAGTAATTTGAAATGTAGAATAAAACTTTTAACATTATTTGGTTTCATCGAATATTAGAAATTTTTAATTGTTAAATGATTGATGAAAATATGTTATTGTGCAAATCATGTACTTATATTTTATAGTCAATAAAATATATTATTATGCAATTTATATTTACTTATATTTTAGTATGCAAAGCACCTTCTTGATATACCCAAATTAAACATGTAGTTATTTTAATCATAATATATAATGAATAATATTTTGCCTCTATATGTGTGAATAGACCAAAAACAATATCCTATTAAACTATAATATACTTCAAATATCATGATATTATAAATCTAAAAAACAATTGGTATAGAAAATATTAGGAAATTAATAGAAAATGTTAAAATAATTTATAAAAAAATATAAGGTGGGGTGAGAATAATATTATTTTTTATAAATTTTAAAATTTTATGAATTCCAAAATTACTTAAATAAATGTTAGCATTGACTTCCAATTTTTTTATTCAATATCTCTTTGAGCAAAAAAATCAGCGTGTTAGGCAATTAGCCTTTACAACATAAAACCAATTAATTAAACGAATATTAACCTTTACTTTATTGACCGAAATTAATTACGCTTAAAATATTAACCTTCAATTGACAATGTAGTATAATTAAAGATAAAATTATTTGATATCTAAAATTATTGAGTAGAGTACGTGCATTATATATTATAAATTATATATAATAAATTATATATATTTTATGATTAGTACGTGGCATGCATATATATGATATGCTTTGACTTATAATGTTAGCACTGACCGAATTTATTATTTGTACGTGCATGGTAATCAATTTAATTTAAGAAAATTAAAGATAAAACTATTTAAGGAGATATAATTAAAGTTAGATAGTATGACTTTAAAGATAAAATTGATGATACAATTAAGGAAAATAAAAGATATAGACTTGTTATTATCTATTTGAGTTGGAAAAAAAAATTAAAATCAAGCGGGGCCAGAATTAACGTGGTGGCTCGAAAACGGTCGGCTTTTATAGTATATATACTAGCAAATGACCCGCACCTTGTACGGGGGTGTTTTTTGTTTTTATTATCTTGTATATGAATTCACTATAATAATTATAAATATTATCATATGTCTAATTTCTTTTAGCACATATCTTTTAGATTATAAAATAACATAATTCTCATACATCATCATAAAATCATTGTATATATATATTAATTTTTTTATACATACATATATTGAGGAACAATGCAATAAGATGAAATGCATTATTAAATTTTATAAAAAATGATAAAAAAAATTTGAAATTTAAATTAAATTGCATAAATAATTTATATAAATAAATCAATAATTTAAAATAAACATTTCGATTCAGATAGTATTATAATTTAAAATATAGAGAATATTTAATAAGATAACATAAAATAAAACCAAATTATCTTGTATATATGTTATTAAGTTGTAAAAAATTAATTAAATAATAAGTAAATAAATATCAAATAAAAATATTAACGAATCATTATCTTAATAAGAAATCTATCTTTTATTTAAAACATAATCAATGTGTAATGTTACGGATATACCTTGGGTGGATATATCGTCTAATCTTTTTATTAATATTATTATTGGATTTCAATATGAGACAATAGAAAAAAATATTTAATACATTATTTTAATAAAAAAATGTGGCCTAAATATAGTGGTAAAATTTGCTACTAATGATGATTTTTAGAAAATTTTAGAACAAAATTACGAAAATAATACTTATTATTAATATAATATTTAAGTAAATGGGTAAAAATGATTTTCTTTTAAAATTTGAAATTTTGGATGAATCAATTCATCAAGTAAATAGGTAACCATATACTGAGATTTGTATAGAATTACTTAAGAAACTCAAATTTTAAGATAGAACTGATATTTTAATTAAATATTTATAAGATTAAAAATTTTATATTATGATATAAAAAAATTTAATAAGGGGGTGATGTGGCGCAATATGATGACAAAATTTATTTCTACTCTAGTATATAGTAATAGATTTAATAAAAATATAATTGATAATAGATATAAATATACCATGTATAGTACATTACATATGATATATATCTTAGCTAAATTTGCTAACATAATTTATTAGATCTTTACAATGTGTATAAAATTAACCTAAGTAGTAGAAACAATTTATATAAGTTGAATGGTAAGTTGGACAAATATTTCATGAGCCATAAAGAAGTATTAAAACAATAAGAAATATTTCGTAAAAGTTGTAGATTTGTACATGGTATTTGTGTAATATATAAGTATTTCATGGTACGTAGATTACACTTATCAAATATATATTTTATATGATATATAGATATTATATTTTATATGATATATAGATATTATATTTTATATGATATATAGATATTTCATGGTACGTAG
This sequence comes from Polygonum maritimum, assembly GCA_963924305.1. NCBI lineage: Eukaryota > Viridiplantae > Streptophyta > Magnoliopsida > Caryophyllales > Polygonaceae > Polygonum > Polygonum maritimum. Next base: position 5,310,812 of record OZ002732.1, read on the forward strand.
ATTGATGGTAAACAAAAATTTATATATATTATTTTCCAATAGTATAATCGGTCCACGTTACCATTCAATTTATATAGAGGATAAAAGATAAATTTTCTAAATAGTAAGAAGATAAATTTTCCAATTAAATAGATGACCAAGGATAAATTTTCTAAATAATAGAAAGATAGATTTTCCAATTTAATAGATGACAAAAGAATTATGTAAAATATATTATTTTAATAAAAAGGGTGATGTGGCGCAATATGGTGGCAGAATTTGCTTCCGCTTTAGTATATAGTAATAGATATTGATTGATTCTCGAATAATATATAATATAACTTTTCAATTTACATGGATACGATAAAGATAACAAAAAGAAACATTATTTCATGAGTTGTTGAAAGATTTCCCTACAAACTTATCCCTAACTTATTTACACGATGATACTCTAAGATCACCAATTATTAAAGATATAGTATATGTTTTCTACAAGGTGCCATGCCATGCATTATTAATTTGTTTTTTAATTGAAAAAACACGGGTTTTCTAATTAATATGCGTCCATGTGCTTCTAACATATATGTCCATAAATACATTTTAATAATTCCATATATATTTTGTAAGCACTCATAATATAATTACTCATCGTTTATATTGTGTTTTTTTTTATTATTAGGATGATTCTCTAATTTTTTTATTTGAGATCAATTAAATATTTTTATATTTAATTAGGATATTATATTAGCTTCCTAAATATAGATTCTTATCCTATACTAATTTGAGGATAATAATTCATCGGTGTGCAAAAATGATATGATAAATGGAGAGAATTATTAAATATCTTGATTATTACTCCTATATATCTTGATTCTTGAAGAGACGCAATATTCTTGGTACTTTAAATTGGAAATTCCCAATCAAAGGATACCAAAAAATGATCATATGAAGAGTACCAAAAACAAGGACGTTCTTAGTCATAAATTTCAAGTGTAGGTGACCTCTCGTACAAGATTAAGATTCGTGCAATTATCTAGTAATTAATTAATTATCTTTTGCCCAATTTATTTTTATATTGTGACATGAATCTTGGAGGAGGATTGATCGAGAGAATCAATTGAAATCAATTAATCTTGTGTACGTACGTAAGGTTTGAATTCTAGACACGTAATGTTTCCTTGATTTGGAAAAATACAACACTAATTAATACATGATTCATGTATGTATACCAACCGCTAATCGATCATACTATTCCTGATCACCTGTAACAGTAATATTAATCATCATTATACAGTAACATGGACTACATACATACATATATATAATTAACCTTAATATCATACACATATTAAAATATATATGCACCAACCCGAATATTGCCGGATCAGATTTCTTAGAAGGAGATCGAGATGTTTTGAACCGATTACCGATCTTTGTTCTTAATTAGCCCTTAATCATAAAACTAACCAGCAGACTAGCTAATCTCGTTTAACAAGCTGCAGAGGAATGAGGAAAGAACATAGGCGGCTTAGTCCCATTGATCATACCACCGGGGGCGAAAACATTCGACGACGGCGGCTTATGGTCCGCGTATCGATGGTGGGCCCCGGAGACCCGTGACGTGGCGCCCTCGTCGCACGAGGGGCAAACCGAGAGAGTCGCGGCCTGGCCCACTTGCATGTAGAGCGGCGGGAGCTTGAGTGACTTGAGCTCTTGGACCTCTTTCTTGAGCCTCTTGTTCTCTTCCGTTAGCCTCTCGCAACACTTCTTTAGTACATCGCAATCCATTTCCGTTTGCTTCAATTTCGTCCTATAAGAATTCCGTTTTTCATTAGCCCTGAGAAAAACGGAGAACATAGGGCATAAGTTAGAAAGACCGATTATATAAAAAATTTTACCTGGCTCGTCGGTTTTGGAACCAGACTTCCACCTGGCGCGGCCGGAGATTCAATTTCTTTGCCAAGGCTTGTTTTTGGTTCTAGTAATAAAAAGATGTAACATATGTATGTAAGTAACAAATCCAAACTATAGAGAAAAAGATTATATTGTATGGAAAGGAAAAAAAACATACGGGATTTAAGGTGCAATGTTGTTTGAAGATGTCTTCAAGAACAGCGGATTGGTCTTTAGTGAGCCTGAGCTTCTTCCTAGGGCTAGCTTCCTCTTCCTCCTCTGGATCCGACGTCGTATTATTACTATTATTATTGTTATTGTTATTGTTGTGGTTGTTGTTGATGTTGTCGGATGACGAACCTTGATCATCGGAAGGACCTAAAGAAAGAGAAGGCAGGACTTGGTCGAACTTCAACGACACAACCGACGTCGGCTTCTTCTCCTTTCTAGCGTCGACGACGTCAAAACTTTCCAGGCCGAGAGAGAGGCCGGTGTTGCAAAAGTAGTGTGAAGATGAACCCATTTGATAGGGAGGAATTGTATTGTTAAGAGAGGGCTGCCTAGCTTTATATAAAGAGAATCGGGTGCCTATGGAATTTAATGTTACGTTAATGGGTTTAATCATATGATATTGGAATATGATTTTCTTGTTTTAATTTTTGAAGGAAATAAAGGGGGTTATATATAATGAATAAAGGTTGACCCATGGTCCACGGACAAAAATCTTTACTACGGAGTATCTTTTTTTATTTTTTTGGTAGACAAAAATCGATCTTTATCTTTGGTGTCTCTGTCCCCATGTGTAAATGGAATAGGGCTAGGGATGTACGTTCATGCATACATGAACATCATTGCACATGAAATTCACTGGTTAAATAGGGGTTTTGATGGGACATAAGCCTGACTTTGTAATGGTTAAAACTGTTCTAATGTAACTTTTCAAAATGTGTACAGTCCATTCTGGGTATATCCATTCAATTCGTGTTACGGAATTCGGTTAATTTTACATGAAATTTTCCTCTTATGACTATTGTGCACTATTTCTGCTTGTGTGATTGTTTTTGTTTTCTTTCTTTTTTCGGTAGAAGTTTGTTTTTGTTTTCTTCGTGTCCATTGGAAAGACCTTCACGCGTACGATAAATTTGGGGACTTAAGTTGTAAAACGTGGGGCTCCGTTCAGCTAAGGCCAAGTTGCGGAGAGCGAAAGAAGAAAAACGCTAGCGAAATCCAGTCCTCTTGGGGTACAAAAATGCTATTTTTTGAAGGATTCCGTCTTCACTAGCGGAATACACTACCCATTTCGGAGCCTATATATACAGTATACTCTTCTAGTGTGTACATACTTATATCAGGGCGACGGGGTCCGTTCAACTATATTCAATCCCCGTAAGTTTTGATAAATTTCCATTAACTACACACCGAACATTTGCGAGAGCTTATTTTGTTAAGGAAGCTCGAATAAGTTTTAATAAGCTCGATTTAAGCTTCACGTAATGGATTAAGACCTAAGTTACTAGCTTAAATTCCAACTAGATTATTACTCGTACCCTGTACGGGATACGATAGATAATACTTTTTTGATGTATTATTCAATTCATAAAGTAATGCGTAACAATATTATTGAAAATTAGATATTGATATCATATTTTTATCCAAAATCGTTAAAATATTTTGTTAATCCAAGATCGTGATTTGATGTTAAGAATAAACTTAAATTTAAATTTTACATAATATAAATTAAATAAAAAGTATAGATAAAATACAACCATATTATTTCAAAATGTATTTGATTAATTTAAAAAATCATATGTGATACGATATGAAATCTCAAGTGAAATATTTTATCAACATACATATTTTTATAATTAATAAGATTTTTATACAATGATAGAAATCAAAAATTAAGTTAATTATGGCTTATTTAAATTAATATTTTAGAAAAATAGACTTGTATCGGTAATAATAATTTTTGAAATAAAATGAATATATTAATAGATCTTATAAATTAGTAATTAATTTAATTATAGTAGAGTTATAGATCAATATAATTTATAAATGAATGTATTATAACACACATTTAGTTTATATATTTTTAGATATTTTTAAAAGATATTTTTAGACATTTGTAGCTGAAATTATAATTTTATGAGACAAAAAGGATTGACAGAGATATATGGCGAATGTTAATGATTATAAAAATACTATAAAAACAAAATTTCAGAGTGACTAATAAATTAAAAAATTAATTATAATTTTGATCTACAAAAAAGAATCTCTAAGAAAATAGTTGAAAAGATAGAAATTAGAAAAAGAAAGAGATAGATGATACATAATTAATAAAAATAAGAAAGACTTTTAAAAAAAAATTCTAAATTTTTTTTTCTTAAATGGAGTGGGGCCAGAATTAACGTGAAGGCTCGAAATTCTCCGGCTTTAATATATAGTATAGATTATCAATTGATCATAAATATTGTGATATAGTTATGAAAGGGTATTGATGTGTAAAATACAATATGGATTGGCAAAAGAGGGAGATAGGGATTGATTATACAGATTGAAATCAATAGTTAAAATATCAATTATGGGTTCTGATTCGAAAAATATATAGGTATATAATGAGCGATGAGACTTGTTGAAGATGATGTGCAATAGTTTGAATGTACAACGTGTACATGTTAACTCATAATTGATGTAGTACATGATCAAAAGTTATGAATAGTCCAGGCTAACCTACAACTATATGCCAATTACAACATCTCTATCAATTTTGAATTATTGGTTTATCTCCATTTTACATTTATCTGGGTTCCTAAATTAGTTGTAAATCCCATTTTAAAAAATTACGAGATAATAAACTAATATTGTACTACATAAGAATATAAGATTATAGGCTACTTTTTCAATCAATTGATTTTAGGATGGAATTTTGTAAAGGTTATACTCTGAGTTTGGCGATTCGACCATTCTCCCTGTAAATAAATCAAAATCTGAATTGGTTATTTATGTATGTATATTTGTTATTTTTTCAGTTGATGTTATATTGCTATGTTTACTCCTAAAAATTCATGTACTAATGATGACTGATTGATGATTGATACTTAACAAAAGATGTGATCTTGAAATTAATAGTAGTATAATATATATTACTCCGTATTACGATCATGAAAAAGAGATGATCACGAATTCAAACGTTAGCTAGTCCTACATTTAAGGAGACAAAAACTTGATGAGCGCCATATTTTAAGCCTTGCGCATGCACTCCCGTAATCATTTGGGATTATACATATATATTGAATCTGTTTAATTACCTACTAAGATTGCCTAATGAATTAATTAGTGTGTGTTAGCTCGGTGGTGTAGAATTTAAATCTGTTTTCATCATATATGCTGTTCAATATATTGTTTCTAAAAAAGAAAAAATGCACTTCGACAAAGGGAGCTTGATATATTTTAATTAGTAGATTAAAGGGAGTATGATTTGTTTGGACGTAAGATGTAATTAATGTGATTGTATCACGTTAATTATTCCTTGTGGGGTTATATAAAAACGTACGTAAGTAGATTATAGTGTGGCTTATTAAGATAGGTTTGACTTTGTACGTGGTTTATAGTGTAAAGATAGAAATAAAGCTTAATTAGGAGACAAGTATCAACAAGAGTATAATCAGGGATGATGATCAATGCTAATCATAGTGGGTGGTCTGATTATTGTGTTGTTAGTTGTTATCCAAGATTTTCCATCATAAGCTGTTGCGTAAGGCCTAATTAGGGCAACCCAAAATATTTTATTTTTAATAGAATCATTTTAAGAAGTCTTTTATACTTCGTTTTTTCTAGGGATGGGCAAAATCCAGTTCGGACCAGATTTTTGGATCGGACTGGACCGGCATGGACCGGGACCGCTCCGGTCCTTGGTCCATGAATATGGACTTTCCTGGTCCCAGTCTAGACCGGATGTTTATAAAATTAAAAAAAATATTTAAATAAATAATATATTATTTTTAATGTTATGTGGTTTATCTTTTTATATTTAAGTTTCATATTTATAATATATACTTAATAATATATTATTTTCCATTAGTCATTTATGAATTTTCTAACTATTTTATATTAAAAAAAATATTTTGTGAAAAAATAAAATACAGTCCCCAATCCATAGTTTTTCATGTTACTAGTCCGGTCCCACTCTGGTCTTGTACCGGTACCCACCCCTAGTTTTTTCTATATCGTGCCCTAAAAACACATCATTATTGAAAACCGTGTAAAAATTCATAATTATAAATATATTACAACTTTAAGGATTTAAACCTATGTTGATATGAATTAGAATAATCGTTTAACCTTATATAGAAGCTAGTAACATAATGTTCAAAAATAAAAATCCTATAAGAAAATGTATAAACCTTTCTAACAACAATTAAAAATCAACAAATACATATGATTAACAAATATTTTCTACAAAAATGTTCTTATCCTATGCTTAAAAATTGTTATTCTCACCTCATACCTCATGTACCAATTTGCTTTAAATAATCATGTAAAATTATATAAAGAAAATTCTAATAAAGTTTACACAAGGTTTGTTAATAGTTTTTTTTTGTTTGATGAGGTAAGGATTAGCCTCGGGCTCGCTAGAATGGGCAAATTGTTGTTCGTGAGATTCGAAACGATGACTTTATGATACCACTCCAAAGCCTTAAAGCATGTGCAATGGAGTGGCGGTTCGATCCTCTCTTAATTTTCTCTCTCCTTTTCTCATTTTGACATGTCACTTTCTCTTTTATCTACGTCATTTTTTATTATCTCATTCATCCTTTCTTTCCTCTTTTATTATTTTTGTCTACAACAAGGAGGTTCTCCATCATCTCCTATCCTTTACTTTTACACATATATTTTATCATATATTCTATATCATCAAATATTTTCAAATAAATTATTTAAATTATAAAGGGGAATAAAATCTATATATTCAATTAACTAATTTAGTTTGATTAGTTGAATCTCAAATTATTAATGAATATATTAGATACTAATAATAAAAAACTTTTATTAACATTAAGATAATTTTAAACACAAAAACTTAAAAACAAAAACAACATTATGGATAAATATCACATTTTGTTATTATGATGACAAGCGAGAGAAAAAAAATTAATAGGTATTTAAAAATGAAATAATATTGGACTCAACTTATAGACAAAAAAAATTATGATCAATAACATTAATCTTTTTTAAATGTCATATGAAGTAAATTGAATGAAAGTTGTTGAGGGACACATGGCGAGTTATGATTGGTTAAAGGTGAGGAAGAGGCACAAGAGTCCATGCTCACATTCCTCCGAGGATTTCTTCCATTCTCCCTTCAAATGAGGATCATCATATAATTTATACGGAGTATATCATAGAGGATATCCGGATAGATGAGAGAATATTAAAAAGATGTGCATTTTTTACCATTGTACATGCTCTTAATCAACAACAATAACAACTACCCAGTAAATGCCGCGGTAGCAGGGTCTGGGGGGTCAAGATGGGGGAACTCCAGACCTGAATGGAATGCGCCCGAGAGAACCCAAGAGTCGTAAAACAACCAACTTTACAAAAAGGGAGAGAAATCTAAAAGAATAAATAAATAAATAAATAAGTGGATGCACTTCTTCAACGGGAAGCCTCAATGTCTACCACTTTGATCCTCTCCCTTCATCTCTTTCTGCACTGAGCCAGATCCGCCGAAATCCCTAACAGACTGACATTCTGCTTAATGTTATTCATCCATCATTTTTTCGGTCGACCCCTATCCCTCCGACAGGCCTCAAAATCCAAACGCTCACATCTCCTAACTGTGGCGTCGATGCTCCGTCTCTGTACATGCTCTTAATCCTCGAACCAAATGTCCGAATGCTAGAGGGCTTTTATTAGTAACTTTTTTCAACGGTGTTGACGGTAGAAAGGTACAAAAGAAAAGTGGGTTCTTTCGTGGCCCATTCCGGGCCCAAACTCGACCGACTTATTACCCATTCTTGCTCCAAAAAATATTTTCAGGCCCACCTTCACATTTCCAGACCAATCAACAACAAATCAATGCTTTCTTGCTTTTGATTGATTGCTTCAATAATCATACAACAATTCTCAATTCACAAGCATCACATACACATTGTATCTTGTTGATTTTAGATCCAAATATACGTGAGAATTGTTGCATACTTCAAATTGCAACTGGCTAAAGATCCAATTTAATAACAACTCTGATAAATACTTTTATCATTAGCCTGGTAGTAAGTGGTAAGGATAATTAATATCCCACTTTATAATATAATTGAGTGATTTTCTAACTAAAAACTAAATCGTAAAAAATCATACAAATTTTTTTAAAAAACCTAGACAAATAAAATCTTAACCTGTTTCTTATCTTATATTTTCGTGACATATGTTTCAAAATTCGTATGGGTTATATATTATATGCATGTAGGAGGAAGGACTCGTACATGGACATTGAAAAGCATTGCTTACCAATGCTTTCAACCAACGACATAATGGTCGTAACATGTTCCCAATTTCACCTACATATGTTCTTCTTATAATAAAATAATTATATATTATCATTATCAAAGATCATGACCCAATATATACATAGGTATATATATATATCATTATGAAAGATGTATATTTCCAAATAAATAATTGTCTAGACTATATCTACGCTACATTCTAAGAAAATGTCACTTTGACGGACCGATGGTCAACGAACCTTCCCGATTATATTGAAGTTACAAAGTAAACCCTACCTTCATCCTAAAAAGTATTGGGAATAAAAACTTAGGAGTTTTAAAAACTTTATAATGTGATCGATAGGAAGATCTTGATATTGCTTTATACATGTATTAGCCGTTGTAACTTGTAACCCTTCCCACGTTCATTATGTACCCAATTGTATACACACCTTTGGTCTTTTTCTTCTTATTATTCTTCATTCTTTTGTTTGGTCATGTGTTTGAAGATCAATAATGCGGCAAGTGGGCTTTTACATGCTAGGCCCATAATTGTAGCCCTCTATGGAGCGGAGAAGTCCATTAGCATATATATTCATGCCATCTTTCTCCAAGTGCCCATCACTGCCTGTGCTTTAGGGTGATTCCAGTATTAGGCCCCATGCTTTTGAAGTATGATTTTGATTTAACTAAAAACTTATTTTAAATTTTATATAAAGTTATTAAAATGAATAGTTTGATATAAAATTTTGTATTGTTTTATTTAATTTGCTTCGTATGGAATTTATTTTAATGATACATTACTTTTGTGATATTATATTCTCTTAATCGATCAAAGATTTGTAAGATTATAATGTTTGTATGAGGATTAAATACTTGTTTTTATCAGTATGTTTCTTTATTATATAATTAATATTTTTATTTGGTAGCTATTATTATTATATAATTCAACTCAATCTAAATCATATGTATATATAATTTTTTATATATTTAGAATCTACAACAAAAATTTAACCAATAAAAAATACGTTAATTAAATGCCAACCAATCAAATTGATTTAATAAAATTGTTATGTGGTTTATTATATCTTTAATATACTACTATTAACTTAATTATATATTTATATGGAGTTGACATATATTGTTCTATATAACTATTTTAATCTTAAATTTAGTATATATTAATTTATTTAATTATATCTTTAAGGAAACCTTATAGATATAATTTCGATGATATGCACTCTTTCATATTTTACATATATGTGGAGTCTACAATCAAATTTTAACCAAATAAATTTTATTAAAGATGAGTGATAAGGTCTAATGTGAAATTGACACGTGTCGTGCTAAATAATATTTTTAACCTCCGCTTTAGTATATATTTATGATTTATGATTTATGATTTATGATGATGTAACATTTGAAGCTTTGCTTGGAATAAGGGGGTATAAAAGGGTCTATCTTGAGATTTCGATTCACAACTTACGATTTTGTATCCAAGAAGACTTATGGATCGCTGACATAGGGATTGATAAGTTCAATCACGTCATGTGCAATGGCGGACCCAGAAATTTACCCCAGATGAGGCTAAATAACTTAGTTTAAGTATAATCGGTATACATTTGACCAATCTATTAGTCGTTAGAATTTGGAATAAACCCGAAATAGCTTAATCTAATTATAAAATTAAACATAATCTGGGTAAAGAAAATGAAAAAAAAAATAAGTTTTTATCAAACCCAAAGTGGATTTCATGAAACATTAATCATCCAATTGACAAGTTCAAAGTTCAAACCGATAAATTTTAGAGACGAATTGGCTTTGATGAGGGCCACGAGGTAGACAACTCTCTCTTCTTGTTGTCGGTTGGCAAACGGCAGCGATTTCGGCGAAGAACTCGTTTGTTCGGTCAATGGGGTTGGCTCATGCAACAACACAGGCGGCTCGTTTGGAGGGGCGGATGGCGTCGTAGTCGTGTTTAGACATGGCAATGGGTCGGGGTTCAGGTGGATGGACCATTTCCAAACCCGACCCGCAATACAATTTTTCCCACCTGAACCCGACCCGACCCGTTAGCATGGATCACCCAAACCCGATTCACCCTATATTGTCAAGTGGATCGGGTGAAATTTTAGGTGGTATGTACCTAATATATACCTGACATTTAATTTAACTTTTTCAAACAAACTGATAAACATAATAATAATTTCAATGTCAACTGTTAAATATTACATGAAAATTCCATAATCTCATTCATCATCTATATTAATCAAACTTGAATCATGATATTAATATATGATATTAAACATGGATCATAGTATTGTTTTGACATATTTTAATTTGATACAAATAAACATATTTTATTGTTAAAACATAATTAATTTAATGAGTAAAGGTAACAAAGGAGGAAATATGATATTAAATATGGATCATACTTGAATTCCATATTACATGAAAATTCCATAATCTCATTAATCATCTATATTAAATATATTTTATTGTTAAAACATAATTAATTTAATGAGTAAAGGTAACAAAAGAAGAAATATGATATTAAATATGGATCATACTTGAATTCCATATTACATGAAAATTCCATAATCTCATTCATCATCTATATTAAATATATTTTATTGTTAAAACATAATTGATTTAATGAGTAAAGGTAACAAAGGAAGAAATCCGACTTTGACCCGTCTTTTTTTGGGTTTCACCCGTTTTTTCGGGTCGGGTGAAGCGGGTACCCATTGGGTTCGGGTGAAATTGCCATCTCTAGTCGTGGGCTCTTGGCAAAAACTAATTAAGGGTCCTTTTGTATATTTTTCTTCCATTATTATACAATTCATCTCTTTCTTAAAAATTAGCTAATATTTATATTTTTCATTAAGCAAATGTTTCACCATCTTTTTTTTATGGTCAAACTAACTTCATTTCAAGTATAGTGTATGACTATGTTTGTTTATAATAATCCACCTGTTTCAAAAAAGTTGACCATATAACCACTTTTTTCCCATCAATTTTCATTTATACCCCTAATAAGTAACTCTATCATAAGCATGCACATTTTTTCATGTTTCTTTACACTAATAATTAAATCCATAGTAATATTGATAATATAGGAAAACCATTTTTTTTTAAATACATGTATGTTATTATACAACTACTTTAATTCAAACGAAGGAGATCGTATATTACAGAGTACTACATTAATAATTTTATATAAAAAATTATAAAATTTCAGTCGGGGCTACAACCCCACTCGATATCATGTGAGTCCGCCCCTCATGTGTATCAATAAGCAATCAGGTATTCAGGCTGATTATATAGCGGACTATCCTATTTCTGTTACCTTTTTGAAAGAGATGTCAACTCTAATTAATTAGCAATTTTTCCAAGTTTAAGCATATGGATGACTGGATGATGAGTGTGACTGTGTGAGCGTATTTATGATTCATTGGATCCTAATCTCTCATCATACGCATATTGCGATACACGCTAGCTAGCATTCATTACAGATTAGTACATTGCTTTAATTTTTCCGTACCATAATATAGAGTTGGGGTGATAAGGATTAGCGGATACAATTGACTCTTAATTTGGCCAAAAACAAACACACTAAAAACATATAAGTAGACTTTTCTTTTGGTAGAAGACTAGTAGCAGTGTCCGTGCCCGGGAGGGCACGACTTATATAAAAAAAAATTCCTATGTTTTCTCAATTCGTACTATGGAGTATTGTATAATTATTTTATTTTTAAGTAGTTTGTGCAAATTCAATTTCAAATAGATAGGTCTAATAAAATAATTTGCATGTTAAAGGAATTAAGAGCCCTTGGTCATTTATCAATAAATTTAATGTTTTATATCTTATAAATTTAATATTTTAATTGGATATATTATATTATAATATTTCAATCAGATATGTTATAGCATAGTTAAAAATATAATGTTTGCATAGATAAAAGATTTAGGAAGTTTTTTAAAATACTCAAATTCTTTTTCCAGAGTATTTTAAATGCATAGCAATCAAATTTAAACGAAAAAAAACTCAATGTAAGATTTGTTAGTTACTAAATCAATAATTTTTGGTATTTTATCTTTATTATTTTAGACATAGTAAGATGTTGATATAAATAGTTTAATATCAAGGCAAAAAATATCGATCAAATTATGCATATGTAAAAGAAATATCCAATTCAAGCATAGGTTGGTACGTACATATTTTTTCCACTTTTTTTGGATAGAATATTATTCTATTCATAGATTTGGATAGATTTTTTTAAGAAAACAATTTAAATGGAAATCAATAGATAAGAGAAAATCTAATGTGGGGTCCATAATGAAATTTTAACCAGTTAAACAAATTAAATCTATATATATATAAAAGCCGTAAGGATTGGAGCCACCACGTTGTGCCACGTCAGCTTTTTCCACATGTCGATCCCACATTACGCCACCGAGGATTTTGCCACGTGTCATCGTATTATTAAGCCACATCATATAATTTTTATTTACTAATTAAGCCATGTCATATAGATTTATACACATCATATTCATGATTTTTTTTTTAAATCCATGTCATATTTGTCTAATTTTCTAAAAATATATCTTACCATTTTAATACGAAATCTTATTTAATTTCTATAAAAATTACATTTCGAAATTAAAAAAACAGTGTAGTGATGAAGATTAGTTTCCATAAATTGTGAGATCTTTATGATAAATACTAGACAATTTGATATCATATTAGGTTAGAATAAATATGTATGATTTATTTGGGAAGATTGACCTAATATCAATATTTTTAAATACAAAATTTATATTTAATTATAATAAAATCTGCATTTTAAAATCATAATATATGTAATGTGAATATATGTTATTTTGTTGTGATTCCTTCACTATATGACCTAACTCTAATTAAATCAAATATTTTTTATGGTCAAAATTTAGCAACAAAACTTTTTTTTTTTTGAGGAACAAAACTTTTGTTTGATTCCGTGTTTTTAATCAATTTGGATATTCCATATCTAAGCTACAATCAGTTTTGATTTGATTTCCCAAAAAAACTAGTTACGTAGTACTACTTTGAATTTTGAAGTTGAATTTTGAATTTAAAGTTGAGCTACGTAGTTACGTTTTGCTTTGATTTTATTTTATTTGATTTTGAATTTTGAAGTTGGGGGTGATAGTTACGTAGTACCAGTACTACTTTAAATTTTGAAGTTGAGCTAACCATATCTATTAATATTGTTTTTAGTTGATTACATCCTCTTTCTTTCCTATTTTGAATATTTGCTTTTTGTAAAATATCTATTGAACAATAAATTATCATCCCCAAATATTTTTTAAAAACTTTACAACATAAAACTATTTTTGAGAAGTCCAATTAACCAAAATAAAACTCCAACTTTTTAGGCATTTCAACATATCAATATCTCAGATAATATTGATTAGTGATTCCAAATAATACAAACAAATGAAAAATTAAAGTGATGAAAAAGTATTTTTTTTGATAACAGTGATGAAAAAGTATTACATTAATAGTAAAGACTCACTTTTCTAATCATAGTAATGTTAAAGAACATAGTTGTTAAACTTCACATATTTTTTTTTCGGAAATTTCGTACGGTACCCTCCAAGTTATGCCAATTTCACTTGGTACCCAAGAAGATTTTGTATTTCGCCTAATAACCCTATCAATTAAAATTGTTTCGTCACATGCTCATTCCGTCAAGTATAGCTGAAATGATCTGATGTTGGTCATTAATCAACAGAGATTTAGTCTCATTTATGTAATTGTAATGCTAATTCTCATTGTTGGGGATTCTAGTAATTGTTTCAAGCTTGATCTATGCCTCTTCACAATCTCATGAAAGCATGAACTCCCCTGAACTATCAAAGAGAAATCATGGAGTTGAAGCCTAAGCAGCATCATGCATAAACTCGATAGACAATTAGGGTGAATAGGGATGAAATTAAAACTAAGTACTCCTTCAAATTAGATTGCAACAAGTAATTTCATGAAAGACTGTTTACCCAAAAAAAAAAATCATGAAAGACTTGTCTCGAGTAAAAACCCTTACTGAGAAATTCGATCAATTGGAATTCAGATGTTAAGCAATTGGAACCATATACACCAAAATCAAGCACTGATTTGGAGAAAAGAGTGAGAAATTGACCTGAACCCATATTCTAATCCTCCCTTGCATCCAAAAGCAAGCTATCGATCCAAAATTGTGCTCCCGAGAAGTTGCTCTCCGCCTCTCCCCCTGGTACCAAAACAACATCTTGATTTCTGCCCCGTCGCCGTCGTGTTGTGCTCCTTGGTGTCGCCCTCCCCCTGGCCGGTAACACAACACCGCCTTGATCTCTGCCTCGTTGCGTTGTCCTCCGTATCTTCTACTCATTGTACACCATTTTTTTGTTTTACTTCTAACCCAAATCTTATTAAACGGGCCGGACTTGACAGATTGGGCATGGAGCGAAATATTTTAAATGAGAGGGTTATTAGGCGAAAAATAAAATTTTCTTGGGTATCATACGAAAATGGCTTAATTTGGAGGGTACCACACGAAATTTCCGTTTTTTTTTATCGTCAAACCCTATATATCTTGATTGATTGATTGATTCCCTATCTTCTTATAGTTGTACATTAAATGATTTTTTCTAAAATTAGATTATAAAACGTGATCGTTTTCGAGCCATAAAGTTTATTTTCGCCCCACTTTATTAACAATTTTATATCTTATATTTTTCTTAATTATCTAATTTTTTATTTTATCGTTTTCTTACTTATCTAATATCTATCTTTAAAGTCATACTATGTACCTTTAAAATTTTCTTAATTGTCTAATCTTTAATTTTATCATTTTCTTACTCATCTATTATCCATCTTTGAAGCAATATTATCTATCTTTACAATTTCTCTCTATAAAAGATACATATTAATTACATTGTCTTTTTAATTATGTTTTAAATCCATTTATGTGAGAAGTAATTTACAAATTTCGAATTTAAAAAATAATTATCATTTTAAATCTTTACAATATTATCGTTTTTAAATCTATTTATGTGAGAAGTGAAATTTTTATTTACTAAACTGTTTTATAATTAAAATATACTCTATAATCTGGTACATGTAAGTACAAATCTGAAAAATATTCTTTTTTGTCTAGAAACAAAAAATAACATTTTCATACCCTAAAATTTTCATTATATGAGATGTAAGTCATAGTCGTGCAAGGCACGACGGCTATCGCTAGTTATTTTAATAAAGATGGGTGATGCGGTCCAATGAGGAGGTGACACATGTCAAGCTAAATATTATTTCTAACCTCCGCTTTAGTATATAGTTATGATATATATAAACAGACTTTCCATCGCATATTTCATATTTGTCATAGCTAGGTTCACTTTTTTTTCTTCCTCAACGTGCAAAAAGTCGACTAAATTAAGCACATGCATGTCTTATACATAGACCTGTCAATCGGGTCGGGTCGGGTGGGTTCGGATCGGGTCGTTCCGAGTTCGGATTGAGTTCGGGTTCGGGTCAATCGGGTTACGGGTCAAACTGGGTCGGGTCGCTTCGGGTTTTCGGGTCAGGTCGGGTCAACCCAACGGGTCAACAGTATCAATTTTTTTACCAAAATTTAAATAAAATATTATTTAAATAATAAAATATAATAACAAATATTATTTTTAAATATTCTATTAATAAATATATTATAATTTTCTAAAATAAATTATATATATTGTAATATAATTAAAACCTTTGGGTGCACAATTATCCGTTAATCTGTCATTTCATTATATTAGAGTGTATTCTAAAATAAGTTTTCCGTCTAATAGACTTCTTGACCCAGCGGGTTTGACCCGACCCTAACCCAGAAATTTTCGGGTTTACCGGGTTCGGGTTCAAACTGGGTTTCGGGTTCAAATTTTCGGGTTGAAACCCAGAAATTTCGGATCGGGTCGGGTTTTTGACAGGTCTACTTATATATATATATATAAATGGGAATTACCAAAAACTAGACATTAGCAAGATTCCCCCCTAAAATAATTCGAAAATTTGATTTAGAATTTCAAAATTATTTATATCGGTTAAAAAATTGTCAATTTTTGGAACAAACAATATAATAAAAAAATATTAAATTGTTAATAGGTAAATTTTATTTTGTGGACATACATATCCTCCACATCGATTAGGCATGGGCATGAAGCCGCCAATCAATATAAACGTACTTATAAAGAAATTGTTTGCCTGCCACCCTTATAATTTACAAAATACCACATCATGACCCGTATTCTTTGAGAAATCCACATGGCACCCTCAAGTTCTGCAACTTAGATTTTCTAGTCCCTTTCGTGGTCCATTTTACTAATCTTTTTTTCTTTCTAATTGGTTAAAGTGACCCTAAAATTAAGCAAAAATTTCAATTAGCCCACCATATAATGATATAAATGGTACGGTAGGTTAGTAAATTTCACACGGATTATACGATGTAGAATTTTCTCATATATAATTAATAACCAAGCTTAATTATATTCATTTAAATGTCTCGATCTTCAATATTATTAAACAGAAAAAAAACCACATTTTCAAAATTTATTAATCAACCAAAACTTATATATAAAGTCTAAAAATCATTCACTCTCGCTCATAAAAATATAATCCTTCAACCAAAAAAATAAAATAAAAATATAATCCGTGCGCAAAAATTAAAAAAATATAATCCGATTTTCTCAAGCGAACCGGATTCCGAATATCTATGAATCCATGATCCGATCTTCAATTTTAAAAAAACATTATAAAAAACGTGGGCCCATTCTGATCTGAAGCGGCTTATAAATTGGCGCCTTGGTGATTTTCTCGTCTCCCATTTCCCCTCCGTCTTGAATTTCTCCTTTTCCCCCCTCGAAACATTTCCAAACCTAATCACGAAATTTGAAATCTCCATCCATTCCTTCTCCAATTCGCTCGCTTTGTAAGCAAATCGACGAGATCCGTCAGCTGAATCGGAGCGACAATGATCAGGAGAAGCATTTGCCAGGCCAATCGCATCTCTTCTCTCTCTAAGGTTCGTTTTTATCTCTAATTTTTGAATTTCGAATGCCAGAATCGTGCTATTCCGTGCTTATATGGATCATTCCGAATTCGATTCTGTCTGAATTGTGCGAAATCTGGTTTGATTTCTCCTGAATTTGGTAGCTTGGATCTTTACTATCTGTTTGCCTGTTGTTGTTAGAGTGTTAGCTGGTTTGTGGATGTGCTTTCTCGCTCACATTCATTGTGTGAGGATTCGGTTGCGATGAATCGATTATCTTCGAGTGTTTGAATGAGAGGAACGATCTTTGAGCAATTAGTCCTTTTGGTCAAATTTTAGTGTTTCGTCGGTAACTAATTTGGAATGGTTTAGAATTACAACTTCTCAAGGAACTACGTACTTGTCACATAATTAGGGTAGTGGTCCTTTTTGTGAAAGTTGCAATCGCAATTAGTCCTTGTAAAGGTCCACGGGGAAGGCTGAAAAATGAGGTGGCATGGGTGGGGGCCACTTTGTGTTTGGTGGAATTCTTTTTTCTTGATGTTAATCTGATTGTCATTGTTCCTATCTAGAATTCTACCTATCAAAACAAGTCAAAGAATACAAGTATCTAGGAGGGACTCTTACGTAAAAATGACACGGATTGAGATGGGAACAAAATCGTGTAGGAAAGTGAACAAGCGGGTTATGATCACTTTGGATCTGTCTTTTATGGATTTGTTGGTAGGTTTTTGTAATTTCATGCTAGATACATGTATCACAAAAGCCAAGGGATCAACCCTGTTGCTCTCTTTTACCTATCATTTTTTGTCATCTGTCTTTCAATGAAGATAGAGACTGATCTGAATGAGTGACAAATACCTTGAACTTTGAAGGCAACGGCTCATATGCTTCTTGGCCTACCATTTATGCAAAGATATTTTCTATAGGCTGGATTCAAAGGGACGTTTGAAGGATTCTTCGAGAGTTTTGGATCCTTCTGTCAAGTACTGATTCATGTCAGTCACCTATTGGACATAATTTTGTGTTACTGTTTGAGATCGATGGGAGCATCATAACTACAACTTTCTTAGTGTTTGCCCTACTTAACATCGTTTTCTATATGATTAAAATCTGTGGAAATAATTCTTACTTTATAGTTTATAGAGATATATCTGAAATGACACTGTTAATGTTTCTGAGGTATAAGCATTAAGTTTTGATAAGAATTGGAATACCCTCTCTTGTATGTATAAGTGTATAACAACATTCTGTCAATTGACGAATTCACAGGGTGTACACCGCATTTTCTTCACATCCCAAGCCACTTCATCTCTCCAGCAAGCAAATGCCTCACTTGCTTACCGGTAAGCTCATTGTTAATGCTTGGAAGTGTTTGAACCAATTGATTGTTTCTTAATCTTTTTTCATTTAATTGTTCTTTTTAACTATATACTTCTTCACAAGAGTATTTCATTGCACTGTTTGGCAGGTCTAGCAGTGATGAAGAGTGTGCAGATATAGACTGGGATAGCCTTGGATTTGGCCTTGTGCATACTGATTTCATGTACACCATGAAATGCTCTAAAGATGCGAGTTTCACCGAGGGCCAACTCAGTCGCTATGGAAATATTGAACTTAATCCTTCTGCCGGGGTTTTGAACTATGGACAGGTTGCCTTCTTCTTTACTGCTATTTCTAGCTTCTGTACCAAACATTGCGTAAATGTACTAACTTTCTCCATTTTCAAAATAGGGCCTGTTTGAGGGATTGAAGGCTTACAGAAGGCAAGGCGGGCGAGTTGTATTGTTTCGCCCCGAACAGAATGCCATGAGGATGCAAATGGGTGCTGAGAGAATGTGCATGCCTTCACCTTCTGTTGAGCAGTTCGTTGATGCAGTTAAACAAACAGCTCTCGCCAACAAGCGATGGGTAAATTAGTTCTTCTCATCTGTTTCTTGATCAATTTTGCAGTTAGTTAATCTAAGCCCTGAAAATTCTTTCATTTGTTTGAGCAGATTCCTCCTCCTGGCAAAGGCTCTCTTTACATGAGACCTCTACTTCTAGGAACTGGTCCAATCCTAGGTTTGGCCCCGGCTCCTGAGTACACATTCCTTGTCTACGCCTCCCCTGTCAGCAATTATTTTAAGGCAACTATTGACTTTTTCTGCTTAACTCTAGCAATATTTTGATTAGACATACTTGCAGGCTTGATTAATTTGTATGGTCTTATTTTCAGGAGGGTACAGATCCTCTGAACTTGTTTGTCGAGAATGAATATGATCGTGCATCTCGTGGTGGTACCGGTTGTGTGAAAACAATTAGTAATTATGGCCCTGTGAGTTACAGATTTCATCTCTGCTTATTTTCAATTAGTAAATTGTTTATCCTCACTATGTTCAATAATCACCATAATATATGTTTGTGTGCTACTTGTTCAGGCCTTGAAGCCGCTGATGAAAGCCAAGAGCGGAGGATTCTCTGACGTGGTGTACCTCGACTCTGTCCATGGGAAGTATGTTGAGGAGGTCTCATCTTGTAATATATTCCTAGTCAAGGTATTTTCAAACATTACACAACTTCACAATCATAGCATTATTTTCCTATTTGTCCTTGTGAAAATGTGACTTAAGGAATATTTGTTTTCCTGCAGGATGGGATGATCTCCACTCCAGCAACAAATGGAAATATACTCTCAGGAGTGACAAGGAAAAGTGCCATAGAAATCGCTCGTGATCTTGGTTACAAGGTAGCTTAGATATCTAGAGTAACAAAGCATTTATTATTTCCTAAGAGATTATGTTTTTAAAGTTTCAAATTTGAATACTGGCCTAGGTGGAGGAACGTTTGATCCCGGTAGAAGAACTGATCAAAGCAGATGAGATTTTCTGCACCGGAACTGCTGTGGTTATTGCTCCAGTAGGCAGCGTAACATATCATGGCAAAAGGTACATATTACCTCCATAATACAGAAAAATGATAGTGTTAGTAAAGATCATACTTTTTATGCTTACAATTGAATGAAAACATGTAAATCTGTTGGATTGTTGCGAAAAATGCAGGGTTAAGTATGAAACAGGAGAGAATTCTGTGTACAAGAAGGTGTTGTCGACGCTTGTAGGGATTCAGAATGGTACAGTTAAAGACCAGAAGGGATGGGTTGTGGAAATATAGTTCAACTCAACCATGGAATTTTCACTTTTCTTGTATGGTTGTCTTCTAATATGCAATATGCAAGAAGCTAATGTAATTATGAACTGCAGGCTTAATCAAGGAATTGTAATTTTAAAGGTCAGTCTTAGAGAAACTTTGTTCTTCCACGTAAGTCAATGTAATGCAAAAACAAATAAGTGTAATAGATGGACCCAGTATGAAATTCAGCCTACATAAGGTTATGATTATCAATTCTGATAACTCTGTGTGTATGAAGAGCCTGCAACTGTTAACACTATCTCCGTGGACTAACAATATTGTAAGCATTGCCCATTTCAACAGCGATGAATCAGTCTCTGCAAGATTCGAAGGACAAACAAAGTTTTTGTTGTTTTATAATACTGCCCAAATTTCAACAGCTAGTGCATGTTCTCAGGCTCTCTGATATTCAGACAAACAACATGCTCAGCAGCTCAGGCTTGGTTAGGAGGTACCCATGAGCCTCTGTCGCATTCGAATCGCTACACGTTAGGAATAATATTTGATTATGTCATATGATAAGTAAGTAAATTACATGGAAAATTAATGGATGAAGGCATCAAGGGGTGGTGGCGCAGTTGGCTAGCGCGTAGGTCTCATAGCTTCTGAGTAATCCTGAGGTCGAGAGTTCGAGCCTCTCTCACCCCATTTCCTTTTTTTTTTTGTATAGAATTTAGAACGAAGCTAGCTAGACACATATGGTTTTTTTTGGTCATGAGCTAACCACATATGGTTTTTTTGGTCATGAGCTAACCACATATGGTTGAATTCCATTTCGTACGCAATCACTAAAAAGATTTGGGATTCGAGTTTGTTAGCACAAATAAAAGTGGCGTAACAGCGTAGTAGGATATATGCACGGCGTGACTAAATTATGGATACAATACATATAGGTGTACTTATCTGTCTTACTTATAAACCTAAAATCTTAGTATACTTGTAAAGGAATATATACTTGACATTTTGCCATAAAAAGGGTTCAGAACTCCTCCTCACAGAGTTGTTGCAAACCAAATAATTGGTACACCACATTTGTTATCTTGTACGAGTCATGGCTGAACTTTTCTCATTGCAGGTTGATCCTGTTATTCTCTGTGTTGGATAGGATTGTGGAGGTATGCGTCTGTAATATGCTGCATCCAAAGCAGGAAAAAACATCTTTCTTACTCCCTCTGCTTTGATGATAGGAAAGATAATAGCTGATGCAACCTGAGACTCCACACAATTGAATTATTTCAGAATTTGATCACAAAGGTAATCCAGACGAACCACAGTAAGATTTGTTTAATAAAAGGGTTTCACTCACGTATATTAGTCTAGCTCCAATCCGCATGCGCTTTGGTGATGGAAATGGGGTCAGCAGACGGCCAACTCCGTATACTGCAACAGCAAAGAAATGGAGAACCAGGCTCAATGGACTTGGGTTTAGACCCGATAGTAGAGAGATTGGCCCGGATGAGAAGATCCATCCAAGCCTCAGGTATTCAAAGCAAGCTTGGCGCATTTCAATTCTCGCTTCGTCAGATGAAGCACAAAATACCTTGTACAAGGCGTCGGCCAGTGTGTTTATTGTAGATGCCACCGGCTGAACATTGACAAGATATAATAAGTTAGCAGATATACAAAAAATCATGCAGAAGAAATTAGAGATCAACAAGAATTGGTTACTCGTGAATGAGTTGAGCTGCTTTTACAGACGCCTTATTAGTAGTGCAAGAAATCTTGTCACCAAGGGGTGGTGGCGCAGTTGGCTAGCGCGTAGGTCTCATAGCTTCTGAGTAATCCTGAGGTCGAGAGTTCGAGCCTCTCTCACCCCATTTCCTTTTTCTCATTTTCTCATTTTGTTTTTTTTCTAAATTTTTTCCAAAGATACGTTCCTTATTGTAGTAATCTGCCATTAGGTAGAATGCCAGAATGGAACTAAATCCTTATATAGGTATACTGTATACATGATCCTTTCCTTGCAGGGAAAGATAACATAATTAATTCTCTTGAATTATTGCCTTACCAATGCCTACGCCTCATTCTATGTTACCAAAAAAGCTCACGTAGCTTTGAAATGAACTGAAACTGAAACACACCAAATTCGAAACCATTGTAACGTACCCACAATTTCATGCAATTCGAAACTATTGTATCACCCATAACTATTAACTAACAACCCCAAATCGCTTCATGCAACTTGTAATTGGAACCTGACCAACCGCTAGAACAAACTAAAAAATTCCATTCTACACACATTCAGGTACGGAATCATAACTTTCAACAGCTACGACTTTTAATTAATTACTGTAATTAATTATACACGTCTTCCTTACATTGGCCGCCTTCCCAAAACCCCCGATCTATGCCCGCGAAATCCCCCTCTCAACTCTCAACGGAACTAAACACAACAACAAATCAGAACAAAACCCCCCATCGGCATTTCTCCGATGACGGCGGCGACCTCCCCGGACCGGAAATACCGCCGGGGCCCGAAGGCGCCGCTCATCTCCGGCAAACACAGCCACCTTGACGTCTTCTCCGGCGGCGAGGGAGCCCTAGGCGGCGCCTCCTTCTCCGGCGCCGTCTTCAACCTCTCAACGACGATCGTCGGCGCCGGAATCATGGCCCTCCCGGCCACCCTGAAGCAGCTCGGGATGGTCCCCGGGCTCATCGTCGTCGTCTTGGCCGCCTTCCTGACGGAGTCCTCCATCGACCTGGTCCTCAGATTCAGCCGCGCCTCCAAGTCGTCCACCTACGCCGGCCTCGTCGGCGACGCCTTCGGCGGACTCGGCCGCTCTCTCTTGCAGGCCTGCGTTGTTCTCAACAACATCGGCATGCTCGTCGTTTACCTCATCATTATCGGTACTCCTCCAATTTCGTCTCACCTAGGGTTTCGGTTTTTCAAATTTTAACCAATTGGCGAGATTGAGTCCAGATTTGGTCAAATTTAGGGTTTCGGTTGTGATAGATTAGAGCCTTGGACTGAGCAGGTGATGTGCTGGCGGGGACGTGGGCAGAGGGAATACGCCACACAGGAGTGATGGAGGAATGGTTTGGACAGAGTTGGTGGACCACGAGGTTCCTGTTGCTGTTGATCACCACACTCCTTGTGTTTGGGCCTCTTATCTCCTTCAAACGTGTAGGTAAGGTCTGCTGAGCTAAGTTTGATCATGCCAAGTTTGTTGTTGTTCCCTTGTGTGAGTCTGTCATTTCATTTGGTTTGGGACTTGAAATGGTTGGGATTGTATTTGTGCAGTGTGTTGATCTGAACTGTGTTGTTTGTCTCATAGTTTTCAATCCATGTGCTTAGAGTTGAAAAGGACACCTTCATGACATGGATTATTGAGTACCTGGCTACTACCATTATAATAACAAAAGTAGCTTACACAGTGGCACTGCCTTCTTACTTGTGTGATGGAAAAGGCCACCAGGGAAAGATTAGTGATGATATTATAATAATTACTAGATTATAATGTAATCCAGCATCTACTGTTAGTGAGATGTTGCTGTTCTTCTCTTCATCATGAATTGTTTCTCTTTTATAATTGGTGAATTGAGAACGAGTAAATTGTAGGATGTGTTACCTATATACTTCCTTGAGGCCTTAATCAATTACCGTGGATGATTTTCATATATGAAGAGTAGCAGTCAAGACTCAAGTTTCTCATTTAAAGGATATTTTATGCTAAATCTGAAAATTGGTGAAAACAAGATTATAGAGTTTGACAAGCATATTCTATCAGCTGATGATCATACTTTGGTCTTTTGTGTAAGGAAAAATCGGATAAGATTCTGTAATGAGAGACCATTTCGGCAGTCGTATAAAAACCAGACAAATCAACATAAACTGTCATCTATGATATAGTACAGGTGTACCAATGAGCACTTGAACTCAGATTTTTTGTTTGCTGTCTGATAAAGCATGCTGAAACTCTTCACTCAATTGGAACCGTGATGAAATACATTGATGTAGTGTAAACAGCGTGCTGAGATATCTTTCCATTAGTTTTATGTTTTATATTCATACTCATGCTTGTTTTCTTGATAATTCAGACTCATTAAGGTATACATCAGCTGTGTCGGTGGGTTTGGCTATTGCATTTGTGGTGATCACAGCAGGAATAGCCCTTGTAAAGATGATGGAGGGAGGAGTTCAAGCACCACCAATGTTGCCTAAACTGGCTGATCAGGCATCGTTTTGGAAGCTCTTCACAACCATTCCAGTACTTGTCACTGCCTACATTTGTCATCATAACAGTAAGTCATATATGAACATATCTTTTCCTATGTAAAATATCATCAAATTGTTTTAAAATGACTCCATAAGGGCTTGAGAATGCCACAGCCTCCATCAATATGATGCCATGGCCTTTTTGCAATAGTCTCGATCATCCTTGAACTTTGTTAAGAGCTTTGTTAACAGGTTGTTCAAACTCTAGCGTCTGCTCATGCTCAAACTGGCTCGTTTATAAGCTCACTTTGGAAGAGAGATTTTTTTCCCTCTCCCTTAGAGCTTTTTTAGTAATTCAGTCCTATGCTTTTGGCACAAAAGATACTTGGGGATAAGGCTCACTATTTCTTTTTGCTTCAGTATGTCTACAACTCCAAAACTCTTTCCGTCCATCTAAAGACTTCAATTTATTTTTGTTAGGATCGAGAATTTGGGACTAAGAAAGACATTATTATATTGTGAATATCACTTGCCTGCCTCTGTCTGTCTACATTTATTTCAAATTTATGTTACTTACACTTCCATCTTTTTTCTTTGTTTTTCTCAGTACACCCTATAGAAAACGAGCTGATAGACACCTCCCAAATGAAACCAATCGTACGCACCTCACTCACTCTATGCACATCTGTCTACATAGCAACAAGCATCTTCGGCTATCTCCTTTTCGGCGAAAAAACACTAGATGACATTCTTGCAAATTTCGATGGAGATCTCGGAATTCCTTATAGCTCACTCCTCAATGATATAGTACGAGTGAGCTACTGTGTCCACTTGATGCTTGTGTTCCCCATCGTCTTCTTCTCCCTACGTATCAACTTTGACGGCCTTCTATTTCCATACGCCGTTCCCATAGCGTATGACAACAAGAGATTCTTCACATTGACCTTTGCCCTCATGGGCCTCATATTTTTGGGTGCCAATTTTGTACCTAACATCTGGGATGCCTTTCAATTCACTGGCGCAACCACCGCTGTGTCCATCGGGTTCATCTTCCCAGCTGCTGTTACCCTGAGGTCAGTGTCATGACTCATCAATGCTCTGCTTGAAATTGAATTAGTCCACAAATTTGAAACTGAATTTGGAAGCTTGAAGTTTGCAGAGCTTTTGGGACCAATGAGTTGTTGCAATTAGTTAAGAGTAGTTAAATGCTCCTGTCTTGATGTTATTCTGTTCTGAACTGTTTTTGTCATTTGAAATTTGCTGATGTGCAGAGATACACACAATATCTCAACAAGGAAAGACAGACTGACTTCAATGATGATGATCTTGCTCGCTGTTTCATCAAGTACAGTGGCCATTTCAAGTGACATTTACGACTTCTTTCACCCCCCTCTAATGGCGATTTAAGCTAACGCAGTAACGCCAATGTGCC
This sequence comes from Polygonum maritimum, assembly GCA_963924305.1. Lineage (NCBI taxonomy): Eukaryota > Viridiplantae > Streptophyta > Magnoliopsida > Caryophyllales > Polygonaceae > Polygonum > Polygonum maritimum. Next base: position 5,336,978 of record OZ002732.1, read on the forward strand.
TGTTCAAATTGAGGTTTGCTGGGTATTAATTATATGGTGCTGAGGTAGGAGGGACACTACACTTATTGGGTAGATATGAGATTATGCATTGGATGGGCCTTTGTAAATCCTGTTTAAGCAACAGAAGATGAAGAAAAACTAAGGCTTCTCTTGGGGATAAAATAAAAGTTAAAGACATAGAGATTCTTGATATAAAAAATATACAGTAGAATAAAAGAAGAAATTAAAGCACTTTTAGTCTTTTAGTTTCCCTGATCCATTTGCTAATCCAGCTTTATACGCCCACTTTTTCTTAACGTTATAAAACCCCAATAACATGTTAGTTTAGATTGGTGATCAGAGATCAGTGTACAGTTAAAGTAAAAGGTCAAGCTTTTTTTTGGATAATCCATGAATAAATTATGGTGTAAATCCTTATTTCTGGATATTCTTTTTGACCTTTGGAACGATTAACGTTAAACAGAGTGTTCTGGACTTCACTTAAGAAAACGAAAGATTTCAATTGATGCCTTCGAAATGCTGTCCAGAGAATTACAACTGAAGAAACGATTCAGCCCAACTAAAATACTCTCTTTTTTTCTGTTCTTTCCCATTTACTACTCTATTAATGGAATCGGACTTATTGGTTGACCAAAGATATTACCAAAATAGCTAAAAAAAAATGCAACCTAATAAGTAAAAGCAAAAAAAAAAAATTATCAACAAAGTTACAAAAAAAGAAAAATATTATGAAACTATACATTTGAAAAGACCTTTCAAACAAGACCTTATCCAAAAGTTCATGGTAAACGGCTAGAAGATAGTCACATTTTTTCAATAGTTGTGTTAACACTTAACACTAAACATCTAGTAGAATATTATACGCAAAGCTGTAATCCATATTGATTTAATTAACTGAAAGCTCATGTTATTCTTCTTTTTCGCATGCTATGTAGACTATTTCTGGCCAATTGTAAAGGCATACAGTATAATATTTTTTGATTTCGACCAAAAAAAAGGCGAATATATGTTGGAATATCATGTTGAGTTGTTGAGTTGGATAGCAGTTGACATTGAATCATTGATGTATCTCCCAAAAGAAGACTGTGGTTCATACTAATCACTGTTCTAAATTTAAAACACAGCCATATAATACTATATTACCACTACAGTTGTACGTGTTATTGATACAATCATGGAAGAAATCAACGTCGTACTATATGTATTAATCAAACGTTGGCAACTTTATTTTGATGGTAACAACTTAACATGTGTCATAGATTGCACCCTACATGTGTTCCTTCTTTCATCTATACAAACGTAGCAAAATATGTCGCACAAAATATTAATAATCTGCTTACCTACTACTAATCGTCGGTGCCATCAATTAAAACGATGCAAATCTCTCAATTTGGTTTGGCATTTCCCATTGTTGTTTTGCATGACATGTGTGCTCTCAAAAGCTTATAAAGACAATGATGTCTTAATTTTATGTCTTTTTCTATCATACCGTTAAGAGCGATCGATCGACTCTATATTTACATGTATATATAATATTGGACCCTCCACTCAAGTGCTCAACATTGGACAAAAGTCACAAAATGGCCATTGGCGTTGTAGCGAATTCTTATCGTATAACCAGCCGTCTAGACTTGTCAAAAAAAAAATTAAAAAAAAACGACTTATAGGTGAATTTAAAATATGTATATATAGTTTTTTTTCCATCACGAGGGTAAATTTGTATATCATTTTAGGAATGTTTCGAGGTATAATGTACTGATATAACTCAAACTAAATTATTTATAATTTTTAGTTTTCGATATGATGCGGTATAAATTTCAATTTTTCTTTGCTGAAAAATGCGATTGTTATTTATTTATTAAGGTTGTAGGGTACAATAAGGATTATTGCTCACAAAAATAATTAAAATATAAATGGATTAATCAAATGCCATAGAATAATACTTTTTTAGTATAAATTTTATTATTATTACTAGTATTAGAAAATTATTTTATATCTAATAAATTAATACAAAGCCCCACCAATATACCCCATGGACCCATATCAAGTGGCAAGTTGTTGCACGATTCCATCGCATATTCTTCACGCTTTCCCTGTTTTTGTATTTATAGTTTGACTACTCAATGTAACTTACATTAACGGGGTACCTTATGTTTCGTGCTCCAAATGCTTGTAATAATGTCGTGTAATGCTCATTGCATTTAAGCTATGAACAAAAATATTAAAAAAAATGGTGGATTTTGTCAAAATAGCATCCATGCACAGTTATTATGGTTTGAAACTACGAATGTTAATATAACATGTCCAATTTGTCAATACTTCTATTGAAGTGGGTTAATTAGCTATCACATTCCATGATTCGATCTAACATATATGTTGCTGTAAATTTCTATTTCAAAGCTTATATGACTTGTCTGCATGGTAATTGGAGTCACCAGACTCTTTCGAAAAGTTGGGTCGGAACATGTGGGCTCATCAATAAAGCTTGTAAGTTTCGACCGAGCTTTATTTAGAGGCGGTGCGCGCGATATGACTAATGTTATCTCCAATTTATATAACCGACTCAACCTCCATGACTGACCCGATCCGAAATAAATAGATAAAAGTGCGAAATTTGGGTTTGGCTCGAGTCCACCTAACCGCATTTGGACAAGTCTAGTTCTACGTTACAATTAAAAATTAGTGAAAAGACAAAGATTAGAGATACAAGGGTAGTGGAGTAACAAGAAGTGGTAACTTTTTCTTCATCCTGAATTCACGGCAACGATGTCGTGTGTGTTTTTTGACGAGGTTGCCCATAAGATTTTGCAATCAGTCAAACCCCACGAGCTTCTAATCACACCACTCTCACTCACTCTACACATAATACGGAGTAGTAGTACTTAGTACTCTTCTAATCAATCCTAATTAAGTTTCCTAATTACACATTCCAAAATTTTCATTCCTTTAATCAATCTTCCCAAAATTCTCCTATACCGGGGCAATTTCGCTTTGTCCACCCATCAACAAGCCTAAAAATACATGAAAAAATATAGGATCATATATAATCTCCTCATTGTTCTTTCATTGAATCATTTTTCAGAGAATTCAGTAGGTGAGTAATCCACAAAGAAGAGAGGGGAAGGATCAGGGGAAGCTAAAACCTAACCCCCTCTGTGGATTAATCTTTCCTTCCATCATTTTAATTTCCACAGAAATCTTCTTCATTAGTTACCCGAATCAAAACAATAACTAATTAATTAACTTTCACCTAGGTAAATTCGTTAGTAGCATTTTTTAAAATTGTAATCCCCCTCTTTCTTCCATTGTCGGTGCCATCCCTGGTTTGGATTCTTTTGACTCTTGCAATTTGTTTCTAATTAAATCCACCTGTTTGTATTAATCATGGGAAGATTGTGTTTTGGGGAAGAACTGTTCTTGTACGTTTGAAATTTAGGGCACCCAAACCAAAATCAAAACTTTCCCCCAAAATTTAAAGGCGTGTTGAGCTGTTACCATCTCTTTTTAGTACCGCTTTATTTTCTCTCTTTCTCTTACCACCCAAATTCTCTCTCTCTCTGCAAAACCCTCTTCTTGGTTAAAATCGGAGACAGCTCTCAATAATTTCCCTGCAAGCTGTGTTTTTGAACGTGAGCTCTTTTGTACTCATTCCCTTCTTCATCCGCTACTATCCCAAAAACAAAGTTTTCAATTTTTTTAAAAAAAGAACGAAACTTGTGAGATTCATCACCATAATCCGTGATCGTCTTCTTCATTTCCAACTTCCACCAACATAAAAGCTTCGGGCTTTATTAATTTCAGCACCCCATTGCCTCCAATTTTACCGATTTCCAGAAGAGGGAAAAAAAACCAGTTGCTTCAAATACCCTGCAATGGCGGGCTCCGATTTATAGCGAATCTGCCTAAACGGGGAAAAGGGTTTGCGATTCCCACATTGTACTTTTCTGGGTCACCGAGAGATTGGGGAGAAAATGGCGCCTTTCGGGTGGTTGGGGGGAGCGAGGGAGAAGAAACACAGAGGAACTCCGGTCGTAATCAAAATGGAAAACCCTAATTGGTCGATCTCCGAGATCGAGTCTCCGTCGGAAGAGGATTTAGTCATCGGAGCGGAGGAGGAGGAAGGCCTTGAGAATGGGAGCAAGGCGAAGAGAAGAGGGAAGAATGCAAAACAGCTGACTTGGGTTCTCCTCCTGAAAGCACACCGGGCCGCCGGATGTTTGTCCTCGCTCGCCGGCGCCGTCCGCCGGCGTGTGAAGTCCCGGCGGACGGACTCCGACACAGGAGTCCGAGGGAGGTCGCGTTTGTACTCGTTTATTAAAGGGGTTCTGTGGGTTTGTCTGGTCCTGTTTTGCTTTGAGTTGGTGGCTTATTACAAAGGGTGGCATTTGGGTGCCCCCAAATTGGAGCTCAAGAGCCTGATTTCAAGAAGCCCGTTTGGGATTTGGGATGTGTTTGATTGGATGTATGCGACGTGGGTTTTGATCCGGGTTGGGTATTTGGCCCCTCCGCTTCAAATGCTGACAAATGTGTGTATAGTGCTGTTCTTGATTCAGAGCCTGGATAGGCTGGTCTTGTGCCTGGGTTGTTTTTGGGTCCGGGTTAAGAAGATTAAGCCAATCCCAAAAGCCAGTTTGGATGTTGAAGCTGGTGAGGGTAAGGGCTATTTCCCCATGGTGCTTGTTCAGATCCCCATGTGCAATGAAAGAGAGGTGAGGTTTCTAGGCTTTGATTGCTGTTTTTTGTGTGTTTTAATTGGTGGGTTTTGTTAGGTGAATAGTTTGTTTGTTTGATGTTTGATTTGATGATCAGGTTTATCAGCAGTCTATAGCTGCAGTTTGCAATCTAGAATGGCCAAAAGGGAGATTGCTTATTCAGGTTTTGGATGATTCTGATGACACAACTACACAAATGCTTATCAAGGAGGAGGTTCTTAGGTGGAAGGCGCAGGGTGCCAACATTATTTATCGTCACCGAGTTCTTAGGCATGGATACAAAGCCGGTAATCTTAATTCTGCTATGAGTTGTAGCTATGTCAAGGATTACGAATTCGTCGCCATTTTTGATGCTGACTTCCAGCCCAATCCTGATTTCCTGAAGAGGACTGTTATTCATTTCAAGGTAAATTAGCTACGCATGCTTCATAATAGCAGAGATGCTCAAATGTGGTCTCAGCTGTTTGTTCTAATGTTGAGTGAGTTTGGGTTGTCTGAATTTCGGTTGATTTGGATTGATAATTGAGTTGCTGTGTCTGTAAAACTGCAGGGCAATGCTGAAGTGGGTCTAGTTCAAGCTAGATGGTCATTTGTCAACAAGGATGAGAACTTGCTAACGCGGCTACAAAACATAAACTTGTCCTTTCATTTTGAGGTGGAGCAACAAGTGAACGGCATCTTCTTGAATTTCTTTGGGTTTAATGGCACTGCTGGTGTCTGGAGAATCAAGGCTTTGGAGGAGTCTGGCGGGTGGTTGGAGAGGACCACAGTTGAAGATATGGACATTGCAGTTCGTGCGCATCTTAATGGATGGAAATTTGTATTCCTTAACGACATTGAGGTATTTTATACTGTACTTGATAGCATTTGGCATCAACTATTTGCTTATCTGGTTAGACTGTTTCAAGATTACTGATGTGTGGCTGTTGTATGTGTTTTAGTGTGCTTGCGAATTGCCCGAATCATATGAAGCCTATAGGAAACAACAGCATAGATGGCATTCAGGGCCTATGCAATTATTCCGCCTTTGCTTGCCTGAGATTTTCAAATCAAAGGTAGTAAGAAATCTGTCTGTTTTAACCCCATGCCTGTTTTATTCTTGTTTCATAACTAGGTGGTTGAATCTTCTGTTACAACTCCAAAATAGTAATTTTATTAGCTATAACTATCATGTTCTACTCCTTTCCTTCATGATGTATCTTGTATTTTCAATTCTAGGGTTCTAACGCGTTCTCTTCTGCTGTGAATCATGCAGATTGGCACTTGGAAGAAGGCAAATTTAGTCTTCCTGTTTTTCCTATTGAGAAAACTGATCCTACCATTCTATTCCTTCACACTGTTCTGCATAATCCTGCCAATTACAATGTTCATCCCAGAAGCCGAGCTCCCAGCTTGGGTTGTGTGCTACATTCCAGCAACAATGTCATTCCTCAACATAATGCCAGCCCCAAAATCATTCCCTTTCATCGTCCCCTACCTTCTGTTCGAAAACACAATGTCAGTAACCAAATTCAACGCCATGATCTCCGGTCTCTTCCAACTTGGAAGCGCGTACGAGTGGGTTGTGACAAAAAAATCCGGCCGCTCTTCTGAGGGCGATCTCGTCTCCCTCACAACCGAGAAAGAGAAAGATCAGCTTCAACCAAGAGGCGCCTCGGATTCAACCCTAACTGAGGTCAAGGAGGAGATTCGAAAGCAAGAAAGAATGGGCTTGACGAAAAAGAGGAAGCACAATAGAATTTACATGAAGGAGCTTTCGCTTGCCTTGCTCCTGCTCACCGCAGCGGCTCATAGTTTGCTTTCGGCTCAAGGCATCCATTTCTATTTTTTGCTCTTCCAGGGAATTTCGTTTCTTGTGGTTGGTTTGGACTTGATTGGTGAGCAAGTTGATTGAGGATGTGAATAGAGGTTTTGTGGAACTTGTACAAACTCTGATCAGGGCAGGGAGATTGATCCATTGGCCATTGAGCAAGGAAACGCTCGCGAGATTAGCGTTTCTTGCAATGCGCTGCTCGGAGCTCCAATGATAAGAACTCACTGGTTTAGCAGAAGAATGAAGATGTTGAAGATCTCTCAATCCACAGAATGAGAAGAGGGAGTGAGTTTATGGGAGCAAGAATGTACTACTCCCTTGGATATGTAAGAGAAAGTTACCCCCTTTTTTTTAACCTGTGCTTGCTACTTCCTTACGGAATTTTTCTATGTAAGTTGATGTTTGTTGATTCTTTTGTTTCTGGGGACAGATTCTTTTTCTTGTTCTTTTTTTACTCTTTTTTTTGTAAGAAGTAAATCGGTATTAGACATGGCAAGTTTCTGTAATTTCAGCTGTTGGCCATTACAACCTAAAAAATAACTAATCCATGGCAATAGGTTTTAATTTGCAGGGTTAAAATGGCATAAAAATGATAAGAGGGCCTTTGTTGTTGCTGTTGTTGAGGTAGCAACTAGCAAGGGAGGGGACAGTTGCATGTGAGAAGGTAAAAAGATTTGGTGGGGAATGCAAATCAAGTTCTTGATTTAATGTGATAGCTTCTAATTGGGTATTCATTAATTTGGTGTGCCCCATTTGTAAAACGTGGAGAAAATCGACATTAGGAAGATTTATATGGTGTCGCATATACGGATATACCAGTGAATAAAATATACTTAAAATATATAATGTATGCCACATAACTTTGATATATAAATTGTCACATAGACTAGTGAATAAAATGTACTCAAAAAATTTTTCATCAAAAAAAAAATGTACTTAAAAATTTAGAATAATAAATCAATAGTTGCTTACCTTTTGATACATAATTTTTGAAACTTTAGCTGAAAAGTTAGCCTGTATATTGTTTTTGGCTTATAAATTTATTTTATTTTATTTTTTGGTGGAGATTGGCTTATAAATTTATAGTCTTTATCGATATAGTAGTTTTTTAAGTCATTTCTTTTCGAGGACTTATACTACGCCTAGATGATTCAATATGTTTTTCGTATGGCTTTTTGTTAACCCACCTACCGATTCACGTCTGCCATTTTAACCGTTTCTCGCAATACCAAATTGATTTGGTACTCCAATTCTTACATTTTCGAAGAAGAAATTACATTCTTACGCTTTTCCGTCCACTTGTTTTACCTTTCAACTCTAACAGGGACATTACAAAATTTTGTTTTTTTGTTACCGTTAGTTATCGTATAGTCCCTTTCAACTTTCAAGTTTCAAGCTCTATTAACCAATATAACTATTGACAATATCGCCGGCCCATGCTCCCTTTGCCTGCTTAGTTAATGGGCCTTTGAGCCCATTTCTAGTTGACAAATGGCCCATTTGGCCCAAAAGAGTTGATTTCTTGTTCATGTAGTTTGGAAGTTCCACTGGGATTCTTAGGAATTATGATGAAATAAATGGTAGATGGTTTTCTTTGAGTGCAATGGTTCTTTCGTTGAGCAATTGCAAGAGTGCTTCGAGTGCTAATCATACACAATGGTATAAAAATGTGGTGAAAAGAGTAAAAGAAGATGGAAATTGAGGAGAAGGGATGGTTTTGGCCATCATGGTTCATGATGACCAAAATCCCATTTTGGTCTTTGAATGATAACATGACAAGTGTAATTGAGCGAAGAAAAATAAAGCTAAAAAAATTAAAAATAAAATAAAGAGGAGAGTTACCATTAGTTTATTTAGTCAGAAAATATGATATATTTTGTGTTTTTTTTATCAAAAAAAAGTTCCATCACTTGACATGCCACATGACATACCCATAATCAAAGACCAAAAATTACTTTGGCGTAATGTTTTTTTTCTCTCGAATAATTCCCTATCTCTTTTTATTATTTTTTTATTCCTATGACCAAATTTTGGTCTAATTCTAACAATACTCCTTGTTTCCTCGCTTTTGGTTTTTTTTAGAGGAATTTGGTATATCATTCTCTCACACATTAATTGTCTTGACCAAAATGTCTCTAGAAACCACATAAATCTAACCAATCAAAGTGTAATATTCAATATCCTTCACTTTTAAATGCTTGAAGATTACAATGTCTATGTTGTACATTATCCAACATTGTAGGATAAAAAGAACACAAGTCGGAAGAAAAACGCCAAGCTCCTCAGTTCCAGTGGTATTGGCATTGATTGTCAAGTCCACTGGTCATGAGTTCGAGCCATGGCCTTGAGGAGGAAGGAGAAGAAGAGGAAAAGAACTTAGAAAAATTATAAGGTATTCCAAAATACCTTTCTTTTTAATTTATTTAGGAAAAAATAAAATATTCTTATTGTAATCTAGGAGATTTGTTGTTTTCCCCATTTTATAGTGCAAAGATATCTTCAAATTTTGCAACAAATGACACATTTGCAACATTGAACAAGTCTCCACAATAGCAAGTAAAAAAAACCACTGGTATTCAGCAATTCAAAGTGTCTCTTACATATGCATTTCTCGCATTTACAAAAGGCTGCAAGAACACACCATTTTTTTCATCTTGTTCTGTATAAGAAAAATCCCTTGAGCAACAACAACACCTAGGAGCAAAAGAAGCTATTCTTTGATTGTGTTGTCCTCTCCCTATGTTCAGTCAGCTATCAAACTATCTCAAGAAATATCTGTTACGACGAGTTCCGAAGATCCAGCCCTTGTACAATACTATATCCATTCTTTTCAGCTTCCTGCCATGGCAAACATAAAGAATGTGAGCTCTTTGGGATGAAGCCATCAAAAAGAGAGAGAAAAACAAACATGCTGTTTCCAATTACAAAAAAGTACAACACCATTTGGTCCATGGTTGGCAGCTGTTGGATTTGGGTCATAAGTCATCTGATGCAGATTTTGCAAATCACCATTCCACATACCCTACAAAAATATAACAACATGATCTTGAATACTCGGTGCTCTCTACAAGATACTGAAAATCCTCGGAAAAAATACCGAAATTGACCCAAACTCGCACACGAGCAAGATTATTTACCTGAGGTATTGGGTGATGCAGAGACGTTGGATTTGAGATGCCTGGTAGCGGGAGCGCTCCTTGATGGATTCCGGGTGTGCCGAGTTGGGCAGAGCTCATTCCTAGGTTAAACCCGAGTAGACCTCTAGCATGAAGATTCTGCATAAACAAACAAAAAAACATGATAAGGGGTCTAATTATAGATTTATGAGATCATTTCAGTAATCGGTAGGCGTTGTTGGGTTTGTAGCTTACATCTTTTGACAGGATTTGCTCAATGTCGAAGTTTACTTCAGGATTCACATTGGATAGCTTCATGGATAGGAACTGAAGTCGGCACCATAAGTAAAAACATTACTAGTTTTGAAGGCTGTAAATGATTATGTCAAGAAACAAGAGTAATCACTCACCTCAACTTGCTGCTGGAGCGATTGAACATAGTTGATAATCTCATCAAGCATCACTGCTTTCCCTGTAATCTAAAGACAGTAGCACAGACAATCAAAACATCAGCAATCTGTTTTTTTATTTCCACACAAATATGTAAACACCATTCAAGAAGATGAATTCCTGCAAAGTAGGTACCTTACTGCATCCAGGGACTAGGTCTTGGAGCAATCTCATTCTATCATTGATCTTTTCTCTCCTAACCTGCAAACCTAGCAATCATTAGATTCTGTCGAATTCGAGTGCGTAACTAAATCTGTTGTGTGTATTATTTATGACTTAAAGAGAAGAAAATATTACCCGTTCAGCCAAGCTATGACTGTTTGTAGCTTGTCCTCTTCTGGCTCTCACATGAATATACCCTTTTGAATCCTCTTCTCCTGAACAATTGTCCCTTGTTTGCCTGCCTGATTGCTTATTTGACTGATCAGAACTCCCACTCTCCTCTATTTTCAGCTTCTTCTCATCCATTTCTGTAATCTCTCCTGATGAATCCTTCTGAATTGACAGAGGACAAAATGTAAACAAACTCAAAAACACTTTACAATCTAACAGCGCAAAAGCACTCTATCATCATGCCACATACAAAACGCATATTAACAACAAACATTACATAGCAATATGCTTATTCAGTCAGCAACCAACACTGAGATAGATACAGAAGAAAAAAAGTTGAATACCCTCTTTCTTTTTCCATTAGGTGAAGCTACCATTGATCTCTCCTCCAAGATTTGTGGATCCTCCTGAGACTGTACTGAGCCCATTCTTGGGCCAAAAACACCAGAATTCTGAGCACATCCAGGCAGATTGTAGGAGTAATTCCCACCACCAAAAGCAGGGAATCTTGGCAACATTTCAACAACAGTTGTATCAGATGAGTAGTGCATAAACTGAGGAGTGCTACTCAGCCCCTTGCTCTCAGACACAATCGTCGGATACGGATGAATTGCTAAGTCGGCATTCGAAACCATCAAAGATGTCCCTAAATTCTCATTCTGGCTCAGTGGAACAATTGGTTCCCAACCAGACCCATAACAGGACTCCTTCCCTCCATTGGAAGATTCAAACATTGAATTCATAGCTAACCCAGAAACCATCTTCTGAGAATGTGAACCTGTGTTCATTTCTGAAGATGCACAGCAACTGAGCATCAACTCACTATTGTGTTGAAACCCCATTTGGGCATTCTCTTCACCACCCATTATTAAGATCAAAATGGAGAGCAAGAAGAAAGAAAAAGACCACAAAAACAAATCCTTGGTTTGTGGCTTACTCAACCTTTATATATATAACTCTGAAATTAAAGCAACACCCTCCTCCAATTCAACAGTCACCTAGAAGCTAGGAACCTAGGAGCAAAGCTATCAAGGCTTGTTTTTTTAATAAAAAAAGAAGCTATGGAGCTAAAACCAAGGTGACTGTTTGACTAAATTTAGCTTTCTAAATGATACCTTGTGGAGCTCAACAAGGAACAAATAAACATGGCAGCTTTATAGACTTATTAGAGAAGGAGGGAGCTAAGCTAAAGCAAAAGAAACCTCACATAGGAGCATCCTAGAGCTACAAAGTAGGGATTGGAAAAGAAGAAAGGAGGAAACAAAATTGAAAATCCAATGTCACCAACAGGCATAAGAATCCACACAAGAGAAAACAAGGTAGTAGCTGATATTGAGTGATAATCAGAAACCCTAGGATCAATGAAGCTCAAAAATGCTTTTCCTACAGACAGCAAAGTGAACCTTTCAGAGCATAAAGCGGAGCAAGAGGAAGCAAAACTCCCAAGCTAAGTGACACCTGCCCCAACTCAATTCAAAAGAAACCAGATTCGCTTTTGCTTGTTCCTCTCCTTTCTCTCTTTCTCCTGAGGGAATTGAATTTGTGCCGAGATTGGGAGCTTAGCTCTGTACCCAAATGGATTCCGATGAGAAAGCGTGAGCTGGAAATCCCAAACGGGTTTCAATTTAGGGAATAGAAGAGGAGATCGATCAAATCGTTTGAATTCAGCATGTGATCGAAACCCTAAGACGAAAATTGCATCGAATTTGAACCCCCAAATTAATCTAGAACGAACCCAATAATTTGTGGTTCCGGGAAAGGGAATTCAAGGATCAAACTTCCAGACTTTTTCCTTCAAGATGGCACGAGCGTTTGTACTGAATGGAAGAAGGAAAGAAAGGAAGATTAAAGAACACTTCTTTTGCTTACCTGCCCAACCAAACAAGTAACATGAATGAATTTGAATAAAGATAGGCTAGATTTTTAATTATTTTTTGTTAAATAAAGAAAGAATGAAATACCCCTCAACTGCTCATGTTTGGTAGTAAAATTAATCTCCTTGTGTGGTCCTTGGTTTTTAACTTTCTTCTTTTCCCTTTGCCTTTACCTCCTTGTTGTTAATGATGTTGATTGTTGCTAAGAGCTACTCAATTGTAAAAAAACATATTTTTGAGGTTCTTCTCTTCAAGACCAAGTTAATTTGGGTTTGCCTTGCCTGACAATCTTGGCAATCTTTTCTATTTCTTATTAATTCTTTCTTGCTGTTTACAACTACATGAGTATTATTATGACTGACACATTTGCCAACTATTCCAAACCAAAAAGGGTTGGATTTAATTAGTATGTTTATGAATTTATAATTTGTTTAATCCTTATTTGCTGTTGCACACTCATTTTTCTCTGAAAGTGCCAACTAACCCAACAAGAAACACTTTGATTTGTTTCGAGAGGTGGAGAGAAAGAAGAAAGGCATATAAGAGGGGAACAAATTAAAGAAACAAACAAGAACTCAACTAATCATGTATCATCATCATCATGTGCAAGTGTGGTGCATGATGGCCGGATCAGTTCAATATACTTCCTCCGTTCTCTTTTATTTATCTCAAACCACTATTTGCACATTTATCAAGAAGTTATTTAAACTAATATCGGTAAATATGAATGTTAAATTATATGGATAACATGTACTAGTATAAGAGTTGTTTTGTAGTAGTAATTAAGTTAAGGTAAAAAGTTGAACGGAAATAAAGTAGATGCATGTGATGTTTTGATAGTGATGGTAAAAAAAAAGATAAAATAGGAGTGGTTTTGTAATTTAATAGAATTAAAAGGTTAAAAAATAATAAAGTTAAATAAAATAATTAATTATGATATAAAATTAGGATAATATAATAAGAAAATGTAGATATAAAAGAAAAAAAAAATAATATAAAAATATTTTGAGACGCTAAAAATGAAAATGAGATAAATATTAGGATTCATAAAGTATATATCTAGGCCAGCTGTCCACATTTGGAAAGTGCGGCCATTCGATGCCATGTCAATATGTCATGTCATCCTAAGATGACTTGTACACCAATCAACACGTGATATGGGCCCTTGGATCAATCGTCTTCCATGTGGGTCATCACTCTTCAACCGTGGTGGGTGATGTAAACAAATGAAAAGATAATATAAGCTTAATATAATCTATCTATACATATCTTAATAATCTAATTAGTTGAGAGATGTTATTAGAATATTGGTAAGTTTTGTTCCTTAACACTAAATCCATTGTTGGACACTCCATTGATTCAGGGTCCTTATCACATGAGATGTTTACAAGACCATGTTATTGGTATACCATCGTCAAATATAATCAGTGTTTTCAAAGTTGTTATATGCCCTTAGAAAAACTGACTGCTCTAACATTCACAAATTAATCATTGAAGGAGATAACCTAACTGTCATTAATTCATTAAAACGCCACTGGAAAGTCCCTTGGGAAATACATTCAATTATAACTGATATTAGAAATATCATTGCAAATATCCCCTGTGTGTTATTTTATCATTGTTTCAGGGAATCCAACGCTGCTGCTGATTTCCTTGCAAGAAGACCAGTCAACATTCAAAGTCTTAATGCAGCCATCCAACTTTCATCTTCGTCTCTCTCCGCTTCTAATTCATTTGTAACTCAGTCAAAGTGTTTGTTGAGTCAACAACCCTTGCTGTTTGATTTTTTAAAGATCGTCCGTCGTGATGATTTAGGCTATCCTTGTAATAGATAGGTGGCCTTATTTTGGCTTGTTCGAGCTAGTAGCTCCTCAATCAAAAAAAAAAAAAAAAGTTGTTATATGTATTGATTTAAACACCTATCTACTAGATACAGGCACGGATGCATGGGTGGGCTAGGGTAGGCTCCATCCCACCCTGTTTTTTGTATTTTTATAAAAAAAATTAAAAATATATAATTTAGTAATTTGTTGATAATATTTGATTTTTTTAGAAAAATTTAAAGCCTAAAATCTTCTTTGAAGACAATGATCAGTCAAATTTATTCTTTTCTTTGTAATTGTATATAATTTAATTATCTATTTACTAATTAATTATTCATTTTATAATATTTAGAGGTCTAGAAAACTCTAAAAACACTGAAATTTTTAAAAATTAATTTACTATTTCTTTAGTTTAATACAGCCCACCCTGAATTCGAATCCTGGATCCGTCCCTGACTATATATACAATATAAAGCATGATCCAAGTTTTATTAAAAATTGTGTCATGTCATTCATGTTGAATAAGATAATAATTTTTTAATTGTATCCTATAAAAATAATCTTTATATTAATTTAATATCTTATCCAATTTTGATATCTCAGAGATTTTACCTAATTTGATATCATAAGAGAATATGATTTTCATTTAAATAATTAAAATGTTTTTCATTTCAAGTAAACAAGATTTTTTGAATCTTAATTTTTACAGAAGTTCTAGATAAATGATTAGAATAATAGATTCTATAATTTAAACTGTAAAAAAATAAAATACATATATAAGCCAATAGGTTATGATTTGGTTTTGTCAGGTTTGAATTGTAAATTATCGAGTAAAGACAGGTTTTGGTCAAAATTAGATCTCGGATCAATTAAGTTGAGTTTATATCCACATTTCCTGCATATGGTACAGGATTCGTACTAGTTTAACTATTTATTTCGTAACCTTAATAAACGTTTAAATAAACCAAAAGACTAAACAAGATGTGATTATAAGAGGGAGCATGAGCGTAGTTTTTAGAATACCAAATCATGCATATTAGGCTTTTTGTATGTTAGAAAATGTGGTATGATGTTATCATATGCATCTGCCTATCATGCTAAACATATATAACTCCGATACATGTATATGCATGGTTGAAATACTTATTTATTTCTTCTTCTTTTTTCTTGTGCAATGTAGTAGATCATAAGATCGAGAACTTTGCAATCACATCTCTCTAGTGAAGACGTGTACGTATAAAACTTAAATAGAAGAAGTAATTATGTTGTCCGTTCAGGTTAACATCCAAGGATGATGAGTTTGCTGTTTTTTTTTTTTTTTTTGGTCGAGATGAGTTTGCTGTTTTTTAAGATTGCACGGGAGCAAGCATGTTTGTGATTTTTTCAGACGGTGAAATGATTAACTCTCTCTAATACAAACTATATATATCGTGTTAACTGGGCAAATACCTACTTCTAATAGAGAACGCGCCTGCCACGCGGTGTTTTGCCCTAGGGTTTCTTTCGTGTTTTTCGTTCGTGCTCTGATGAGCGGACCACCGGTAGCGCCGGGGGGTCCGGTCGGGGACCCTGGTGGAGACGGAATGATGATGGATAGTTCAGTCGTGGTGCAGGTTCCTGCAAACGCTCATAGTATGGCGGTTGCAGAACCGAAACCCTGGAAAGACGTCGTTGTGGGTGACGGGGGGATTGAAAGGATGGTTCTTCGGGACGACTTTGTGCGTGCACGGTCGGTTCTGTCCTTCCCCGAGGGTGAGGATGGAGATCCGGCATTCAACATCAATACAGAAGTGCTACAAGTCCTTGCTTCAGCATGGAATTCTGCTCTGGTGATCAAGCCTCTTGGTAACTTGGTCCAGCATGCTATCATGGATAGGAAACTCCGGGAGCTTTGGTGCCCGGAAGGCAGATTTACCGTTGCGGACCTACCGAATGGTTATTATGTTGCTAGATTCTCGAAGGAGGATGACTATATACGCGCACTTATGGGAGGACCATGGATGGTATTTGGGAACTACCTTATCATTAGACCTTGGAGTCCGGATTTCGACCCCTACACGGACGTCATAAATACGGCCCCGGCGTGGATTCGTATCTCAGGTCTTCCCATGGTTCTTTATGAAGAAACTACTTTAAAGCAGATGACGGAAGGAATTGGTAGGCCTCTTAAGGTCGACAAGCGTACGCTGTTCTCGGACCGATGCAGATATGCTCGTGTTTGCGTCGAAGTCAACATCACCCGACCGCTGAAGGGTAATGTAATTGTTAATGGTCGTCGGTTCTGAGTAGAGTACGAAGGGCTACATATTATCTGCGTTAAGTGTGGTAAATATGGCCATCAGGAGAGTCGTTGTCCGGTGTTATTCTCGGCTGGAGTGGATCCACCACATGACGTCCCGGCAACCAACCCTACCCCTCAAGCTAAACCGTCGGACCTCCCTGCCGCTGATGATCCACGGTATGGCCCCTGGACCGTGGTTCTGCGGCGTCGAAAACCAAAGGCGATCCCTAAGAAAGTTGAGGCGGGTGCAACAAAGCCAGCCAAAGCAGGTACGTCTAAGGTTGTGGGGGAACCTGCAACCACGAAATCAACACAGGGGGATGCTAGTAAGGGGCCGGTGACTACTGCCACTGTGCTTTTCCCGGCGGGGAACTCTAAACCGATCTTCGCCAACAAGAAGAACGTTGACAAGGGGAAAGCCGTGGTCATCGATCCCCCGGAATCTTCCGGTCCAACTGCTACGCCAAAAACAGATGGCACTAATCCTAAGGGATTCCAAGGTAATAAAAACAAGAACAAACGGCGATCGTCCAAGACGAAAGGCAAGAATGCCAGTGGTTCGGCTATGCAGTTTGATTTCTCTGGGAAATTTTCGGCGCAGATCACCCCGCCAGTCGAGACCAACGCGGCGGGAAAGCGGTTACGTACGGGCGAGAACGCCAGCATGGACCTCACCCCAGTTAACGTTCCGTGGATAGCACTAGGCAGCACCAGGAATCCAGGCCTCCGGACACTAATAGTTCTCCTTCAGGTTTGTCTTCTAATAACCCTACTACAACTTCCTCACATCGGTCCGAAGCAGCCGTTATTCCCTCCGGTTGTTAATGAATTGCCTTTTTTGGAATTGTTTTGGAGCCGGGAAACCGAGCTTCCGCAGGGCCGTGAAGTACATGGTGCGGCACTTTAAAGTTGATGTTGTTGCTATTTTCGAGCCTCGCATTTCGGGCACGCTTGCTAGGGAGGTGTGTGCAAAGCTTAGATTCTCTGATCACGCTATCATTGATGCTGTTAGATTCAAGGGGGGCGTCTGGCTCTTGTGGAATCGCTCCTCAGTAAATCTCTCGATTATCAAAGTTGCTACTGACTATATTCATGCCAGTGTTGTAAGGAACTCGATCCGGTTCCATCTCTTTTCTGTCTACGCTCCGCCGTCTCCGGGGAGGCGTAAGTTGTTATGGCAAGAGCTTGGTCATGAAGCAGCGGCCCTGACAGAACCACTCATTATGGGTGGTGATTTCAACTGTATACTGAGCACGACGGAAAGAACTGGCGGGTCCGGAGTCCGGACACCTCTATGGTGATTCTGTTGAGTTTGCTGAATGTGTTGATAAAGCTAGCTTGATTGACTTGGGGTTTTCGGGTCAACCATACACTTGGTTTCGAGGAAATACCCCAGCCACGTACGTGGCGAAGCGGTTGGACCGTATCTTTGTCTATCCTGCAGGACGACTTTGCTGGCCTCAGGCTCTTGTCCGTCACCTGCCGCGGTTATCGTCTGATCATGCGCTGCTGTTGCTCGGTTTGGAACCTCGCATTCAGTTTTGTCGTTCCAAACGACCCTTCCGCTTCGAGGCTGCTTGGCTCTATCATCCGGGGTTTATGGACTTTGTTAGATCTGCATGGATTCCGAATCAACCGACTCCGTTGGCCTTAGCTAATTTGAAAGTGAAACTACTGAGGTGGAATCGTGAAGTGTTTGGACATATTCAGCGTCGTAAAGACAGTTTGACGCAGCAAATTGAGAGTGTTCGGGGCCAACTCGGTTTGGCCACAACTTCTCATCTTGTTGAGCTAGAGGCGCGGCTGAATTCGGAACTAGAAGGAGTTCTGGAACAAGAGGAAATCTTGTGGATGCAAAAGTCTAGAATTCAGTGGTTACAGGCGGGGGATCGCAACACTCGCTTTTTTCACATGTCTACGTTGATCCGGCGAAGGAAAAACCGTGTTGAGACCCTTTGTAAAGATGATGGCGTGTGGATTACCGAGAAGAATGCGCTTGAGAATCACGCGGTCGACTTCTTCAGAACGCTCTATAGTTTGCCGGAGGTGGAGCGAACCCCCATTACGTTGCCTCGGGGGGATTTTCCGACACTGCCAACTGATTTATGGACTGAGTTGCAACGCTCCGTCTCTGATCACGAAATCGTGGCTGCGGTGAAGAGCATGGGTGGGTATAAGGCGCCGGGTTGCGACGGATTTCAGCCTATATTTTACCAGAAGTGCTGGCCTATTGTGGGCGCTTCAGTCGTTCAAGCTGTCAGAGAATTCTTTCGGAGTGGTGTCCTGCCGGCGGGTTTGAATGAAACTCTCATTACGCTCATTGCCAAGGTCGATGAACCCGAGAGGATTAGTCAATTCCGCCCGATTAGCCTTTGCAATGTGCTTTATAAGATTATCACGAAGGTTCTGGTGTGTAAAATGCAACATGTCCTGCCTTCTCTTATTAGTCCTGCCCAGGGTAGTTTCCTCCCGGGTCGGTTAATTACGGATAATGTTGTCATTGTGCAAGAGGTTGTTAACTCCATGAAAGTTAAAACCGGGAATAAAGGTTGGATGCTCCTCAAACTTGATCTTGAGAAAGCTTATGATAGAGTGAGGTGGGATTTTCTCGTTGATACCCTACAAGATGCTGGATTCCCGGACTGTTGGGTTCAATGGATTCAGGAGTGTGTCCGCTCTACTTCTTTTCGGCTTCTTTGGAATGGAGAGATGTCGGCCTCTTTTGTGCCTTCGAGAGGGGTTCGCCAAGGCGATCCGATGTCGCCGTATTTATTCGTCCTTTGCATTGAGCGTCTAAGTCAGCTTATCAATAGAGCAGTGGCTAGCAGAGCTTGGAAACCGGTTCAGTTGGTGCGTGGCGGGCCGTTGCTTTCACATATTCTGTTTGCTGACGACATCATTTTGTTTGCCGAAGCTTCGGTCGATCAGATAAAGGTGATGACTGAGGTGCTTGATGTGTTCTGCTCGGCTTCAGGGCAGCGAATAAACCCTTAGAAATCTCGCATCCATGTCTCTTCTAACGTCAGTCAGGACCTTCGAGAGGCGTTGGTGGCTGAGAGTGGGT
The DNA here is from genome assembly GCA_963924305.1 of Polygonum maritimum. Classification (NCBI taxonomy): domain Eukaryota; kingdom Viridiplantae; phylum Streptophyta; class Magnoliopsida; order Caryophyllales; family Polygonaceae; genus Polygonum; species Polygonum maritimum. The sequence continues at coordinate 5,356,444 of OZ002732.1, forward strand.
TTCAGATTGCTACTGATCTCGGGAAATACCTCGGGGTTCCGATTATTCATGACCAACTGAAAAACGCGTCTTTTGATCCGCTTGTTGAGCGCTTTTCCTCTAAATTGCGGGGCTGGCAGGGCAGGTATCTGGTACCGTTTTTGGACCCACAAGTTAATCTGAGTCTTGCTACGCAATTAAGTGGGAAGTTTTTGAAGATAGAATTTATTAATTATAGTTTCTGGGCAAGATTTGCAATTATGAAAAATTTGGGATTGAAAGTGCAATTTGATGCCGACTTGGTTTGCCGACTTGTTTTGCTTCAAATGTAAGTTTTGGGAAGTTATCAACTAAGGGCAGCTTTCTTCGTGGATCGATCGTCATCTTGATCCGGAGCCGCAAAGGAGGCCCACCGGAGATTGAATTGCTTTCCTCCGTTTCGGTGGTCGCCGGTAAGCCCGTTCAAGTTGGTAGTTCTGTTTTGTTCCGGTCGGGTCTCGGGCGAAGGCGGGTTGTGGGCAAGTCGGTCGGTGGGTCGAGCAAGTAGAGGAGCTCAGCGTCGTGACTAGGTTCCCGTCAGGATTGGGCCGGGGTTCGGGTGGTCTCGAGTTAGGGTCGGCGAAGGGTCAGATCTGGAGCAGGGAGTTGGCTCGGTGAAGGTTCGGCGAGGGTTCTGGGAGAGAGAGCGGTCGAGCGCGAGCGAGAGGGGCTGAAGTCGAGGGTTGCGCCGGCGCAGGCAGGGGCGGAATCGAGAGCCGAGGGGGACCGAGTGGGCGAGGGAACGAGATGGGCGGTGGTGGCCGGTGTGGCGGCGTAGCGCCGCGGCCGTCGTCTCCCAGGTCAGAGGCTTCGGATTTTGGCTGGAATTCCATATTCATAGAAAGAAGAATGAGCAGGGAAGGAAAAGAAAGAAGGATGAAGAAGGTGAACAGTGGAAAGGGCAGAGAGTGGGGTCGGGTGAGGCTCCAATTCGGGAGATTTGCAGAGTAAGGTTGGAATTTGCAAAGTGAAGTGGGGCTTAATTAATCAAAATGAAAGCAAGGGGTGAGCTGGCCACAAAGTAAAAGGAAGGAATTTGGTGTGAAGATGTGGGTCTCGTAAATTGAAGAGTGGAGTGGGAACCCAAAGAGGTTCAACAGTTGACCAAATTAGAGAATGGGTTTTATAGAAGAGTTCGATGGGCACAAGTAGAATTAGGCATTAATCGAGAGAAAAATAATTAAGTAGTAGGCAAGTTGGTCTAGTCGGGTTCGAGTTTGGTTTCGGGTTTGGTTTGAAAGTCGAAGCTCGGAGCAATTCTTGCGGATCTTCTTGGAAAATATTTCGGACTCGTCGCTTTCCAGGTAAGTCGATTTTCGACTTGCTCAGTTCTATTCTAGCTCGTTAGGCTGTGTGCTGTGATTGTAGGATTCGTTTTGGGAACTAGTCCCGATCGATTATTTTTATAAATGATTTCTACTATGGTGTGATATTGTGTGCAACGTTGTTTCTCTATGTTTCATGGTTGAAAACGTGGTTGAGTGTACTTCAGTGTGATTGAAGCTTCAGGGAAGCTAAGATTAATATGTAAAGGAAATCCCGGGTGCAATGGAGATGAAGGGTTGCATCGACTGGGGACGTGCAATGGTGGAGAAGGGTTGTATGTCCAATCGGGGTGCAATGGTGGAGAAGGGTTGCATTGCCGGTTAGGAGCGCAACGAAAGTTGTAAGCTCCGCCCTCACTAGGATAGTGAGTGGAGGTATATGTTTGTGTGAGTATGGGCGTGTATGTGAAGAAGTGTATGTTGTTGTGTGGAAATGGTCGGATGTGAAAGCAGGATGGTGAAGGTGTGCGAATGTGTGGATCAATGAAGGTATGTGCAAGTATGGTGTGTATGTGTGAATATGTGTCTCTGTGAATGTGTGCGTAAGTGAACTTGTGATTATGATTATGTTAGTAACTGGAATGTGCGTGACTGACTGGACCTAGGACTGGATTTAGAGTTATGCGTGTGATTGTGGACTTTTGTTTGCTGACCTTAGAATCAAAACGGTTTTAAAACGTCCTGTTGTTACTGTGCTTAGTCTAGCTTGTTAGGGTAGCAGATGACCCTTCGGGGACACTATTTTTTTTCAGTTCAGGTAATCTCAAAGTGTCGTGATCGAGCTTCGGCGAAGTGGCAGTGCAGTAGCGTGTCACAGTAGTTGGATTTGGAGGTTGTTCTTTAGGTAGTTCTTATTGTTTGTTTCTGGTATTGTTGAGTGATTATGAGTTGGATAGGCTGTTGGGCTTGGAGTTGTGGTTAGCTAAGTTGTTGTTATAAGTTGTTCTGGTATTGTTCTTGGGATTCAATTCATAACGTCTTGAGTCGTAAACTATAAATTTTATTTCTTTTCATGTACGTGTTGGATGTTTTCTTGTCTTCTCGCTGTGCCCGCGTTGCAAGATCCAGTTGTTCAGTTGTCAAACTAGCTTGGTAGCGCCTCGTGAGGTCTACTACCGAGTAACGCCTTGTCAGAAAGAGTGGGCGTTACAGGCAGGTCGAGTGACGTTGGCGAAGTCGGTTCTTTCGTCTCTCCCTGTGTACTCGATGGCTACGGCTGTGATTCCAACTGAAGTCTGTAACAAGCTTGATAGTATGATAGCGAGCTTTGTTTGGGGCGGCACTGAGTCTCGAAGACGAATCCATTTGATTGGCTGGAATGACGTTTGTATTCCCAAGCAATTCGGTGGTTTTGGTCTTCGAAAAATGACTGAATTGAATGAGGCAGTAGTTGCAAAGTTGGGATGGCGTTTTCTAACAGAGCGCGACAAGCTGTGGGTTGAGGTCATCCGAACCAAGTACGTTAGAGCCAACGACAGTGAACGTCCGCACGTGTCCCATATCTGGCGGGGGATTAAAAAAGGTATTCAATCTGTGGTAGTTCCGGGCTCTCGTTGGTGTATTCGGGGAAGTCTTGAAACAAAGTTTTGGGTGGACCGGTGGCTTGGAGAGTTCACTTTACAACAGCTGGCTTCTACGCCAATTCAGCAGACTGATTTGCGGAAATCCGTTCGCGAAGTTTGGGATCCCTCGAGTGGCTGGAACTGGGCAGCTTTTGCTAGTTGCCTGCCGCACCATGTCCTTCTTCGTATTGCGGCTACTTGTGTTTCGGATGACCCGAGAGACGCTGATGTACTAAGCTGGAATGCGACGGCCTCGGGGGCGTTCACAGTAGGGTCGGCTTACAAGAGCATTGTGGCCCGTCGCGTTCAGGACTCAGCTGATGCGGTGACGTTTTCGAAGATCTGGAAGGTGTGTGTGCCAGAGAGGAATCGCTTCTTTGCTATCATGGCTACGAAAGGGGTTATCCTTACGAATCAAGAGCGGGTTAGGCGTCACCTTGCCGATAATGCCCTTTGCTCGAAGTGCGCAAACGAGGAGGAGTCGTTGATCCACCTTTTACGGGATTGTGCCATCACAAACCGTTTTTGGCATGATCTTCACCCTCCTCTTTCCAGGGAAGTCTTTTTCGACTCCGACTTTGCTTGTTGGATTCGTAGTAATATCAATTGTTCCCTTCGAGTACATGATGATCTCGTTTGGGCCGAGGTTTTTGTTATTGCTATATGGTGGATTTGGCGATGGCGTAACCTGTTCGTATTTCAGCAGGAAACTTTTCAGGGCGATAGGGTCTCTTTCGTATTGGCATACGCGAGGGAGTACAAGAGTGCCTGGAATGCGAGGGCTACGCATGCGGTTTCTCGGTCGGTAGAGGAGGTGAGCGTCTCATGGACGAGGCCGCGAACCGGGTGGGTGAAGCTAAACACTGACGGGTCGGTTCGGGATAGTGGATTGGCAGGTGCGGGTGGTGTGATCCGCGGCTCTGACGGTGAGTGGATTGTTGGCTTTACCCACAATATTGGTATCTGCACGGTTCCTATGGCAGAGTTGTGGGGTGTCGTTCAGGGATTGCAACTTGCCTGGCGCAAGGGTTTCAGGAGGGTTTCTTTAGAAGTGGACTCGCAGTTCGTGATTCTACTTCTAGGGCGGCCTATAGATAGTAACCATCCCTTAGATAGCTTGGTGCGTAAGTGCCAAAGCTTTATTCGTAGAAATTGGGATGTCCAATTTCGTCATGTGTACCGTGAGGCAAACTCTGTTGCGGACTTTCTTGCTTCGCTTGCCTTTTCTTTTCCTGTTGGATATCATGTATTGCTTGACCCTCCCGAGGGTGCTTTATCTTTCCTGCTTGATGATGTTAGGGGTCGGGCTATCCCCCGCTTGCGTACTACTTAGCCCTTTTTAATTATTAATAAAACGCCCCTCGCGGGCACGGAGACTACCGCCTCTCCTTCGACCAAAAAACTATATATATCGTGTTAATTTACTACTATACTAGTACATAAGAAGTATGAGGCTAGCCTGCAGGCTTGGGATACTTTTCCGTCTCATTGGTACTATATATTAAAGTTGTCTCGAGCTCTTATATTAATTCCGGTCTCATTTGATATTAAATTACTTATATTTGATAATAAAATCTCCTTATTTATTTTATAATATAAAATATAAGTATTACTATTATCTTATTTATATATAATATCTTTCTTATTTATTTTAAAATTAAAGATATAGTTATCTTTAGCTTATCCACATCGATATATTCATATATCAAAATATTATTTATATTCTCTATTTTATATTAATTTCATCTATAGGTTTTAAAATAATAATATTTAATCACTTATATCTATTATATAGAATATTCAATCAATTTCTATTTAGCCAAGTCCTATCTATTGAATAAAATAATATTATTATATTTTAAAATTTATTTAAGTAATACTATATAAAATATACATGTAACTTATTCGTTAATATCAAATCACAATCTTAGATGAAAAAAATATTATCATAGTCTTGGGTATAAAATGTTGTCAATAGTTAAATCCTAATAATATTATTATATCTTGTTTGATCAATTAGATTATATATCAGAAAATTATTATTGGTTGTGTCATGTATAGAGTATGAGCAATTAAAATAACTTTGTAGGAATTTAAATTCATGAAAAATATATATTAGCTTTAATAAATATCAATATTGGCCTAAATACTTACCTTAAGGGTAAGTGTAATTTAGTACGGAGTATATGATTTGGAAGGCACGATTAATGTGACGCGTATTAATTATCATTTTCCCAAATAATTATTGGATACAAATTTAAAGATATAATAGCTTAACATTCTATACTGAATAAATGAAGCATCTTTGTACGTGATGAATATTGAAAAAAAAACATGAGCTAGAATTGCACAGAGTTATTATCAACGAAAGAGAATCTAATTAATTAAAGAGCTAGAAAAATGGGTGCATGTGGATTGTGGAAGACACAACAAAGTCGTTTGTGCTTAATTAACAGCCAACTAAACCATGTCACAAAAAAAAAATCAGATTAATCAATAAAAGTCTTCCATCGCAGGAAGACAGCTTATTAACTAGATAACTAGATATAGTGTCTTTTGTTTAATTGTTTCCCCTTATTGGCTTAAGACTCCGCTGGGTGTACCGGAGGAAAAAATCTAGTGAAACTGTAGTTGGGATATTCGAAAGATCGTTCTAGCAGTATTAGAGTTGTATTTGTAAAAGATTTGTTCATCAAGTTCATTCTAAAGATTAAGTTTGGAGACATTACTAAATTAGGGATTCTCCACTAGCGATCTAGATCTTTGTATTCTAAATTCTCCATCTTTCTTTCAGGGTAAAGCATATTAATTATAATAACCAAGTCAAATATTTAAAGAAAAGTAGAGCTTAAAGATAGATTAATTTCCCAAGAAGCAATCAAAAATTAGGTTAAATATTAAGTTTTAGAATTAGGTTTATTTGTAGTGAGAGCTTTTTGATAGTGTTTTTTGTCAAAAAATTACATTTTTAGTGAGATAAGGACATAAGGTTGTTGAAAACATTAAATAAAAATTCTTATTAGTGTTTTTCGGTGTTTCCAATAATGTCTTTCTCCAAAATATACTTTTTTTTTTGACAAAAAAACTACTTCCTCGGTTCGGAAATATTTGTCGTTTTAGAATTTTTCTCTAAATTAAGGAATTATATGATTTTTTTTAAATATCTCTAATCTTGTGGAGATCTTTTTTCCTTTAAGTATATATTTATTTAATAATTTTTGATATGAAAAATAATGATAAAATAGGTTAAAAGACAAAACCTAATTCAGGTAGAGCCGCACTTGAACAGGTACTTTTATCTATTATGGGCATTTGTTGGGGCGATAGTGGTCCTGCCTCCTATAATTAAATAATTCCATTTGTTATTGCTTGGATAATGATAATTAGTTATGTAGCAGTGGCAATGATGATGTCGATGAACAATATAACCCTCTGTTAATTTGATTTTCCTGTCGTTAATCAAACTATCAATAATCTTACAGGTTGATAAAAGAAGGTGACCTTCTACCAAAATATTTTCATGAATTGGTCATTAAAATGTCACAAATTCTAATACTTATATTATTCAGCATTAATAATTTAATACATACACGATTTAATATAAAATCGTATTAAATTTTGTATTACTATGCAGATGTTATCCCGATTCTGAGAACTGAACTGTCGGTTCTAGTCAACTTTCGATTTCGGTTCGTGGAACCAATAAACCGGTTTTATAGTCCGGTTCCAAGCCATAGATTGACCTATTTAGCTTTTTAAAAATTCAATTCAAATCGGAACCAAACCTTGCCTGGAACCAGACCCACACCCTAATTGGCTACTTGGCTAACATCTTCTTAATATACAACAACAACAACAATATTTACCCAGAAAAATCCCATCAGGTAGGATCTAGATTATTTAGGATGGGACATTTCAAACCTAAAGAAAATACACCTAATACAACCCGAAGAAAAGGGGGAAAAAGTTACTCATACCTACAAGGTCTTGACATCCATGACCTTGTATCATACTCCTCACTTTGTTTTAAGTACATAAAAATGCTACTAAACCAATTCGATCACCCGACAAAATATATACTAGTGTCATATAACAGGATTATTAATGCTACAAATCTAGCAAAGTTACATAGGAATATGCAAGTACAATGATAGTACTGCTGATTTACGGCTGTTAGGCTCCTCGGTAAACCAACTTTTCCGACAGACATTCTTTGAAACCTTGTAGCATTTCATCATTTCGTATGACTATGTCCCTTCCGACATTTCCATTGTTATCATTTTAACTTTTTGATTCAAAGAAAAATATAGTTTTTTGGGCTTCAATTCAATATATGGGCTAAATGTGCTAGAAACGTTTGGGCTTTCAGATTTGAAGCCCATTAATTATAGGCCCAATGACCTCATTTGGGAAACGGCCCAAATGATGAGGTGCATGTGTGATGCATTGTGCAATATAATGTGGTGGACCTTAAGAAATCTTGGTAGTGCATATATTCTATGAATTGACAAGAGGATAATTGTCTTGTCACATTCTCCTCCACCGATTTCTCTTTTTTAGATCTCCCTTTTCTTGGTGCTCAATATTATAATTAAAAAAACAAAAATAATGGTATTTCTATATTGCCATATATGCTAGCAATCCATAAGAAAACTATGATGCGAATGTCTATTGACTAGTTTGAAAGAAGAAATGGTTATAATCTTCGCTTCCTATGTATTCACACAAGCAACATTAGTTTGAAACTCTCACAAAAATATTGATTAAGTGGTTCAAAGGTTTTGATAGGACATTTTAGACTTTAGAGGGGGATTTGTAACGTGTGACTTGTATGCGTAGCATATTGATGTAGTCTATGGTGATAAATTGAGAAAAAGAGCGGAGCATGAGTTAATTTGTACAAACTATGGTTGGTTGCTTACCTAAGACTTAAAAAAAAAAAGTCTTTGTTTGATATGGTGACATAATGATGTGTGTCTAACTGTTGATGACATGGCCAGTTGGACCTTTAAAGACAAAATTTCAAGTGATAAAACAAGCAATAATACAACTTTGGTTTGACCATAATCATAACGATCTAGTATATGAAAAGAAGAGGTAGGTTTTTTGGGCCATCACCTAAAAGTGTTATTTCTTCTTTCTCAACTTTATGATATAAATGCATTTGGTGATGGGATGTAACCCATCTACATCTGCCTCCCTTTTCCCTCTTGCAATTTACCACCTATGCCCTCTATTTTCCACAAATTTTCATCTAAGCTCATCTTTTTCTTTTTCTTTTACCACCCAAAAATGCAAAAACGCATCCCTACATACCACTATACATATAATCCTCTTATTGTTTGTCGTGCATTTTGCTTAATAAGATGAATCTATAATCTCAATTACAAGTGGACAACTTAGATTAGTTTTGCCTGGTAGGTTATAACACTAAAGGATGAGATTTGAACTCATGAGTTAGTTCATGAATATCATTACTTACCGCTAAGACTAAGAAGACTCGGCAATATACGCGAACGTACACCTTAGAGGGCAATGCACATACACATATAACGTGTCAATATACATTATTCTAAAATAATTTACAATAAGTAAAATAACCCACTAGTATATATATAGGTAGGTTCTTATAGTGATAAACAATGGACAAATATAGAGTTTTGGATCTAAATATAATAAAGGAATAAAATTTAATCTTGAACTTATAAGAGAGAGAAAATCAGCATAATCACGTAATTATAGGAAAGTGAAATTACGTTAACTATATACATGTTGTTTTGTTGGTTATATACATGCATGATGCATCTAATGCATGATGCATCTAATGCATGATGCATCTAATGCATGATGCATCTAATGCATGATTATAAAGGTTACATGTATGCTGTTTTATTTACGGTATACATGAATACACAATCAGTAAAAATATCATGCATATGAATGTTATAATAATGCATATGACATAATATAATTATACATATATGCACATGATTTTTACTTTCCTATAATTACGGGATTTTATAAATCTTCTCTCTTTATAATTTTAAGATTAAATACTATCCATTTATTATATTTATGGTTCATAATTATCCATAGTGTAACACTATAAACTAGTGTAATAGGGCCTAAATCTAACTATATATATATATATAGTAGGCCCGACTTACACTCCCAAAACTTAGTTCAACGATGATCAAAAGTAACAGAATTTGATATGAGGGATCCTTCAACCAAAGTGTCCATACCGACATAGTTCAACACTTCGGCTTTATGCATCTAATTTAAGGCTTATGGGTCTTTCTGATCAAGTTGTCAAAATTCTGAATCCCTCGTAATCCTTTGATACTTTAAAGTTGTAGAGCATCTTATGATCAAAAACTCCCTTTCTTTTGTTGTGTTTCATATCCCTTTGTTTTGTTTCCTTTTATTTTATCTTATCTGTCTCCTAATTCTCTTTGCAATCCAACTAAGAAACCAAAAGGGAAGAAAAACAAAAGAACATATACAGGGAAAAAGAAAGAGGTACGTGTAATGTAATCATCAGAGCAAGTGATTTCATTAGTGTCATCTTAAATCATATACATCTCTACCATCTATCTATACTATATATTAAAGCCGGAGAATTTTGAGCCTTTACGTTAATTCTGGCCCCACCACATGTTAAATTAATTATCCATTCTTGTAAGTTTTACAATTAAAAAATTCTCATATGTATCTATCTAATTACCATCTATTGATATATCAGAATAATATCTATATCCATAATCGATCAAAATAATATCCTATATTTATAAAGTATCCAAATTTTATCTATCTATACAATCTAGATTTATCCTAAGATCTAAAGTTTACATTACTTCTAAATATCCAATTGATAAATTGATCGATCCAATTGATAAATTGAACCAATTACACATACACATACGAAATTTTGACCCAAATTTTGGATCAAATTGGTGTGCACCATGTACGTGTGTATCCATGTTATTTCTACATATCCACATTTGATGAATTGATCTATGAGCAAGTACGTTATAAATTTTACGTTTGATAAATTGATCTAAATTTTACGTTATCTCTAAATATCCAAGTTATTATAATTTTACGTTTGATGAATTGATCCAAGCAAGTACGTTATTTCTACATATTATAATTTACGTTTTGATATTCTCATATGTCATATGGTACGTTTGCAATTGATCTATGTGCTTGATGGATTGATCTGTTTTAGTTATAATGTAGTAGTAGTTACTTCCAAATACTTTTCTTATGAAAATAGTATCATTTTCTATCTATATTTGTTCTATGAAAATACTAATAAATATCTAAACTTTCTGTCATATTTGATAAGAAGTTGATGAGATTCCTAATACTGGGGGCTGAGCCTTAGCAATGAAGAAACATATGGGTAATTACTAAAAGAGGGGGGCAGGTTAGTCCATTTCAATCCACAACAAAATCACACTTAGGATTAGTAAAAGCAGAGGTAATTGTGAAAAATTGCCCACTTTTAGGCCAACACACTCATCTACCTTTGGGTTTTCATCATTTTACTCACAAGAATGGTCAAAGATTATAATCAAAACCCACATGCATACATACACACACGCCCAAAAGATCAAAAACTAGATGCTTAATGATTGTCATTGTTATGGAAATGGTGGTGCGTACACACCAGGACATGGGTTTGCTTTTATTTGTGATGAAGATCACTACATTTTCTCTTATCTATCTGGATTCTGGATGATTACAAGAGCTGAGTTGAGTGGCATTATGAAAAAAGAGGTTTTAAAAAGTGATCATTTTTACAAAAGATGGGAAGACAGATTGGGTCCAAACTAATTATTACACATTAGAATTGTAAGAATGTAACCAAACTTAATAAAGCCCTTTATCATAAGAATCTGCCTTGGCCCTTTATCCCTTTTGTGCAGAAAAGTTGGAAGGAATTAAGAGAGAGAATGTCTGGTTCTGCCTTTAGAGAAAGCAAAAGATAAGAAGCTAAAAGTGGCCATTTGCTGTTATGCATGCTTCAACTTTTGTTCTTGCATTATTTGATCTTAAGTTTTGGTTTTTAAGCACAGACTCCAAATGGAAACAATGAGGTTAATGTAGAAATAGGATGAACAAAGTTGAGAGGGAGATAATACTACTAATAATAATGCAAGAGTGGGGGGCTCACCCTTTTTCTTGTATATAATGCCAACATAATTAACAGGGAAATTTAATCATTAACACCTCTAAATCCCATCCCTAAAATCTGCAAAATTCTCCAAATCCCATCCCAAAAAGGTTGCAGTTTTGACAAATTTCCCCATTACTTGAGCATAAAGACACAGAAAATTGGCCCCCCAGACTGTCTTTTGATTTAACCTTCCCCACTCTCTAAATTTTCTTCCACTAAACCTCCTCAAAAGTGCCCCCAACTTAAACCCACTACAATTTCCTTTCCACCCTTTCCTTGTCCTTTACTTCCCATGCAAAAAGACCAAAAAAAAAAAAACTAACTTCTTAACTTAACTTAACCCAAGATAGTTCATGCTGTTATAATCTAACCAAACTCTTATGCATCATTCCATGCTGCATAGCCAGGCAAGTGAGCCAAAGGGATTGCAGTTGGAGGCCTTAGCTGAGCCGGCGAAATCCAACCGAGTGGCGCCTTTGGAAACAGAATGTTTGATGTTGAGCCTCCCTTATCAGGACTGCCTTCCCTTGAGCTGTTCAAGCTTGTCACAATAGACGACGCATTCGAGAACTGAACCGAGCCGATCTTGTTCAGCTCAGGAGCCGAGTTCAGTGTATTGATCCCTATCAAATCCTGCAAAGCAACAGAAAAGTTTGATCCTTGATAATTCCCAACACCAATATTGTTATCCTCCTTGTGCTGATCAAGGTTTATATGAATCTGTTGTTCTTGATGAGAGTAGTCACACAAGACCATTTTCCAATCACAAGAGTTGCTGTTGTTTCCTTCGCCGTTAGTCTGAGGCGATGGGGTGTGATCAATTGGAGTAGGGCTTGGCTCTAAGGCCTTGATCTTCTTGGCCTGCTCTCCTCCCAGAAGGGTGTTGCTAGACATGATCTTTTCGACGTCATAGCGCGTTATGTCAAAGTTTGTTACGGCATTTACGCCGCGAAACTTAATGGCTGCAATGTCATAGGCCTCAGCTGCCTCCTCTTGTGTGCCTGTGTTTAGTTTCATGTGTTAATTAATGAGTTAGTTAAGAGCAATAAAGACTAATGAATGGTATACAGAATGGGGTGCCATACTGAAAACTTTAGGTGAATTTAGTGCATTGTTACAAGAGACTGTAAGTAGAATGAGTGAGGTAGCCTGAGTGTGAAAAGCACAAGGGAGCAATTGTGACTAAAAAGAGAAAACATGGGAACAGAGAATCACATAAAAGCAAGTCCTTTTCAAAGAGCTTTTTCTTTATTGGACTCCTTCTCTTGCCCAACTGCACCTCATAATAGATATAGTAATAGGGATATAGCTGGGATTATAGCTTAAAGCCAAGGACTACATAAGCTAAAACTGTGAAAAAAGAAATAATAATAATCAAACTTCATTCTGTCAGGTCATTGAAAACATGAGAGAATCTATTGTCAAAGGCCCATATGGATGTAATCAATGAAGGAGCTGAGTAGGGGAGGTAAAAAGTCTCAATCTTTCAGGAAATTTAAGTGATAGAAAACAAAACTTCACATTGAGAGAAAAACTTACTAAATGTGCCAAGATAAAGGTCCTTGTTCCCAGCAACTCTTCCTATCCTTGCTTGCCATCTTCCATGCTGATGGTGCCTGCACAATTTCAAACATAATGTAAAAAATCTTGTGAAGAAGATGAGTAAAATGTCTGTTCTTATGCAATGGTTGAAAGAATAGAGGTGAGACCTTGTAACTCCTCTATACATTGAAGCACCCCTAGAGAACCCACTGCTCTTCCTGTTACAGACCAAAGGATAAAACTAATTTAACATTAAAAAAATGAAGATTTTATTTGATGGGTTATATATCTTATTATTATATGATATTAGCATTTTGAACAGGAACCTTCTCAAGTGAGCAACATATTCTTGGCGTGTCATGTTTTTCATCTCTTCAAGTTCATCTTTGTAATTCTCCAGCTGAAAAAAAAAAGTGAAGCTCATGAGGATTTCATTCAGAAATTAAGGGAAAAAAACAAAGCCATGCACAAGAAGAAGACAAAGAAACAAACTCAATGAAGTGTTAAATGATTTTACTGGGAAATTTATATGAGTGGATGGGCCCCAGTATTTCAGTGCAGCAAGATCATAAGCTCTTGCAGCTTTCTCTTCCATATCATAACCCCCTAGAGATAAACATCAACCACCAAGAAAACCACTAGATTTTAAGCTTACCAATCTTCTGATAAAAGGCAAAATGGAGATCAGTGAGTTTGTATAATGTTTGCTTACCAAGGTAAACTGCAGGTTTGGATGAAATGTAGCGTCCGGGCAATGCATGTGAACATGACAAAAAAAACAAGAATAAAGAAAACAAACATGGGAAATATGAGGTCAGAAAGGAAACCATCAATGCACCCAAAAATACAGTCAAAAGAACATGCATACTTCCAAAAAATAAACTTGAAAAATACAAGAAGGTTTCCTTTTGTTTTCCCTTCATGACTAACCTTGCCTTCCTTTCCTAGTTTGCCCTTCTTTCTTGCAGCTATTATCCCAAAGATGAGCTTCATACCTTCCAGTCCATCTATGCCTGAACAAAAATTATTTAAAACAAAACAAAATTGTTCCTTTAAAAATCAGTATAGAAACTACAAACAAGTGATGAGAAGAGAAGTAAAAGGAAATTACTTGGTGACTCCTCTATACTGAGAAGTTCTCTGGCCAAATGTGTCAATAGACTTCCTATGAACAGGTTGCTTCTGGCCCATTTTTGCAGGCCCTCTTTTCTTGGTTTCCACCATAGCCAAGCAATCAACACCAGAGGCTGAAATCTGAGCTGTATGAGAAACTGAGCTAGATTGAGAGCCAGGGCTCATTGATAGTGTCAAAGACTGTAAATCACCACACCCCATTGAACCACCAGCCATTGAGCCAGTTGATGAGCACCCATTTTCAACCATTGCATTATGATTATTATTATTACTAATCCCCATCCCCATATTCTGCTCCATTCCTTGATGGGTTGGGTAGCTTCTTGAAACCCAGTTACCCATTTGAGAGATCTGAGCACTGCATTGATCAGCCATAGGGTTTGAGTACCTCCCTTCCTCTCCTTCCACCATTTGTGCTTGGAAAAGACCACCATTTGCTGAATAGTAGGCCTCATTCTGTTGGTAGTAGATGCTGTCTAAGCTTAGTGGCATTGTTTGATCCCTTTCATAGTGGCTGTTGTTGTTGTGTGCTCCCAAGCTTGCACCACCCAAGAAATTCTCTAGCTTTGGAGGAGAGCTTGGAACCATGCCTGCAAAACAAGTATGTATACATGCCATGCCATCATAAGACACTGTGAAAAAAGATTCAAACTTTAAACAGTAAAAGGTGAAAATATAAACAAGGAAGAAAGATTCAAACCTTGAGATTGGGATCTTGATAGAGCCTCCATGATGCAGAGAGAGCCATCAGACTTGATTGGCATTACTGTGAGATGGTGTGAAGATGGGTTTTGAAACCCTGAGGAGACAGAGCCACCAGGGAAACAAAGAGCAGAAGAAGAACTGTTGTTGAGGTGCTGTTGTTGTTGTTGCTGTTGGGTTTCATGGTGGTATTGGGAGGAAGCAACCTCCATTTTCATCTGAGGAGAGAGAGAAAACCCTAGCCAACTGCTGCTGCCATTGCTATCATTGCTGTTGTTGTTGTTGTTATTGTTGCTGTTGCTGTTGCCATTGCTGTTGTCATCCATGGGCTTCATCATCTTCTGAAGTTGAAAAAGATCCTATCTTTTTGCTAGAACAAGAAACAAGGAAGCTCAATCATTGGGGGGAAATAAACTAATGATGTCAAGAACATGTGTTTTCTAAGATTTGCTTTGAACTTGGGTTTTGTTTGTTGGATAGCAAGCAACTCTCTCTATGGGAAAGAGAGGAGGAGGAACAAAGGAATGGGCTTTAAACTAAACAAAGAGAATGAAATATCCAAGCAAATGCTGGGGATGAAGCCTGGCTGCAATCCATAGGGATCTGTGTTTATAATTTCTTTTCTCTTTGAGAAAGACCAATTCTTTACCTCTTTTTCTTCTCCAACTCCCAATACAAACTCACAACACAAATGATGGAGTAGTATATAATTAAACTCCTTAAGTTTCTCTCTTTCTGCTAAACCCTCCCAAAACCCATATGATATTTTATACTGTAAGTAAGAGGGGCTCTCTTCCAAGGCAGTCTTTATATACAGCAAAGCACACCTCTCCCTTTATCTCATTTTCCTTGTTTCTTACATTTACCCAGTTAAAAATAGCAATTTTTTACTCCTCTCCAAGTCCCAACACTCTTCAGTCACAAAGGTAAAAACTTTCTCTTTTTTTGAAATTCCCTCTCTCTCACTTCTGTGGGTTGCACAGTTGGGCTCTATTAAACCTGTCTAGTGTGACTTTGGGGGTGAGCAGAAAAAGAAATAGGGAGATAGATTTTGAGGTGAATAAAATAAATGCAGAATAAAGGGGGGCAAAGAGGGGGCCTTTGGATTGGATTGGGATACAGAAGAAATACTTACAAGAGAGGCTGAGGCTGAGGCTGATGAGAGAAGGGGCTCAATAGATTTGACAGGCACAGACATCTATCTGCCCCATCCAGTCACTTCAGACAGTACAAAATTGAAAAAAAACAAACAAATGCTGTGTAATTTCAAAAACTCATCTTTTTCTTTCTTTCTTGCTCTAATTTCCACTCTCTGTAGTCTGTGCATGTTGAAACTCAGCTCTGTTCTTTGCTGCACTCTGCTATGAAATGGCCAAAGATTGGTTAAACATTTAAAATTATCTGTTTTGAATAATGTTTAAATTTTTAGTGGGTTCCTCCTACTTATCTTTACCTTTCCTCCTCAACAAAATGTAATGATGGAGTCATAATAATGTATTTTATACGGAGTATATGCAGCCCATATATACAGATTTTGATCCAAGACTAGTTATAGTAAGGATAATTCCTTATGATGATTAATAATCACATTTTTTGAATTTAACTCATTATCATGTAATATATGGTCCAGTTTTTTTTTTTTTGAAAAAACTATTTTTTTTTTAATTCTTCGATATTATTTTTCTTGTCTGAAAAATAACGTTAGAACATTTAAGTACAAAATTTCAATTTTTATATCAAAAGTTCGTTTTATAAATAATATGAATTTAATTTTCAATACTATATGGATTCATTTTTTTGTTACTATTAGTTCACTTCATTATCTATTGTTTCTATTTTTGTGTCCTTTGAGTTTATTTTTTATATAATTCAATTTTCAAAAAAACAAAATTATTTTAGTTAAATATTTTATTAATTCAAAAATATTTTTACTATAAAATAACGATTGTAATACATACGGTGAAAACTAAAAAAAAACAAAAATTTAAAAACAAAAATTAATTTTTAAAAAGATAAAAAAATATCCTTTTTCACAAAGAAAAAAACAATTATAACCCTCAAATATGGTAGTTCAATTTTTATAAACCAAAATTTCATTTTTAATATGTTAAAAGTTCAATTTACGTGTACTGAAAGTTCAAATTTGTAATTTTTTTGTACGATAAGCTCACCTTTTTCCTATTGGTAGTTGATTTTTTGTTTACTATCAACTTTTATATTATAAAATTTTTTTTGAAGATGAAAATAAATCAAAAAAATAAAAAATAAAAAATAAGATTTTGATTTTTTTTAATAAAGAAAATTTCTAAAATTATATGGAACATCCACTATATCATATGGTAAGGAGATAAGTCAAATGGATGAAGTTACTCTTCGCCATACAGGATTGTTGTCGCCATAAGAACCCCCTCAACAGAACCTAGCTCTATGCATATATACATATACTAGCGGTATCTGTCGTGTCATGCACGACTATTACTCACGTTTCACATTTTAAAATTATTTTTTATTATAAATAGAATATTAATGAGTAGACATATAATGTAAATTTTATTATATGAAAATGTTATTTTTTCCTAGACAATAAAGAGATTATTTTTCAGATTTATACGACCTCACGTATTAGATTATAAAAATAAAAAATCATATTTTAATTATAGAATAATTTAGTAAATAAAATTCACTACTTTTTAATCCTCTTATAATGGTTAATATCATTATCCCTATTATCACAATTTTGAGTTATTATCTTATAAGTCAATATGATATAAAATAAGTTAATGTGATACAATATGTAAATCTTCTTTTCCCTTATAGTTTCTCTTCTTCCAAATAGATAAGATACCGTACTTTTATGAATTGGGTTTCAATTTTGTAATTTCACTAATGAAGTTTGTCATTTGAATACTTGTGATATTTAGAAAGAAAAAAATTCATAAATCATAGAAATATAATAAACTAATAATAGGATCAAACGTAAAATCATGATAGAAAATCATGATTACTCACGTGCTAATAATTGAGGATAAATGTAAACTATAATTGATCGAACGTAAAGATGGAGGATAAATGCAAGCTATAATTGTTCAAACGTAAAATTTATAGATCAATTCATCAAACGTGGATATGTATAGTGTCTATAGTATAAAGAGGAGACAAAGTCTTTACAGAAAATTGTGTCACGTGTCATATCTTTAATAAAATAATCAACCGGGCCCTTGCGTATATAAACAAACACTAATCACAATAGAAAGATAAATATATATGATTTGATAAAAATAAACAGTTGGGTCCCCCTCTATATAAATTAGGTAGTTAGAATCTCATATAATCTTATCCCGTAAAAATTGCCGAAAATTATGAATTATCCCTTACCAAGAATTAGATGTAATCTTCAGATAAATATTATTATTTAATAAAACGTGATATTTACCGTAAAGTAATTTTTGAACAAATCCAACTTATTTACATTATGAGTTGATTTACTATTGGTAAAAAAACATTAATCATAATACGAAGACACATAAATATGATCTTATATTTTTAACGTGATCATTGACGTTACATATCTAATTAAATTAGGTTTATAGTCGCATTACCATGTACGGGGTTTAAACTAGGTTTGAAATAACATGGATCAATTTTTATGATGAATCTAGATTGTATAGATAGATATAGTTTAGATAGTTTATAAATATAGGATATTATTTTGATTGATTATGGGTATAGATATTATTCTGATATATCAATATATGGTAATTAGATAGATACATATGAAAATTTTTTTTTTGTAAAATTTATAAGGATAGATAATTAATTTGAAATGAATTTAACATGGGATGGAGTCGGAATTAACGTGAAGACTCGAAATTCTTCGACTTGAATATATAGTATAGATATTGGATACGAGAAAATTACTACGGAGTATACAAGATAGGACTAATGGCTTGAGATTTTATATGGCGGGAAAATCCCAATTGATAATATGGGGTCTGGTATTCTTAAGTTCATTTTATGTCCTATATTTCATACCTTGTACTTCGTATTTATAACGTCACAAGATTTTGTGTACAAAATATAAATGTAGTGGACCCGAAAGTTTCTTTCTACATCCCACATTCGCACATTCCCACTCTCACTCCTTTTCATTTTTTCGTGTACTAGCGATCTAGCATGCTTTGTTACTAAAAAAAAAAATCTAATTTAAATAAAGATTTTGGAGTTAAAATTAATATTTCCTAAGTTCGACTATTCAAAATCGAGGAGTTCATTTCTTAATTACTAAAAACTAAGTTATAACCCCGGACCTTGTCCGGGAATTTTTTAAATAATTTTTAAAATAAAATTCAAAAATATATTAATTTACAAATGATATAACTATTATAAATTAAATATACACTTTATTTGAAACCAATAAGTATTGTGAAAACTATAAGATTTAGAGTTGCTTAATTGGTTTATTTTGATGACTTGGTATTTGTTCGAGAACTCTTTTAAATAAATGTAATAAATATTACCGTAATTTTCATATATCTATGAATATCATAATTTGAATTGATGTCATATTTTTAACTATAAAATTGCATATATAAAATTATTTAAATACCAATATATATTTTATTATTAAAATAAATAAATAAAAACTTTTATTCGTTGTCAAACTGGTCCAAAACGTTGGTGTCAAACGGAAGTATAAAATAGTCGACTTTCTTCACCAATTGGTCAACCTAAATTTCTAAGAAAAAAATAATGTCTTGGAACCTACTAACCTATTAAAATAATGACGTTAACCTATACTCAATCACAAACCAAACGACTTACCTGAACCCAACTAAACCAAACTTACATGACCAACATACCGAATCATAATAAGACTGCTCCTTAACATTGTTTTCATCTTTTAGAAGCAATATTGCTACATAAACGTTTCAATGAATGGAGTAATATAGCAGTAATATTAGTTGTAACTTTGTTTCAATTGATATGGTTACCTTTAATTAGATGTAGGGCTCGATGTACGTGTAAATATAATATCTAATAATGAATATAAGATATGGTTACTGTCATGATATATGATAATAGGGGTATTCTTGTAATAAATAATGAATTGTGGGAATGTAATGTAATTAGTGGGAAAGTATGGGCTATTGATAGTGAATTGTGGGAAACCTGTTTTGCTCAATTGATATTGGGGTGAATACTCTTAGGAAAAATGCAATGTGCCCATTTGGCAATTGGGGTGCATATCACCTGTTTGTAAAAATGCTTGTTCCGGAGTTTAGTTTGGGAAATGTGACTTTTGACCCAGAAATCCCTGACATAAGTTTGGCTAAGTGGTCTTCATCAGCTCTTGTTTTACATTTAAAGGGATGTCAGACAAATGTAGTGAATTCTTGCTGTAGTTGCACCGTCTCTGTTAATCTGTACTACCCAAGTTCTATCAAGTGGGCTGGAGTGTTGGTTTCAGTTTTCAATCTTAATGGTAGTATGATGACTTTTGATCCGGGTGGTGTCTTTGCCTTGTATGCTACTGGATCTGCATTGAACTCGAGTAAGGGGTATGAATCTGTTGAGTCATTAGATGTGTTTAAGGGTGTCTTCAAGTGCTTTGATCCTGGTGGGAATGACTAAACTCTGTTGATAAAAGACCAGAAAGTACCTTCAACAACGTTTGTAGACAAGGAATTTACTATCCAAGAAGCCAAATTTGAAGTAGCTGAATTTTCCTACGGTTCCACCCAACTGGCCATGATTGCCATTGGTTGATCAAGTTACATTGGATACTTGATGTACAAGTTCTGGTGTGCAGTAGCTATTAGATCCATTTACTAGTGTGTTCTGTGAGCTTAAGGGGTAATTTTCATGATTTCCTATATTCAATTAGGACCTTGGGGACAAGGTCTTATTAGGAGAGGAGTATTGTCATGATATATAGAAATAGGGGTATTCTTGTAATAAATAGTGAATTGTGGGAATGTGATGTAATTAGTGGGAAAGTATGGGCTATTGGTGTTAAATAGATTAGAGCCTATAAGAGGCTTTGTCACCTTAATTCTGTAACGAATGTATGAAGTCAATTTCTTTCTTTTTTTTTTTGATAAAGGAAAGAATTAGGCTAGCTCCTATACATCAAGAGACTATCCTAGTGCATCCAGACGGATGAGGTCCCTAAGGACCGGATCAGAACTGAGCGAGCAAGTCTGCACATGACGGAACGAGGCCGCTATATGATCTGCAACTGAGTTGGCTTCCCTGAAGACATGCCGGATACCCCAACTCTGAAAGTTACTGACCAAAAGCTGAATGTCCGCCCGAATAAGCTCCACTTCCCACGGACAGCTCCAATCCCCCAACACTGCATTTACCACCTGCAGGTTGTCACCTTCAATCACCAGACGGGGAATGCCACGCCGAGTAGCTTCAATAATCCCCTGCCGAAGCGCATAAGCTTCGGAAAACACCACAGAACGCCGCCCGAGGAAACCACCATCATAAAGAACAGTGTCTCCTGCAGAGTCCCTGATAATAAAGCCAAACGAGGCCACTCCACAGGAGTTTACGGCACCATCAAAGTTAAGTTTACAAAAATTACATGGGGGTTTGGTCCATCTCGCATTCCCCCTTTTGTCAGTTTGGGAGGCAGTTTTCGAGCCCACATTTTTTGCCTCTTTGTCGGACTGTTTTGAATCCAACGCTCTTTTCCAATCAGCCATTTGCTTACATGCAAATTCCATTGTTTCCTTGGGGTTTAGGTGAGGCTGGCCAGTCCCATCAAAGGTGTTTTTGTTCCTGAGGTACCAAATGCACCACCAGAGGTTGAACACGGATTCAATTTGAGTTGTGTTGAGTCTGGCTCGCAACTCATTGACAAAATCCAATGGGTAACGCTTTTGAGAATCAAGTTGTCCCACTATTCGCTCCAATGCGGGGTTAAGAACTTTGAGAGCATGGCGCGCATGACAGCATTCGACAAAAAGGTGAAAAGCATCTTCATTTTGTGAAGTGCAGAATCCACATCCTTGTGGTACTGCGATATGATTTGCAGCCAATCTGGATTTGGTTGGCAATCCATTACGGCAAAGCTTCCATATGAAGTTTCTCTGCTTTGGAGGGATGTTTAATTTCCATAGCCATTTAAGATCGACTTTAGGACTTGTTTTGTTGTCTTGGATCCATTTCATTGTGGCATTGGTTGAATACCAACCATTTTTACTTGCTTTCCAGTATAATCGGTCAGTTAAGTTATTAACTGGTAAGGTTATCGTGGCGATCTTATCAACATCGTCAGGATTTAGAACTTGTCTTAGTTTATGCAATTTCTTTCTTTCTTGTCACCTTCTGTAATGGATCATCGAATGAATGAAGTCAATTTCTTTCTTTCTTTTTTTTTTTGATTGCGGAGCTACTAGCTCGAACAAGACAAAATTAGGCTACCTTTTAGTTACAAGGATAACCTAAATCATTATGTCGGATGATCTTTAAAAAATCAAACAACGAGGGATGTTGACTCAACAAGAACCTCGATTGAGTTACAGACAAATGCGAATAAGGGAAAGACGAAGATTGAAATGGAATAGCTGCGTTGAGACTTTGAAGATCGACTTGTCTTCTTGTCAGGAAATCAGCAGCAACATTAGACTCCCTGAAACAATGATAAAAAACAACAAAAGGGATAACCGAAATAAGATTTCTAATGTCCTCTATGATACAGGGTAGTTCCCAGGGAACTTTCCATAGGCGTTTTAAGGAATTAATAACTATAAGATTGTCGCCTTCTATTATCAAATGTTGAATTTGAGAATAGTCAATGTTCTGTAAAGAATATAGTAAGGCGGCGGCTTCTGCTTGGACTATTGTCATTGTAGGAAACTGTTGGCGACCAACAGCTCTTACAAATCCATTGTGGTCTCTTAAGACGAAACCAGTATGAGTTGTTCCAGTTTTAAGTCTAGAAGCGTTAAAATTTAGTTTATACCATTGCGGAGGTAGTTTTTTTCCAAGTCGTATGATTTTTTCTTTTGGGTCTCTTTGGTAGCTCTTTATCTACTTTCTCAAGACCCTCCCAGGCTAAAGCACCTGCGAATGCCAAATCAGATGGAAATTTATTCTTATTTATTCTTCCCGATTCAAAATTTTTTGCATTCCTATGGGCCCAAACAAACTACCATAGGAATGCAAGAGGTGTAGTGTCCTTGTTTTTTGTCAGAGTTTCTCATATGTTTTGGTGGAAAGAATAAGAGGTAATTGAAAAGAGTAATTTAATAATTTTCCAATCGAATTATCATGGCTTTTGTAAACGGACAATGGAAGAATAAATTGTTTAGGTTTTCATCTTGAAGCTCGCAAAGGGAGCACAAATTAGGTACGGAATTGTAAAATCGGTTAATTCTATCCGTAGTGGGAAGGCAGTCAGCACAAGATTTCCATAAGAAGTTATTAATTTTTGGTGGGAATTTAGACCTCCAAATCCAATCAAAATTGTTGTTACCACGGTTAATTGGAGCAGTTAAGAGTGATGTTGCGGACTGAACTGAGAAGACCCCATCCGTTGCAGGCAACCAGATGAGTCTATCAATAGAGTCTGTAATTGGTATTCTAATATGAATGATGATATCGACAACTTGGGGTGGCAACAAATGTCGGAGAAGATCTAAGTTCCAAGACCTTGACGGAAGAATAAGATCGGAAACCCTAAGGTTTGGATCTGAATTATCTATAAAAGGTGATAAGTCCAAAATTTCGATCCAAGGATCCGTCCAGAATTTTATGTTTGTACCATTACCCAAAAGCCATCTAAGGCCTTTGGAAAAGATATCTCTAATGTTGATTAATCTACCAAACTGCCAAGAGCAGTTATTCTTCTGGTAGTCAAACAACGTGTCAGAGGTTAGATATTTTTCCGTAATGACTTTGACCCAAACATTTTAAGGTTGAGTCACAATTTTCCAGAGAAGTTTCATTTGTCACGAGATGTTAGTATTCTCCGCTGAACGAAGGCCAAGGCTCCCATTCTCCTTAGGCGAACAAATACGATCCCAACTAATAAGAGGATGGTGGTTTGGACTAAATTTGTTCCAGAAAAAAGACTTACAAACCGCATCAACTTGCTTGAGCACGCCACGGGGGAGCATAAAACTTTGCATAAGATAGTTGACTTTGCTTATAAGACAAGATTGTACGAGAACCACCCTACCCGCTTGAGAAATAGAGCTAGCTTTCCATTGCGAAAGTTGTTTCTTTAAATTGGACACAACATCCGAAAACATAGAAATCTGCACTCGTCCTTTAAGGATCGGAATTCCAAGATATTTTTCCATAGTTGCTGTAATTTGAATATTTAGGATGCTTGCTAAAGCCATTGATGTAGTTTGATCAATATTGGCAGATGTTTGAAGAGAACTTTTATGATAGTTAATAGTCAATCCAGAGACTTGTGTAAATTTCTGGAGAATGTTTTTAATAAAAACCATATTAGTGATATTAGCGTTTGCAAAGATAATGGTATCATCGGCAAAACTCAGGAAGGGTAAGACCGACCCATTCTTAGTAAGTTGAATACCTACGTGGTTTGGGGTATTTAATGATTCTTGTTGCGGAGTTCAAGATAGATATTCCATACATAGAACAAAAATGAATGGAGACATAGGGTCACCTTGACGGATTCCACAAGTAGGGATAAATTCTGACCCAGGTTCGTTATTAACAAGAACCGATGATGATGAAGTTGTTGAAAAGTGTTGTGAAGAAAAGTGTGAAGAAAAAGAATGGACAATAAAAGTGTTGTGGAAAAGGTCACTAGTCTGATCTACAAAACTATGTGAAGAAAAGGCCACTAGTCTGATCTCCTACATTTGGGAGACTCTCCCCTGCCTCGCAACCCTCGTTAAGAAGGCTGCAAATGTATCTCTCATCTCTGTCTGATTTCTGAATCACCCACTAGCATATTTCCATGCTCATCCTTGATACATCGTATCCTGTCCAAATCCGAGCTCATTTTATATTAAGCTAGTGAATTAATATATCATCAATTTAGACTATTCGGCATATATATTAGGAGGTTGGATCTGGATAGTAGTTGTCTCTATACTTGTTTTATACATCATATAATTGTGAGTTTTTTTTATGCTAGAAAAAAATATGTATGTGTTATAGGGTTGGAATACAAATTCATAAAATAAAACCGTCATTCAAGTCACCCAACTCTCTCGAGAACCTAATGAATGGTGAATGTAATGACAAACAATGGGGTTTAACGGTGATCAATAGGTGGGCCGTATATATAGAGCATTTACCAAGCACATCGGCTAGTGGTATATATGTGATAATACAAATCAACTATACACGATCAAATTTAGTCCCCGGTAAAATATATATCATGCGGGTATGTACTTTTTCTAGATGTATTGTTGGATAATGTGAATGTCCCTTTAGGGTTCTTCATTCATTGGATATCAATATATATACAAGGTACAAATATGGGCGCACACCAAATTCAGAGAGAGAGGGAGGCGGGTAGGGCTAGGACTTAGAGAGAGAGGCTCTGATACCATGTTGGATAATGTGAATGTCGCCTTAGGGCTCTCCATTTATTGGATATCAATATATATACAAGATATAAATATGAGTTATTTAGAGTACAAGTTAGGGCATAGATTAATATGTACGACGTACCTTCCGATGATCAAGATGTATCTGAAACTCTAGAAAACTACCTTATCTCAGTTGTGGTAACGTTATGGTTTCACCACTATAGCTTCATATCGGGTGTTTGCAATTACCGGTTAACTGGATTTCGATGCATTATGTTCAGTTTCATAAAAGAAGAAAGGCTTTCGTTTTACATTGTTACTAAATTTTATTGCAAACTCTCAACCTTAAACGCATGCGTTCTATTTATCTCTATAAAGACGAAACTATACAATTTGTATAAGTCAAAAATGTAAAAGTAAATACAAACTATATTTGCTTTTTATTTCTTCTTTTACTTTACTGAAAAGAAAAGAAAAAAATAGGGCGAAGGCATGCATGAGTAGTCAAAACCGGCTTCCAGACAAAAAGCAGTACCACTATTCAAAATATTCCCATGAATTAATGATCATCAAAGGCCCCTACAATTATCTTCTTTCTTAATAAAAACACATACATATCTTCTTGATTTAACTCTCTATATTACCGTACCGTTGTTTTAAAAATTCCTAGGTCCGCCGAGCTCCCGTCTAAGCATTAGTGAGTTCTTTTCCGTTTGAATCGCCTAGGTAATGATATTGTCCGTCTAGACGCTAGACAATCCCACTCTACCCAGAGATAGCATTAGTATTTTTTTCCCCGTAAAAGTATACAAGTGAAAATCACCTTGAAAAGTCTTTTTATTAAGAGGAATCTCTTATGATAAATATTAAACTTATTTATTGAATTGACATTTTCAGTAGAATATAATATAATGAATGATCCGGGTTTGTCTATTTTTTTATTAAATTAACTATTCAAAAAATGATTTATAAAATCTTTTTTTATTTATATATCCAAATTTATTTATCTGTATATCCACTTTAAAGGGAGCCATTGAATAAATAACACACCAAAGAGAATATTACTCCCTCCGTCCCATTTGGTTTGTCCAAATAGTACGGTTGGCACGGTAATTTATAAAAAGTTGAAAAGTGATAAAGTTAATAAGAAAGGTGGATAATTGGGGGTAATATATAAGATTGGATGAAGGTAGTTTGGTAATTTTATAGGAAAAAGTGATAAAGATAATGAAAAAGTTGGGTAATGGGGGTAATATATGAGAGTTAATAAGGGTAAAAGTGTAAAAACATATAGATAAAAATGAAAATATTTGAAAGATGGACAAAGCTAATGGAACGCCCAAAACGGAAATATGGACAAACCAAATGGGACGGAGGGAGTACTAGAGAATCCTTTTCGGTCCTCTAACTACGAGAAAAGTAGAAGGAATATTTTTCTGTAAATCCATCTGAATTTAAAAAAAAAAAACAAAAAACAAAAAGAACCGATCAAATATTTTCTCAATAACTTTCGAAACCCCTTTTACAAATAATGGGTAAGAAAAAACAAAGAATTAAATGTACAAGTTTGAGATTTTTGCATGCAGAATTTTGCATGAAATTGAACGACATATTTTCCAAGTGAAATCATGACGATCTGGGTCGGAGGTTGAAAGCGAGTTCCTTCATGTTTTTTTTTTATTCCAAAAAAAAATATTACAAGGAAATTGATGCAACATTTTATGATTATGGGGCAATGATGGGAAAATCCACCAAACAAAAAAACTAGCACAGAACACCACACCCACACATTTCTCTTTTTTTTTTTAAAAAAAAATAATAATTTAATCCTACAAAAATTATGTCTTCTTCAATCTTCATATGTAAATCACCGTTTGAAACTTGAACAGTTTAATGCAATTTCATGGCCCAACCCATTTCAAATCAAGCTAAATTCCAACGAGAAAATGTGAGTTGTTGTTCTTCATTTTTCAAGTGCCATCTTCTCTTTAATTAGTGGGAAACATATTAGGTATATGACAGATTCATGTGTTCTTTTCTCTCTTTTTTTCCCTTTGCATTCACTATAAGGTATTTGTGCATTAGGAAACCAATAGTTGTTTTCCCTTCATTTCCCTAAGAGGTTAAACTAAGAATCTTTAATTAGCTTAAAGTAAAGATTAAAGGACGATTTGAAAGTCGGTAAAGAATGAAACTTTATAATTGTTGGTGAAAAAGGGGAGATAAAAAGGGATAAAAAAGAAAACTTAGGGGTTAAACTATTGTTCATGTCATAAATCAAATGTCAGAAAGAGTTTGTATATGTACGTCCAATTCTTGGATCCATTTAAAAAGCTAAGACTAGTTTTTATATTTCCAACAGTATTTGATCGTTAAAAATGTTTTTTCCTTTATATACATACGTATATATATTATCTGTCGACTGTCTCTCAGTAAAAAAATTAAGGCATCTTCTTCTTCCCACCAGCCAATTTCTGTCTGTCATGCAGATTTTTACTATGGCTTCATTTATCTCATCATTCAATACCCGGCCACTTGGGTTAATAAATTAACGATGGAATGTTATAGCTAGAATTAATATATGGTCACGTACAAATGTACAATAATCAAACTTTTTGTCCCCTTTGCTTTCATCTACGTACTTATGTTGTGGTTAATAAGGCACTTCTCATGTTATATAAATATATGAGTATATTTCCTTATTGTCAATTGGTCTTAAAGTGGAACCTCATGAGCTTATCGTGTGTATGTATACGAACCGGCATGTGAACCCCCACGTCATATGTGGCCCATCGATTTTAAAATGTTATGAGAGCATGTTCGGTTTGGGTCCCAACTTCCTCATCTATTAGGCTGACCTGCCTTAAGACTTGAAACGTCAAGCATAACCTACATATTGCGGGGCTAGACAGATGCATTTGAGAGGGTGTGCGGAAGTAAGAAGGTACTTCCCACATTGGAAATTGAAAGAGAATTTACCCACCATATAAATACATGAGTTGCTCCACCTGTTATCAATTGGTTATAGGGTAGAAACCCATGGGCTTACGTGTTGGTCATATCACGTATATGCACATGAGCCGACGTTTTTTATAGCTGGTTATTCTTTTAAAAATTTAACCCAAACCAAAATAATATCAAAACCAAACAGTTAATAAATCGAAATTTGGAAAACTTTTAGACCGTAGATATTAGTCTTGATTTAATTGAAATTTGGAAAATTTAATCAGAATCGAACCGAACACAAATCAAAATAAAAAAAAGTTCTTAAACCAGAGATCGAGTATTAGTCTTGGTTTGATTAATTCGGTTCGAAGCGATACGCTATAATACCAACCAAAAAGACGGTTGTGGTATGCTCAGTCGTAAGTTGACCCAAAAATGTAGCATGGTAATAACAAAACAATACGATCCGAAAGGAAGTGTATCTGACCCGAAAGAAGGATACCGATCCGACCCGAATCCGAATGAGAAGAAGGACATTAAATGAGATAGGAAGTCACGTGAGAGCATGGGTAGGGAAAATCAGGAGGAAAATCTAGGAAAAGATTTAGGGGTGAGAAAACAAACAGGCCTAAAGACCAAAATAACAAAACAAGCCAAAAATGGAAGCACTCCAAATTTAACTTCCATCACCCATTGCCTAGTTCTAGCAGTGCCAGCGGCCCTAGCAATTTGCATTGCAGCAGGCGCTGTCACCACTAGCTCATATATGAACGTAACGCACTTTTTAATGGTATAAGGTTTTTCTTATGTAGTTTAATTTTATCTTTATGGGTAATATAAATATGTTCGTCCTTTGCCATTTGATCACTCTAGCCCAATAAAAACGGGTTCGGGTCAATTTTAGTACAGGGATATATATCTTATGCATGGGTTGTGGATAGAGGGTTCATGGGTCAAGTACGTCAAAACCCAAAATTATTGTGAACTAAGCTTATGTTAGGGGGAAGATAACCTTTGTGGGTCCTATCACCAGACCCAACATACAAGTCTAATGAGGATTTATTGAAAAACTAATCAACAATAAGAATAATAATCCATGTACTTGTATACTAGTTTATCTTTCTCCGAACTTTCAACGTGAGATTCACAATTGAATCCATAACAACTTACACAACTCACTTTTTGTTATTTTGGGTTTAGGGTTAGTCAGATTCGGCTAGGATCGACTTAAATCAAAATTTTGGAAAAAAAGAAAGAAACCAAGGTAACTTAACCTTAGGGTTTGTTGTACGAGATTCGGGATAAATTTGGTTTGATTTTCGTTTCATCAAAAAACTAATTTTAGTGCTTGTTTGGTTCACTTTCAAAATCATGGGAATTGAAAAAACCCAGTGACTTTAAATTCATGTGTTTGGTTATATTTGTTTCACACCAAAATCATGGAAAATTAAATTCCCATGATTTGCACTTCCTCCAAAATGGAGGAATTGCAATTACCATGGAAGGGGTGGGTAAGATTCAATTCCTCCATATATTAAAAAAAATTATATTTTATTTAAATTATAAATTTCATTTTTGCCCTTAATTTACATTACAGTTTTTAATGGATAAAGGTTATTGTGGTAATTTCAAACAAATTCCCATGATTTTACACTTCCCACCAAACAAATTATAGGAATTCAATTACTGGGTAATTAAGTATAACCAAACACTTTTTCTCAAATAATGTGAAACTCAATATATGGGAATTAACTTCATGTGATTTAAATTCCCGTGAATTTTAATTCCTACGTTTAACCAAACGAGCACTAAAGCTAAAATTAGAATTTGGTCTAGTTTTCATCGCCTCTGCTTATACATAGGCTTTAGTTACAAAAATGTTGGGAAACAAAACAAACTCTACTTACAAAACTTTTGGGAAACACAACAATAACATATCTCACGTATGAAGTTGTGGCACAAAATAACCTAAAGGCAGTACTATCGTCTATTGGTTTTAGGATGGAATCCTATCGACTTATATCTAGACCTATCCACATGTATCATATCGGCTCACCAAATCTTTAATATGGTATCAAGGCAAGCACTTTAGACCCATTTCTACAAGCCTGATGTAGGGAGATTGGCAGCCCGGTTCGAAGAGGATCTCATTTGTCGAAAAGGCCGTAACCGGTAGAAGAGGATCTAAGGCCTTTTTCGGGTTTTTAATAACGTTTCAGGGCTTTTAGTTAGGTTTTAGTTATTTTTGGGATTTTTCGTAATTTTTAGTTTATATCTTTTATCTTTTCTATCTTTTCTATCTTTTAGGTTTTTAGTTCCTTTATATATAGATCGATTGTAGCCCTGAAAACTCAACTTTCATTTTTTTTATCAATTACAGAGTTTCTCTGAATTTTCTGGTGGATTTCCAATTTTCTTGCGTTTTAGGTTTCGCGCTTGCAATTCCTTGATCATCAAGGCTTGCGCTTGCTTGCCTTTCAAGCTTCTTGCTGCGTCAGTTGGTATCAGAGCAGGCTTCTCCTGTTCCGTTTCGATTCTGAAGCATCATGGGAGAACCAGTAACACGAGCAGACCTAGAAGGGATTACAGCGGCTTTTACCGCGTCCCTCAATGGTTTGACAGCGCAGATGGCTGCGTTAACAGCACAGATGAATACCGTCCTCGCCAATAACAACAACAACAATCCACGGGTAGGCGGAAGAGTGAATCGGGCTCCACGCGGTGGAGGCGATCCTGATGGAGGGGATTCAAGTTCCGAAGAGGAGGTCCTGGAAGAAGATCCGGCTGAGGGCGACCAACAAAAAAATCATGACTATCGGGTCAAAGCGGATATTCCTCTATTCTATGGAACCATGGGAGTCGAGGAGTTCCTGGACTGGCAGATCGAAGTTGACAGATTCTTCGATGTCATGGGAGTTCCGGAGAGTAAACAAGTCAAGATGGTCGCGATCCGTCTCAAAAGCACGGCTGCAGTCTGGTGGGACAAGCTCGTTAGTCTTAGGCAGAGGCAGAGAAGATCGCAAATCAAGACTTGGAGGCGAATGAAACAACTGATGATGGAGAGGTTCTTACCCGATGATTATGAACAAATTCTATATAAGATGTATATAGAGTGCGTTCAGGGCAAGAGGAGTGTCTCAGAGTACACAACCGAATTTTTGAGGTTGAGTGAGCGGAACGAGCTGGGAGAAACCGAGGGCCAGAAAGTTGCTCGCTTTATTAGCGGCTTGAAAAGTTCATTACAAGAAAAGATGGGATTACAGACTGTTTGGACCATAACCGAAGCCTCAAGTCTGGCATTGAAGGCGGAATTGATGGAGAAATCTCCCAGAAATTTCTCATCTTTTCGCAGATATTCACAACAGAACAGTTTTGATGCGGCTGGTGATGAGGATAAAATCACACCTTCAAAGGATAAAAATTTAGCAGCAGATAAGGAGAAGGGTGCGAGTACTTCAACATCAGGCAAAGCCCCCAACCAAAGACAACCTAATCCTTACGCTAAGTCATCGGGTGATAAGTGTTTTAGG
Source organism: Polygonum maritimum (assembly GCA_963924305.1). Classification (NCBI taxonomy): domain Eukaryota; kingdom Viridiplantae; phylum Streptophyta; class Magnoliopsida; order Caryophyllales; family Polygonaceae; genus Polygonum; species Polygonum maritimum. The sequence goes on from OZ002732.1 coordinate 5,387,917, forward strand.
TGCGGAGGTCAGGGACACAAATCAAACGTTTGCCCATCCAGGCGAACCACTGCTGTCGTGTATAATTTTGATGATGAGGACCAGGACAAGGAAGAAGACGGCTATTCGGATGTTGAATTTGCTGAAGAAGAATCCGACGACAGGGTGAACATCGTGCTTCATCGAATTCTATTGTCTTCCACAGAAGAGGGACAAAGGAAGAAGTTGTTCAAAACCTATTGTTCTGTCGCAGGCAAAGTGTGCAATTTGATAGTAGACAATGGTAGCACAGAGAACCTGGTGTCGCAGAAATTAGTAAACCATCTGAATTTATCAACGCAGCCCCGGGAGAAGTCCTACGAGTTAGGTTGGGTGAACAAAGGTCCTCAGGTACGGGTTTCCTTGACTTGCAAGTTATTATTGTCTATTGGGAAACACTATAAAGAGGAGGTGATGTGTGATGTTATAGACATGAATGTCTGCCATGTTTTGCTTGGCCGCCCTTGGTTATTTGATAATGATGTGACCTACAAGGGACGAGATAATGTGATGATGTTTAAGTGGGGTGGACACAAAATTGCTATGGCGCCTGTTATGCACTTTGATCAGCCTACAGGGAAAAGGAAGTCTAATTTTTTGGTTATGACACAGAGTGAAAAGGACCTAGATGAAGATATTCTTGCTAATGAGGCTTTATATCCAGAAGAGAACTCGAGGTCGAGTTCTTCAGAGGTGGAGGAGACTGATGTAGGGAGATTGGCAGCCCGGTTCGAAGAGGATCTCATTCGTCGAAAAGGCCGTAACCGGTAGAAGAGGATCTAAGGCCTTTTTCGGGTTTTTAATAACGTTTCAGGGCTTTTAGTTAGGTTTTAGTTATTTTTGGGATTTTCGTAATTTTTAGTTTATATCTTTTATCTTTTATATCTTTTATATCTTTTAGGTTTTTAGTTCCTTTATATATAGATCGATTGTAGCCCTGAAAACTCAACTTTCATTTTTTATATCAATTACAGAGTTTCTTTGAATTTTCTGGTGGATTTCCAGTTTTCTTACGTTTTAGGTTTCGCGCTTGCAATTCCTTGATCATCAAGGCTTGCGCTTGCTTGCCTTTCAAGCTTCCTGCTGCATCAAAGCGTCAATATTATATAAGGTGAAACTTTACCGGGCTTATATGTAGACATGTTCACACGTCTAACATTAGTCCACCTAACCTCAGTAAAAGCAATCTTTGATTTTTCTCTTTCCTTAAATATTATCACTCAAGATTAGGAAGGCATAAGAAATGAAGGACCTACAAATGTGCAGGCGGATAAGAACGCGTGGAATAGGAAAATAGTAGAGTGAAATAGTAAAATCACATATGAAAATAGTTTGAAACTGAACTTTCATCAAGCAGAAGCATGCAATAGGAAGAAGAAGAAGCAATATTGCATTCAACTCTTCCTATCTTTTCTGTCACATTTCTGTACATTTCTCTTTACTCTGCATGGTTGCAGGGCAATAGGTGGTTTTGTAATGTCACCATCTCACCTCTTGCCCTTTTGTAATGTCAATTTCATCCTACACTCTTCAATTTCTTAACCTCTATATCATTTTCTTGATTCTCAATTCCTATTATCTCACTCTAAACCGAGTACTTGTGTGTGATTGCCTTCATCTGTTTAGAGTGGCATGTCAAACTGAACCGAACCAAACCCACAAATCGAATCGGAAAACAAACTTTGGCCTAAGGTGATCTGAACACATTGGTTTGGTTCGGTTCATCAGGTCCAATTTTTTTCGGTTCAAAACAGACAAAAGACTAATCTATGAAAGAATTCGAATAGACGCTTAGAAGATTTCGTAAACTGAAAACGAACCGAATATATCTATTTCAGTTCAATTAGTTCAATTTTTTAGTTTTAACCGACTCATGTCCAACTCTACTTGTGTTTATATATACTTCTATGCCTTAGTTTCTCCTAATAGTAATAATGCTTTGTCCTTACTTTTAACTTGACATTCTCGACTTTTGTCTATCGAAAATACTCATTAACTTGTCCATGGGTGTTGTTTATACGCATACCTTAGGAGATATACTAGGGTCCGTTTGGTATCCAACGGCGGAAACGTAAACGAAATGAAAACGAAGGTAGTCCAATTATATGTCACTATACATTAATTGAAAAACATGTTATAGTTTGAAACTTTGAAATTTGAGTGTGTACAGAAGGGATGGAGGGAATGATTAAGGTGGTTTGTTATCGCACCCTTAGATTATTAGGGAAACAAGTTGAATGCCGCAACGGGGCTTACGACAACATTTGTATGGAAATTGAGGTGACTTATCATGTATCGTGACGCTAATGTACGTGGACTAGTTTAGTTTTCATTTCGTTTACGTTTTCACCGTCGGATACTAAATGGGCCCTAGATATACGATGTTGTAATCTAATCTAGATTTTGTGATCAAGATGGACGCGGTTTAGCTGATGCCAAATTCAGAATGAAGGGCAATTGGTGTTACAAAGCTGTTAAATGTTTGTTTCATTAGTTTAGAAGTCTATGTCATCATTGAATGATTGAAATATAGCATTGCCTAGAAGGAAAATCTTGTGTATTTTAAAGTCAAAATGTAAGAAAATTATGCTCCTTTCTTCTTCTCATGAGCTGGAATTTGGTTGGGTAGGACTGAAATTGAATATCTCAACAGTCAAGAAATGACTCTCAAAAAAAAGACAGCTATATTTCTTATTTCTAGCATGTTTCTCTATCACAAAGCCTTTGAATTTAGGAGCAATGTAATGATAAAAACATGCTTCAAATGGTAAAAAAATGTCATCTCTGGAAAATATGTGAAGCTGTAAAATGTTTAAGCAAACCAAGGGGCAATTCCAGTAGGCATTTGAATTCCTCCCACCCAACTACCCAACAGGCTTCCTCAGAAGCAACATTTACAAACAAAAACCATTCTTTTATATTTATCCTCCAAAACAAACAAAGCCCTAAAATCTGAGAAGTAAAAAACACATAAAACTGTTCACGTGGCGCTCATGGGAGTTCATTTGATGAGGAGATAGGTTATACGTACTTTTTACTAGAGTGAGCCCTACCCACAATGATGGAGGACACTCTAGCTATGTGTGCTCTGTTTGGTTAAGTGGCATTTTGCATCCCTCCAAAAATCCACTGAGTATTACTCACAAGTTTGGGTTTGGACCCACTAAATTCCTGTTTCCCATTTATACACAACCTTAGTACAAAACAATGTATCATATTGAATACATATAGAATAATTTCATTGATATGGACCACTGTTCTAAAACTACCGGGCACATAAGTAGGCGTTAGAAGTCGAGACGGATTGGGATGGTCTAATATCCATATGGTTGGATACTACACTAGTTTTTAGAACAATGATGTAGGGTAGGACATATGTTAAGATTTTTAACTCTATGACAGAAAATGAGTCACTTATCTAAGATACTAATTTGTCTGCATCTCAATAAACGAAAAGTTAAGTGGCTCAACGAGTGATACATAAACTAGGTGAAATGCCCACTCGTTGTCTTAGTTTTATAGGTTGAAAGGTGAATCCAAACTTATATTAAAATAAAAATAAAACTATCAAAGCAACTCCCCTTCCCGATTGACATAAGATTATAAAAACCTTATTGTACTTTTTACTATAGTTTGTGGCGACCCGGCCCGTAATTCGTATTACGGGTTGTTTTGGGCGAATTAACCGCGTAAACGAATTACTTCGCTACTATGAGGGAACCCTAGTCACAAAGTGTCACAACGTGTTACAAGCTATGAACAGATCGAGCGTAAATAAAGAGATTAACAAATATGAAAAGAATTGCAATTGTAAAGGTTGAGAGCAGAATTGTATTGATCGTGTGGTTGCTATTCTTGGTTACGAACACTTTAACTCTAAAACAAAGATTTTGACAATGCTTGGCGTTTGAAAGTAAGAACACTAGAACGAGAGAGTTTTTGGCAAGTATAATTGTGAGTATTGTGCGTGCAGATCGTGTGTGTTTTTTCCCCTTCTTCCTTCCTTTTATATCGAGACTTCTATCCTCAATTGAGCCGTTGACAATTGTTGATAGAGATCCCGAAAATCTCGCTCTTGACTTGATGATCATGAAAACGCCAATGAACGTCGCCCTCCAAGGCTAAAATCTCGGTGGTGGTTCAAAGTGAGCCGTTGTGCATTTTAATGGGTCTTCCCCTTGCTTATCTTTGGGCTTTAATTTCGTGAGGCCCAACACGGGTCACAGTTACACCCGATGACACGCAATTAAAAAAATCTTGATCCGTGACTCGTAACCAGTATTTACACGTCTACCCCTTTGACCCGGTCAAACATGTCAAATGAGTTATTTTGGTCATTTTTAGCTCATTTGATTCGTTTTATCGTGGAATAAATTTTTTCTTGTACTATTTTAAATCAAACAATGTGTTAAATATTCAAAAAAAATCAAACACAAAAATGTCCCACAAAACACACAAGCGATAAGTTTTGATATCACACAAAACACATTGAGTGTCCTACAAAGTGTCAAAGATGACTTTGACCCAAAAAAAAAAGTGTCAAAGATGACCGTACTTTTCCAATGTAATACTCCCAATCAAACATTTTATATCCGTCTTTGACACAAAATCAAGACAGAAAGCCCGATAATATTAACTTGTAAAAAATATATACGAGTCTTACGGATTGATTTGTAATCGGCGGGTCGACCCATGACCCGACTTATAACCTATAATCTTCAAAAAATGTGACCCGTGATCCGACCTTGTAATTTACGGGTTGGGTCGGTCCGGGGTTGAGCAACCCTAGTTTGTCGTTGCTAAGAGTCAAAATGTGTGTTGTTTCAACTTAACACCTCACAAGTTGGGCAGTGATAGTAGATAAGGATGAGAATGCCAAATGCTAAAATATCTTAGGGCTAGTGGCATGGTGGTGGTAACAAAAGGCAAAGTAGTACAAATTTTGCAGGTAGCTATCTAAATCTATAGGAAGAGGTGAAAAAAATGACTGTTTTGTGGTAAAGAAGAATCACTGAAAGAGTGCAAGTGATAAGTTACCATCAATTGGGTTTTTTGGTTCTTTGTTTAGAGCCTTATTACATTACACATTAGTGGTATGATGATCCCAAGAAAGAAAAAAAAGGAAAAGAAGGGGCAAAAACAAAAAGAGGGTTTGATCCAATTCAAATGCGAGGGTACAAAAGCCTTCAAAAGCAAATTTTGGAAGCTTTGACAAAGCTCGGGCAACATTGAGCCTGTGGATTTCAGAGACTGGCTCACTAACACTACAAGCCTACCTAAAGCCAAAGCACCTTCCTCTTAAATGTTACTACTATTTCATGCTTTGCTTTACTTTTTTTTGTGTGCATTTTCTTAATGAATTCCTATTTAGCTTGTCACTTCATTGTCACAACATTTTTTTTTTACGTATGAACTTGTTTCAAAACTTGTGCTGAATCTGTATTCGAAATGATTGAACCTAGATCCAATCGGACTCGCTTGATTGAGAGGTCAGCATATATTCACTATTGCTTTTTAAACCTAAGAATTGCTTCGTTGGAAATGTAGTGTCGTTAAGTTTTTTTCAACGGAGCAAAATTACCATCGATTGTGTGGAGAAATGTTAGCAAGTTGTATATTGTAGGCTTTGTCATAGGCTTTACATAAATGAACAACATGCATTATACATTAGCCTTCTTAATCGATCGTATGATTAACCCAAAAAGTGGGAAAACGTATAAAACATGTTTCAATCAAAAACAAAAGAGAATATGGATCGTATGATCCAATCCAAAGAATAGACACTATGAAGGAAAAGAAAGGATGGATGAATATGGAAAAAGTACGTACGAAGGAGCTAGGCTCCTTGTGTCAACACTTTGTGCAACAAAAGTAATGTATGTCACGGTTTGAACAATAAACAAATAACAGCACTAGTGTACACCTTTTTGACTGTCTTCTCTTCATATATGAGTAGTATGTTCTGGTTAGTGTGAATATATCACACGTATAGTACTTAGAATCCTATGAATGAACAACAAACGTGAGAGTTCTCAGACCTGTAGCTAGCACTTATTCGAGCAAAAGTGACCAGATTAATAATAAGCACTGTGTTCGGATTTGTTGGGCTTATTGGCCCACTAACAAATAATAGTAGATGTTGGGCTTATTGACCCACTAACGTAGTACAATACAACATTCAGCTTCGAACTGACCGGTTGGGTGTCCTTCCGAAAGAAGAAGAAAGGACCCGTTTTTTATTTTTTATTTTATTGTAAGAAAAGAAATTAGATTAGACCTAACAAACGGATACTAACCTAAAGTTAGTACAGTATCCTTGAGAATGAGATTACATAGGATCGGATCGGACTCAAGCGAATGGGACGGACCTGAACGAGTCAACAATGTATTAATTAAAAATAAAATACTTGGACTATTTGATAAGAATACTTTGACTATTTTTTTTAATAAATAATGTATAAATTTACAAAAAACATACAAAGAAAAAAAAGACTAATTAACATATTAATTAAAAAATAAAATACTTTGACTATTTGATAAGAATAGCTTTTGCCTAATACTCCCTCCGTTAATAAATACTTGTCGTTTTAGGCTGATTGAGTTGTTAAGAAATACTTGTCATTTTAGATATTTTAACACCATTTTTCCAATATTATCCCCACCAATTGAAAACAATTACTTAAATCAATACTAGAAAATAAAAGATCTTCCTAAGATTGAGGGTACATAAGTCAATTCATTTGAATTCTTAATTTTTAAGACAAACTCTAAAACGACATGTATTTCTTAACGGAGGGAGTATATAATTATCAAAATCTTTGTTTTATTAATTATTATTTTATATATAAGATTTGTATAACTACAAAAAATAAAATATTTTATAGACAACCTCTACATACCTATATGGTAAAACAAATCTCAACATTTAAAAAAGTGTAAGAAATCTTTATATTTACCTAGATGGTAGCAAACAACATCTCATGTAGAAAAATATATATATATATATTTGTAAATAAAAAATTAAATAATATGTGACATAAAGCAACAATAGACTGACATTAGTCAAGATCCTAGGTGGTGAAATGTGAGGACGGCACATGAAAAAATCCTACGTGGTACAATGTGGTGGTTTTAAACCTTACGACTTTTATATAAATGCATAGATTGGAATGTTTCAGAACCAAAATCAATATAAGAATTTACGCCATATGGCGTTCTCGAGAAATTGATTTTGAAAAACTTATTTTAATACAATACATTATATAAAAATAATATTTGATTATCATAATTGAAGTAACTAAATTTTAATATTTATCTATAAATAAATAAAATTCAACAATTTGAGTTATGATAATTGATCTTAACAAAATAATTGTTGATACCATGGTGAGTAAATTGTAATTTTTTTAATATAAATGACATACAACAAATAGATATTATTAATAGGGGACCTTGACCTTGATAAATTAATTTTAATAAATTAAATTAATAAATATTTTCATAAAACAAATAGTTATTGAAAAAAACTTAAATCTACTTATGAATCTAATACATTAATATTTTCTATGGTAAATCAACATAAATTAAAACGGAGTGTGATATAATAGCCCAATCATGATCATATGTCTAATCATCATCAATAAACCTATAAAGAAAGGAATTGGAGCGTAATGAATGCTAAGCATTTTATACAATTCTCTATAGTTTTCTGGCATCTTTTTATCATGTTAATCAAATTTATCTACACAATTCATTTATATCATCACCCATTAATTGTCCTATACAAGCAATTCTAAAAGTAAAAACCGTTCTAGAATTAATCTGGTGAATAAAAGCCTTACTTTAGCCGTTTAGTATTTTTGGTCGTTTGTTATTCCAAAAGGAAATTCTTTACCCTACCACCCATTTATTTTGACGTTTTATTTCATCTTCCTCAAGCCATTGAAGACGGAGGGACACCATGGCTGAGGCTCCCTCCCAAAATCCCTACTCTTACAGCAGAAACCCTAGCTCCCTCCAATGGCAGGATCCTCCCACTGTTGCCGTGCGCGGGCCGAATCCAAGTGAGCTGATGAAGCCGCTGTTTTCCGGCGAGGAGGAGACGGAGTAGGAACACGCATAGCCTCTTGCTTGCAACTTCGTTGGTTCGTTCACCACGCCCTAGCCTCCGCCTCGCCGACTCTCGCTTGCAACTCGGTCGGATCGCCTACCACGCCTGAGCCTCCGCCCCCGCCTCTCGCCTGGCGCTCCTTTGGGTCTTCCATAATATACAAGAGGTAACAGTGATTGAACTCTATATAAACCCCAATTCAGTCCACCATCACTCATTCTCACGATCCTCTGCTTCACTTCCTCGCTGAGATTCCAGAATGTTCTTCTCCCTCGCGCATTTCTTCGCGATCGGGAACAAAACCTCGAAATCCAGAAGACTTCGCCCCCGATTTCCCGAGAATTGTCTCAATCTGACTTTCCGGACCTCAATGTCTCAATCCTCGAAATCCAGAAGACTTTTGCTGATGAAAGGATTCCATGAGCAAAATCCGCTCCACCTGAAATCGCTCAACAACGTCTCAATGGTCTGGTTTGCCAGAATGTTCTCGGATTCGTCCCCATTCTCAGACCTGGATAGTTCAACTTCAATGGATCTCGGTAATTAATACTCCCCTGATTTTGAATTGAAGCTCTCTTTTGTAAGGATGGAATGTCAGATTTCCTTTTCATCTCATCTAAAGTGAAATTTGGTGTCTTGATTTTGATTAGGTGTTGGAGCAATTCAGTAGCCAAACCCCCCTTTTCATTATTTAACATATATTTTGATGTTAAAATTTTGATATGATTGATTTTTGTCTTTGGGAGTATTAAATAGTTATTATTTTTATTAGTATTTCATGAGTTAAAATATAGTATGACACAAATTTTAAATTAACCAACAATTTAACACGTATATAAAATAAATAATAGATTGACATGTGTTAAAAAAAAGTTATTTCCACACTATATATATAGATGTCCAACCTCAAAATAAGTTTTAACTCTCGAAATTGCTTTAAAAAGTTATCTTGCTGCATTGACCATCCAACTCATGCATGCAACTCTCTAATCAAGGTTATAGTTGTGTGTCCAAACTTCATGAAAAGCAAGAGCTATATAAATTGAATATATAACAAATATTAAGCTAATTCCATTTATGGGACTTCGATAGATAGTAAGTATAGAATATTCAACACAAACTATCTTGTAAACTAACTTGTGAATCGTGAGCGTTGTAAACTAACTTGTGAATCGTGAGCGTTGTTTCTAAAGTTTATTGATGCATAAGTCTGATTTGATAATTCATTGAAAGTTAATAAATAGAGCTATAATTATACAGTCCTGAAGTGAAGGTTGAAATCTCTACATTGTTGAGCGGACTATATTCAAGTCTCATGACTCGAAGAGTGAAGGTCGGAATCTCTACATTGTTGAGCGGTCTATATTCAAGTCTCGTGACTCGATCTTCAATTTTATTGCCATCTTCCAAAACCTTAGATCTATGATTACTGTAGAAGATTGTGTGAGTTAGATCTATGATTACTATAGAAGATAGTGTGAGCATTCGTGTTCGTGTGAGCGTTCATTATGCGTTGGATTTGAAGATCAAGACTTAAATGCGTATGCTCATATGAATATGTTGGATTTGAAGATCAATACTCATATGTTTATGATAGATCGACAAAGTTAATTTTTCTTCATGGAGCCAAAACGGCAAATCTATGTATAATATCAAAATGCCAAATCTATGTAGAATATACAATATTTGGTGTAATGATAAAAATTCCGAGTTTCAACGACATAATTCTTCATATGATAATTTGAGATTGTAACACTATTTCTCATTGGATAGGAATACATCATTAAGTTTATAAACTATGTCAAGAAACAAACGTAATTAAGTTTATAAACTCAAGTCAAGAAACAAACTTTATTGTACTTTTTTGGCGCTCATTTGATACGATTCCTGAGAACGAGGAATGGAAATCAAGAATGAAACTGTTAATGACTTATTCAAAATCTACCAGCTAATTTGATTCCAGTAGAAATTAGTGGGTATCGTCAATTCCTAACATTATAATTCTTCATCTTAAATCCTAAAGTTTATAGACCTTATTTTATAAATTATAAAAACTATAAATCTTGAAAATCATAAATAAAAACTCTAAACCTTAAGGATTTCAAACATAATTATATGCATACCAAACGGGGCCTTAATTCTTCAAACCCCTTGAAAATTTATCATGCCATGAACAATTAGACATAAACATATGTTATATGACCCATAATTAGTAATCCAGCTATATAGCATAAATAGCAGAATCAAATTAGAGCAGAGCCAAACATCAATATGGGGGCTATATTCATCCCAAAGGCACGGTTCAAAAACCCAGCCAAAGAGTCAAACTCAAGCCCCCTTTCCATTACTAAAAACTTCAAAACAAGCTTTGGCTTAGTAATTTGGAGGTGTGCGTAACCCAAACTCAAGATATTTTTTACAACAAATATGGGCTTTAAACACCACAGCTACCAACTATAAGGAGCAACAACCAGCAAAAACATTCATAAAACAATGCAATGCCTTCAAATTGTCACTCCTACTCAAAAAGACACTAAACAATACAAAAGTTGACTGATCTGATTGATGGTGCTCATATACTATCCAGCTAAAACAGGTGTCTGTCATACAGTAATCAGGGTTTATAAGCAAAATTTATAATCATTGCACTCATCATCAACCTTACAAAAAATCACACTAAAATTTCAACAGATCCAAAAGCGCAAGGAAAACCAGAAATCAGAAAATGAGGGGGCAAAAGAGCTCATATTCTATGGGTGTAAATTGAGTCTTTCATGCCATGGCGATAGCAAATCAGAACGAGGAATTATTTTTCTAATCACCGCTAAATCACCCCCTTTCTTAGCTCGAAATCAAAATCGAAAGAAATACTACCAATTGAGTAAAAATCAAAGACAAACACAACAAACCTTGAAATCGCAGGCAGATGAATATGAAGTTGCATAAGGATGTTTGATTGATTAATATAGACAATGAGACCTCCCAAACCCTAACCCTAATAATTCTTGCGCGCTGTCGGCGCGCTCAATCTCTATCGCTGTCTCTCAATTCCAACGAGTTTTAATTTACATACTTAGGACAATGGGCCCGGGAAGATGGGCCTAGGCCCGTATATTATCTTAATGGGCCGACGAATTGGGCCTTGCATTTTAAGTATAACCTGAAAAATGTGCAATTTTAGATTGTGTAAACTTTTTGGTAGCGTTTTATTGTCAAAAAGTTTGGCATCAACATTTCGACGCAGCGGGATCGGGATCGGGAGCGAAATTTTACCGTTCATTCGCTAACTTTTACACCCTACTATCCCCAAGAGATCAACGTTTTCGCTAGCGTCTTAAAGTCAGCAGGGACACACTATTAAGGTACCAAACCGACACTTAGTGAAAGAGATTTTCCGTTAGCGTTTTCTTCGGGTTATCGAAGAGACGCTTACTTTTTTTATGTTTGACATTTGGTTGCTACATCTTATGTCTTTCACACTCTAGTGCTTGGGCTAAGAAATTAGTGTCTTACGTTGAAATACTTAAGATTTATTATATTCTACATCATCTTTTTATATTGTGTAGTTTTAGTGGAGGGGAGGGTGCCTTATTTCTTGGTTCATTGTTGAAAACAGACGAAACCTGTTAATTAGGCACGGGCGGTTTTGAAAATGATGGCCACTGTTATAGTATAGCTGTGTTAGATTTTAGTAGAAGAGGAGATCTTAGTATAGATTTGATGAATTGATTATAATTATTATGCCTTGTGAGCGTGGACTATGTGACAAAAGGAGGACAAGGAAAGAATGTCCAAGTTCTTAGCCTTTTCTTATGGGTACATACATGCACATAACACAATTATGTTTGTTAATATGGTTGTGTGTGAAAGTATGACCTTACCAAATTATTTAAGCATGCTGAATTTATGTATTTTTGTGAATGCATGTTGGAAAGGTCATTTCACTCATTTGTGTACGATCCGATTTTTTGGTACCGTAAAATCATTCAATCTTAAAAAGTGCAAGTGTGTTCTAAACGTGGATTGTGTTGGTCTCACTTGTTGACTTTTGAGACCAAACATTTCCCACTTACTATCATTTTCATGGAAAATTTATTCATTTACCCGTGAATACTGCAGGGTTTTATTTTCTTTTGAAAATAATCAAAAAATGGTCGTCCGTGATTATGTACGTGGTCCTCTCACATAGAATTGCTAAGACAATGACATGTTAAATTTTATTTTTTTGGAGCAAACATGTTAATTAATTAATCAATTTGATGATTCCGTAATGGAATTCTTAGTAGGCAAACGTACGGCCAAATATTAAATGGCTCCAGCAGACAAATTTGACACTGCTGCTTTTGGGTAACAATAACATTAATCGTGCTTAATGACTTGTGTTTAACTGAAAACGATGGACAAGAGCGTGACGTGAAAGATGTTGCATTGAAATTTTGGTCTTCCACTATCAGTTTCAGTTGACTCGGTTGTTGCTGTAAGACTTACTCTTAAGTAAGACTAATTATTAATCTTGGCACACGTCAGCTTACTACTTTGGGATCTACGGCTTACAAGCTAAAGCTTATCTCTTTTGCTTGGGTTTTGATTCTTGACCGTTTATTTAGTGGCGTTATTGTGGTTATTGGAAGATTAGCAGATTTGAGTAAGTTTGTTGGAGATGTATTTGAATCCCACGTCGAAAAAACTACCCAAATAGCACTAGCATGTAAATACCGTTTAACTTCCTATTGACTTAAGTTTTTTTGGTTAGAAGGTGGATCCTGACCTTCTATGTCTAACTAGTTAAATTTACGGTCCTATTTCTATGTTAAAAACGGATTTTTTTAGCATAGAAACAAAAAAAAATGGATGTTTTTATCGTTTCCGTGTAACATAGCTAATAGCTTATGACCTCTGACTTCATCAACTTTAATCAAATTTGTTATAGGTGAAAAGCAAAGGCCTCACAGGAATATCCACAATCTAACACAAGGACATGCAAACATAGATATAAGAAAACATAAAACAAAACATCTCATATCATACGTATATATGTATGTAGCTTATGAAACGATCTGCTTACAAATACATCAGCGAAAGAGTTCTTCAGATGCAATCAAAACGTACTCAAAAGCCAACTTAGCTAAAAACATATACATAAATCTATATATAACAGATCTCTGCTTTTTATTTACTTACACAAGACAAGATCGTATCTTCTCATGTATGTGTATATATGATATGATACTATAGTACACCTCCTTGAAGGCACACAAGAAGTACGTGCGAGACGTTTTATTTGGCGGTAAGATCGAATCGAGTTTTGTACGTAAAAACTAATTAAGTTCATCCATCATGGCTTGTTGTGATGACTTTGGGTGTAGATGTAATCAGTATGAGCAACCAACGTTCTTCTCATCAGACATTCTTCTTGGTCTAACCCATCACAACTCTCACGATCGCCAACGCCTTCCGTCTCAACACTCTGCAATACAACAAACCAAACTATATATATAACTCATATTCAACACCATCTTTCTTAACATGGAATACAATAAACCAAAAAATAACAATTACCCTTTGTTTGTTCACCAGCTGAGCCGGTCCCGGGCGAGCTGCAAAGCTGACCATGGACGAGATGAGAAGGAAAAAGATGAAGATGGTAAGCTTAGACATTGCTTTGATAGAGTTGAATGGATTCTCTTTATTAAGAAAAAGAGAGGGGCATGAGGAAGTGAGTATATATAGAAAGGAGACGTGCACAATTTGTAAGGGTCAAAATTCAACACTCGTGCTTAGTTTTCCCAGCTATAGTATATGATTGCATTATTAAAAAACTGTGGACTTTGGGTTTTGGAGGGAGTAATTAAGGGAGTATTTAATTGACAGTGAATGATTAATGCTGTGAAATACTCTTGTCATTGTCAAGTAATTAAGCTTATCACTTAGCTTAAGAGGTAGGAGATGCCTGATGACTCAAGTTAATCCATTCATCCATCTGGACTATGCTTTTGTGTGGCTATATCTTTTTGTACGTGGTTGTCCACACTTTGACTTTGTGTGTGTGTTTGGAATCTAGAATTTTGTGGATTTTTGTTTTCTTATTATGGCTGGGAATTTGTGCGTGTTAATGTGCCTTGAATCGGAATCTGAATCACACACTGCCACACGATACACTATATTTTATGTTTGTGGGCCTGTCGTAATGCGTTTTGGGTCTGCGACCCATAATTATAACTAGGGTTTCTTGAGTCACTATATAAGCTCTCGAAATACCGAGACCTCTGTATTTCGAATTCTGTCTTCCATAATAATATACGGTTTCTCTGCCCGTGGACGTAGGTAACACACCGTTACCGAACCACGTAAATCTGTGTGTCGTTCTTGCTTTATTGTTCTCTTTCGATCTCTCGTTACAACAGTGCGGGAGCCTCTTATTGTTTTTATTTTATATATATTCCTTTTATCAATACAATTATAAAGAATTTGTCCGTGTCACTTTTTTTGGTTGAATTCTAACACTTACTAAATCATTGTGCTTCTCATAATATTACATAATTGGCCAAGAAATTGATACATACTATGACAATATATTATAATAAGAGCCGAATAGTAAATCTTTGAATGTATCCTTGAAACTTAATCGTTTGACGACTAAATGTTGAGGAATGAATCATGATAATGATCAATAGAGGATTTGCTAACTCGTGTAGAAGAGTAGTACGTCTTTAGTAGTTTTTTTTTTTAATAAAAGGGTAAATATATTAACAAAAGAGGTTACAAAAATGCTAGCAAAAGCTAGCTAATTACAACTTGTTCCGTCTCCAATCTCTCCAAGTACCTACTGGTATCCCTCGCTTTCATTTTCCATCTTGCCTTAAGACAATTTCGAATAAACCTAATACACCTTCCAATACACTCTTCAACAGAAGAATTTTGTTGACTAAACACTAGTGCATTCCTAGCCTTCCAAACATGATAAATAACCACACAGTGGCAATGGTTCCACAAGTTGTAAGTAAGAGAGTTCTTCCCTGTGAAAGCAACAGTTTGTCCAATCCAGTCTTCAATGCTATTGCTTCTCCTGCCCATCTTTGCCCATTGGAGAACACCCTTCAACACCTTTGTAGAGAAGCAGCAATCAAACCAAAGGTGAGAATAAGATTCAATCAGATTTGCATCACAAAGGGTGCAGAAATCATTCAGAACCAGATCCCAGCTCTTCAATTTGTCCTTGGTGTTAGCACCACCATTGATGATTTTCCACACAACAAAAGAGAGTCGTGGAGTATTCAATTTGTTCCACACCAAATTTTCCCACAACACAGGAGCCCCCTTGTCTCTTAAAGCTTCATAGATTACCTTCCCATCGAATCTGCCATTTCTGGAGCTGAGCATCAACGGAGTAGCATCACCATTAACCGAGCTAGTAAATTCATCCCTAAGCTGCAGCAGCATTCTCCAAGTTGCACTGGAGCTCTTTTTTGCATCTAACAAGCCACAGACTTCGACCTCTAAGATGAGCATCTTCGACCCATTTGTGCCAAATAGAGTCCGAATCAGCAACGATATCATACAGGAGCTCAGCCAGACACGCCTTGTTCCATGAAAAGATATCCTTGAGACCCAACCCTCCTTCACCTCTAGGCCTACAGACCTTGTTCCATGCAACAGGCGCTTTACTTCCCTCACCTTTGCCGCTCCATAGGAAGTTTCTGAGGGCAGCCATAATCTCTTTGACGATGGTCTTAGGAAGGAGAAATATTTTGCACCAATATTGTAAAATACCATAGCAAACTGCTCTAATAATCTCCAAACGTCCAACATAAGATAACTGACGAGCAGCCCAAGCATTTACTTTATTTCTAATCTTACTGACCAAGTCGCTGAAATCCTTGGACTGAGCTCTCGAACTGCACAGCGGCACGCCAAGGTACCTGACCGGGAGATCGCCCTTGCGCATGTTCAGAATAGAACAAAATCGTCCTGCGTATCCTCATCAATCCCAGCACAAAAAACTTTGGATTTTTCAAGATTTAAATCTAGGCCAGCACATAATCTGAAATCTTCCAAAACTCTCTTAGTAGCATGAATGGAGTCAGCACTGCCATGAGAAAAAATGAAAAGATCATCGGCAAAACATAAATTAGTAACCCCTGCACGCTTGCATCCCGGATGAAATTTGAACTGATTTGTCTTGGCCTCTTTCTTTAGCGCACGACTGAGATATTCCATAATAATCACGAAAAGATAAGGCGAGAGGGGATCGCCCTGCCTGAGACCCCTACCCGCCTTAAAATGTCCACAGAATTCTCTTCCCACCTTTATAGTGAACTGGCTGTTTGTAACACATTCTTTGATCCAATGAATCATAGTCGGATGAAAATTTAGCTCCTCGAGCATCTTGAAAAGGAATTTCCAACTGATCGTGTCAAAGGCCTTTCTAAGGTCGATCTTAAGGGCACACCGAGGGCTAACAAACTTCCGGGCATAACACTTCACAATATCCTGACAGACTGCTACATTATGCCTAATGCTTCTACCTTTGACAAAGGCGCCTTGGCTCTTATCAATAATCTTAGGCAAAACAGGCTGAATTCGGGACACGAGCAACTTTGAGATAACTTTGTATATGACGTTACAGCAAGAGATGGGTCTGAAATCACTGAGGGACAGCGGGTTCTCAACTTTCGGAACAAGAGCAATGACAGTGTTTCCAATTTCCTTAAGAAGCTAGCCATTGTCAAAAAATTCAAGAACTGCATCCATAAAATCATCACCCACAATAGACCAGGCCTGCTTGAAAAAGTGGGAATTGTAGCCATCCGGACCCGGTGCTTTATTCTTGCTAATACTCCACAAGGCTTTCTTGACCTCCTCTTTGGAAAAAGGGGAGATCATACTTCTGCTGTCCTCAATCTCCAGGACCTTTCCCTCTTTAATAACATAACTATCAAGATCACTGGTTTCTTTGCATTCACCTAGGAACTCTTTGAAATGCTGGACAATTAGGCTTTTCACAACTTTGTCTTCTGTTTGCACAACGCCATTCGAGTCTCTTATGCTGTTTATAGTGTTTCGGGTACTTCTTTGTTTGATGGAGTTGTAGAAGAAGCTACTACAGCAGTCCTGGAACCTCAGCCAGTGTAGTTTCGCAAGCTGCTGCAACTTCAATCTTCTAGACTTCACAGTGCTTCTGAGGACACCCAGGGCAGTTTTTTCCATCTCAATCAATCTCGAGTCCAAAGGTGCAGCTTGCATCTCAGTTTGAATCAGCCTAAGCCTGTTATGCTGGTCTTTTAGGTTCACCTCGTTCTGATCAAGGCTCTTAGAGCGAAGCCTTTTGAGGGGGATTTTCATTTTTTTCAATTTGTTCACAAGCTTGAACATTTTATAGCCCCTGAAGTTATGTTGATTCCACTCTTTGATAACAGTATTCAGGAACTCCGGGTGATTAGCCCAATCATTGCTGAATCTAAAAGGGATCTTCTCTAAAGCCTTTCCTCCCTCAACTTTAAGGATGGCTGGGTTGTGATCTGAGCATCCTGGGATATCAAAATGAACATTGAACTTTTTGAAACTATCAATCCACTTTTGATTGGCCATCACCCTATCAAGCTTACACATAATGAGATCATCCCCCTCCTGCCTGTTCGACCAAGTGAAAAAAGCTCCAGAAAATCTCAAGTCAGAGAGACCAATTCTGTTAGTACAATCCAGAAAATCTTTGCTGAAATTCACGTTTGCCCCTTTCCCATAAATGTTTTCATTAGCATCTTTTATAGCATTGAAGTCTCCCAAGATAGTCCAGGGCAAGTCATTAACCGAAACTGCAATTTGATCCAATAGCTGCCACAGCTCAGTTCTTTCACTCTCAGAGTTGGAGGCATACACGAAGGAGACCTGCATCGAAATGTGCAAGATCGGAGATTTAATCAAACAATGAACAAGTTGAGCTTTCTCTATTACCACTTCTACTTCAATATGAGCGTGTGATTTCCAAAATAACTAGATTCTTCCATTCTGCCCAATACAGTTAGTATGTCTATTCCAGCCTTGTAGAAGATGTCTGGAAACCTCTTCTACTTTATTGGCTCTAACTCTAGTTTCTAGCAAAGCCAAAACGTCTACTTTATTATCTACTGCAAACTTATAAACAAAATCACTCTTAGAGGCATCATTTAAGCCCCTAATGTTCCAAGAAGTTATAGACAGACTATCCATCTGAAGCAATGGTGTCACTGTCTGCTCCCTCCATGTCTGTCTCTAAACCATTCGATTGCTTGTCAAGGATTGCAAATTTAGACTGCTCAATCAAGACTTTCTTTCCCTTGTTCAATGTTGATTTTTCTGGACTCTTCCTAGCACTTTTGCTTTTGACAGTTTCCCAGGAATCATCACCATCATCAACACTTCTGTTTGGAACCGATTGAGTCTTCTTCAAAACAGGTTGCTCCCTTTCCCTAGGTTCATCCAATCTACTAGGACCAGGAGCATTAGAATCAAGTTTCTTCACCCACTTCTTTCGATTGACAGCTCCCAAGTTTCGCTGTCTGAAATCCTTGTAGCCCCGAGAGTTCTTGCTTTTCATTTCACAATCCCCTTGAAGATGACCGAAAGCACAACAAGAATCACAGATTGGCGGAACCCATTCATACAACACCTTTTGTTCGACTCTCTCACCGTCTTCTCCTAGGAAGACAACTTCATTTCTTAGAGGCTTCCTAGCAGAAATCTCAACCAGCAGGCGCGCAAAGGAAAGCCGTTCCTGGGTTTCGGTTACCTTGTCAACCAATATAGGCTTGCCTAAGGCGCTCCCAACTTTCTCAAAAAAGTCATCATCCCAAAACCTTACGTCTAGCTCTGGCAAGTTCGCCCAGACCTGATGTAACATACCCCTCCCACACGGGAACTGGGCTGTCAGGTCCGCAGCCCAATACACTCCAACCTGATACCCAAAGCGCGAAGCTAAATGGGCAGGGTGTTGCCAAGGGTCCTCGAACCCATGACCTTTGGCATAACAATCAAAGTAGCTATATGAGGTGTCGAATCGCGTAGTACCAAGGTGTCGAATCACAAGGACTTTAGTAGAGTTGGTGAACCAACAATCAAAGTAGCTAGGCTTATATGAGGCAATTTGGGATTGAAATTAAAGAACTCAAATAACACTAAGTAAAAAGGAGAAAACAACCAACAAAATGATGCAAATTTACTATGGGAAAGGCAATCCTAGGATTTAAGTAATCACACTATGGATCCAAGTAACCATTTGCAAGCATACTTGAGTCAAGATCAAATCGTGATTTTGAGGCATCTACCTAGAATCAATGTCTAATCCTATCGAATTAAACAAATCGTACCTAGATTACGACAATCATCCACTTTCGTGGCTTGACATGCAAACTAGGCCCTTTAGGCTCAATAGTGGCTCAATAGGTTCAAGCCTCTCATCCACCGTCGTGGCTTGAGTGAGCTTGTCCAACTCAAACCCTCTATCGGTAGGTCAACCTCTAAAGGATTCCCAAATCAATTTTCATTTCAAAGGGAAATCAATCAATCAATCCTATAGTTCAAACTAGAGAGGAGGTCTCTCAACACAAGTCTCTAGCCTATCTCCCTATTGACAATCTAACCTTTCAGTTCTAATCATCAACAAGCCTCAAATCGCAAGCAATTTGGCATTAAGCATGTAGGATTGACACAAACCACAATTCCAATCTCAATTCAAGCAAGCATTTCAAGGCTACCTAGAATCCATAGGGTTTTCCTCAAACCCTAGGATTTGGGGGTTTAGCAATCCATGGAGAACACGAGAAAAGAAGAAGAGATGAGGAAATCCATACCAATAAACATAGTTTTGATTGAAAAGGGCACAAATCTCCAACAAGATTCTTCAATCTCTCAAGAACACCAAAGAGCTTTAATGGAAATTCTAGAGGTCCTAAATTGGGTAAAAGTTCTTTTCTAAAAGGAGGAAGACGGCTATATATACAACCCTAAAGGAAACAAGGCTAAAACGGGAAAAAGGGGACGCGGCGGTGTGACCCGGGGTCCAACCCGGCCCGTGACCCGGCCGGGTCCAAGTCTGGAAACCGCCCCACGTGAAAACACAAGGAAAAGAAGCGACCCGGGCGCCAACCCGGCCCGTGACTCGGCCGGGTCCGGCTCTGGCGACCTCGTTTTCCTTCTCGGTTGGGCAGAGCAGGCTACCCGGGCCACTACCCGGCCCGTGACCCGGCCGGGTCCAGCCCTGCCTCTTCACTTGGCTTCTCGCTGGGGCAGGGGACCAATCCGGGCCAGGACCCGGCCCGTGACCCGACCGGGTCTGGGCCTGTGGTCCTTGGGTTTGGTCCCTTTGCCTTCGGTTCTTCGGGCTTCGCCTTGGGCGGTCTTCGGCTTGCTCCTCGGGCGTCTTCGCGGTCTCTTCTTGACTCCGTCTTCGAGCTCTCGACGCCTCCTTGAGTCCTCTTGATCTCTAACGCTCCATTCACCTCCAAATCACTGAAATTCACAAAGAACAAAGCGTAGAGTCCGAACCGAACAACTAAACCGAAAACAAGTAAAAATCTAACTTAAACGAGAGAAACGCAAACCGAAATCTATGAAACATGACTTAATGTACATCCTAAACATGAACTAAATGCAAGCCATCAAAATCCCCCAAACTTGAACCTTGCTTGTCCTCAAGCAAGCAATTTAGACTCTTCATCCCACATCAAATGCAATTCAAGAGTTCACCTCAAAATTAAACGAGCAATAATCAAAGAACTTGAAACTTGACAAACCGGAATCATTGCACATGTTTTATGACTCGAAAAATGAAGACAAATGAATCAATTCTAGGCCTCACTAGGGGGTATGTGTTTTACTCTCTTTCCAAGTGTTTAGGCTTCAAAGTTATCACTCAAATTCATCTATGATCTCTAAGCTACCATAGGCTTGAAAGAGATCTAAATCTCCACCGCTAAAGGCAATGCAAGTGACACTAATCAAGAGGGCTTTTTAAAGGGTTGTAGTGGGGCTAGGTGAGAAGAATTGGGTGAGGAAAGTTTTGGTCATGTGGTGCTAAACTAGAGAATAAGAGTCAAAGCTTACACTTCACAATCAAGCAACCAATTCAAGCATTTTGCACACTCTCTCAAACCCGAAAACTTCACAACTTCAACACATCATAAACTTTGGAGTTCACTCTCCCACTTTTACTTTTCTTTCATTTTGAACTCAACTCCTTTTTGCACTTGCTTTCCTTTTCTCACAAAGCTCTTGTGACTTCTCAACTTTTGCACATTTATTTTCAAGTCACTAGCTCACTTTCAAACACTATTTTCAACACTTTTCATTTCTCCAAACATTTCCCACTCTTTGCATTTCTTTCTTTTGAAATTCTCTTCCAACAAAAGGTATTTTCTCTCAAACCCGAACTCACTAAAATTTCATCTCCCATGACTCCTATTCTCTAGGAGGGTCAAGCTAGTTGGGCTAAGGGAACAATTTTGTGGAGTTTCAAGAAATAGGCTTTTAGGCTCAAAAAATTTGGGCTTCAAGAAAATTGGCACTAATATAGGGTGGATAGGGGAAATAGTAAGGCTAACGAAACAATGCCTCTATCACTTTAATGTCACAAACAAATGTCATGAATGCGGCCTTGACAAAGATACAATCTCAAGTTCTAGAGTTAGAGATGCATAGAGAAATCACACACACAAGAGAAAAGAGAGGACAAAGTCCTAGAAAAAGAGGCTAAAAATCATCTCACTAGGTGCTCATTACCTAGAATCTCAACATTAGTCTACAACTTTAAGAGTCCACATGCTCATCCAAACGTAAGTCAAACAACAAGCCAAGATCATGCATAAAAATAAGGGTTTCATCTATCCAAGCAAAGATATGGAATTTTCCAAGTCATGAATTTAACTATTTCGAAGGCAAGAGATTCTCATTTAGGAAAATTTGATGGCATCCTATAATGCATGAATTTTTTTTTGGATTTTTACCAATTTTTCAATTTTTTTTTTTAGCATGCAAATAAAGAGCAAGACAAAACTAAACATGAATGCAAGACAAGAAATGAAACATGAATGCATCTAACTAGCATGAAATCCCTCCCCCAAACTTAAACATCACATTGTCCTCAATGTGAAAATAAAAGCAAGAAAGGAGAGAAAGAAGACTCACATAGTGTTCATTGTGGAGGAGGAGGTGGAGGGAAGTGGGTGTCCCACCATGATAGAGAAGGAAGACGCTCAAGTCGGTTGGAGAGGGTGGTCAAAGTGGTGCTCAATGATAGGGAACTGAGCTCTCTTTAGCTTTTTCTCTTTAGGAGCCATGAAGTTATGCTAGGTACCTACACACCACAAGACAAGCAACCACCACAAGCACAAATAGCCAAATGTTGTCCTGGCAAGGACAACCACAAGCAACAACCAAGCAATCAAGCAACACAACCAAGCCACTATCTAGCAACACCAACCAATATCCACAAATACCTCCAATTGCAAGAAATTTCAAGAATTTTCAAGCAAGCTCAACTTGCAATCTAGGCAAATTTCAATGAAGCTCAATCAAGTAGCAATAATCCAGCCATCATCATCACCCACAAGCAAATCAAACACCCAATTCACAAAAATCCCCAAATTTTACTCAAATCCCCCAAACTTGAATTTTAGCATGAAAATCCCCAAATTCAACCTAGGTCTTCAATTTTCATCAACAATTTGCACAATTTAGGCTAAGAGAAGCATGAATCTCTACCTAAATCCCACAAATTTGAACAAATTATACCCAAAATCTTAAACCTAGATCTAGAAATTTCAAGTAAAGGGAAAGAGAGGTTACCAAAAACACCAAGGGAATTGAAGAGGGGGGCTGGCAAGTAGGGACGACGGGCGAAGCTCCGGCGAGGAGCTGGCGGCGCGGAAGAGTTCCGGCGACGAGAGGTGCTGAGAGGGTGGGAGTTGAGCGGAGCAGGGGAGCGAGCTGGGTCTCGGTCGGGTTTAGGTAGAAATGGAGAAGGGGGATGGCAAACGCAAGAAAAACACGAGGGAGTGGGGGGGGGGGTTCCGACCCGGCCCGCGACCCGGGCTATGACCCGACCGGGTCCGGGTCTGCCGATTCCCCTGTTTCACATTTTTAGCACAACGTCCGACCCGGCCTGCGACCCCGTCCGAGACCCGACCGGGTCCGGGTCTGTTCTCTTGCCCTGACTTTCCTTTTCGACCCCGTTTTCGACCCCACCAACGACCCGGGCGGGTCCACCTCTGGAAATCCATCTCCAAATTTTAGCCTTTATTGAAATTAACCTACAAAACAAAGAAAAAAAAAAAAGAAAAGCTTGGGTTGCCTCCCAAGAAGCGCTTGTTTAAGGTCGTTAGCTTGACCATGTCGCCTCTCAAGCACTCGGATCGAGAAGATCAATGGAGTTGCTCTTCTCAATCGGATTTCCCGCTATATATGCTTTGAGCCTTTGACCATTCACCTTGAAGATGTCTCCATTGTCATTGCAAATCTCAACCGCTCCATGTGGGTACACCTTGACAACCTTGAAAGGACCACTCCATCGGGACTTGAGCTTGCCCGGAAATAACCTTAGCCTTGAATTGAATAGCAAGACGAGATCACCTTCCTTGAAATCTCGTGGAAGGATATGCTTGTCATGCCATTTCTTTGTTCTTTCCTTGTAGATCCTAGCATTCTCATAGGCATCCAACCTTAACTCCTCAAGCTCTTGAAGTTGAAGCATTCGTTTCTCACCGGCTTCTTTCATGTCATAGTTGAACAACTTGATTGCCCAATATGCCTTATGTTCAAGTTCCACCGGAAGATGACAAGACTTCCCGTAGATTAACCGGTAGGGTGTAGTGCCAATAGGAGTCTTGAATGCCGTCCGGTAAGCCCAAAGAGCATCATCGAGCTTCATTTCCCAATCCTTTCGGGATCGGGACACCGTCTTCTCTAAAATGGCTTTGATTTCACGGTTAGAAACCTCAACTTGCCCACTTGTTTGCGGATGGTATGGAGTTGCTACCCGATGAGAGACGCCATACTTCCTCAATAAGCTCTCAAACTTCTTCTCAATGAAATGTGATCCGCCATCACTTATGACAACTCTTGGAGTTCCAAACCTCGGAAAGATCACCTTATTGAAGAACTTGGACACCACTCGAGAGTCATTTGTCGGTGAGGCTATGGCTTCTACCCATTTAGAAACATAATACACCGCCAAAAGTATGTACTTGTTGTTGCAAGACGATGGAAATGGTCTCATGAAATCAATGCCCCATACATCTAAAATCTCAACCTCTTGGATGTTGTTTAAGGGCATCTCATTCCTTCTTGAAATGTTACCGGTTCGTTGACAAGAATCACAAGCGGAGATGAACCGATACACATCCTTGAACATAGAAGGCCAATAGAAACCGGATTGAAGGATCTTAGCGGTAGTCTTAGAGGAGCTAGCATGACCACCACAAGGCAATGAATGACAATGAGCAACAATACTCTCAACCTCATCCTCGGAGATGCATCTTCTAATCACTCCATCGGAACACCTTTTGAACAAGAAGGGTTCACTCCAATAGTAGTGTCTCACATCGGCAAAGAACTTCTTCCTTTGTTGCCAAGTCAAATCATGAGGCACTTCATTGCAAACTAAATAGTTAACAAAGTCGGCATACCAAGGAACCGGCAAGGAGGCAAGCTTGAGGACTTCCTCGGTCACCCTAAAAAGGTGATCATCCGGGAAAGAATCATCTATAGGCATATCATTATGAACCGCCTTTTCATGTGGAGTGAGTCTAGAAAGATGATCGGCAACCGAATTTTCCGCTCCTTTCTTGTCCCTAATTTCCAAGTCAAACTCTTGAAGGAGGAGAATCCATCGAATCAATCTCGGCTTTTCTTCTTTCTTACTCAAGAGATACCGGATGGCGGCATGATCGGTGTACACAATGACTTTAGCTCTCACCAAATAAGACCGGAACTTCTCAAAAGCATAGACAATAGCAAGTAGCTCTTTCTCAGTGGTAGCATAGTTCACTTGAGCATCATCAAGAGTTTTGCTAGCATAGTAGATGGCATGAAGCTTGTTGTCTTTTCTTTGTCCCAAAACTGCCCCTACCGCAAAATCACTAGCATCACACATAATCTCAAAAGGAAGGTTCCAATCCGGAGGTTGAATAATAGGGGCCGAAGTCAAAGCTTGCTTTAACCTGTGAAAACTTTCAAGACACTCATGGGAAAAGTTAAATTCAACATCTTTAAGCAAGAGATTAGTAAGGGGTTTGGCTATCCTAGAGAAATCCTTAATGAATCTCCTATAAAATCCGGCATGTCCTAGGAAACTCCTCACACCCTTAACCGAAACGGGCGGTGGCAACCGCTCAATGGCCTCAATCTTAGCTCTATCAACCTCAATCCCACGGTTAGAAACTAGATGTCCTAGAACAATCCCCTCACTCACCATGAAATGACATTTCTCCCAATTCAACACAAGGTTAGCTTCTTCACATCTTTGTAGCACTTTTGACAAGTTAGTCAAGCAAGAGTCAAAAGAAGTACCATAAACCGAAAAGTCATCCATGAAAACTTCCATAATATCCTCAATAAAATCAGAAAATATAGCCATCATGCATCTTTGAAAAGTAGCGGGAGCATTACACAATCCAAATGGCATTCTCCTATATGCAAAGGTGCCATAAGGGCATGTAAAAGTGGTCTTTTCTTGATCATCCGGATGAATTGGAATTTGAAAGAAACCACTATACCCGTCTAAGTAACAAAAATGAGAGTGATGAGCTAATCTTTCTAGCATTTGATCAATGAAAGGGAGAGGGAAATGATCTTTACGGGTTGCCGAGTTCAATTTCCTATAGTCAATGCACATTCTCCAACCCGTGATTGTTCTTTTAGGAATCAACTCATCCTTTTCATTCTTTTCTACCGTCATCCCACCTTTCTTAGGAACCACATGAATAGGACTAACCCAATTACTATCGGAAATAGGATAAATAATGCCGGCATCTAGCAATTTTAGCACTTCCTTTTTCACTACTTCTTTCATATTTGGGTTAAGTCTTCTTTGATGCTCAATTGAGGTTTTATGGTCATCTTCCATTAGAATCCTATGCATGCACAATGAGGGACTAATTCCTTTAAGATCATCAATAGTATATCCAATGGCTTTTCTATGCAACCTAAGCTCATGCAACAATTTCACAATCTCAACATCACTTAGATTTGCATTAACAATCACCGGATAAGTAGAGTTGGGTCCTAGGAATTCATACCTCAAAGTAGAAGGGAGTGGCTTCAAATCCACCTTTGGAGCACCATTTTGATCATCCTTGAGCTTTTGATCACCTTTCACTAGCACCTCGGCCACAACATTTGGATCCTCACATGTTGAACTCAAATCCTCAACAACACTTGCAAGATGATCACCTTTCTCCACATGATGTAGACTAGAGGTCAAGCAAAACTCCAATGGGTACTTGGAGGTAATAGACATCAAAGAGCCATGAACTTCCCCATCCAAGACATCCAAAGTGCAATCATCATCCTCACAAGAGGGTTGTTTCATAGCCTTGGAGAAATTAAACTCAATCTTCTCCTCACCAATAGTGAAAGAAAGGACTCCCCGTTTCACATCAATCAAAGTGCCGGCGGTAGCTAGACAAGGTCTCCCCAAGATTATCGGAACGGGCATGTCGGCATCAATATCAAGGACCACAAAATCCACGGGAATGAAGAATTTCCCAATCCGGATCGGCACGTCCTCAATAATCCCTATAGGCCTAACCGAAGATCTATCCGCCATATAGAGAGTCATCCCAATCGGTCTAGGCTTTCCCAAGTCTAACTCCTCACAAATTGAGAGCGGAATAATACTCACACTAGCACCCAAATCACACAATGCATCATAAGAAGTATTGCCAAATACAATGGGGACGGAGAAACTACCGGGATCCTCAAGTTTCGGCGGAAGTTTGTTTTGAAGAATTGCACTACACTCTTTGCTCAAGGAAATGGATTGGCAATCATCCAACTTTCTCTTGTTGGAGAGGATTTCCTTCAAGAATTTCACGTAGGAAGGCATTTGTTTCAAAGCATCGGTGAAGGGAGTGTTGATGTAGAGTTTCTTCAAGACGTCCACGAACTTCCTATATTGAAGGTCTAGTTGAGCTTGAGCTCTCCTTTGAGGAAAAGGAAGAGGTGGCTTATAAGGTGGAGGAGGGACATATGGTGGATCTCTCTCCTCGGCGACCACCTCGTTGGGCTCTTTAGGAACCTCTTGTTCTTGATGCACCCCTTCATTCACTTTTGGGGCTTCTCTCGGTGGAAGATTTTCAAGCTCCCTTCCACTTCTAAGAGTCACGGCATTCACTTGCCCTTTTGGATTGGCCTCGGGTTGACCGGGAAGTTGGCCAACGGGTCGAGGAGCATTCAAGGCGGTTTGAGCAAGTTGGTTTTCTAGCATTTTCAAGTTTTTCCCTTGATTGCGGACATCCTCGGCGAGTTGGTTTACCGTGGTAGCCATGTTCTCAACTAGAGTCTCCAACGAAGACTTTGGTTTTGGGGCTTGAGGGACATGTGGAGCTTGTTGATTGAACCCCGGTGGACCTCTAGGTTGGGCTTGGTTTGAGTTGTAGGAAGAGGAAGAGGGGTTGGTGTAGTTGTTGTTGTAAGAGAAGTTTGGGTGTTTGGCCCTGTAACACCCCTATTTTGAACCCCAGGGTATTACATGCCAGTGACCTCGGATTTTTCCATCCAAAGTCACCCAAGGCGGTTGGTAACATAACTCGGTTCATAGAAAACAACATATTGAACTTATATTATATTAAAAGTGATTCAATGTTACAGAATAACAATGTTTTGAGTGAAGAAGACATATAAATCATTTTGCAGCGGAAATAAAATGACAAAGATTCTTCACAAGAACAACGTAGGAAATTCCAAAATATCTAAAATGACTTGAAACCTCTTGAAAATCTTCCTTCCTTTAAATCCTCGAGTCTTCGTCTTTGGTCTCCAGCGAACCTGTCTTCACTTCCTGATATTTCCATAAAAGCAAGAAATACCAGCCGACCAATGTCGGGAAGAAAGAAAGTGGTATTAGTCTAACGCGAGACTAAGCAAGTGGTAGAATATGACTAAGTTCTTTAAAAGGCTAAGTATGTCGGCATCAAGGTCCAAAAGGAACTGAGCGATGCACGACAAATCAGGTTCTTTTGAGGTGATAGTGTGATATATTTTGGAGAACGAGGCTTTATTCGAATACAACTCAGGTAGAAGGAACGAATCCGAAGGGAGGTGAATAACGCTTTCTTTTAAGAATAGGAAACCACAAGAAAGTGATTCCTAGGAACAAAAGATGATTAAGATTTTTGTTGGGAACTTATTAATGCACATCAAAGTTTAGTAAAAACCTTCATCAACTTATCCTCTCTGAGTAATACAACAATACATTTTATTTTAACGATTTCCGGATGTAGCAACTCATAAGAGTCAAGGGCCACACCCAATACATCTTGTTTTAATGATTTTCGGATGTGGCAACTCATAAGAGTCAAGGGCCACCCGAGGAATATCCATTCAACAATTCAATTAGTGATTTTTATATGCGGCGACCCCTTGAGCGAGCCTAGAGCCACATAGTTGAGCACCTAGCTAGGGTGCTATCACCCCTCTGAGCGGTAGAGCGGGCAGAGTCATGACCCAGTATTAGGGTATAGATACATCCTAATACGTTTTTGAGAGGTGTTTTCAGAGACGAGCTCTCACCCCTAATCCCTATTCTAGTCCATTGCAAAGTCTCAAACGAGACATTTAAACACATAAAGGCCGCAATCAGTCGGTCCTAAGTCCAAGTACTAGCGTAGTACAGGAATAATAACAATATGAACAGTGAGGTCATTATCTCTAACAATAATAATCCTAGGTTTGTTTTATTTAGCAACCAAGGTGATCCCAACAATTATATAGATATTAAACGGAATGGAAGAAAATTCACGTTTAATCGTAAAGAGTAAGAGAACCATCCACTTGCATGTACGAAATCGTGAAGAAGAGAACCAAACCACTTGCCTTGGATTTTCAAGAATTGCGTCCTACGGAAATTGTTGCTCGGCTCTATGACGATTCGGGGACCCGACCTTACTCTGTTTTCTACGTAACTTGGCTGATACACATCAAAACAACAACGACAACAACACTGCACAACACGGCACCCACGACCCGACCACCGGCGGCGACAACGCAGGCGGCGGATAGAGGCGACGGCGGCGAGCAGGCGGTGGGCAGAGGCGGTTGGAAGTGGACGGCGACGAGCGGCAGGCCCGACGAGGACGGGCTGGACAGGACGGCGGCGCCGGCGTAGTGGTGACGACAGAGGTGACAGGAGGTGGACGGTGTGATGGGCGACTGGCGGTGAGGGGTTGGCGGCGATCGAAGGATGACGAACGGTTTGGGTTATAGTATAAGGTGTGAACACAATGTTGAACAGGGGGAAGATATCTCGGGTACAAGCATGAAACAAGGGGGAAGAATTTTATAGCCTATCAGGATATATTTAACAAAGTTGAAACGTGGTGTAATGATTAGGGAAGATTTCCCAGATTTCATTCCTTTCAGAAAATCAGCTTGCTGGCAGCCAACAATTGAACGGGGAAATTCAAGTCGATCCAGATTCAGTCTCCTCAGATAAATCGGCTTCGTCCCATAACCCATCAAAGAGCTCCCGCAGTTTGACTGGTAAGGAAAAGAAAGGGGTCGGAAAGGTTGGGGGTTCGAGTCCCACTTGTTTCCCCTAATTTCCATTTTTATTTTAGGCTATTAATGGGTTGAGTTTAATTAGTTAGATATAAAAATAACTACCCCATTATTGTATTTGTTACTCATCTGTTAATTGTTTTCCTCTTTCATTAATTTTTTTTTTCTTAATTCATTTATTTATTATATTCTTAAATAATTTATTTCAAAATAATAATTTAATATAAGGGTTCGTTTTTCCATAACTGAATTTAAACGAGTTTTTCACTTAAATGGGCGAGGAATTTGCTATTAACGACATTTTGATCGTTGTACGAACAAAGATTTTAAGAAAACTTTATTTTCTCTTATTTATAAAAATAGCGGTTATTACAGGCCCAACCGGGATTGTAGGTGTTGGAGTAAGGGTCATTCCTCGGTCCCCGGTTGTAGTTGCTCATATAACTCACTTCACCTTCAATCTCTTCCCCTTGAGCTAGATAAAGTTGACAAGCCGAGATTGTGTGATTTCCCGACCCACAAAATTGACAATTAGCCTTGGAAGTCGGTTTCACAACGGAAGCGGTCTCAAGTTGCTTCATCTTTTGAGTGAGCATGTCAAGTTGAGCCTTCAATTGAGTAGTCTCATCAACCTCATAAATACGGGCATGCTTCTTCACACTAGGAGTGGCCCGCACATCGGAGTAATTCTGCGAGTGCAAGGCGGTTTTCTCAATCAAATCCCAAGCATCATCCTCTTGAAGGTTGGAAAGGCCACCTCCGGATGAGGCATCTAATAGCAACCTCGTTGAGCAATCAATGGCATTGTAGAAGACATCAATGAGGGCTATCTTGGATTGCCCATGGTGTGGACACAACACTAGCAATTCTTTGAACCTCTCCCAAGCCTCAAAGAAGGACTCCCCATCTTTCATCTTGAAATTACATATTTGTTATCTCATCTCGGACGTCTTCTTTGGCGGGAAGTACTTGTTCAAGAAAGCGGATGCCAACTCGTCCCAAGTAGAGATAGAATTCTGGGGAAGAGTTTTTAGCCAAGTTTTAGCTTTGTCTCTAAGAGAGAAAGAAAATGCCCTCATTCTAAGTGCATCCTGAGAAACGTCATGGATTTTGACGGTGTCCATCAACTCTAGAAAAGTGGTGAGGTGTTGATGAGGATTCTCGGAAGGAAGACCCCCAAATTGGTTTTGTTGGAGCATATTGATCAAAGAGGGCTTCAATTCAAAGTTTCGAGCACGGACCTCGGGAAAAACAACACCGGACACTAGACCAAACTGAGCGGGTCTCATATAATCAGCTAGAGTTTGAGGACGTTGCCCATTGACCTGAGCGGCTTGGTTCTGATTCTGAGTCAACTGAGCAATCTGAGCATTAGCGGCGGCCAACTGATTCTGAAGAGCAACAAAGGCGTTTTGCAAAGCTTGAGCTTGTTGAACCTCGTCCGCCATATCTAGAGATCTTTGTGCACGGAGTTTCTTATGAAGGGTACGCTCAATTTCAGGATCAAAATCAACAAGAGGAGCGCTCAGGACTCTTCGCATAAACAACCGAACACTTCTGAAATCACAAACAAAAGAAAACAAAATCAAATAACAAAAAGGACCTAGACTACCGGTTGCAGGAGACAACCAAAACTAACTAAAGTCCCCGGCAACGGCGCCAAAAACTTGATAGGCTACTAGACCAATACCGCAATTGCACGGATCGCGTAGTACCAAGGTGTCGAATCACAAGGACTTTAGTAGAGTTGGTGAACCAACAATCAAAGTAGCTAGGCTTATATGAGGCAATTTGGGATTGAAATTAAAGAACTCAAATAACACTAAGTAAAAAGGAGAAAACAACCAACAAAATGATGCAAATTTACTATGGGAAAGGCAATCCTAGGATTTAAGTAATCACACTATGGATCCAAGTAACCATTTGCAAGCATACTTGAGTCAAGATCAAATCGTGATTTGGAGGCATCTACCTAGAATCAATGTCTAATCCTATCGAATTAAACAAATCGTACCTAGATTACGACAATCATCCACTTTCGTGGCTTGACATGCAAACTAGGCCCTTTAGGCTCAATAGTGGCTCAATAGGTTCAAGCCTCTCATCCACCGTCGTGGCTTGAGTGAGCTTGTCCAACTCAAACCCTCTATCGGTAGGTCAACCTCTAAAGGATTCCCAAATCAATTTTCATTTCAAAGGGAAATCAATCAATCAATCCTATAGTTCAAACTAGAGAGGAGGTCTCTCAACACAAGTCTCTAGCCTATCTCCCTATTGACAATCTAACCTTTCAGTTCTAATCATCAACAAGCCTCAAATCGCAAGCAATTTGGCATTAAGCATGTAGGATTGACACAAACTACAATTCCAATCTCAATTCAAGCAAGCATTTCAAGGCTACCTAGAATCCATAGAGTTTTCCTCAAACCCTAGGATTTGGGGGTTTAGCAATCCATGGAGAACAAGAGAAAAGAAGAAGAGATGAGGAAATCCATACCAATAAACATAGTTTTGATTGAAAAGGGCACAAATCTCCAACAAGATTCTTCAATCTCTCAAGAACACCAAAGAGCTTTAATGAAAATTCTAGAGGTCCTAAATTGGGTAAAAGTTCTTTTCTAAAAGGAGGAAGACGGCTATATATACAACCCTAAAGGAAACAAGGCTAAAACGGGAAAAAGGGGACGCGGCGGTGTGACCCGGGGTCCAACCCGGCCCGTGACCCGGCCGGGTCCAAGTCTGGAAACCGCCCCACGTGAAAACACAAGGAAAAGAAGCGACCCGGGCGCCGACCCGGCCCGTGACTCGGCCGGGTCCGGCTCTGGCGACCTCGTTTTCCTTCTCGGTTGGGCAGAGCAGGCTACCCGGGCCACGACCCGGCCCGTGACCCGGCCGGGTCCAGCCCTGCCTCTTCACTTGGCTTCTCGCTGGGGCAGGGGACCAACCCGGGCCAGGACCCGGCCCGTGACCCGACCGGGTCTGGGCCTGTGGTCCTTGGGTTTGGTCCCTTTGCCTTCGGTTCTTCGGGCTTCGCCTTGGGCGGTCTTCGGCTTGCTCCTCGGGCGTCTTCGCGGTCTCTTCTTGACTCCGTCTTCGAGCTCTCGACGCCTCCTTGAGTCCTCTTGATCTCTAACGCTCCATTCACCTCCAAATCACTGAAATTTACAAAGAACAAAGCGTAGAGTCCGAACCGAACAACTAAACCGAAAACAAGTAAAAATCTAACTTAAACGAGAGAAACGCAAACCGAAATCTATGAAACATGACTTAATGTACATCCTAAACATGAACTAAATGCAAGCCATCAGGATCCAATTTCACACCTTCACTCCATCTCTTCAAAGCTAATGGCCTTACTCCCCCAATCATCCATGGTCCATTCGAAAGGACCCATTCAAGATCCTCAGCTTCTTCAAATTTGAAAACGAAGATACCAGCTTCAGTGCGAATGATCTTAGGGCTCTTTCTCACAACCCATCTGGATTTCACAAAGCTCTGCATCACATTGAATGAACTCCTTCCCCCTGCAACCATGCCCAACAGGGTGTTTTTCCACTTCTCAACATTCTTTTCAACATCCTTTTTACTGAATCGAATGATCCCGTCTTCACATCCTTGAACAAAGTTAAGCCTTTTCCCCTCTGCATTAGCTCTGTTTCCAGCAAGAGCTTCTCTAAATGAGACCCTTTTATGAGGTCCCTCCACAGCATTGGCCTTAATCATGTCCACTCCAATTTCACCTTCTTCCAAGTCTTCAATCTCTGGCCCCTTGTTTGAATCCTGTAAAGCTTCACTCTCAGAGTCGTGGGCAGTCTGGGAATCTGGCACTTTCTCGATAGATCCAGACGTCTTATCCATGGATTCGCCAACAACCGCTCCTTCCCCCTTCGAAGATTCCGGCATCACTTTTGCAGCCTCCCGGGCAGAGCTTCTCAGAATCCGCTTGTTATTTGTGCGAATGGTGTTTTCAGAAACAGCCTCAACACTTTCCCCGGAGGAATTGGAGGGGGACTTGGATCCTGCTCCCTTTTTCTTCCTTCCTGCAGTCTTCCCTCTCGCCATGGTCGCGGATCCGCCGTGGCGGCGCCGCTCCGACACCCAGCGCAAAAACCCTCGGACACGGTCTTTTTGTCTCGCGCGTGCAGCGCGTTCTCGTTTGTATCGTTTCTTCTTTACTTTTTAGTAGTTTATTTTTGTTAGCAACTTAAGACTATAAATAATGTACTTCAAGTAATGTACAACTCTTTTTCAGCGGCCGACATCAATGCTGGTTGGTAACAGATACAAAATAATATTGGAGTACTATTGATATACCTCCCTAATCAAACACCATTCCACAAGTGTCGGTATTTGAAGCTATTTGTGACACCTATGACTATGAGTGTTAATTGTATCAAAAATTTCCGGAGCGTTAGTTTGCTTATGTTTGTACATTATATATGTCATTCTTTGTATGGCCTCTTGGGGATTTATAAAGTCTAAGGGTACATTATAAGAGACTAATAATAGAAAGATTTACTCTAAACTAGTACAAACCCCGTACCATGTACGGGTAATGTAAATATAAAACCGAATTTAGATTGAATTTTGATACGAATACGCTTTTAACTCGGGAACTTATAATCCAAATCCGATAGACCAAAGTCGGAACCTATTGACCTATATATGTACTTTTATTCATACACTTTTAATTCTAAAATAGTTGTATTCAAAATTTCAAATTTATATTATTGATGCATATATTATTGACACATATGAAAATTTTTCACTATTTTTCAAGATTCAATAATGACAAAAATGTATACTAATTAATAAGAAAAAATTGTAAAGAATATAAAAGAAAATCACTTGAATTTCCTTATTCGTATAAGGATATATAATTGAGTAAGATATTAAGTATACATAAGGAAATCTGATAAGATATCAAGAAGATATATAAGTTATTTTTTGAAAATCAATGCAAAAAATAAAATCATTATTTTATTTAGGATTGATGACGTGACGCAAATTTTAACAAAGACTTGGGTTCCGCTTTATACTGTATATTATAGTAGATAAAATAGGACAAACCGCTGCTCTGGAGTCTCGAACCCGAGGCCTCATGGTACCACCATAAGTGCTCAATCAGATGCACTTGACGCATGGAAAAACCGTTATAATTTTGTATGAAACCATGTGGTCATTTAATTCAAACAATAATACCCTTTTCCCCTAATTAGATTCTGAAATCACTTTTGAAAAAAAAAAGAAAAAGATAATAATCGATAAAATCTTGCACTTTTTATCAATGGGCTACGAATGTTCACAGTTTATGGGCCTCGGGAACAAAGGTACAGTCAGAACTAGCCCAAACTTCAAACCCACCAAAGCGTCACCAGATCGAGAATTTCAAACCGATACATTACATAGCTTTCGCATGCAAATCAAATCACATAAAATGCATGAACCCCCGAACAATATGCTCTCCTTCCCTTTCCCCTTTCAAAACGAAAAACTTGACCTAGCCCCAATCTCAAACCCTAACAAGAGAAACCTTAGAAACCTTGTTAATCTGAATCCTAAAATTGCCTATTCCTTTCTTCAACTCATTATTGTTAATCTCAATGTCTCAATTTCAAGTCAGATCCCAAGAACCCCGACAAAAAAACCTAAAAAGCTTGAGCATCGAGTCCGGCGATTTCTAAATCGCGCTTCAATGGCTAAGGCTCAATGGATTGATGGTGTTCTGACTTCGACCAAGCGGAGGAAACAACATAATCGGCGAGGGCTTTTCCTCCGAGAACCGCAAACAGGGTGGAGTATTGGGCTCATCCTTGCGTGGAATGGTCCGGGGCTTCACCAATGGGTCGACTTTGCAGAGAGGGGCTTATTGAAGAGAGGGAGAGCAGGGGTTCGGGTAGCTTGCTATGAGGAGGAGGGTGGCGACAACTACAGCACAGAAGGGCGACAGCCCCCTAGACAAACCGAACAAAAAATCAGGTATATTCCTTCTAATCCTGATAACTGGCATGGAGAAACCTCTTTGAGTATGAACCTTGTCAGCTGGCATGCGAAGAAATTTATTCATGGCTCAGTCTCCTCTGGAAACCCTTTTATTGAACAAACTGCTATTGAACAACACCATGGTGTTCTTGACACTGTGCATCGTGACCCCAACCCCACTATGGTTGAGAAAACCTTAAATAGTGGGAATGGAACAAACATGAACAACGCTAGTTCTTGTACTCTGAACTTAATGAACATTTATTTGTGCGAACAAGGCAGTACTTTGGTGTACATGAACAATGTATTGATAATGCTGACTCTAATATATTGCAACCCCAATTCGATACACTCGTATTATTGCTCAATAGCTTTATATCCATGCATAGAATCAATCAATCTGATATCTTTAGCAATGTTATGTAAGAGATTGCTTAGCATTGATACTTATGTCTATTCCCTAATGAATAAGAGAGCATCTGAAATTCTATCTTTGCTAGAAGTAACTATAGCCCATCAAGCAATGATAAAAAGCTTGTGTATCCTGGATTGGCATAGGTTATATGGAAAACTCCAAACAAGGAAATGTTCCTTGATGTTTGCTAAGTCTAATTCACATTCAGTCAAATGTTCTAAGATCAAGGAGACAACCTTTTTTCTAAAGGAAAATGTTAGAATTGCTTTTACATGTACCAATATCTCTAGAAGAGTATCTCTTTTGTTTCTTAGTTATGATGAAATGAAATCCTATGACAACTTTTATTGCCTCTTATATTTTGACAATTTCCCCTTCTATCCTATGAATCTTCCCTTGATGCATCGCAAAAATCGATCTTTGTGTTTGATCCTTATGGTTATTGCTTCTGTTTGCAATAATCCATGTGCTGATTTAGCCCAAATGACCAAATTCCAGCCAGAATGTGACTATGAACTAACGTGCAGGTCTTGTAAGATGAACTCCTGGCAAAACTCTGAGCAACTTAAAGAGTTGTATAGCAGTACAGGCGTAGAAAGAAAGCCAGTCCAAGGAACATTTTTCAAGAAAATCAATTCTCCAGAAGAACATAAGATGATATTGGAAATGGATTGGTTCAGTGACACCAAACTGGCTCTTGAGAATGCGACTAGTGAGGGTGGAAAATACTCTCGTTGGATACCAAAACAAATATGTCAACGGACAATTGTCATTGTAAATTCTGTTTGTTTGTACAAAACTTCTAAAGGAAAATTGTTGGATCAAGATGTCTCTTTTGAGATTTGTATATATATTGAAATGATAACATATACTGACAGGGCTTGGCATGTACAAAAGGATGGGTTGGTTTCCACCATTATTAAGTCAATCATGTTCAAAGATCACATTGGTGATAAACGAGGACCAGTGGTTTTGAAACACAAATATATCAGTTTTTACTACTTGAACAGCACCACTAGAACAATAATCAAATGTTGTATGAAAGAGGAGGAACCAAAATGTATCACTCCATGTATGTTTTATCATGAAGATAAGCCTGTGGAATAGTAGAGGGATTGGCCGTAAATCTTTTTGGCCTGAGATAGACTCCTTTTGTAAATTAGAGAGGATTCAAGTACTAGCGATTGCTGAAACGAAAGCGGAACAACCACCATCAGATCAAGCATGGAGAAGAGCTGGCTTTGACAACTTTGTCTGGTCTCCGGCTGTGGGACGAGCAGGTGGAATATGTGTCCTATGGAAAGCACACCAACTCATTAATGAAACTATTCAACTACTCATACATGAAGCCAGGTTTATAATCCTCAAGTACACAAACCTAGCAACAAATTATATAATTGCAATTTGCCTCGTCTACGCGCCCCCCCAAGAAAATGCTAAAGGAGCATTCTGGGAACATTTAACCGGGGTAGTGCAAAACCTTCAAATGCCCACGATTGTTATGGGAGACTTGAACGAAATACAAGAACCAACTGATAAAAAAGGGGGTGCTCATCCACATAATTCTAGATTTGAGAGACTAACTAACTTCAAAGAAGCTTGCGAACTAATAGACATTCCTACCAAGGGAAACAAGTACACTAGGAGAAAGAACAAAACAGAAATTGACAATATCTAAGAGAAGCTAGATAGAACCCTTGTTTGCAACCAAGTGATTCAATGGTTCCCCGAGTTGTATACAAAGCACTATGCATTCTCATCCTCGGACCACTGCAAGATAGCAATTGAACTCAGCAATGGCGAAACCTTTAAAGCACAACCTTTTAAATTCGAGAAAATGTGGATGCACAGGAAAGATTTTAGAAATGTAGTCAAACAAGCCTGGAGAGGTAATTTCGAAGGATCAAACATGTACAAATTAGTAAAGAAAACCCAACTTCTTAAAACGCAAGCAAAACAATGGAATAAAAGAACCTTTGATAACACCTTTGAACAATTACAAACCATTGAAGTTGAACTTCAAACTCTACAAGAACAGATACACCATTCCCCACAACCATGTATCATCCAAAAACAAATTCGACTAATACGGAAAAAAAAATGTATATTAAATTTCCATAAATCCTATTGGAAACAGCGAGCAAAAACTAAACACATAAAACTAACCGACTCAAACTCTAGTTACTTTCACAAGGTAGCTAATGGCAGAAGAAATAGGAAAATAATAAAAG
This sequence comes from Polygonum maritimum, assembly GCA_963924305.1. Classification (NCBI taxonomy): domain Eukaryota; kingdom Viridiplantae; phylum Streptophyta; class Magnoliopsida; order Caryophyllales; family Polygonaceae; genus Polygonum; species Polygonum maritimum. Next base: position 5,426,420 of record OZ002732.1, read on the forward strand.
AAATTAGAACTAGCGAAGGGACCCAAATAGTGGGTGAGAACAACATTAGAGAAGAAATTAGATCAGACTTCCGGAAAAGATATATGAAGGAACCTATCAATCTAACACTCCTTCATGAGTACCTCAGCCTGATTACCAATGAGATAACAATGGACGATAACATTAAACTCACCAAAGACGTCACTAATGAAGAAATCAAGAAAACAGTTATGTCTCTAGGAACAGATAAATCACCTGGCCCGGATGGAATGACGGCTGAATTCTACAAAAACTATTGGGATATTGTAGGCCCATCAGTAATTAAGGCTGTCAAAAGTTTCTTTCATTCGGGTAGAATCCTGAAGCAAATCAACCATACATTTATTTCCCTAATCTCAAAAAAAGAAGATCCAAAATCAACAGACCACTACTGACCTATCAGCCTGTGTACCACAATCTACAAAGTTATAGCAAAAATACTCACTGAAAGGCTTAAAAGTGTAGTTGGGAAAATTATCCATCCACTTCAAGGGGCCTTTGTAGCTCAGAGATCCATCCAAGATAATGTACTGATAGCACATGAAATCCTCCACTCGTTTAGAGGAAGAAAGAATAAAGATGGATGGGTAGCTATTAAACTAGACATGGAAAAAGCATACGACAGAATGGATTGGGATTTCCTACTTCTGGTAATGGAAAAGTTTGGATTTGATACTAAATTCCTAGGTTGGATTCGTGAATGCATGAAAACAGTTTCGTACTCTGTACTAGTTAATGATGGACCCACGAACCCCTTCTTCCCTGAACGAGGCTTAAGGCAAGGGGATCCCTTATCACCATACCTATTCATTATTGGAGCAGAAATTCTAGCTAGACGACTCCAGCAAGAGTCTGACACCTCGTCTAAAACCATTGGCTTTGACTTAACAAGAACCGGACCCAAAATCCCCTTCTTGACATTTGCAGATGATATCATTATTTTCGCTAGAGCCACCCAAAACGCTTGTGTGGTTGTAAAAAATATTATTAGTGACTACTGTGACATCTCAGGACAAAAAGTTAACTATCATAAGTCCGCCTTTCATACTTCGAAAGTGGTTTCCAATCATCAAAAACAACAAATCCAACAAGTTCTAAACATCCCCACCATGACAAACATAGAAAAGTATTTAGGATGCCCCATTATCAATGGGAAAGTGAACAAGGAAACATGCAGCGACACGATCGGAAAATCGAAGGCCCAACTGACAAAATGGAAAGCCAATGCATTGTCTCAAGAAGGACGAACCATTCTTGTCAAATCAAACCTGGCCTCTAAACCCAATTATGTTATGCAGAGCTTTATGCTCCCCTCAAACATCCATGAGGAACTAGATAAACTAAATAGAAATTTCTTCTAGAACAAAGGTGAAAATTATAAACCTTTTATTGGATGGGATAAAATATGTAAACCCAAAGCCTACGGGGGTCTAGGACTAAGGAAAACAGAACACATGAATAAAGCACTCCAGATGAAATTACTATGGAAAATTATCGCAGAACCATATAACATTTGGGTACAAGTAGTTAAGGAAAAATACCTAAAACAGGAAAATCTTTTTTCATACAAGATAAAATCCAACACCTCATGGCAATGGAAAAAACTAATGAAACTACGGGATGACTTTGAGCGAGGACTTATTTGGCAAATAGGGGATGGAAAGACAATTAAATTTTGGACCGATCGTTGGGTAGATAATGAACCGCTAGAGAAATATGCACTTAGGACCCATGAAATTGACAAGAACTGTACAGCCCATGCTTTTATTTCGGAGGTAGGAGAATGGAAAACAGAAGAACTAAGACAACACCTACCAATAGAGAAAGTTGAACAAATAAGTAACATCCCTCTATCTGAAAATGCGATTCCAGATCGATTATACTGGGGTCCTAGTAACCATGGGTGGTTCACAACCTCGTCAGCAGTAGATCACATCTCTAAAATTAGGAACCACAACCGTACACCAAATTCTTGGATATGGAAACTAGATACATCCCCGAAAGAAAAAAATTTTCTATGGAAAATTGATAATAACGGTTTACCAACAAAGGCCAGATTGAGGGGGAAAAATGTAGTAATTCCTGGTGGTTGCCTTATGTGCAACTGTTCTCACGAGGATGTCGAGCATCTATTTGTAAAGTGTGTTCACACCCATGACATAATTCGAAAAATCAACCCACGAACTGCTTGCACTTTACAGAACTACAACTCAATAAGCAAGTCACCAAGACAGATCATTACCGAAATTGGTCAAGCAATTGGAACAAAAGACTTTGCAGAACTAGCATTTGCGTGGTGGGGAATATGGTATCAACGAAATAAGCTTGCATTCCAACAATTGGATAATGATTTCATAACTGATCTTGCCCAATTTATTAAAGACCAAGTGCACAGTTGGACCCTAGCTAAAAATTGGACAGAGCAAGAAGAGGCTCCACTATATATAAGAACAAAGAGTCAAAAACAACCGAGGAAAACAACCTCATGGAAAAAACCAAGCCCAGGTTTCGCTAAACTAAACTTTGATGGATCTAAACTAAAAGACGAGTCTTCTGCTACTGGTGTAGTGATTCGTGACACAAATGCAAATGTACTCCGAATTAGCTCTAACAAATATGGGAACATCTCAGTTCCCAAAATAGAAACGATGGCTCTAAGAGATGGCATTAAGCTAGCAAAAGAACTAGGAATAAGAAAACTTGAAATTGAAGGAGATAATCTTGGAGTAATTAAAGCAGTTAACAAACAAGGGCAAAGTCCATGGGACATTGATATAATTATTGCGGACATCCTAGTCTCGTTACGGTGGTTCGAGACTGTTCGAGTTAACTATGTGTGTAGAGCGAGTAATGCTGTGGCCGATAAAATTGCTAAAATGGGTCATAGCCTCCCTACTGATGCTATCGCGAATCTCCCAGAACTGAAAGTTCTCGTCCGAAAGGACGCTCTAGGACGTCCCCCTTAAGGGGATGTCCTAATTCTTACCGATTCAAAAAAAAAAAAAAAAAATCACATAAAATGCTCTACAAGGTTCAACTTAAAATTGGGTAGCCAAACTCGACATAATCATTGATAGAGCATATAGGTTGTAGTTTTTAGGACATGTTTTGATCAGTTTTTCATGTATTTTTAGGTAGATTTTCCTTTATTTCGTAGTGTAGCCTTAGTGTTGGAAGTTTCGGAATCTACACTCGTTTGGTTGATATTTGCAGATATGAGGATCGAGTGCCGGATCATGGTGATGGTGGACATGGAGGTGAGCTTGAAGGTGCCTAAGGAATGTGCATGGATGAAGGCCAAGGAAGAAATCAAGTGCCCAAAGTGTTAGAGAGATTCGAGTTTCAGGAGTGAAAGCGCGGGCAGATCTTCAAGAACTCGGCCGCGTTTCAGAGACCCATACCGCGTTTTGACATCTGAGGTTCAGGCTTGAAAGCGCGGGATGTCAGCGAAAGCGCGACCGCGCTTTGGTGCATGACCGCGCTTCTGCTCGCGTGTCCGAAAACATGATATTTTGTATTGGGCTTGGGCTTTTGGGCAAAGACTTGTTTTGGTTGTTATTTTTAGAAACCTTTTAGACATATTTTTGGATATTAGTTTTTTAGGTTTATATTCTCATAACTCTTGATTTTGAGAATTTTTATCGTTATTGTTGAAGCTTGAGAAGAACAAGAAACCTCTTTGGAGAATTGTAAGCTTTTCAATGTCTTTGAACAACTAAACCTCTTTTGCTTAACTAGTTAATTGAAGTTGTGAATTAAGAATTATTGTGAGATTTGATTGTTCTTAATTTCCCTTGACTAGATTGTTTTCTCTGTGCTTGATTGAATAAGTTTGATTTAGGGTTTTGTTAGATTGGCCATCTAATTGAATCTCTAGGTTGAATTACAACTAGATCTTCCTAATTACCGGTTGGAATTAATTAGATCATCAGTAGAACCTTTAATCAATCTAGGACTGGTAGGACTAGTTGATTAGAGAAGAGAATTCAATTGCATGTTATTTGGATGTCTGGTTGCTCTGAATGCATGTTTCTATTGATGCTTGAATCTTAATGCTGTTGTCAAATTGAATCTAGGAGGTCTCTTAGGTTATTTGATAATTAGGGTTGTTAGTACCGGTCGGGCTAATAACTAGAATTGAAGTAGGATTAATAATTCCATGAAATTGGGTAATTAGAATTCCGCAATAGATTGGTCAAGGTAAAAAGAGAATTTTGATAATCAATGATCAATAATCGAATTCGCAATGGATATTGACTGGTTAAGCATACTTCTCCCATATTTGATTACTCAATCTTAATTTTGCATGTTAAACTTCTTAGTTAATAGAATCACCTACAAAAACCCCCGTATTACATTCATTTGAGTATCCAAGTTAAATACATAAAAACACAAGTCTCTGTGGGATCGACCCTTACTTCCCTACTACATTCCTAGTAGGCAGTTTGGATTATTTTGATAGGTATTAAGGCGACTAAAATACCTCTATCAAATTGGCGCCGTTGCCGGGGACTTCGTCGTCTTTGTGTATTTAATTTGTTTACTTTGTCTGGTATGAACCTGTCATATGGTTCATACCCGTGCTACTAACTCTTCACCCTTGTTGTTTGACGCAGATATTGACAGGACTCTATTCAGGTTGAGGAAGGAGATTCGCAATTCCTTTCACGAGCTGCCTTTTGATTCTGAATCTGAGTCTGACGGGATGGGTGACGGTAATCTGGATGCTGTGGCACAGACTTTGAGGCAGCTGAATGCACCGGATCTGACCCAACAACCGTTGGCGGTGCAATTCCCTGAGCTGGCCGATGGAGTCAATTTTGAGCTGAAGTCGGGTTTGATCCACCTTCTTCCCAAGTTTCATGGGTTGAGTGGAGAAGACCCTAATAAGCACCTAAGTGAGTTTTATGCAGTCTGCTCAAGCATGAAGCCTAGAGAGGTTACTGAGGATCAGATTAAGCTGAGGGCTTTTCCTTTCTCGCTCAAGGATTCAGCCAATGACTGGTTCTATTATTTGGCACCTGGGAGTATTGACACCTGACACAAGATGAAGAAAGCATTCTTGGAGAAATACTTCCCAGCTACGAGGTCCAACAGTATCAAGAAGAGTATCAGTAATATTGAGCAGGCACCTACTGAGACCTTGTACGAGTATTATGAGCGGTTCAAGAGGTTGATTGCTAGCTGTCCTTATCATGGTTATTCTGACGAGGATCTCATCTTGTATCTCTTCGGAGGTCTTCTGGATGATAAGAGGAGAATGGTTAATGCTGCTTGTGGGGGTTACATCCTTAATAAGACCCCCGCAGGAGCATTCCAACTATTTGATGAGCTTTCTGAAGGTTCACGGCAATTCAACAAGTCTACCAGATCAGTTAGTTCTGCAGGTACTCAGTCATCTTTGCATGAGGAGGTTTCAGAGCTGAAGAATATGGTGAAGCAGCTCACAATGTCTGGTGGGAAACAGCAGGTTAAGGCATGTGGAATCTGCCTAGATGTTATGCACCCAACAGATGCTTGTCCTACACTCCAAGAGCCGCAAGCTGAAGTTAATGCAATGGGTGGATATGGTCCACAAAAGTAGAGATATGATCCCTTCTCTAACACTTACAATCCTGGATGGAGGGATCATCCCAGCCTTCGATATGGAAATCCCAATCAGCAGCAGCAGTACAATCAACAAGGTGGTCAACCTGCTTACAGGCCCCCTTTCAATCCGAAGCCTCAAGCACCTGCTTCAAACTCAATGTCGACAGAGGACATGATTCGGGCTCTTGTTCAGAGTGTGACTACGATACAGGGTTCTATGACTCAATTTCAGCAAGAAACCAAGTCAAGTGTTCAAAATTTGGAGAAGCAGGTGAGCCAAATTGCTAATGCTATAAGCAAGTTGGAGGCCAAGGATTCTGGTAAACTACCGTCTCAAACCGAGCTCAACCCGAGGCAGAATGTGAATGCTATAACTTTACGATGTGGTAAAGTGCTTGAAGATGCCCCGGGAAAAGCTCATCATGCTATTCAAGAAGAGAAGCCCTTGGAAGAAGAGGACGCAGGAGAGAACTCTAATTCGGGTGTTCAGCTACGAAAACTCGGGCAGGACAGTCAAAACGCGCCCGCGTTTTCAGGTACCAACCCGCGCTATGCCTCCTGGGAAGAATCCACAGAAACGCGGGCAGGTACATCCCGAAGCGCGCCCGCGCTTTCCAGCGATAGCCCGCGCTTCTCCGCCCGAGCTTCAGGTCCCGAAACGCGGCCACCGACAGGCGAAAGCGTGCCCGCGTTCTCGAGCCAGCCCGCGCTTCCGATCGCAGAGGCGACTTCTCCCAAGTCTTCTCCCGAGTCTTCACCGACACCTCATATTTCACTTCCACCTTTTCCAGAGGCTCTCAAACGGACCCGAAAGCTTGAGAACGACAAGGAGCTATTCGAGACATTTAGCAAGTGCGAAGTCAACATCCCGCTACTCAAACTCATCAAAAGTATTCCTCGCTATGCTAAATTCTTGAAGGAGCTCTGCACTATCAAGAAAACTCAAAAGCTAAAGGGACAACAGAAGGTCAAAGTGAGTGAACACATCTCAGCTGTGTTTCAAAGGCGTATGCCCAAGAAATGCGGAGATCCAGGTATGTTCACTATCCCATGTGTGATTGGTGAAACCAAAATTGATAAGGCCATGCTAGATTTGGGTGCTTCCATCAATGTTATCCCTCATTCTCTGTACAAATCTCTTGAGCTTGGACCTTTGCATGATACTAGAGTTGTGATCCAATTAGCTGATAGATCTAATGTGTATCCTAAGGGTATAGTTGAAGATGTGCTTGTTATGGTTGATAAATTGATTTTCCCTGCTGACTTCTATGTGCTAGATATGGAACATGATAAGCATGCCTCACCTATTCTTTTGGGTAGACCTTTCTTGAAGACAGCTAATACTAGGATTGATGTTTGTAGTGGATCTCTCACCATGGAATTTGATGGGGAAAGGGTAGAGTACAATATCTATGATGCTATGAAATACCTTGCTGATGTGAACTCTTTGTGTGCAATTGATGTGATTGAACCTCTTGTTCAAGAAACCTTTAATGTGAATGGCATGCATGAGTTGCAATCTGCTCTTGAAAATTCTTTGGTGAACAACATGCTGGATTTTGAGCTTAATGCTAACCTGCAGGAAATTGTGGCTGAGTTGAACACTCACTATGAGCGTCCACTCTTACCACCGGGCTCCAAGCCCATGCTACTAACCTTGCCAAGCGAGCAGCTTGTTCCTTCTGTTGTGCAGGCCCCAGTGATAAGAGTTGAAGCAACTTCCGGATCATCTTAAATATGCCTTCCTAGGTGATGGAGAGACCTTACCGGTGATCATTTCTAACAAACTCACGAAGGATCAAGAACACCGGTTGATTGAGGTTTTGAGGGAGCATAAAACCGCCATAGGATGGACTATTGCAGACATAAAAGGAATTAGCCCTCTACATGTATGCATAGAATCTTATTGGAGGAAGAAGCAAAGCCCTCAAGACAACCTCAAAGGAGGTTGAATCCGCCAATGATGGAGGTGGTGAAGAAGGAGGTTCTCAAACTTCTCCAAGCAGGCATGATATACCCCATCTCTGACAGTCAGTGGGTAAGCCCTACCCAAGTTGTTCCCAAGAAGGGCGGCATTACAGTCAAGGAGAACGAGCAAGGTGAATTGATTCCCACCAGGATCCAAACCGGGTGGCGTGTGTGCATCGATTACCGCAAGCTCAATGCGGTTACTCGGAAGGATCACTTCCCCTTGCCCTTCATTGATCAAATGCTTGAGCGACTTGCTGGTCACCCTTTCTATTGCTTTTTGGATGGATATTCCGGATATTTCCAAATAGCCATTGCACCCGAAGATCAAGAGAAGACGACGTTCACTTGTCCGTTTGGTACTTTCGCATACCGAAGGATGCCATTTGGGTTGTGCAACGCGCCTGCCACGTTCCAAAGGTGTATGGTTAGTATCTTTTCCGAATACATAGAGCATTTCATTGAGGTTTTCATGGATGATTTCACAGTACATGGGAATGACTTTGATTCTTGCTTAAATCACTTGACACTTGTGCTTAAAAGATGTAAGGATACTAATCTTGTTCTAAATTCTGAAAAATGTCACTTCATGGTTGAACAAGGGATAGTATTAGGTCATATAGTGTCCGCTAGGGGTATTGAGGTCGATAAGGCAAAGATTGAAGTAATTCAATCCTTGCCTTATCCTACTAATGTCCGCGAAGTGCGTTCTTTTCTTGGACATGCAGGTTTCTATCGCAGGTTCATTAAAGACTTTTCAAAGACAGCTTCACCTCTATGTGATTTACTCAAGAAGGAGACCGCCTTTGATTTTGGTGATGAGTGCAAGAAGGCTTTTGATGAGCTGAAATTACGTCTCACCACCGCCCCTATTATCCAAGCCCCGGATTGGTCTCTACCCTTTGAGATCATGTGTGATGCAAGTGACTATGCAGTGGGGGCGGTATTGGGGCAAAAGGTTGGGAAGGCGTCCCATGTGATCCACTATGCCTCAATGACTCTGAATGAGGCGCAGAGGAACTACTACACCACCGAGAAGGAGCTATTGGCAGTGGTGTTTGCTTTGGAGAAATTTCGGTCTTACTTGCTAGGGACCAAGGTGATTGTCTACACCGATCATGCAGCCCTTCGTTACTTGTTGACGAAGAAGGAAGCTAAGCCCCGATTGATACGATGGATCTTGTTGTTGAGTGAGTTCAAGATTGAGATCAAGGACAAGAAGGGGGCTGAGAATGTGGTAGCGGATCACCTTAGTCGCTTGACATGTGAAGGGGAGAGCGATCTACAAGTTTCACCTATTCGAGAAGAGTTCCCGGATGATACCTTGTTCGCAGTGCGTGTTGTTCAGCCTTGGTATGCGGATTTGGTGAACTTTCTCGCTGCGGGTGAGCTCCCTTCGGTCTTGACCAAAGCCCAAAGAGACAAGCTTAAGAGCAAAGCAAGGTACTATGTGTGGGATGATCCATATCTTTGGAAGCATTGCGTAGATCAGGTCATTCGTAGATGTCTTCCCGAGAATGAGGTAACCTCTGTTTTGACCTTTTGTCATTCATATGCTTGTGGGGGGCATTTTAGCGCTAGAAAGACTGCTAGGGAGGTGTTGGATGCAGGATTTTATTGGCCTACCATCTTTCGGGATGCAAACGCCTTTTGTAAATCCTGTGACCGATGCCAACGAGTCGGGAATATATCCCAGAAAGATGAGATGTCCCAATCTCCCATGATTTTTTGTGAAGTTTTTGATGTTTGGGGCATTGATTTCATGGGACCTTTTCCTAACTCTTTCGGGAACTATTATATTTTGTTAGCGGTGGACTACGTTTCCAAGTGGGTGGAAGCGAAGGCCACCCGTACTGATGATTCCCGAGTTGTGGCAGATTTCTTGAAGACTCACATCTTTAACAGATTTGGGATCCCTAGAGCTTTGATTAGTGATAAAGGAACTCATTTTTGTAACAAGACGGTGAGTGCACTTTTGAGGAAGTACCATGTCACACACCGAGTCTCTACAGCGTACCACCCCCAAACAAATGGTCAAGCTGAGGTGTCCAACCGAGAGATCAAGTCCATTCTTGAGAAGACGGTGTCACCAAACCGGAAGGATTGGAGTATCCGGTTAGATGATGCACTTTGGGCCTATAGGACAGCTTACAAAACACCAATTGGAATGTCTCCTTTTCGGTTGGTGTTTGGTAAGGCATGTCACCTTCCAGTGGAGATCCAACACAAAGCATATTGGGCGGTGAAACATTGTAGCATGAAATTGGACGAGGCTGGTGCATTAAGGAAGCTACAGCTGCAGGAGCTAGAAGAGCTAAGGATGGAAGCCTATGATAATTCCGCCATCTACAAAGAGAAGACCAAAGCTTGGCATGACAAACATATTTGGCGCAAGCACTTCAAAGTTGGAGACAAAGTCTTGTTATATCAATCTCGTCTTAAGCTTTTTCCAGGAAAACTGAGGTCGAGATGGACGGGACCATTCGTTGTGGCGCACACATATCCACATGGAGCGGTTGACGTCTACGATAGTACTACTCACTCCACCTTCAAAGTGAATGGCCAGAGATTGAAGCCTTATTTCGATGGGTTTAGCAATGCCATACTTGACGAAACGGCTTTACAGCAACCCGAGCCAGCGACATGAGCAGCGGACCGTCGAGCTAACGACGTTAACCAAGCGCTTCTTGGGAGGCAACCCAAGCATTAGGATAGTTGTTTTTGATTTTTAGTGTTAGCCTAGGATTAGTATAGGATAGTTTGTTTTGTTGTGTTATTTCTTCGTTGTGTGTTTATGCAGCCCGGCGTACAGGTCCAAAAGCGCGGGGTAGGGGCCCGAAAACGCCCCCGCGTTTTCAAGCCCCATACCGCGTTTCGCCTCCTGAAACTCAGTTTCAGAAGCGCGGGCAGGTAGGCAGAAGCGCGGCCGCGCTTTCGTACCAAGCCGCGCTTCCGTTCGCTCACAGCCCGACTTAAAAATTCAGCCGGCTCCTTTCTTTTCCTCATTCTTCATCTGAAAGCGCGGCCGACATCCCCTCTTCACGCCAAAACGCGAGCTCCCTCCTCCATTGTTGACCAATTCAAGCCCCAAACAACACCAAATCAAGTGATTCCTCTCCCAAATCCACTCTTCTGCATCAATCATCAAGTAATCTCTTCTCTACTCTTCTCTTTTCCTTGATTAATTTGTGATTTTTGAGCTTGAAATCCTAAACCTAGGTTTTGCCTAATTTCTCTAGATTTGTCAATTTCAACTCAAATTTGCATGATTAATCACTACTTGTTAGTTCCTTTGCATAATTCTAGCATGATTCCTTGATTTCCTTGATTGTTCTTGTGAAATTTGGATTGTGATTGATTTTTGCCTAAACTAACCTAGGTAGTGGGGGAAGAGAGTGTTTGAGAGTGTTATTTGCTTGATTGTTGGATCGTTGAAGGATTGTTGTGGGATTGTCCTTGCCGGGACAATCAAATTTGTTTGTGGTGTTGCTTTGTTGATTTGTGGTGCAGGAACAGGTACAGAATGCCTCCTCGACCAACAACCCGCAGAGGCTCTTCTAAAGCTTTGTCTTCTCGTGCCCAGCCACAGTCCTCTCGGCCCAGTTCATCTTCTGCTCACCCCCGGGCCCATCTCACTCCGCCTACGGTTGTAGGGGAAGTGACCCCATCTGATTTCGGGTTCAGTTTGAGCAACCCTGTGCACTTTGAGCGATTCAGGCTCATCCGTAAACGCCCAATACATGCTCCTCGGTACTTGGATTGGGACTTTCTGGCAGAATTGGGGTTGAGGGATGAGCTTAGGAAATGTGAGATTGACCAGCACTTGAGAGATTTTCTCCACCTACAGCAGCCTGCGTACAAGGGTCTTGTGTTGGAATTTCTGAGCACTCTGGACACACATATTCTTTCCGGTCCAAATTCCAAAATGGGGGAGTGCACCTTCCAGCTTGGGGGAGTGGGAAGGAGAATCACACTCAATGAGGTCAATGCAGCTTTTGGTTTCTCTATTTCTGGTGAGCAGGTGGAGAGATGGGAAAGCCAAGCCTATTGGCTCGGTGACTCTCAGTGGCAGAGTATGACAGGCAAAGAAGAGTACAAGGCCTCTAGAGCAAAAGCGTCTTCTCTTACACACCCTGTACTCCGTATGCTGCAGCGCTACTATGCTCTTTCTATTACAGGAAGGGGAGAAGGAGAGGGTAATGCACCAAGGAAAGATGTGATGCTCTTGGCTGCGTTCTTAGAGAGGAGAAGGGTGAACTATGGAGCGGTCCTGATGAACAATCTGGCTCATATCAGCAGGAAGGGTACAGGACCGATCACTATTGGAGCCCTTGTCACTGTTTTGGCTCAGTATTACCAGCTTGATTTGACTCGGTTTGGTGGGAGGATTGAGCCTGCACCGATGGATTTCGCTTTCCTCAACAAGATGGGTGCCCTGCATTTCCACTATGGTCACTATTTCTAGAGGATTGGAGACACCAAGAGGGTGATGCAGCTTTCGGATGCACAGAGAGTTGTCTTAGCCATCGGACGAGATCATGCTGCCACTTGGATGATCACTCCTCGGGATGGTGATCTCCCGCTTGAGACAGTTGAGAGCCATCGGGGCAAGAGGCGTCGGGTGCAGAGGACTGTTGAGGAGTCTGAGGATGAGGCTGCCGCTGATGATGATTCTGCAGGTGATGAGGACTTTATTGCTGAGGAGGAGCTCGAGCCCGAGCTTGGTGATCAGGATGCGGATGCTGTTGCACAGGATGTTCAAGGTGTGGGTGGTTATCCTCAGGGCCAGTTTGATCAGTTGGTGAGCATGATGGGAGGGCTAACCACTCAGATGACTCAGTTCAGGGCCCATGTAGATCAGAGATTTGATTATCAGGAGCAGAGGTTAGACCATTACAGGCAGTACCACGACGAGCAGCTCCATCAGCTTCACGCTCGCATGGATGGGTGGACTCAGGAGGGTGGATTCCCAGCATATCAGTATTACCCATATCCGGGTTATCCACAGTAGTTCCCACCACCACCACCACCGGAGTAGATGCCACTTCCTTCCTATCTGGATGACTCGGTTAGTATTTTCTTCTTCTTTCTTTTCTCTTACATTGGGGACAATGTACAGTTTAAGCTTGGGGGAGGGGATTGTTGGTTGAGTCATCTCATCTTGCATTCATATAGTTGCATTTGCATGTTTAAATTATAGTTTTGCATCGATTCAAACTGGAAAAAAAAAATGAAAAAATCAATCTAAAATCACAAAAAATTTGAAAAATTGAAAAAATCACAAAAATATTGCATTGTAGGATTCAAATTTCCCCTACTTGACCATTTGTCTCTCTAAGTTAAGAGTATTATCTAACCCATGACTTGCTTGTTGGTTGAAGTTTCCTTGGATTGAAGCATGATTCTTAAGTTATTAATCTTGATTATAGGATTGAGCATGCATAGGAAGTTGAAATTTTGGATTGTTTATGAAGTTCTAGACATATATGCCTTGTGAGATTATTTGAGCCTTTTATTGCATATTTGCATCTTTTTCTTGAGTGTATCGCTTTGATTGCTAGCTCTAGAACTTGCGTTTAGATATCTTTTTCAAGGCTACATTAACATGATTCGAATGCATGACATTAAAATGATTGAGGCATTTTTATTAGCTCATTATATCCTTATCTACCTTATGCATGATCCTTTGTTTGATAGCCCACTTGTTGAGCCTATAGCCTTATTTTGTAGCTCCACAAAAATTTTCCTAGCCTATATGAGCCTGACCCTTTCCGGGAATTAGGATTTAGCTAGGGTGTTCTTGTGTAGTTGGAGAATGATTCTTGGGAGAGTTGGTTGATAAGAAAGGATTTGTGTTGAGTTGAAAGAAAAAAGATAAGGAGTTGAAAAAAAAAGTGATGAAAAGAAAAGAAAAAAAAAAGGTGTTTGATTGAGGTAAATTAAAGTGAGAAATCAAGTTGAAAAACCTCAAAGTGAGTTGAAAAAAAAAATGAGCAAAAGTGTATTAAGACAAGTGATGGAGAAAAGGTGAATCAAATTGGTGAACATTTGAAGTGAAGTGGTTAAAGGTTGGGTAGTTAGCTAGTTCTAGTTCCCGGTTTTAGCATCACGTGACCAAATATTTCCCCACCTACTTGTGTATACCTTGGCCCCATTACAACCCTTTGAAAAGTCCTCATGATTTTTGTTGTGTGTTTGATCATTCGTAGTGGAGATTTAGAACACTGATGCAAGCCTATGGTAGTCTAGCTTTCAAAGTTGATTTTGAGTGAAACACATGTCCTTAAACATTTGAGTGAGAGTGCGAAATACATTACCTTGGTGAGGTCTAGAATGGATGAATGATTTGATTTTGAAAGCTTCTCATACATGTGTGCAATGATGTCTTGGTCAAGGTTTAGCTTTTTGATGAAATGTGGATTGACATTGAGATGGATGCTTTAACTTGCTAGTTGTGGTGTGATCTTGATTTTATTTCTTGCTTGAGGACAAGCAAGGTTCAAGCTTGGGGGAATTTGATAGAGCATATAGGTTGTAGTTTTTAGGACATGTCTTGATCAGTTTTTCATGCATTTTTAGGTAGATTTTCCTTTATTTCGTAGTGTAGCCTTAGTGTTGGAAGTTTCGGAATCTACATTCGTTTGGTTGATATTTGCAGATATGAGGATCGAGTGCCGGATCATGGTGATGGTGGACATGGAGGTGAGCTTGAAGGTGCCTAAGGAATGTGCATGGATGAAGGCCAAGGAAGAAATCAAGTGCCCAAAGTGTTAGAGAGATTCGAGTTTCAGGAGTGAAAGCGCGGGTAGATCTTCAAGAACTCGGCCGCGTTTCAGAGACCCATACCGCGTTTTGACATCTGAGGTTCAGGCTTGAAAGCGCGGGATGTCAGCGAAAGCGCGACCGCGCTTTGGTGCATGACCGCGCTTCTGCTCGCGTGTCCGAAAACATGATATTTTGTATTGGGCTTGGGCTTTTGGGCAAAGACTTGTTTTGGTTGTTATTTTTAGAAACCTTTTAGACATATTTTTGGATATTAGTTTTCTAGGTTTATATTCTCATAACTCTTGATTTTGAGAATTTTTATCGTTATTGTTGAAGCTTGAGAAGAACAAGAAACCTCTTTGGAGAATTGTAAGCTTTTCAATGTCTTTGAACAACTAAATCTCTTTTGCTTAACTAGTTAATTGAAGTTGTGAATTAAGAATTATTGTGAGATTTGATTGTTCTTAATTTCCCTCGACTAGATTGTTTTCTCTGTGCTTGATTGAATAAGTTTGATTTAGGGTTTTGTTAGATTGGCCATCTAATTGAATTTCTAGGTTGAATTACAACTAGATCTTCCTAATTACCGGTTGGAATTAATTAGATCATCAGTAGAACCTTTAATCAATCTAGGACTGGTAGGACTAGTTGATTAGAGAAGAGAATTCAATTGCATGTTATTTGGATGTCTGGTTGCCCTGAATGCATGTTTCTATTGATGCTTGAATCTTAATGTTGTTGTCAAATTGAATCTAGGAGGTCTCTTAGGTTATTTGATAATTAGGGTTGTTAGTACCGGTCGGGCTAATAACTAGAATTGAAGTAGGATTAATAATTCCATGAAATTGGGTTATTAGAATTCCGCAATAGATTGGTCAAGGTAAAAAGAGAATTTTGATAATCAATGATCAATAATCGAATTCGCAATGGATATTAACTGGTTAAGCATACTTCTCCCATATTTGATTACTCAATCTTAATTTTGCATGTTAAACTTCTTAGTTAATAGAATCACCTACAAAAACCCCCGTTTTACATTCATTTGAGTATCCAAGTTAAATACATAAAAACACAAGTCTCTGTGGGATCGACCCTTACTTCCCTACTACATTCCTAGTAGGTAGTTTGAATTATTTTGATAGGTATTAAGACGACTAAAATACCTCTATCAATCATGTAGAAAGACAACAAAAAACAATAATTCTCATGTGTACTAGGCTTGTAATCTTAAATATCAACACGGGTATTTTCTACACTACATATATACAATGTAACATGTTAATATCGAAATTTACACATAACTATATACATGTCTAACTTACTTCCAATATATAGTCAAACAGTTATGCCTCAAAGATTCGTACCTAGCCAACTTATGTAAAAGTGAAGACCATTCTAGCTTTAATAGTCATAATCCTTGGTTAACGTTGGATTATAAAAATGATTAGGTATCAAATTGCATTTGAATCGGAGACAGAGCACCATCATTACTTGGCGCATGGGACATAATTGGGCCCACTGCTCTCAATCAAGTAATTAACCTGCCCTAGCCTGCAAGGCTGCAACCCACAATATTATTATTATTATACTCTTAACTAATAAACCCTCTTCATAATTATTCTCCTTTATCAATTTCCACTTCCCTTCTTTCACCGCCTTATATTATTTCAACTACTTTTATTTATTACTGTAAATACTTTTTCCCCTGTTGTATGGATCTCTATAATTTAGAGCAGAATGACCGATCATTTTTAGATTTATTTATTTATATTACTATATGATTACATAAAATGCAAGATCGGGAATGGTCAGATTTGCTAAGTTACATTCATATATAATTATCATTCCTTGACAAGATTTGAGCTACATCATTAATCAACTCACCATTATGCCACTGGGTCGCCCTTGGTATATATTTATACTCCTAAGTTTTCGTGCAATATAATGTAATTACTATGAAAGAGAAGGGCTAGAAACGGAATTCCACCTAAATAATAACTATAGAATATGGAGTATATATATATATATATATAAACTGACGGTCAATATGAAATCGACTTTTCCTAATTTCCCGTAATAGGAATATTTTAGATATTGTATTATTTTAAGGTGTAGTTTGTGGGGATCGGGGCAATTCTCAATTTGAGGCCTATATATTATAAATATTTCTTCCAAAACGCCACAAATTTATACGCCTTTCAATATATAAACTCTCGATCTCGGCTCCTATAAGGCTATAATATCTATGGCAGCAACGACCTCATCAAGTAGCTGCACCAGCTTCTGGAACTTCCGCTCCGGCTCGATGCGGCAGCGGCCGAGCCACGGCTCCGCGCAGCCGGCCTGTGGCAGGGCCGACGGCGTCGCCACGTGGCTCTTCAACGGCGTGGCCACGGCTTTCTTCGCTTCCTTAGAGAGGTGCTCGTGCGTGCGCGTCACCACCGTCGACGACACGGACGACGTTAACGAGCTGCCGTTGATCTACAACGACGCCAACGTCGTCAGATCGTACCACGACGGAAGCTCCGCCGTCGTCCGATCTAGAAGAGGGAAGCGATGATCCATGGTACAAAGCCAAGATCGCTATCGATCAGGTTAATTCCTTCAAGTAACAAATTAAAAGAAAATATAATGTTTGTTTTTAGTTATTTGCGGTATGTTAAGAAATGAATTTGCAAGGCTGATTTATATATACCTACTTGTGAAACATTATGTTATATATGTGTGGATTTAAATTTCACCTTTTGTTATGAATTATAGTGGTTAAAGTATAGTGTTTAAATTAACATTACGGAGTAGAATTTTTGTGTAGAAATTAATTAATGTTGAGGGAGGAATAACGTGGCCATCAAACCGATCTTGTCTGAAAACCGATCGACGAGCTTCGTTGTCTCTGTTATGAATAATTAGATTCCCCTCTTATTGTCTTAATTAATTACTCCATTTAATTGGTAATTCTGAATTAATTTCCAGTCAAAAAATTCAAAATTTGATTATTTGAACACTACTAATTGCTTTCAGTAGGTTGAATTGCTGTATATTTACTTGTTTAGTCTAGAAGATGATGTAATTATAATTCTTTCATTGAATTCAATCATAAAACCTGGAATTTACCACCCAAAATGAGTTTTCATCTTGAAAAGAAAAAAGTTACAAATAATACAAACAAATTTCTTAAAAGTATGCTCTCTCTTATCGATTAGGTAAAAAAAATACAGAGAAATTTATCACAAAACATGTTTTCTGCAAGACATTTTTCTCACAAGTAAGAAATACGGAGTATATTTCTAACATTTTTATGACATTTTTATTTAAATTTAAAGCTTAAGATATGGAACTAGTCTCTATTGTTGATTCTCTTACCACCATTCTGTGGCATGTAATAATATTGATTTACCTATTTTACTTAATGTTTTACCCTTTTTTATTGCTAATAAAGCAAATGTAACAATCATTCTATAGTCTATAAAATGGCACAATATTGCTTTACCTTTTTTACCATGAATGTTTTACCTATTTTTTAGTGCTAAAGTTGTATACATATAATATTTTTACCAATCAATAGGTATAGATTTTGTCAATCTACTTACATTTTATTTTTGTGCCATAAATGAATTTTCTGTTTAATATTCTTTTGCCTAAATAAATGAACTTTTTAAAAAATAATTTTGTTTAACTAGATAGTTATAATATTATTTTTAAATTTTGAAGAGCCATTTTGGATATATTAAATATTTAAATTTTAGTTAGTGTAAAAACTAGTTAGCTAAAATAAAATAGAACCCAAATTATTAATAGAAACTAAAGATCACTTCTGCAGTTAGTATAGCGATTTTTCTATTTTATATATATATATACCCTTAAAATGCCGAACGATGTCTATACTTTGCATTTAGAATTTATTTTGATTGTCTTTTTTGGCAGATTTTTAAGTTTTCAATTGGGAATACCCTTAATTACGACATACATTAGAAAACAAGACATTTCCGTTGATCATCAACTTTGCACGTATCTTTTATCTTTCATTATCAGCGAGAACAAAGTGGAGCAAAGAATCAGATCCCAAAAAAGATTTGTGACAAAATTGAGCAAGTACGTGCAAGTATCCAAAGAGCCTCTGCCCTCTCTCGATCTATACCGTCAAACCCTAGCGCATCTTCAAAGCCTTAAAACACTTCACTCCGAATTGACATACATTAAACAATGAAATATGCCAAGTTTAGTAGCGAGCTAGGTTCAGGGGAAAAAATATACTATGACCTAAAGAAAGCAGAGAAATTAAACGTCCGACGCAGGTTGTGTCGAGTGGCATTGGCCGCCATTTTGCACAAGGCGAGGAGAGGTTAACCTCTCTATCGAACGTTCGATAGCCCGATCATCTAGATGTCTTCGGTTTCTTGATCCAATTAATCATTCGTATTACAACTACAACGAAGAAAATCTTTGACAACGAACCGCAAACGATCAGCCGCGAAGCAAATATAACTCGTGGAGTTGTTTTCGTACATGATACGTAGTAAAGTCATGCACCCTTGAGGTTCATGAGTTAGAAACAAGTACTACTCGATCACTTTCATGTGAAAAAATGCTTTGTACTCGCAAGCCGCTCGATTATGGTCAGTGGCTAATCGATGATCATTAGACACGTTCACCAATTTATATCTCCATTGTAATCGAGATTTGCCCTAAACTATTCGAGATCGAATCAATAACACACAAAAACCAGAAAGCTCAAGAACAGAAGATTGGTCACCCAGTTCGGATCAAAGATCCTACATCTGGGGAGTCTCAGAGGGGAGACCCGGCCCGAAGAAATGCACTAGATCAAGAGCCATCGGAGTTTGTACAAGGTGTAAACAAGAAGCAAAGCCTAGATCTAACACAATCAAGGAGAAACACAAAAACAGAAGCAAAGCTAGGGTTTAGGAATGAAGAGGCTTCGGCCCCTCTCCACGGCTGAACACAGATCGTCTTCTTCTTCCTTGAACGGCGACCACCAGAGACGTCGGCGACGAGATGACACCGGCGAGCTCTCTTCCTTCTCCCTCTTTCTCTCTTCTTTTCTCTCTCTCTGAAACGGCTAGGGTTTGAACAGTAGCTCTCAGAATTGAGCTCTCAAAGAGCCAACAGAAGCTTATATATGAGCTCCCACAAATAAGGCAAGTTGGATCACCAACCTCAAGAGATGGGCCGCTCCACCAAAAAATCGCTCGAGGCCCACATATAAGAACATGCCCAAACATCACAAATGTCACAAGTTAGCCGTCCACTTCGGTTTTGATTACAAAACCGGGGTTGCTAACTTAATAACAAATGTTCATTTAAGCTAGTTCAAAATATTAGGACTAAGAGCTTAACTAGGCTATTACAATACTTGTTACAACACTTATACAAACCTGAACATATAAAGATTAATTATACAACAAATGCCCTCTTAATCTGAATATGTTCTATCCTAAGGCTCCTAATTCAATAATGCACAACTCCGGCCAGATCTTCAACCCATATCATCATTGACCCAGTTCCACATCTCTGTTTACATCCTTGATGTGGAGAGCCTCCCTGCAAAAGGCAAATTTGTTAGAAGGCACAATTTTAGTACCAAAGTCTGCAGGGTTCACATCTCCAGCTATCTTCACAATATTGATCAGCTGTTCTTCTACCTCATGTCTAATGAAATGGTACCTCACATCTATGTGTTTGGTCTTTTCATGGTACACAGGATCTTTACACAAGTATAATGCACTCTGGCTATCAGTGGAGAGAACTGGAATGTAAGACACTCCAGTTACCTCCTTCAGAATGCCTTTCAACCAAGTAGCCTCCTTAGAGGCCTCAACAGCAGCTATATATTCAGCCTCAGTTGAAGATAAAGCCACAATTGACTGTTGTTGAGACTTCCAGGACACACAATTTCCAGCCCAAGTAAAGAAGTAAGAGGTGGTAGACTTCCTATTGTCTTTGTTACTAGCAAAATCAGAATCTACAAATCCCTCTAACTCAGTTCTAGGCCTATGCTCAGAGTATACTAACCCTAAATTTTTGGTACCAGCAATGTACTTTAAGCAATACTTCATGGCAGACCAGTGTTTTTCACCAGGGTTAGACATGAATCTACTTAACACACTAATGGCAAATGCAAGATCAGGTCTAGTACAGAGCATAGCATACATTATAGATCCAACAGCAACATCATAGGGCAAATGCAAGATCAGTGTTTTTCTAATCTCAGCAGAAGTAGTAGGGCAATCCTTTTTAGTTAATTCAAGGTGCCCTCCTAAAGGTATAACAACAGGTTTAGAATTCAGCATGCAGAATCTTTCTAACACCTTATGCACATAATCAATCTGGGATAATTTCATCTTTTTCTTAGGTCTGTCCCTAATGATTTTCACACCTAGGATTCTTTGAGCAGGTCCTAGATCTTTCATATCAAAGTGCCTTTTAAGATCATGCTTTACAGTAGCAATTTCAACCTTGGAACTACTCATTAAAAGCATATCATCCACATAAAGAAGCACATATACAGGAGTTTTGGTTTTAACATGCTTATAATATAAACAAGTATCCCACTGACTCCTCCTAAATTTTAAAGACATCATACAAGCATTGAATTTCAGATTCCATTGCCTAGGAGATTGTTTAAGACCATATATAGACCTTTTCAAAAGGCAAGCATACTCAGGGTGTTTTCTATCAATGAAGCCTTTAGGTTGTCTCATATATATAGTTTCATTTAGATCTCCATGCAAAAAAGCAGTTTTGACATCCATTTGCTCAATTTCCCAATCATAAACAGTAGCCATAACAAGCAGTAATCTCATAGTCTTATATTTCACAACAGGAGCAGAAATTTCATTGTAGTCAATTCCCTCCTTCTGAGTAAAATCCTTGGCCACTAGCCTAGCCTTAAACCTAGGAGGATCTAAGTCAGAAGCACCATCTTTTACTTTATAAATCCATTTGCAATCCACAAGTTTAGCTTTCTCAGGCTTAGGCACAAGAGTCCAGGTATTATTAACTTTCATGCTTTCAATTTCTTCATGCATAGCTTTTAACCATTCATTTGCATGCTTACTATTCAGGGCTTGTTCATATGTTTCAGGACTTAGGTGAGCAACAACATCAACAACAATAAAAGCAAACTCAACAATATTAGAGGTAAACTTCTTATCTGGTATCCTAATTCTGGGTTCCCTATCTCTAGTTAATTGATAATTTGCAAGATCATGAGCAAGGTTATTATTCAAGACAGGATCATGCACTTCATTCAAGTCATTAACATGCTCAGGAACATCAACAATTTCATTTCCAGCAATCACAGAATCATGCATATCATTTTCATTCACATTAGAATCATGCATTTCAAAGGATTCAGGGTTGACAGAATTAAGATTGGGAGAAGTTTCACTTACTGCCCCACCTAATTGGTGGGTTTGTGAGTCATTGTTGCCCTCAGAAGTTGAATTTCCACCATTTTCATGTGTTTCCTCTTCATTTTGACTTGAGGAAAAATTCTGGATGGAGTCTGCATGGCCTATATCAAACTCCTCCAGTTCATTATCATTGTTGTTGTCTCCAGGAATGAAGAACTGCCCCACCGTGGCCTCAGTTTCTTGCTCAGCACGTGTGTTGGTACCTGCTTCCTCATTCACACTTGTTAGCTTTGATTTAAAATAGAAATCTTTTTCATTAAAGGTCACATCCCTAGACACTATAACTTTATAACCTCCAGGCTGAATCAAGAAAGCTTATACCCTTTCACCCCTTCAGGATACCCTAGCATTACAGCTTTATGAGCTCTAGGTTCTAGTTTTCCTTGAGAAACATGGCAGTAAGCAGTGCATCCAAAAGGTTTAAGATAAGCTAAGGAAGGTTTCTTTCCAGTCCACATTTCTTGAGGTGTTTTAAAGTTTATAGCAGATGAGGGAGACCTATTAATGAGATAGGCTGCAGTTGTTACAGCTTCTCCCCACAAAGAAGGTTTCATTCCAGCACTTATTCGCATGCATCTAGCCTTCTCTAACAAAGTTCTATTCATTCTCTCAGCTGTACCATTTTGTTGTGGAGTGTAAGAAACAGTCAAGTGTCTTTTAATTCCATTTTGCACACAATATTCATTGAAAATTTGGTTGCAAAATTCTAATCCATTATCAGATTTAAGGCACTTCAATTTAAATCCTGATTGTTTTTCTGTCAAAACTAGCCAAGATTTAAAAAACTCAAAGGCCTCATCTTTAGATTTCAGTAAATGCACCCAAACTTTTCTAGAATAGTGATCAACAATAGACAAGAAATATTTTCTTCCTCCAATAGTAGCAATCTGGGCAGGGCCCCATAAATCACAATGCACATATTCAAGAGGTTTCTTAGTCTTATAGGTTGACCTAGCAAAAGAATTTCTAGTCTTTTTCCCAAACACACAGTTTTCACAAAAATCAATATCAACCACATCATCATGAATCATGCCATTTTTATGCAGATAATTCAATCCAGTATTTCCAATATGTCCCATTCTATCATGCCAAATCTTAGAATTTTCAGATTTTGAACAGCCAGCAGATACATTAATTTCAGGAGAACTAGCAATCACATGATAAAGCCCTCCCTTTTTTATGCTCTTTATAAGGACAGTATTGTCTCTAATGACTTCCCTGACCCCCTGACTAGTTACAATCTGGCAATTCAAGTCATCAAACATGGATTCAGACAGCAGATTCCTTCTCATATTAGGCACCCATCTAACATTCTGAATAATCCTAATTTTTCCATCATGCATCACTAAAGGAACATTTCCCCTACCCTTAATTTCAAGAGTGGTATGATCTCCTAACATAACTTCACCCTCATCATCCACAGACAAAGATGAAAAATAGTTTTTGAAAGGAGTATCATGCATGGTGCATCCAGAATCCATTCATTTTCATTTGCAGAATGAGACACAGCAAGCAGTTCATGAGAATAAGTGGGACAAGATTCAAACACAGAAACTGATTCTTTTTCTTTTCTTTTATTCTTTTCATCACTGACCTTTTTATGACAAGTCTTTTGATAATGACCCATTTTATCACAGTAGTAACACTTGACCTTAGACATATCTTTTTCAGACTTTTCATTACCATTTTCACCCTTTTTCTGACCCTTTTTCTTTCCTTTTCCTTTAAACATCATCACTTCATTTTACTGTCAGCTTTAGGTTCATTTTTAGCCCCATTCTTGATCTTAAAGACTTTCAGATTATCATTCTTTTGATTTACAGCCTCAATCAACTTGTTTACAGTCAAATCATCACGGTCATATTGAATCACATCTTTAAGAACATTAAACTGAGCAGGCAAAGAATTCAATAAAATAACAGCTTGGTGTTCCTCTTTTATTTTATCTTTGCATCTCTCTAATTCCTGGGTTATTTTCAAGAACCTATCCATATTTTCAGTAATAGTTTGTGAAGTGTCCATTTTAAAGTTAAAAAGTTTACAGAGAAGGGTGATCCTACTAGGTAAGGACTTAGTCAGATATATCTCATCTAAGGCATCCCAAAGAGGTTTAGGTTTAGTAAAACTTACAACCTGACGAGCTACCTCATCAGTTAGTCTCAACATTATTTCTGCATGAGCCAGACCTTGAACCTCCTCTTGTTCAGCAGTGGTAGTGTCCAGATCCCACACATCTGTGACTGCGTGGTAACACCCCTCCTTGGACAAGATGGCTTGCATCTTAACCTTCCACATGGAGTAGTCCATGTTTCCATCAAAAGGTTTCACTCCTCTATAGAGCTCTGACATCTTGCCTTTGTACCTGTCAAGATTTCAACAAGAAAAGTCAGCAATGATTCAGAGAAACTCAAAGCACAGAGAGTCAATCAACAATAGAACTATAAGCTTGAGAAAATTCTTCCAAGAAAAACACTCAAGATACTAATCGACTATACTAGATCCAAGCTCGAATATCAGCACAAGCGAGAAACAAGAATCCAGCAAATTCAATTAATGACAGAAAACCTAAGAAAAACTAAATCTACTGAATTTAGGGAAAAAACAAGCGGAAGCAAGAATCACAGAGCAAACCTCGCTCTAATACCAGTTTGTAATCGAGATTTGCCCTAAACTATTCGAGATCGAATCAATAACACACAAAAACCAGAAAGCTCAAGAACACAAGATTGGTCACCCAGTTCGGATCAAAGATCCTACATCTGGGGAGTCTCAGAGGGGAGACCCGGCCCGAAGAAATGCACTAGATCAAGAGCCATCGGAGTTTGTACAAGGTGTAAACAAGAAGCAAAGCCTAGATCTAACACAGTCAAGGAGAAACACAGAAACAGAAGCAAAGCTAGGGTTTAGGAATGAAGAGGCTTCGGCCCCTCTCCACGGCTGAACACAGATCGTCTTCTTCTTCCTTGAACGGCGACCACCAGAGACGTCGGCGACGAGATGACACCGGCGAGCTCTCTTCTTTCTCCCTCTTTCTCTCTTCTTTTCTCTCTCTCTGAAACGGCTAGGGTTTGAACAGTAGCTCTCAGAATTGAGCTCTCAGAGAGCTAACAGAATCTTATATATGAGCTCTCACAAATAAGGCAAGCTGGATCACCAACCTCAAGAGATAGGCCGCTCCGCCAAAAAATCGCTCGAGGCCCACATATAAGAACAGACCCAAACATCACAAATGTCACAAGTTAGCCGTCCACTTCGGTTTTGATTACAAAACCGAGGTTGCTAAGTTAATAACAAATGTTCATTTAAGCTAGTTCAAAATATTATGACTAAGAGCTTAACTAGGCTATTACAATACTTGTTACAACACTTATACAAACCTGAACATATAAAGATTAATTATACAACAGGAGTAAGGACCTCTCCTCGAGTAGCAAAATTCTCTATCCATGTCACGGGTTTCATGAATACAAATGTTCTTAACACACTGACACCGCTACTAGGCCGTTGCAAGATGCCAATACCCTAATGAAGCCGTATTTTAGTAGAATTGGACTATGAACGTACATAACGTGGCCGATCCAAGCTTACGGATTTCAATCGTTTTGTCGTGAGACAAAATGATATAAATATAATATGTATATTGTGAACGGGTAAAATTTGGTCATCGTAATTATGTTGCTATCTTTCGTCATTGAGGTAAGATTATTTATTATGTTATTTTATATCTTTAATTGTTTATTTATTGTTAATTAAATCGCGGTAGTTATTCGTTATATGGAAGGTTCTATCTTATCATAAAGATTGAATTATCGCTAGATTGAGTAACAAGTAATCGCTAAGGATAGAATTATTCTCCCTCTGCCCTCTCTCTTTCATGATAAATACATGTCTTCGCCATATTGAAGGATCCATCTCGAAAAACTACCTTAAATAAGCTGATATTCACTCAAACTTCTAGCCATATTGCCCTTTCGTGTTTTTTACCCTCGACGCTCAATCGACGACTGCTATTCTAACTTAGGCATCGGAAGTGGATTAGTGTGTTCCTACCCCCTTCATCCATTGCTTTTCAGGTTCTAGGTCAAGGAAGCAGTTGGAACGGAAGGTGAAGGAAGGAACCCTCAATAATGCATTAAAGATGAATTTTTATGCACTACGGACCTACCATATATATTATGGTAATCATATCATACTCCTATTTTTTTGGGTTTAGGATACTCTAGACCCTGCACTAGTAAGTTGAAACATATAGACGTGCGAGCTCGTTTAAATAATTAGACCCAACATTTGTAGTCATTAATCTGCTTTTGATCAATGTAGGGTGTGAAAGGAATAGAGAAAGTTTGAATTATTTAGTGGCTAAAGAAGCTGCTTTAAGTATTTTTTTTCCCTTCCAATTTCTCAGTTTCCGACAGGAAAATAATGTTTGTGCCTTAATGGGTCCAACGTCCAACCATTTATGTTTTACTTTACCCCTTATGTTATTCTTTTATCCCAATTTGATAAGATGATACGAACATATAATAAAGAACATAAAAACATTGACAACAGAAGATCACGGCTTCTGAATTGTTCTAGGCAAATTGCAACTGCTTAGCAATTTTCTAGTGTACGAGTACGTACGTGATTATTTTTCAGTCTGTCCTTGGTATAAAAACAAACCAGTATATATTAATCTAAACTTCTTATATTAATCTTCTTGCATCTGATCTAGATCTCCCTCATCTCATCCTCGGCTCAACATTTGCTTGTATCTTGAATTTACCTGAAGAAGGGGCTCTATGTAAATCTTCACATCTACACTGTAAGGAATTGCAACTTTTTTTTGCTAATTTTCGTCGCTTATTAGCCAAGACAAACTATTTAGCGACTAAATGTGTCTAGTGAGGCTAAGTTACCTCGAACGATGAATGTAGCTAATTTTAGTGTTGGTTTTGTAGCGGATAAAAATCATATTGAAGTTCGAGGGTATGTTTGCCGCTATCTAGATGTGTAAGCTATTTTTTTTGAATAATAGGGATAAAATATTTTTTAAAAAAATGATTACAAAAATGCTAGCTAGCCTAGCTATTTACAACCTCTCCGCTTTCTAATCTCTCCAAATATTTTCTACCAGCTCTCGTTTTCGGCTTATACCTTGCCTTACAACAATTTCTAATATGCCTAACACAAGATTTCGTAAACTCCTCAATGCTAATACTCCGGTTGTTGAACACAACAGCATTCCTTGAGTTCCAAATGAAGACCATGACTATGTAGTGGCAGTGGTTCCACATATTGTATGCAAATTAATAAAAGACTTCTTATCCCTAAACGAAGTAGATTGCCGAATCCAATCATCTATGTTTTTGCTTCTCCATCCAATTCTAGCCCAGTTCAGCACTTCATTCAAGATTCTTGAAGAGAATTCGCATTCAAACCATAAATGGTTTTCGGTTTCTTCGTGGTGGGCCGTACACAGAAGGAAGGAATCTTCGCTAGATAGCCCCCATCTCTTTAGCTTGCTCCTTGTAGTAGTCCCTTCACTTATATGTATCCATGCGTTGAACGCCATTCGAGGAGTGTTCATCTTGTGCCGCACTAGCTCGTGCCATTGCACAGACGTGCATGCCCTTGTTTCTAAGCCCCTCGTATAGAGCACTGCTGTCGAATCTCCCCTATCTCGCAATGATCACACACGGCTCAGCATCGTGATTAAGAGAAGCAAAGAGCTCACTTCTTGAAGCTTTAAAAATATATTTTAAGAATCGAGTTTGCTAACGTTATATTTTAATCCACTAGGCCGAGTCAGATGGTGCAAACTAGTCTACCTGATCTAGTCGGCTGGGTCACATATCCGATATTTCGATATATACTACTAACGAAGATGGATTCCTCGTTGTAAAATGGAAAAGAAATGGCTCAAATCTATATTCACTTTACATTTTCCCTCTCAACTTTTCCCTACTGAGTACAGTATTGTTTATTGGGCTCAAGGAAATTTTGAGAAGAGCCCATAACAATTTTCTTCAGCCTCGGGCTATATAATCTTCTGGGTCCATTCTCTTAATATTGGACCTAGACTTCTATGGAGTATCTCTCACTTCCCCAGGTTAAAAGCTGCGAGTGTAATTACACATAATAAAAATTCAATCTTAATCAACCGACATTTTTTTTGTCGGAGAAATTTAGGGAAGACCCAAAGGCTTAAAGAGAATTTACATATGGCTCATCTCAAGGAGACTAGTGAAGCATCGAACATGCAACCTGTCAAATCAATACCCTATCTTGCTCCACCAGACCAGCCCTTAAGGTTAATCAATCGACACTTTAATTCCATGTGCCATGATTTATGTTGTCAATGGACACGAAACTTTTTGTGTGTTTGCCACAACCGGGGAATTTATATATAGAATATAGTACGATACATACATAGCATGATTGTTGTAATTAATTAGATTATCATACATATAAACAATATAAACCGTGATTAAGATATTGTTTAGAGGATCAAACTGCTTCGTTACTAAGCCATGATGCATGGCTTAGAGTTCGTGGTGTAACTAAGTGGAACCCATCATGACAAAGGATTGTAAAGTAAGGGCACAAGAAGATAAATAGCGTCCATATTAAAGATCAAATTGATTAAAGTAAGTTGCTCACTAGATCCTCCTATAAATCTATCATACATGCTCATCTACAACTAAAAGCATGCATGGACTTGATCAAAAGCAAAGGAAAAAAAGAAATCGGTGCAAGCTAGCTAGATATTAATGGGTTATCACTTATCATCAGTTAGGTATGCAGCAAATTGAAAGCCTAGCTAAGCTCCACTACAACGAAGCAAATTAAGTGCTTGCCCCTTGGACAATATACGTCCATGATGCTTAATTATTTTCAAATTAACAAGTTTTAGGCATGCATGTGCACATGCATGTTGGACTAAAGCCTATATTTTGGACGTTACATGTTTGCTTTCTAAGTTTCATCTTCTTGTTAATTTCAAAGTCTAGGTATGTAGGTGTTCATATGTTCATGCATGTGATCTCACACATTCAATCAAGAGCCATTTTCATGGCTACATGAATTTGAAAAAGAGACTTGACTATGGGCGCATCATGGGACAAAATTACATTCAGATCGTTAAGTGCATTGTACACGTTGCAGGAAGACAAGTCCAATTGCTAAGCTCAACTTACAAGGCGAATAAGATTTCATTATAAAATCAATTGACAATAAAAAGAGTAGTTAATTATAAGGGTTGTTTTTTATTCCAACTTGTTTATCAATTTGTTTTTTATTCTAACTTGTCCATCAATGTCACTTTCTTTTTTCGAATAAAAGGGTAAATATATTAACGAAAAAAAAGAATTACAGAGGAGCTAGAAAACTAGCTATTTACAACTTGTTCATCCTGCTCAATTCCCAGTCTCTCCAAAAATTTCTTCCTTACTTATTGCAAAGCTAGAGATGGATTCAATGGTTAGCAATCTCAATGTATTTTGTAGCACTCCTACAATTTATAAGAGATTGAAGCGCTCTTTATGCAAATAAGAGATTTTCTTTTTCATGATTTAAAGGTAAAAAAAAAACTATAAAGTTAAGATTGTTAGGACGAGAGTAGTACCAAAATGAATGACCTCCTGAAAATTCCTCAAATTGAAATGAGATAATGCTTCTAGGACCTCTAACCTTACATATTTCATCCTAAAATTATATTGGTTTCTTCGTCAATTCTTCTCAATTTTGTGTGATTTGTAATTATATCCTGAGAATGTTTTATATTTTCTTACAAGCACTCATGTCACGAGCTAGTTATAAAATGCAAAGCATAAACATAAGATTATACCTCCAAATCTAAGACTAGTATTTAATTGTCGTATATACATTGTCCAATAATACTAACTATTTAGACATGTATGATTGGTGATGTCGTACTTTGCCATTCCATTTTATAAGATGATCGAAAGTACTAATCATTGTCGTGTAGCTGTTACGCATTTCTTTATAACAACATATACAAATTAAAGTTGGTTATGTAAGAACTTAAAACCGAAAGCAATCAGACTTCAATTTAAGTGAGGAATTAGAGACAAACAACTGCACATGGGAGGATATACTATATAATTTACGCCCACAGAAACTATTAGGGTATCAGATGCCATTTCCAAAAGTAAATTAATCGCGACAATATATTATGTCCTACTAATATAATTAACTAAAATCATTCATCGTACGTAGGCAATAGCTAGGCAGTTTAATTACTTAACTAGTACAAACCCCGTACCATGTACGTACGGGTACTGTAAATATAAAACCGAACTAATTGATTTGAGATCGAATTTTGATACAAATACGTTTTTAACTCGGGAACTTATAATCCAAATCTGATAGACCGAAGTCCGAACCTATTGACCTATATATGTACTTTATTCATACAACTTTTTTCACTATTCTTCAAGATTCAATAATGACAAAAATATGTACTACAGTAATTAATAAGAAAAATTTGTAAGGAATATAAAAGAAAATCACTTCAATTTCCTTATTCGTATAAGGATATATAATTGAGTATACATAAGGAAATTGGATAAGATATCAAGAAGATATATAAGTTATTTTTTGAAAATTAATGTAAATAATAAAATCATTATTTTATTCAGGGTTGATGACGTGGCGCAAATTTTAACAAAGACTTGGGTTCTGCTTTATAGTAGATTAAGAAGCTGAAAAGCATAGAGGACAGAAAAAATTACTAACTCTTAATGATAGTGGGTTATAAGTTGGTCGGTTCCTCATTAGACGACATTGTGTAAAAACTAACTGCCATTTTTATGAAAAAAAAACGATCGAACGATGCCCTTAAAAGTACTTTTAGCTATAAAAACTACTATGGAATATTCGGCTATATTAAGTAAAATTGTAAATATTGGAGTATTTTTTTAGTAAGCTGCAAACGTGAAGGAGATCTAGAGAATAGACATGCCGAGGTGCATGTGTACAATTTCCCATGTATTTATTTTATCCTTATCCTGACGATTTAGTGTGGATAAAAAGGTGCTTTAGTTTGGACGTTTCGAATTTGATTTTTGAGTTCAGTACTTACTAGATTTGTTCGTGTAATAGTTGGATTTGTCCTTCCAGAGAGTGAGAGGGCAGGTGTGTATAATTTTGCTAGATATGTGCACTTTTCAGCTAAATTAATTAG
Source organism: Polygonum maritimum (assembly GCA_963924305.1). Classification (NCBI taxonomy): domain Eukaryota; kingdom Viridiplantae; phylum Streptophyta; class Magnoliopsida; order Caryophyllales; family Polygonaceae; genus Polygonum; species Polygonum maritimum. The sequence continues at coordinate 5,457,383 of OZ002732.1, forward strand.
CTTTATAACTTTTAAATCTCCAGAGGGTTTCCATGGAGAGATTGTTGCAAACCTAAGCTCCAGAATGTTTTAGCAGTATCTCTCCAACAACAATGTCATTGTCGATCGTAAAGATCCACATAAGTCGCGCCCTTATAGGGATCAACGGTGTTTGTTAGAATCAACTAATGAACATGCGCCACCCTTAAAAGAACGTGTAATATCTCACTCAAGCGGTCTTGCACCAACAATATATGAATTTGGGTCGATATACATAACGTCAAATATCCATCGTTTACGGTTAATTTTTTTCCCCGGTTCCACATAGATTAAGAAATTGGATCTATCCGTGAGAAGGACGCTTGGTAGAATTGATAACTAACTTCTTGATCTTCGACTCTTATAGGAATAAATGGGTGTTCAATTTGTTAGAATCAATTAACCAATCATTTTCTCATTAAAATGTTTTTTTAGGTGGGGAGCACTGTTTAGAAAATCACTTCTAGACGTCGTCTGGGTTAGGTAATGTTTAGGTACTAACATGCCTCATTTTATCCGACCTTTTCATTTAGGCGTTTAAGAGAAACTTGGGAGTTCTCTATAACAAGATAGACACCCAGGCATTGAGGTCTCTCTCCGTCTAAAGCCCGCCTTATGATTTTTAAAACATTAGGACTGGGGCAGAGTAAAACAAGTAAAAATGCTATAAACAATGTAGTATAACATACGTTTTTTTTTTGGTGAGATAGTATAACATAAGTTTACTAAATATAGAAATCACAATCAAGCAAGTAGTAGAGATTAGAGGTGAGTCCAGCTCTAGAATCACTGATTCCCGGTTCGTGTTTAGGTTTCGGGCCGGGTCCGGTTGCGGTTGGTTCCATCCTGTTCAAGTTAAGTTTCAGAACCGTTCAAAAAATTAAAAACTAACAAACTATTTCTTTTTTAACTTTTAAATTTCTTTTTTGTTAAATTCGGGTATATTTGACCTGTTGAACGTATAAATTCGATTCAGAATATTCTATAAAAATGAGTTTGATTTGTTTTTTTTTATAAATTTATGTATATTTTTTGTAGAAAAGAGGAAAAATTGACGATTCTGAATTGATGAACCGGCAGCTCCCCGATTCCGGGGAAAGAGAACCAGAACCGGCGGTCCAATTTGGGTTCCGAACCAGTTCCGGAACCTCTTGTTCTCCGATTCCGTTGGAACCGAACCAAGGTCTAGTAGATTAATTACTCCCTCCGTCCCAAAAAATTTGTCCATAAAGCGTGTTTGCACGCGGATTAATAAAAAGTGGAAAAGTTTGATAGATATGGGAAAAATTAATAAAATTTGGTGAAAAGGGTAATAAAAAAGAGTAATATATGACATTGAATGAGGATAATTTTGTAATTTTATAGGAAAAAGTGATAAAGTTGAGGGTAAGATTGTAAAAGCATATTGATATAAATGGAAAGAAAGTAGAGTTGGACAAACTATATGGAACGACCGAAAAGGAAATATGGACAATCTTTTTGGGACGGAGGGAGTAGTTAGTATCACTTGACAACTTATTACGACTACCCAAAAAGGTAAGGTTGTGGAAAATTCAATTTAGATACGAGCGGATTAGAATGAGCTTTTTGGTTAAGGACACTGTCTATGAGAGTCGAATCAGTGACCTCTGGATACTACTCTTTGGAGGATTAATTAGAATGAGCTTTTGGAATGACATGAATCGTACATATTTATAGGTCAAACATGCATGCAGCCAATTAACACGTATATCCATCAGCTAATTATATATTACCATTCCACCAAAATAAAGCTTATATTATACTAGTACCAAACAATTTATATAGTGATATCTACGTACATATATACATATAAAATAACTAAGTCGCAATCCACGTATACTAACTTTAATATACTGTTTCTTGACGTTCAAATTAAGGGTGAGAAACACGTTTTTAAATTTTCAGTCAATATTTAAGATAAGCCCTACCCTTTTTTGGCTTGAAATTTATGGTTGTCAACATTGGTTTCCTGTGATTTAAATTCTTCGTCACTAAGTTAAAATCTATAGTGGTATCCCCCACACAAAACTAGCCCATGATCCCTTTGCTTAAAAAGATATTTGCACCACCATGTACATAATTTCTGCCTCCGGAACATCACATTCATAGGAAGCAAAAGAAGCACACAAAATCCAAAAACCAAAAAGATTCTTCCTTTTTAAATTAAAAAAAAAAAGATAAAGGAAAAACATCATCCTCAAAAAGACGGATATACCCTTCACTTATGTGCATAAATAGGCAGCCTTGGCAACTCAATTCTTCCCTTTTCCCCTCCCTATTTCTCTTGCCATTAGGTTATCCAAAATCCTCTTATATTGTCATTCTCTAGCTCCGGTTCACCAAAATGGTTTGCTCGAATGACCCGGTTTGCTTCACCCTTCCGGTTTTCGAAGACCGGTTCACATCAAGTGAGCTCGACGAGCTCCTCTCATTTTTCCAGCCCACAGGAAATGCCGCCGATGCAAATGAGCCTTGTGAACCGATCCCCTCATCAAACTCCGGTTCAGACAACTCCACAAACCCTGAAGATTCGGACGAAAAAAAGGAAAGGAGGAAGATATCGAACAGGGAGTCGGCTCGAAGGTCAAGGCTGCGGAAGAAGACCTACATAGAGAATCTAAGGGTCCAGGCGAACCGGCTTAAGTCCCAAAGCCAGGAGTATACGAAACGGCTCACTCTCATCTTGAACCAGCTCTATGCAGTGACGAAACAGAACGAATTATTCCGGTTCGAGTCCGAGTGTCTCATTAGAAGACACGCGGAACTGAACCGGGTTTTGTTGTTTACAAGGTTTCCTCAGTATAAGAACAATGTGTTTGCTAACAATTTGAATTTTGGACGGTGCATGGATGGAAATGGAGCATTATTCAGTTGACTCCACATATACGCGTATTAATCGGCATAGAATCTATTGCTCGAGGTTAATATGGAGTAATCATATAGCGGGGAATGAATATTCCCTTGTTTTGCTCCCACTCTTTTCTACTTCTTTTTTTTTTAATTTTTTTTGTTTGTTATTTTACTTTTTGTTATTATTTTAATTTTGTTTTTTTTTTTTGTACATTATAAGTAATGGAGGAGGTAATAATTAAGTGGATATTTATTCCCATTTATGGAGAACGGCTCGTGTGAGAGTTCTTACCAAAAAAAGGTTATCATATCCATGAACGTATGCAGCATAGTGTTTTCATGAGTCATGGCAAACATCGTACAGTAATAAAATAGAGATCCAATGATCAATACTAGACGAACATTTAATCTTCAACCAAAAAAAAGACGAACATTTAATCAATGAAGATTGGGGACATGTCATCTTTAATTTATAAGCAAAATACGTACATGTACGCATTGTTATAACTTATAAGTTATAACCCGGAAAAACAATCACCAATTGAGAATCTGTTTTCATGTCATTTGACGAAAACCTTTTCCAAGCCAGTTCGAAACCTCCTAAGACTCCTCATAACTAGGGTGTTTGTTCGGTTTGGGTTTAGTAATTCTGTGGCATGTACATGGAAAAATGTTATACAGAGTAACTTCATATACTTTCGATTGTTAAACAAAATTGGGAAATTTTGAGTGACGATCATGAGGTTTTGCGAATTTCGCGTGGTATACAAACTTTTTCGGAATTTCGCATGGTAACCTCGCGGTTTTGAACATTCTGCGTGATTGTCTCGGATGTTAAAAGTATTAAAAATGTGAACACGTTATTTGGTTTAAATTGAATAAATGACCCATATTTTTAGTTTTTATAAACTATGTAATCTATTTTATAAAAATTATTAATATCAAAAATCACTTAATAGTTAATGCATATACTTTTTATTAGGAGATTTTTATAACTTGGAAAAAACACCAAATCTTATATTTTTATGTAATAAAACTTTATAAAATTTAATTGTTTACACATATTTCATGACAAATATATTATTATTTTTATAAACCCTTGTTAATTTAAAAATCCAACTTTTTAAATAATGTATCAAAAAAACTCTCTTAAAATATAATGTTAATTAAATTACAACTTTATTTTTTTAGAAAAATAAAAATGGTGGAAAATATTTCGAAATTACATATGATTTTCATAACTTAAAGGGTATTATTTTACCATACAAATTGAGAATATGTAGTTTCATGAAACAAAAAACTTTATATAATTTATAACACATTTATATAAAACTTTAGTCATTTATTCAATCAAAAAAATAATATGGCTATATGTTGAATACTTTTTATAATTATTATACCTCGAGGCTATCACACAGAATATGTAAACCTCAAGGTTACCCTATACTTCAAAAAGATTTGTATACCACACGGAATTTGCAAAATCTCGGGATTATCGTACTTCCTACCAAAATTTAATTCTTAGAATTATATTTTTCTACTCCACATATCAATTATATATAATGTCTGTCCAGCTAGATCGGTGGTATAAATAGGTTTTGTTAGTCATAATGTACTTTCCAGAAAGTTTAAAAAGGGCTTTTGCACATAGGAAATGACGCTATTTTGGATAAGGATTTATATTACCAAAACTTTCTGAATGTATATATAACATGGTCTTTATTTTGATAGGTGTCCCCTTTTTATCAAAAACTTTTAACAGGTTTTGTAAACCTATCTTATTAATCTTAATAGTATGAAAAGTTATTTCAAGGTTAATAAATATCTTTTTTGAACCATTATTGTAGTTATTAAAAGTAAATTTTAAAGGTCTTTTTGCATTCTTATTTTTAAAGCACGGTAAATATCCAACCTTTTTTTTTATAGCGGAATGAATTAGGCTAGTTCTATCGAGAAGAACTATCCTAGTCTTCCTAGAGGATCCTTGCGGATGAGGTTCCTAATGACCAAGTCAGAATCAAGGGTGGAGGACGTACGGCGCACGACGACGGAACGTGTCTGCAATATAATCTGCCACCGAGTTGGCATCCCTAAAGACATGCCCGATACTCCAACACTACAACTGACCAAGCAACGGTTGAATGTTTGTACGCATGAGCTCCACCTCCCACGGACAGCTTCAGTCACCTAATACAGCCTTAATGACTTGCAGGTTGTCGCCTCAAATGAAAAGACGGGGAACACCGCCACAACGAATGCCTTCAAATATCCCTTGCCAAAGAGCATAAGTTTCGGAAAAAACCACGGAGCGACGTCCGACGAAGCTTCCATCCAACCTTTTAAATTCACCTCTACAATCTCATACTTCCTCACTCCCACAAAGTTTGTCCATAAATGACGGTATGCACGGTATTTAATAAGAAAGTTGAAAAGTTGGATAATTTGGGTAATATATGAGATTGAATGAGGATAATTTTATAATTTTATAGAGGTAAAAAGTTAAAAATTGATAAAATTGATGAGATAGTCGGGTAATGAGGGGTACATATATAAAATTGGATAAGGATAATTTTGTAATTTTGTAGGAAAAAGTGATAAAATTAATTGAAAAGTTGGATAATAGGGTAATATAATATGAGATTGAATATGGGTAATATGGTAAAAAAAATGATATAAATGGAAATTCTAGAAAATGGACAAACTTACTAGGACAACCGAAAAGGAAATATGGATAAACTTTTAGGGACAGAAGGAGTATTTAATTTATCCACTTTCCACTGTACAAATTTTTGCCTATAAGACACATGCACCAAGTTCAAATCTCACTTATTTAGTATACACAAAGACTACTAGATATAGCATGTAGAGAGGGTACTAGATATAGCATGTTGTACTCTTTGATCCCTTATATGGGTAATTCTTTGGCGGTTTTAAAACCGCCAAAGAATCATGTTTATCACATATGTCTATTACAAATGTTAGCCTTCATTGTTTCTCATTCATTTCACATGATAAGTTAACAGATTACCCTCATCATTACATATTTAATCAAAATCAAAGTTACTAAACAATCATTTTTTTTTGAGATCATAAACAATCATTTTATATTAAGGCAAAAAAGACATTTTTCTATTCTCTTTTAGTTCCTTATAAATATTTTTTACAACACTTACAAACCTTAAGTATAAAACTCAACCCGTCCAACGAACAGGATTCGCAATACAATATCCTAAGAGTAAAGTTTCACTGGTAAAAGCTATTATCCTTAGCAAAAAAAAAAAGCCTTATTAAAGCTCTTAAAGTTTAATTTGTTTTATGTTAAATAAAATCCCTTGTGTTTTTTTGAATGCATGTACTTACAAGTCTTGAAATAGATCTCCCATAGCTCCAACAATACATATGATCGATAAAAATGGATATGCTTGAATATTACACGAATGAAAAAGTTAAGGATGGTATATATATATGCAAATATGCATGTCGTTTTCCATGTTAGCTCGCTAGATCTTTCGTGACTCTTGTCTCACTTTCCGCCACTTTGTGTAGTGGCTGGGAAAAGCAGCTTAATTACGAGTATCACCATCACCTCTTTGTTGTACAATTTTTGATAATCTGTAATCAGCACTACGTTTCTTCACATCAACTATCAAAGTCTAAGTTGTATACCGTACTCAAGTAGTCACAATCGAGTTATGGTTAGTGCATGCTCAAGTAGTAATGATCGGTAGGAAGACAGAAACTCCATCGTCAAGCCTAATTAACATCAGGCCCGTCTCAAAGATATCTAGGACCCTGCTCTATTTTATATTTGGACCTTATGTATTATAAATTTTATGTAAATTTTAATATATATTGATATAAGATGTAAAATTTTTGAAATTATTTAATTAAGTAAAAATATGATATTATATTTATGGAATGTTGGGGCCGTCCCAAAGAAAGGCCACTAAAGTCCAAGACCACCAAAGCCCAACAAGAGCTCGTCAATCCACAAAAGCCTCCATCCTGTCAATCTAGCAGCTCCTTAAAGATGCTCTCATGCGAAGAAATGCGAAGGGATGCCAGACGGGCTAGCTAGAGCATTTATATAGCTTAATTAAGATTCTCAATCATAAATGTGATGGATTGCAACGAATATTAAGAGGCAGAAAAGTGAAGAGGCTATGAAAGAGGAATTAAAGGTTGCACAATTAAATTCCCACATGGTAAAACAACCCAAGAAGCGGCAATCAAGCTAGCTGGAGCATTTATGTAGCTTAATTAGCATCTTCAATAATCACTGTGAGGAATTGTAACAGATGGGGAAGTTTAGGATAAAAGGAGGCTTCTATATTGTAAGAGGGACACAATCCAAGAGGAAGAAACTTTGTAATCATCAAAAACACTCTCTTTTTTGCAAAAATCTCAATCGAACTACGTTCAAGCAATACTTTCGTTTCAGCCCGACCTTGGCTAGAGCTTGCTAGATCTATAAGCAAATTTTGGCTAAAACATGGAAGAAGGTTTGAAATTTGAAAAAATTGAAAAACAAACATGGAATTGGCAAGCTTGAATATTTGATTTTGATTGAGATTTAGGAGAGAGGGTGGGCCGGTGTAATTAATGCTACATAGAAATTATGAGTAATCTACTATAGTATAAAGCGGAGTATAATACAGTATAAAGCGGAACCCAAGTCTGTGTAAAAATTTGCGCCACATCATCAAACTTGAATAAAGTAATCATTTTATTTTCTTACATTAGATTTTTTTTTTAAAAATAGCCATTAAATCTACTTGATATCTTATCCAATTTCCTTATATATACTTGATATATATCTTATCCCATTTTTTATATCTTAAGATTTTTTCCCGATATGATTTTTTTTTATATCTTAACCATTTTTCCTTATTAACCAGTATACATTTTGTCATTATTAAATCATGAGTATCATCATATGTCAATATAAATGTGAATAAATAAATAGAATTATTTTAAAATTAACATCGTATTAATTAAAATACATATATAGGTCAATAGGTTCGAGCTCGGGTCTATTGTGTTTGGATTGTAAATTCTCAAGTTAAAAGCGAATTCGTGTCAAAATTCGATCGAATCAGTTATTTCAGATTTACATTTACATTACCTGTACATGGTACGAGATTTGTACTAGTTAATCGTAACTTGAAAGGGGCGTGAGAAGAAGTGGGAAGTTGAAGCAATTATTCTCCCTTAATTAAGAAATTTAAGTACAAATAAAAAAAAAATTTTGGGGCTCTGTTCTATTGGGCTTTTTGCACACCCTCATCTACGGGCCTGATTAACATATAAGCTGAGTATATAAGAATGCTTTTTACCATTACTTTTTAAGGATTTATATTATTTCTAGTCGTTTATGCTTGTTATATGTTGCTCGATCATGGTAGACTTTCCTAATCATTTATAGTAGTTGTTTTCAACGGCCTTTCGAACTACCACTTTTACCTAATACTCCAAATTCTTATCTTTATTAGAAAAATTATAAATCCATATATAGGGTACTCCTCTCATTGTCAATTTTAGCTTGGCAATTGAGTCCACATCCCCTCGTAACAAGAGGTATATACCAGAGTCAATGGTTCGACTTATGGATAATTAAGGAGGATGCATCGTCTCATTGATGGATTCACGGCTGAGTAAGAAATTGTTGGAGGTTCAATTTAAATGTGAATCTCGTATGGAAAGTTGAGAGAGAAAAAAACTACTGTAACATATAAATAACTTAGTTAAATGGTTTTAGGATATACAATCAAGAACCTGCATTATAGATTTGACCATTGAACTCGTCTGTAGCTCCTTGGATAAAAAAGCAAGTATATAGCAACCCCAGGCCGCCAATGGAATATGTTAGGGCTGCTTGATTAAAAGTAAAAGCTTTTTTAACCCACAAGTATAAATAATCCACAACATGTACGTATGAATTGTGTGGGCGGGGTAAAATTCCCCATTAATTAGTTAGCATTAAATTCTCTATCTTATTTATTTTGCTATCCATATTTATTATGCTATATCCTTTATTAAGGTAGTTACTCTAGATAGGATATTATTTATGGAGGAGAATCTTATCTTCGCCTAAGATGGATATTTGGTTGACCTTGGGGAGCAAGATATCGCGAAACCCTAGCCCTATGGGCCGGCTACCTCGGGACGCGTGCCCCCTCGTCCCTCTCCTCTATAAATACACATGTATCCCATGCAGTGTTCTAAAAACGCTAGGCGAGCTAGGCGGGGGGCCTAGGCGGAGCCTAGGCGGATTTGTTAGTTATT